>OY757024.1:39259899-39859899 GCA_963580285.1 Lucinisca nassula | reverse complement strand
GACTTTTTCAGGGAACTTTAAACCTCAATTCAAACAAAGAAACATTTAACAAAACTTACAGTTTGAATGTTTTTTGTTGTAACTGGACCTTTGCGAAAGTGAAAATACTGGACAATTATACTTAAATCCTCTGCAATAATAATATACCATTTATCGAAGTTTTGACTCTGATGTATTTGAAATATGTATAATTTGGTTTTCTAATTAGATGTTTAATGTAAATAATCACTGACTAATTTACATGTACATCCAAAGGCAAACTAATATTTATATTTTAACCCTTATCTTGCTGAATATTCATTTAAGCCACACCCATTTCTGTCTATCAACCAATCAAATTACTTGATGTAATTTATTGCTACAAATTCATAAACTGAATGCCAAACAGTGTAGTTCCTGATCAGATGGCTTCTTCAGAAGCCATCTGATCTGGATCTACACTGTTTGCAATGATAGGGGTTGTCGTGAACAGCATGATAAGGGTTAACAGCGTTGTGGAAATCTACAATAAACAACTTTAATCCTTTTTGTACCTCATGGAATCTTCCGTCTTATAGATTTCTTATAGAGTCCATTTCAAAATATAGGGGTGTCAGGTTGTGTTTTCTTTAAAATTTATGTGGAAAATGGCTGAACTTCTTGCAAACAGTAAGAGCAGTCTGATCTGGGTCCAGACTGTCTTGCTTGTATTAAAAGTTTGCATGAAAATTTAGCAGACAACATTTTCAGATGTAGTTTTTCTCGGCGTCCTAAGGTTTAAATTAAGATGCCAAGAAAAATTTGCATCTCAAAATGTTTGCATCTCAAAATGTTGTCTGTTTATGTCTCTTTGCATCTTTTGCTTGCATACCCCCCCCCCCCCCCCCTCCCCCCGAAAACACACACACACACACAAAGCTGAAACCGACCGCACACAAGTACTGGTAACCCTCTTAGAGGATTTAAACCTGCCCAGGCAATGCGGTGCGAGTCGGACCGTCCATTCTTATAAACCCTATTGGTTTCATTGGTTGGCAGCAGGGCTTGAGATGACATTTCATCTCAATGTCGGGTAAAAGTCCCACAAAATTCGAAGCAGCCTCTCCAAAATGACCTTTACAGTGTTGACAGGGACGTTAAACTACAAGTCAAAGAAACATCTTGCAAACTTTTTCAAAATATTTTGCATAGAGGCAAACTGTGGACCCTGATCATACTGCTCCTACATGAACAGTCTGATCAGGGTCCACACAGTTAAAATGCAACATTGACTATTAAAGTAACCAGCAGACAACAAAGCTGAAGACAGTTGTTGTGATCGGCATCTTAAGGTTACAATAAAGATATGAAAACAAAATATTGATAGTCGCAATAACATTAACAGAAGAAAATTGAAAAGATGTACAAAAAGATAACAAAAAGATAACATAAATTACTAATTGTATGGACATTGTTGGACATTTGATAGGATATAACAGTACCTTATGAATAAGATCTTTATCAGCTGTTTGTAAGCTTACAGGTGACTATCAGTCTCAAGACTTAAACTTAACCCTGAAAACACCCTGAAAATGTCGTCTGCTTATGTCGTCTGCTGTATTTTTTTTTTTTTTTACAAACTTTTAAAAAATATTTTCGCATACAAGCAAACAGTCTGATCTGGGTTCATTCACACTGTTTGCAAAAATGAGCTTTTTAAGTGACCGGCAGACGGCAAAGCAGACAACAATAGACGATCTTTACTGGTAGCCTGTTTGTTTGATTTCAGGTTTTATGTCCCTGTCAACACTATTTAGATCATTTTTTGAGAGATTGCAATTGCGACGAAATGACACAAACCAGAAGGGTTTATATGTAGGGTCACAATCCATCTCGCACCTCTTTGCCTCGCCAGGATTAGAATTAGCGGTTTACCTGTACTCATGGATGGTTTGCCCCCGCCCATCGGGGCTTGAAGAAATAGATTGGATTACATGGTGCTTCCACGCAGAGCTGAAACTGACCACACGCCAGTAATAGTTAAGCGCATAGATGGACTAAGTCTGCCCAGACAAAGTGATGTGAGTCAGACCGTCCAATGCATATAAGGCTTTTGGTTTCATTGGGCAGCAGGGCTTGAGATGTCATTTCATCTCAGTGTCGGGTAAAAGTCCCACAGAATTGGAAGCAGTGTCTCCAAAATGACCTATTTAGTATTGCCTGGGATGTTAAACCTAAAATCAACCAACCATTCAACTCTATATTGTTGACAGGGTCATTAAAATGACTTAAATATATATATAGATTATGCTCCAACGGCGATATATTCATTGTCCGTATAGCACCGATTGGAGCATATATATTATACCACAATTTTCCAACGGCGATACAAACTATATCGCCGATTGGAGCATTATACATAGCATAAAACAATGTAAATACAATTTTTGACACAATATACATCAACAATACACCACAATATATACACTATATTTTATACCTCTATAAACAATAATGTTAATTTCCAAACACATCCTCTTTCAAATACATCTATATCTGAGATATGAAATGACATACTGGACTGATTCACGGATAAAGGTCATGACCTATACAGATAGGCTTGCGCAGGCCTTTTTATCAGTTATAGTGTGTGTGTATAGAAAATGAACTTATAACTATAGTCCTCAACAAAGATTACAAGAAAAATGAATCAATGTAAATCATGATTGGCGTGATTACTCAGCAGAACAACAACTAACACACTATAGACACGTCATACCACATATATTCTGCACCGCAGAACTAACACTCTATCCTATTCAATCTTGCAAACGACTTTATAATCACCGAAAGACACATTCATATTTTATCCTGAGTTATATGAGCAGACAGACAGATAAACCGACTATTACATGTCAATTTATCTTTACCTATCGCCACACTGATAGCGTAGTCATTTATTTACGTTCAATTTCTTAATATTCTAGTACAAGCCGTGATAGCCGAGTGGTCTAAACGGTTTGGACTGTAATGGTGGGGCATGAGTTCGAATCCCGTAAATGACATGATCTTTTTATGACGGAATATTGAGTAAAATGTTATACGCCGTCATCGGTTTAAATAAAAAGTGTTGCTAAGCGATAAAAAAGGTTGAAAAAAAGAAAAAAATACAAAAAAATCCTGGTAACACTGTAATCGGTTTAATTAAGAAAGGTTACTAAGCAACTCGATAAACAAGAACCGTCACCAGGCAGCATATCTGGGCATTCTAAAAATAAATTGTAGAAAACTCTTACTTTCGTTCGTTATATCGCCGATTGGAGCATAATCTATATATTATACCACAATTTTCCAACGGTGATACAAACTATATCGCCGACTTGAGCATAAAAAAATTAAATTATCATCCTCAACACTCTATCATACTCAATCTTGCAATTTCCTGCTTAAAAGGTTTTATAGAGTTAAAATATCTCTGTTTTTCTCTAAAATTCTTTCCACCACACTTATCACAGATTTGATATTTTGCTGTAGTACCTTTACCACATTGCAAACATTTCACTACTTTACTTTTGTTATGTTTTATAATAAAATTATGAGCCTTGCAGTATATAGAATGCTTTACTGATTTGTTTTACATGGTTTATTTGAACCTAACGGCAACATAGCACATATATTTTGCATCTTTGCTTTTTCTATATCCATTTTTATTATTATATTTAAATTTTTTTTTTATAGTTTAAAAGAAAACAAAAAATGAGTTCTGTAGAGAGACTAATACAATTGCATAGTGAAGGAATAATTAGTGATGAGGCTTTAGACAAGGGTCTTAAATCCTTAGATATTGAGAAACAGAAGAGTGATGCACCACAACAAACTTCTGCATTAGATAATCTGCGTAAAAGACGTAGAAATAAAAAGAAAAGAAAACGACAGCAACAAAATGCTGTTAAAACAAGTGAAAAAATTAATAATGAAGATATAGATGATGATACTAAAGAAGAGAAAAGTGCTCTGAAATTAGTTGATAAACCATTATGCAATTACTTCAAAGCGTATGAAATAGATGCTCATAAATATAAAGACCCAAATATTTTGTTTAATGATAAAAAATCTGTCATTATAGATAAAATTAATGAAAACATTAAAGAATACAATGGTATTAAATTTTCAATTGGGTTATCTATAAAGTTTTTTAAAGATGAACTTAATGGTGAAAGAAAAGAAGTTATCAGTGCATCACACGGAGAACAATGTGCAGTTCTTGATGGAAATAATTTAGATGAATATTATGATAAACAAACGTCTTATTTACAAACATGGATTGAAAAATTCACAAATACCGCAACAGGTTTAGAAATTGACCATTGTATCAAACTCTATGTTAACATAGCAAAATATGAACCACTCAAAGGTTCTTCATATATTCCTCTTCCAAAAGTAATAGCAAACAAACAAGCAATAATTAATATGAAAAACAATGATAATAGATGTTTAGAATGGGCATTAAAATCTGCCTTATATCCAGCAAAGAATAACTTGAATAATGTATATAGTTATAAAAAATGTCCTAATCTGAATATGGAAGGAATTGACTTTCCCACACCAATCTCACAAATACCAAAAGTTGAGAAACAAAACAATATAGCAATCAATGTTTATGGATATACAATCACAAAAAAGACAGAGAAACTTACTGTATTTCCATATCATATTTCAAATCAATCAAATGATAAAGAAAGAATTAACCTGCTTTTGATAACAGAAGTTGAAGAGGAAATTGATGAAAATTATAATCCAGATGAAAAACCACAAAAGGAAACAAAATATCACTACTGTTGGATTAAAAGTCTAAATAGATTACTTCGTAATCAGAATAACAAACACGGAGCTACTTACTTTTGTGAAAGATGTCTTCACGGTTTTTCAAGAGAAGACCTACTAATCAAACACAAAGAAGACTGTGAAGGCATCAACAAATCTCCAATGCGAATAGAAATGCCCTCAAACGGTACTATCAAGTTTAAAAATCATCAAAATCAAATGCCTGTTCCATTTGTTATCTATGCCGACTTTGAAAGCATAATCAAACCTAAAACAGAACAAAAAGGAGACAAATCAGAAATAATAAGCGAACACGAAGCGTGTGGATTTGGTTATCAAGTTGTCAGATATGATGGTGAAGCTGAAAAACCTGTAATCTACAGAGGTAAAGATGTTGTTGAAGTATTTTTGAATCACTTAGAATGTGAAGTTAGCAATATCAATAACATCTTTGCTCACCCTAAACCAATAACAGAGCAAAACACTGAAGACTATGAAAATGCCACCAAATGTTGGATATGCGAACAAGAAATAGGAAATAACAAAAACAACCCAAAAGTAAAAGACCACTGTCATTTCACAGGAGAATATAGAGGACCAGCACACAAATCTTGTAATCTCAAACTTGCAATCAAACCAAATAAAACCAAAATTCCAGTTATCTTCCACAACTTAAAAGGTTATGATAGTCATCTAATAATGCAGAAAATACACAAAGCAAGTGGAAACATTACTTGTATTGCAAATAATTCAGAGAAATTCATCTCATTCAACATTGGACAACTGAAATTCTTAGACAGTTTTCAATTTATGGCTTCCTCTCTTGAAAAGTTAGTAGATGGAGCAATTGGTGTAGGAGAATGTGAAAAATGTAAAGATACAGAAGAAATAAACATCAATGAAAATTGGTTATTAACAGCAAAATGTAAAAAATGCCACAATACAAGATATGAACAACTCAACGAATCAGACTTACCATTAACTGTAAAACATACAACTAACTCACATCTTCTTGCTCGTAAAGGTATCTATCCATACGAATATATTGACAGTCAAGAAAGATTCAATGAAACTGAACTACCACCAATAGACAAATTCTACAGTTCTCTAACAGATAAAAGTATCAAACAAAAAGACTATGAACACGCTCAAAAAGTATGGAAACAATTTAACTGTAAAACACTTGGTGATTATCATGATTTATATCTCAAAACAGATGTTCTCTTACTTGCAGATGTTTTTCAAAAGTTTAGAGAAACCTGTATGAATAACTATAAACTTGACCCTCTACATTACTACACTGCACCTGGTCTATCTTGGGATGCTCTTCTAAAATACACAAAAATAGAATTACAACTTCTATCAGATTTGGATATGCATCTTTTCATTGAAAAAGGAATGAGAGGTGGAATAAGTATGGTTTCTAAAAGACACGCAAAAGCAAACAATAAATATGTCGCAGATTATAATCCAGATGAAGAAGACAATTACATAATGTATTTAGATGCAAATAATTTATATGGTCATTCAATGAGCCAACCACTTCCATATGGTGGTTTCAAATGGATAACTAATAAAGATTTAATAGATGGAGAACTTCAACCACTAAAAAAAGGTAGAGGAAGAATATATGAAGTAGATTTAGAATATCCCAAACATTTACATAAACTACATAACGACTATCCACTTGCACCTGAAAAATTAGCAATTAAAAAAGAATGGTTATCCGACTATCAAAATGAACTAATTGAAAATAGTATGTTAAAAACAGAAAAACTTGTCCCCAATCTAATGGATAAGAAGAAATATGTAGTACATTACAAGAACTTGAGACTATACAAACAACTTGGTATGAAAATAACAAAAATACACAGAATATTAGAATTTGATGAGAAACCTTGGATGGAACCTTACATACGTCTGAATACAGAATTACGTAAAAAAGCAAAGACTACATTTGAAAAAGATTTCTTTAAACTTATGAACAATTCAGTATTTGGCAAAACAATGGAAAACATACGTAAAAGAGTTGATATTAAATTAGTCAAAACAGATGGCAGCGAAAATGAAAAAATCCGCAAGATAATAGCCAAACCAAACTTCAATCGTAGAATAAAGTTCTCTGATGATTTATCTGCCATTCAAGTGAATAAAACAAGATTAACTCTAAATAAACCAATATATGTTGGCTTCTGTGTTTTAGATTTATCAAAACATCTTATGTACGATTGGTATTATAATACATTGAAAAAGAAGTATGGTGATAACTGCACCTTGCTGTACACCGACACCGATAGTTTATTAGTAGATATCAAAACCAAAGATGCTTACAAAGATATGTCTGAAATGAAAGATGAATACGATTTCTCTGATTATCCAGAAGAACATCCACTATACGATGAAACAAACAAGAAGGTCATAGGTAAGATGAAGGATGAATGTGATGGTGTTTCAATATCAGAATATATTGGTCTTCGTCCTAAATTATATTCAGTATTAAGAGCAGATGAACAAGTCATCAAAAAAGCGAAAGGAACAAAAAAATATGTAATCAAAAAACAAATCAATTTTGAAAACTACAGAGATGCATTATTCAACAAAAAGAAATACACACACTCAATGAACATGCTACGCTCAATGCATCACAACATATATGGATTAAAAGTAAATAAGACTACACTTTCTCCTTTAGACACAAAAAGATACATAACTGACGATGGCATTACGACATACGCGTATGGGTATCAGCCGGAACAATAAGTAATTCCTCTTTGACAAACCCTCTCTTAGGTGCAGGAGATTTCAAATAATAAACTCTTATTCCCTGCGTTATAATATGATAGTCAATCTTATGAATATCAACAGACCATACTGGGTCAGTAGCCCTTCTCTTTCCACCACCTTCTAATTCTCCAGGTTGATACAAATATCTAACATTTGCATAAGGACAAATTTCAGCATCAACTTTTCTTGTTATAATTGGAGGAGGTTTTTTCGTCTCCTTATTTAATGCTTTAATAACATCAGATAATCTCTTAACCCATTCTCTGTTTCTTTTTTTAGTATCAATCTCTTTAGCATACTGATAACCAAACAATCTTTCTGCTAAGGTTCTATTAAATCTTTCTACTATTCCTTGGTCTCTGTGTATTTCTTTTCTACCTCTTCTTATTTTGGTATTATGCTTTTCCATCAAAGTTGAAACGGAACTCATAAATTCTCTACCAGGATCAACTTGCAATAGTTTAGGATACTTCAAATGTCTTTTATAAATCTTCTCAAAAGCATTTGCAACTTCTTTACTATCTTTCGACGTCAAAGGTTCGGCTTCTTTATATCTTGTTCCAATATCAACCACTGTTAATGCATACTTGTATGTTTTTCTACCAATAGTATCGTGAGGTAAAAACAACAAATCAGCCTGATGAACTTCATTCTCTGCAGACACATCAAATTTAGGTCTTATTATTCTCTTAGGTGCAGGTAAATATATTTGCCATACTGCTTGTTTCTTTAAGAACTCTAATGCTTGTTTCTGACTAACCTTTGCTTCTTTTGCTAACTTACCAACAGCTGAGTGTCCTTTCCAGAAACCTTTTGGACTATAGTATATCTTCTCCATTTATTTTTATTTAAGAAAAAATATTTATATATAAAAAGATGTCAAAGAACGCACAAACGCAAAATATAGCACAATTGCTTGATGATGACTATACACCTACAAAAGAAGAGTTTGAAGAGCTGTTAAAGGAACAAAGTCAATTTGACACAAAGAAATGGACTGATTTAGAAATCAACAACATTTATACAATCACTGACTACAGAGAAATTAACACAGAAAATGGTGTGAGTGTAATTTTAACTCTCAAAGACAATGGTGAAGTATGGAGTCCTGCACATCTCACAAAGAAGATAGAAGGTAAAGAACCACCATTTTATGTAAGACCACTTGGTTTGAAACCATGTAAGAATAATAAAAAAAATAAATATCATGCTTATGATTTAGTTTTTCCAAAGAAAGATTATGTCAAAAAATAATTTTTTTTTACCTACATCAACTTCCAAGCAACAAATCCTGTCAATGCCATACCACCAACAACAAATGCAATCTCTCTATTTTTCTGGTCTTCTGATGGAGTGTAAAAATCACTTAATGTAGGTTTTGGTGGTAATGGTGTGGATAAATTATCTGGCAATTGTTTTCCTGTAATATAGTAATACTGTCTCATAGCAGTATCAGCATCACTGAACTCATTCAAAGCATGATGTTCCTTCTTCAGTTGTTCGTTAATAAAATCCAATCTTTCTGTTCTCTTCTCATTCCACGCAGTTGTTGCTGATTCTAATTGTTCCATCGCCTTATCATGCCTCTTTCTCTCTTCATCACTATTACTACCCATATGTGAAAATAAATAATTACTACCTGAAAAGGCTACGGCGTTTGTAATTGCTCCTCCAACCATTAATGCTACTGCACTTGCCATTTTTATATAATGGAAAAAAAAAATATTAAAATTACTTCATAATATCTGCAGGAATAATACCTTGCTTAACAAGCATATCCTT
Organism: Lucinisca nassula; assembly: GCA_963580285.1. Classification (NCBI taxonomy): domain Eukaryota; kingdom Metazoa; phylum Mollusca; class Bivalvia; order Lucinida; family Lucinidae; genus Lucinisca; species Lucinisca nassula. The sequence continues at coordinate 39,850,551 of OY757024.1, read as the reverse complement.
TGTTGCCATTGCAAGTAATATATCAATGGACAACATACCAATATCTGTCATATTAAAATCTACTTTTGGTGCTGGTCTTTTCAATAGTTTTCTACCAAGTTCTGAATATCCAACAGTTAATACAGTTTCCACTCCAGCATGATATAACATGTTTGCAATTTGTTTTCCGTCTATTGAGGTTGTCATTTTTTAATGAGAATATTATTTTTTTTAAATTAATTAAATTCAAATGGGTCAATTTCTTTTTGTTGTATAATAGGTGCAGGTTGTTGCATCATAGGTTGTTGTGGTACAACTTGTTTAGACTTGTACATATACAATCCTATTCCAACAACTCCAATTGTTATACATAATGGTATATAATTTTTGTATATATTTATATTCTGTGAATTTGGAGAGCCGACTTCATCATCTTTTGTTATAGATTTTAATTCCATGTTTTCTTTCTTTATAGTTTCAGTCTCCTTTCTTCTTAATTCTGCATTTCTTTTTCTTGCTTCTGCACCTTTCTTACCAGCAGATACTCGTCTTGGGTCTTTTGTTTTAACTTCAGTATCACTCATTTTTTTCTAAGGGGATATTTTCTTTTTTATTAAAATCAATATGTCTTGCTGTTGTTAGCATTGCAGTTAATGGAGCAAGATACATTCCATATCTATAATACAATTCACAACACGAACTTGTCAAAGCGTGATTGATAAAAGGGTCTTCCTCTAAGTCTTGTATCAGTTTAGGTGGATTAACAACATTGAAATACTTTGATACACCCATCACATATAAGCTAATAAAAGAATTACCTAATGTCTTAGTCATACTTGCTCCCAATCTTGCTTCATATCTGCAGTAAAGTTTGTTTATTTGTTCTGCTGTCATTGTATCAATGTCTGATAGTTGTAAGTCTTTACCAAGATACTGCTTACTACCACCACCAGCAACAATGGCTGATAATCGCTCACGTTTTGTTTCTTGTTCATTATTTTCTACATAAGTGCTTTCACATTCAATGTCTTGTAATAATTCTTCAGCATTCATTTTTATTTTATGTAATTTATTTTTTATTTTAAAAAAATAAAACATCGCATATCCGACTATTGATAAGATTGCAGTGTTTGTTATGATTATTGATAAGATTGCAGTGATTGATAATATTTCTAACAGCATTGTTTTTAGCTCACCGTCACGTAGTGACGAGGTGAGCTTTTGGGATCACTTTTTGTCCGTCGTCCGTCGTGCGTGCGTCCGTGCGTGCGTGCGTCCGTGCGTCCGTCCGTGCGTAAACAATTTCTTTAAACGACATCTCCTCCTAAACCACTGATCGGATTTTGACCAAACTTCACAGGAATGATCCTTAGGTGGTCCCCTTTCAAAGTTGTTCAAATGGTTTCGGTCTGTTGCACATCTAGGTCACAGGAGCCCAAAACAGTTTTTTTTCACCAAAAACTTAAAAAATCTTCTTCTCTGAAACCACAAGGCCCAGGTCTTTGATATTTGGTATGAAGCTTCATCTAGTGGACCTCTACCAAGATTGTTCAAATTATAGTGCTGGGGCCAAAAATGCCCCCGCCCTGGGGCCCTTTGGTTTTACATAGGCTTATATAGGGAAAATCTTTAAAAATCTTCTTCTCTGAAACCACAAGGCACAGGTCTTTGATATTTGGTATGAAGCTTCATCTAGTGGACCCCTACCAAGATTGTTCAAATTATAGTGCTGGGGCCAAAAATGCCCCCGCCCCGGGGCCCTTTGGTTTTACATAGGCTTATATAGGGAAAATCTTTAAAAATCTTCTTCTCTGAAACCACAAGGCCCAGGACTTTGATATTTGGTATGAAGCTTCATCTAGTGGACCCCTACCAAGATTGTTCAAATTTTAGTGCTGGGACAAAAAATGCCCCCGCCACGGGGCCCTTTGGTTTGACATTGGCTTATATAGGGAAAATCTTTAAAAATCTTCTTCTCTGAAACCACAAGGCCCAAGTCTTTGATATTTGGTATGAAGCTTCATCTAGTGGACCCCTACCAAGATTGTTCAAATTATAGTGCTGGGGCCAAAAATGCCCCCTCCCCGGGGCCCTTTGGTTTTACATAGACTTATATAGGGAAAATCTTTAAAAATCTTCTTCTCTGAAACCACAAGGCCCAGGACTTTGATATTTGGTATGAAGCTTCATCTAGTGGACCCCTACCAAGATTGTTCAAATTTTAGTGCTGGGACAAAAAATGCCCCCGCCATGGGGCCCTTTGGTTTTACATTGGCTTATATAGGGAAAATCTTTAAAAATCTTCTTCTCTGAAACCACAAGGCCCATGTCTTTGATATTTGGTATGAAGCTTCATCTAGTGGACCCCTACCAAGATTGTTCAAATTATAGTGCTGGGGCCAAAAATGCCCCCGCCCCGGGGCCCTTTGGTTTGACATAGGCTTATATAGGGAAAATCTTTAAAATTCTTCTTCTCTGAAACCACAAGGCCCAGGACTTTGATATTTGGTATGAAGCTTCATCTAGTGGACCCATACCAAGATTGTTCAAATTATAGTGCCGGGACAAAAAATGCCCCCGCCACGGGGCCCTTTGGTTTTACATTGGCTTATATAGGGAAAATCTTTAAAAATCTTCTTCTCTGAAACCACAAGGCCCAGGTCTTTGATATTTGGTTTGAAGATTCATCTAGTGGACCCCTACCAAGATTGTTCAAATTATAGTGCTGGGGCCAAAAATGCCCCCGCCACGGGGCCCTTTGGTTTTACATAGGCTTATATAGGGAAAATCTTTAAAAATCTTCTTCTCTGAAACCACAAGGCCCAGGTCTTTGACATTTGGTATGAAGCTTCATCTAGTGGACCCCTACCAAGATTGTTCAAATTATAGTGCTGGGGCCAAAAATGCCCCCGCCCCGGGGCCCTTTGGCTTTACATAGGCTTATATAGGGAAAATCTTTAAAAATCTTCTTCTCTGAAACCGCAAGGCCCGGGACTTTGATATTTAGAATGAAGCTTCATCTAATGGACCTCTACCAAGATTGTTCAAATTATAGTGCTGGGGCCAAAAATGCCCCCGACCCGGGGCCCTTTGGTTTTACATAGGCTTATATAGGGAAAATCTTTAAAAATCTTCTTATCTGAAACCACAAGGCCCATGACTTTGATATTTGGTGTGAAGCTTCATCTAGTGGACCCCTACCAAGATTGTTCAAATTATAGTGCTGGGACAAAAAATGCCCCTGCCACGGGGCCCTTTGGTTTTACATTGGCTTATATAGGGAAAATCTTTAAAAATCTTCTTCTCTGAAACCACAAGGCCCAGGTCTTTGATATTTGGTATGAAGCTTCATCTAGTGGACCCCTACCAAGATTGTTCAAATTATAGTGCCGGGGCCAAAAATGCCCCCGCCCCAGGGCCCTTTGGTTTTACATAGGCTTATATAGGGAACATCTTTAAAAATCTTCTTCTCTGAAACCGCAAGAACCAGGACTTTGATATTTGGTATGAAGCTTCATCTAGTGGACCCCTACCAAGATTGTTCAAATTATAGTGCTGGGGCCAAAAATGCCTCAGCCACAGGGCCCTTTGGTTTTACATTGGCTTATATAGGGAAAATCTTTAAAAATCTTCTCTGAAACCACAAGGCCCAGGTCTTTGATATTTGGTATGAAGCTTCATCTAGTGGACCCCTACCAACATTGTTCAAATTATAGTGCTGGGGCCAAAAATGCCCCCGCCCCAGGGCCCTTTGGTTTTACATAGGCTTATATAGGGAAAATCTTTAAAAATCTTCTTCTCTGAAACCGCAAGGCCCAGGACTTTGATATTTAGAAGGAAGCTTCATCTAATGGACCTCTACCCAGATTGTTCAAATTATAGTGCTGGGGCCAAAAATGCCCCCGCTCCGGGGCCCTTTGGTTTTACATAGGCTTATATAGGGAAAATCTTTAAAAATCTTCTTCTCTGAAACCACAAGGCCCAGGACTTTGATATTTGGTATGAAGCTTCATCTAGTGGACCCCTACCAAGATTGTTCAAATTATAGTGCTGGGGCCAAAAATGCCCCCACCCCGGGGCCATTTGGTTTTACATAGGCTTATAATTATAGGGAAAATCTTTAAAAATCTTCTTCTCTGAAACCACAAGGACCAGGACTTTGGTATTTGGTATGAAGCTTCATCTAGTGGACCCCTACCAAGATTGTTCAAATTATAGTGCTGGGTCAAAAAATGCCCCCGCCCCCGGGCCCTTTGGTTTTACATAGGCTTATATAGGGAAAGTCTTTAAAAATCTTCTTCTCTGAAACCGCAAGGCCCAGGACTTTGATATTTGGTGTGAAGCTTCATCTAGTGGACTTCTACCAAGATTGTTCAAATTAAAGCCCTTGGGCCAAAAATGCCCCCGCCCCAGGGCCCTTTGGTTTTACATAGACTTATATAGGGAAAATCTTTAAAAATCTTCTTCTCTGAAACCACAAGGCCTAGGTGTTTTATATTTGGTATGAAGCTTCATCTAAAGGACCCCTAACAAGATTATTCAAATTATAGTGCTGAGGTAAAAAATGTCCCTGCCCCGGGGCCCTTTGGTTTTACATAGGCTTATATAGGGAAAATCTTTAAAAATCTTCTTCTCTGAAACCGCAAGGCCCAGGTCTTAGATATTTGATGTGTAGCTTCATCTAGTGGACCTTTGCCAAGATTGTTCAAATTAAAGCCTTTGTTGATGTTTGGTATGAAGCTTCACCTTTAAGACCTCCCTCAACATTATGCACATTAAAGCCCTGGGGCCAATAATTGCCCTCTCTGGGGCCCACTTGTTACACTATGGATCAGGTGAGCGATCCAGGGCCATCATGGCCCTCTTGTGTTTTATATTAGGATCACTTTTTGTCTGTCATCCGTGCGTAAACAATTTCTTCAAACGACATCTCCTCCCAAACCACTGATCGGATTTTGACCAAACTTCACAGGAATGATCCTTAGGTGGTCCCCTTTCAAAGTTGTTCAAATGGTTCCGGTCCATTGCACATATAGGTCACAGGAGCCAAACATAGATTTTTTTCACCGAAAACTTTAAAAATCTTCATCTCTGAAACCCCAAGGCCCAGGTCTTTGATATTTGGTATGAAGCTTCATCTAGTGGACCCCTACCAAGATTGTTCAAATTATAGTGCTGGGCCAAAAATGCCCCCGCCCCGGGGCCCTTTGGTTTTACATAGGCTTATATAGGGAAAATCTTTAAAAATCTCTGAAACCGCAAGGCCCAGGTCTTTGATATTTGGTATGAAGCTTCATCTTGTGGACCCCTACCAAGATTGTTAAAGTTATAGCCCTGGGGCCAAAAATTCCCCCGCTCCTGGGCCCTTTGGTTTTACATAGACTTACAGGGCCTGACAAATCCACTTGCCCGGCATTCCACAGCATCTTGAAAATGGCTCGGAATTGCAATATTCCCTATATATTCTATACATTTTTCTGGGCAAGGGAAATAAAAAAATCACTTGCCCAGCCAAAATTTGGACTTGTCCCGGGCAGCTGGGCAATGGATTTGTCAGGCCCCGGACTTACATAGGGAAAATCTTTAAAAATTTTCTTCTGTGAAACCACAAGGCCTAGGTCTTTGATATTTGGTGTGAAATTTCATCTAGTGGACCTCTATCAAGATTGTTCAAATTATAGCCCTCGGGCCAAAAATTCCCCCCGCCCCGAGACCCTTTGGTTTTACATAGACTTATATAGGGAAATCTTTAAAAATCTTCTTCCCTGAAACTGCAAGGCCATGGTCTTTGGTATTTGGTATGGAGCTTCATCTAGTGGACCTCTGCCAAGATTGTTCAAATTAAAGCCCTCGGGCCACAAATTCCCCCATACGGGGGCCCTTTGGTTTTACGTAGACTTATATAGAGATAATCTTTGAAAAATCTTCTTCTCTGAAACAGCAAGGCCCAGGTCTTTGATATTTGGTGTGAAGCTTCATCTAGTGGACCTCTATCAAGATTGTTTAAATTATAGCCCTGAGACCAAAAATATCCCCGCCCCTGGGCCATTTGGTTTTACATAGGCTTATATGTAGGGAATATCTTTAAAAAAAATCTTCTTCTCTGAAAATGCAAGCCCAGGTCTTTGATATTTGGTGTGTAGCTTCATCTATTCGACCTTTGCCAAGATTGTTCTAATTATAGCCTTTGTTGATATTTGGTATGAACCTTCACCTTTTTAGATCTCCCTCAACATTATGCACATTATAGCCCTGGTGTCAATAATAGCCCTCCTCGGGGCCCACTTATTACTCTAAGGTTCAGGTGAGCGATCCAGGGCATCTTGGCCCTCTTGTTTAGTATTGCTATTTTACTTAAAACATTGCATAAGCATTACTTAAGATTTGCTACAGCATTGAATAAGCATTACTTAATCATTGCTAAAAAAAATAATCAATCAACCAACCAATAACCAGTAGGCTGGTCAGTCTTCAAAATTAACTTACGATGCTTCTTTTTTTTCAGTTCTTCTTTTATTCTCTGTCGTTCTTCCAAAGTAGGAATAACATCATTCTCTCTTAAACAATTTTCAAAACTATCTCTATCTTTTGTGTAGAACATGCATAGCCATTTTGTTTGTTCTCTTAAATCTTTTAACACAGAATTATATCTCTGCGAAATAACCCACACTGATTGTTCTGCATGCCTACCAGAAAATGCTAATTCTGATAACATATCTTTTTTCTTTGTTAGTTCTTTCGTTGCACTGCAATCATCAATAATGTAGAGAGTAGAATGACCAGCATATTTATTAAAGAACATTCTTAATAGTTCTTGTAGTTTTTCTTCTCCATTAACAATAGGATTAACAATTGTTATATTTTTTGTTTTAGGCTTTCTAACATCACCAATCCACTCACGATTTTTATAAGCCTTGTTCCATTGAATGGTTGGGCAAAGTATAACAATATGTTTAAATACTTGACGATATTCCTCTTCCAAAAGGTCAAGGACAAACTCTGTTTTCCCGCATCCAGTTTGACCACATATAATAGCACAATGAGGATATTTTGGTAGTTCCATTTTTATTTGTAAAAAAAATATTAATAACTGACTTCTTTAAATCTACCATCTTCAAAGTTGATTTGTGCATCTTGTATAACAAACAAATAAAGATTGATTGGTTCATCTGCTCCTGCTTCTTTCGTTATTTGTATTGTGATACCTTCTGATGCATTTTCAATTCTTCTTCCAGAACCATGAAGTGTATTATCATCAGTTGAACGTAAATCCAACCATAAAGCATACCTGTTCGTTAGATATTTCTCTATTGTTGTATCAGTAAAATATAAATCTTTAACAACCATACTTGTTTCTTTGTTTCTTTTTGAATTCAAAGCAAAGAATTTATTTATTTCGTCCCAGTGTTGGTGGGACTTCATTCCTTGACTATACAATTGATTCGGAATCCCTTCTATTGTCATTTCCACTTTTGTAATTTCTGGATTATAATATTCTTCTGTGCTGGCCCTTTCAGGATCTTCGAATAGCATAAGAATTCCTTTCATACTTCTTGCAGGAACATTTAGATTGATATTCCATAGTGTATCAGATTTGTTTTTAGTTATTTTTCTGTGTCTTAGTATTCTGTCATACAAAATAACCATTTTACCATCAACTTGCTGTCTTATTTGTCTTGCTAATTCAGTATCAGAAACAATATCAAATTCCAAACAAATATTTTTGATTGTATAAGATGAAGTTGCATCGCCTGATTTAATTACTTTATTATAATCATTGAATGTAAGTTCATATTCAAGTCTATCTCCTAATCCAGCTTGATAAAAAGGCATATGGGTTTCCAATAATTCAAAATCAAGTGGGATGCAAAACCTGTTTCCATATGCTTTTGCGATGGCTTGATCTTCTTTATCTGCTGTTGCGTTTCCTGCACCCACTCTATGTTTCAACATGTTCTCTTTGCCAACGCCTTGATATACCATATTTACACGTTCTGTAATAGTCTTCCATAAATCAATATAACAATGATAGATGTCACTATCGTCAATGGACATAACTTCATTTCCACTTATTCTAATTGTTGTTTTCTTAATTATTGCTCTTCCTATGTTTTGAAATATAGTTGCATTTGCATCTTTAGAGGTTAGTTCAATTTCAAATGCTAATCTGACTGTTCCGGGAACAATAACATCATTACCACTTAGATTAGGAAATCTCACTAACAATTGTTGATTTTGGTCAATAGTTGAAGGGTTATTTGTTATTACTACACTTTGGCGAATGCCTTTTACACCACGTGGTTCTCTTATTTTTCTGTAAGGGTTTAGTTTATCTCCGTAAGCTGACATGTTTTTATTAAAAGATAAAAAATATTTTTAAATAATAAATAAATAATGGCTGAATATGAAAATCCTGAGTATGACAGGGAGGATTATGATGAAGAAGCAGAAACATCTTTTACAGATGAAGAGCAGTTTCAGAGAACATTAAATAGTCAGTTTGCTGGTTTGAATGATTTAACCGGTGATGATTGGAAAACTCTGCGTAATAGCATAGGTCAAAAAATGATAGATAGATTTTACGAAAGGAATGAAGAACCTAAACGTAAAATCAAAGGTTTGTCTCTCAAGAAAGATGATATAGGGAGACCAATGTTATATGTTAAAGATGAAGGTGGAAAGGATATTGCATTAACATATTATCGTTCCAATGCACCAGATGAAATAGCAACATTTTTATCATTTAATACTTTGCAAAGGAAATATGGTGTTGATTTTGTTAGGAATGTATTAGGTGTAGATGATTTTAAACCATCTGCTACAAGACTTAAAGAAGGTAGAGCTGAGCTTACAACTTTAATAGAAAACCAGTTGAGAGAGACACAATCTGATTTATTATCAGAAAAATTCAAGAATCTTGATAATGATGTATCATCACAACAAGAAGCACAAGAACTATTAGAAACTGCAAATAATGCAGAAACATCTGTGAAAACATTAGAGACATCATTCATTGAAAGTGTTAGTAGTGAAGCAGGAACACAAACAGATTGGACAAAAAGAGAGATTGATGGAATAGCAAATGCAATGACAACAGTCAAAGAAGAGATAGCAAATGAATTGGCAAAACTGAATGAAACAAATAAAGACTTAGCAAAAGAAAATACAAAATTAGAACAAGCCAAAGCAGACAATGATGAATTTCAAATAGAAAGGATAAGTAGTCGAATCAAAGAGTTAGAAAGTGAGAGAAGTGCAAGATTGGAAGTTATTAATGTTAATAAAGATAAACTACGTAGTCAGGTAAATAGAATCAAAGAGACTATAAACAAAGTATTAAAAGAAGACACTACATTGGGTGAAAGAATTAGAACATTATTCAGAGAACAAGGCATTACAATTGTTAGTATTTTAACCGCTTTTGGAATGATTATTGGAGTTATTGTTGAGGCTGTTATTCCTACTGGTGGTGGTACTACTTCAACCCCTCCTTCTCCACCAAAAGGTGGTGTTAAAGATTGGGTTAAGAAACAATTATCAAATCTTGGTAAATTACTTTCTACCCTTGCAGGAAAAGTAGCTACTGCGTTACCAGGTGTTATTGGTTCTATTGTGTCTTGGTTGTTGTCTTCTGCGGGTAAAGTTGTTAATTGGTTTGGAGAACATCTATGGGCATTAGTTGTATTGGTTGCTGGATTGTTATATGCATCTGCAAGAGAGTTTATAAGAAAAAAAAGAACTTAATAAATTTCATACATAATTAATAGTCCAATTGCAATACTACCAACTATTAATGCTGTTTTGTTGTCTTCGTGTTGTATTGCTTCTTTTTTTTCAACGGGTTCTGGTAGAGATTTGATTTTTGGTTCTGGTAGAGATTTCTTTGTTTCCTGATGTTTTGGTTCTGGTAGAGATTTCTTTGTTGGTGTGCCTTGTATAGTTGCAGGTTGTGTAGTAGGTGCAACAGGTTTAACATTTACATCACTATTGAAACCAAGTGTTTGATTTTCTGTTGCAATTACAATTTTATTATTATATCCAGCGATAGTGCCAATTTGTAAAATCATATTACTGGGAGACATATATAATCCAATACCATAAACAAAATCTACTTTACTTCTTGCATATTTGAGTGTGTTTTGATATCTTTGTATTTGACTTGGTAAATCAACTGGACTATTAATAGCGTCTTCAATGTTAGCAAGAAATTGTTTCTGAGCATCAAATCCTGTGCCTATTTTTAGTATTTCTACACGTGTTTGAGATTGTGCTCCTAATAGAGCCCATACAAACATTCTAATACTTTCGTTAATTCGTTCAATACCTGTTTTTGTTAATCCTTTTGATTTGTCTAATATAAACATTGTCCAGGCGTCACTTATATCTACTGTATGTGCTATTTTATCATTTGGATTAAAGAATGGTCCATCACTTCTATGATCTTGTCTATATTTTCCACTTGGTTTAAAATATTGTGTGTAACTCCCTAGACCACTGCATTTAGAACTACTTTCTAATTTTTGACGCCAATCTGTATTAGGTGAAACATTGAATTCATTGCATAACTTTTGATAGGTTGCTTTGTCGTATGGGTTTTTGTAATAACAAAATGATGCATCTGTTGGTAAAGGTGTTTGAAGTTCTTTCAAAATACGAGCAATACAATAATAAACATGAAATATATATACTGTTTTAGTTAGTCCTGAAGTGTTTTGCAAATGGTCTTGATAACTTACTCCACATCCTGCAGTGGCACACCAGACAGCAAAATTTAATTGACATTGCCACCAGTCAAATGATGAATGAAGCCATGTATTCCACGGTTCATTGGTGTGTAATGTTGGATTTTGATAGTTTTGAAATAAGTCGGGAAACGTTACTGGAAAATGGTCGTCTTTATTAACATAAATCGTTTGTTTTATAAGTTCAATATTCTTTTCGGTATATTTAGTATTGGGGTTATATGATGCATTGGAATTGTACTTGAATTCTTTAGGTATCATTTTTATTATTGATTATATATAAAAAATAAAAATGTATCATACAATTTCGAATATTGACAAGACAATAAACTTGCAACAATACATTGATAACAGAGATGGGAATAAACGTATTGGTTTGAAATCTATAACATATGGTGTTGGATGGTATAATGTTGTTGATGAATATTTGCAGAAGACTAAAGAGAGACCTCATAAGATTATAGATGGTTATTATAGTTTCCAACAAATAGCAGATTTATTTCAAAGTAATAATATTACATTATCTGTAAATGAAACAAATGGAATTGCTTCTTTAATTACACCGGATGAATTGAAGATAAGCAAGGGCTTAAAACAAATGTTGGGGTTTGGAAATAAGCGAAAGTTTGCTGTTAATGAAACTCATTATGGTGAGAGAGCTGTAGATTTTGCTGTTTATAAATCATTGTATGTTCATTTGGAACAGATTAATACTTCAAATAATTATTTAGTTGGTATGCCGAGTACTGTGTTGGCTGTTGTTCCAGTGGAAAATAAAGAGTTTGGAGAGATAACAACAGTGAGATTTGAGCATCCAGAATATAAGTGTTTGGTGAATGATGCTATAGCAGAATTGAAATTAGAAATCAGGGATGAAAATAACAACAAGGTAATTAATCATCTACCAATTAATTGCGTTTTGGAAATTATATAATTATAATAAAAAAATGAGTATATTTGGTGCTAAGAGAAAACACGTAGATGCATTGGGGCTGAAACAAGAAATATTTAATATGAGAAGTCAAGCATTTACACAAATAAATACATTGAATGATAGACATACAGGACTTCAAGATAGATTTCGGGATATGTATGTCAATCATCGATTATTATTTAATAAGGTTGATAATATGTCAGACAGAAAATTGATAAGCATTTGTGCGGAGAGTAAAGGTTCCTTACAGAAGAATGAAGTGTTTGGCTTTGGAAATGGTGGTAGAGAAGTAGGTGTTGGATATGTGATGAACTTTCCTGGCCAGATAATAGGTGTTGGACTGTCGAGTAAAAGAACAAAAGGCGATGTGTCTGTGGCGATTGCAATTAATGGAAATCCACAAGCAGGATATGATATATCATTGAATAATATTTTAAGAAAACACGATAACTTTGCTACACCGTTAAAGGTTGAGGCTGGTGATGCAATTGATTTTGTTTGTCAGACTAATAATGCTACATGTGTTAATACTGTGGCTTCGATGATAATTGAATTATTTATTGAATAAAAAAAAATATATGTTATCAAGAAAAAAATGAAACAACCTACTGCACCATTATATCCTGAATTGCCTGTTGAAGATGGGCAGAACTATAGATTACAGAAGATATCTGAGATAGAGAAGACGTTAATTAATGAGAGAGATGTGAGAAAAGCATTGTATAAAAAGTATAAACGAGGTATAAATATTACCGACGGTGTTGATACTGGTTTGATATCAACAAGTGTTATTTTGGCAGGTGTTGGATTGGCTGTTCCAATTATGTTGCCTTTAGAGATTGGTGCTGTTGTGTGTGGGAGTTTGGGTGTGTGTGTTAAACTTGTTAGACGTAGATTACATGCAAAAACACAAAAACATTATGAGATTAAAACTATTGCAGATTCAAAACTGAATAGTATAAAGGATTTGATTTCTAAGGCTTTGACAGACGGACAGATATCTGAGAATGAATTTAAATTGATTTTAGATGAATTAGACAAATATAATAAACTGAAAGATAGCATACACTCAAAACAAACAGGATTAAGTGAAACGGAAAGAAAAAAACTTATTGAGGAAGGTAAGGTACAGGCTTTAGCCGAGGTAAAAAAAAAAATAGGAAATGTTTGATTTTATTGAATAAAATTACAATAGTAAATAATGACCCACCACCTATTTATAGGAGCACAAACTAAATATGCAGATTTCTTCATTCTAATTCTTTGCAAATTTCTTTTACTGACTGTTAAAAGCTACGCATTACGGTGATTCACGGTCCTTTCTGTGCTTTGATTATTCCCGTAACGACTTTCAGGCCTTTCTGTACTTTGATTATATCCGTAACGACTTTCAGGCCTTTCTGTACTTTGATTATATCCGTAACGACTTTCGGACTATAAGGGTGCGCAGTCTGGTCAGGGTCTTCCCTATTCATAAATGCTAAAAGATACCTTTATCTCAATGGTGAAAGTGTCTAAGAATCTGACAATGACGAACGTCGTTTTAGAGGCATTAAGTGTTATTCAAAAAAAGATAAAAGACACATAATTTTGTTCAATAAAATAGTAATAAAAAACGATCCACCGCCTTTGTATCAAAGATGAATACATGGGTGAATATTTTTTTGTCCACCTCTCTACTGGACTATCAGTGTAAACATCAGAGGAAAGTTTTTATCTTATCACCGATGACGTATATGACACGCGTGTCACATAATAATTTAACCTATCACCGGTTTACAGTTTCATCAGGTTTGAGAAATCTACCATACAACTGGATTACAAAATGGCTCATTCAATTAAATCAGTTTCAAAATTTTCTGAGGATGCCATTAATGTTGCTTTAAATTCCATCCCCCTCAGGAAAAAGCAGCTTTTGAAAAGGGGTTGGAAGTGCTTAAGGCGGCTTTAGGAAAAAAAACAGAGAAAACTACGCCCAGGGAAACCGAAGGTTTGTGATATTTTTCTTATCTCGACTTTCAACGAATACCCACAATCTATGTTTTGAGCAGAAATAAGAAAAATAATGTATACATCTGCAAGTCCATCTTTTCCCTATATAAAGTGATGGTAATTGGGGTATCATTGTTCAATGTTGGTGTCTGTCCATCCATTCATTTTCATGTTGGTTGTATCGCCGTTGGAAAATTGTGGTATATTATATATATGTAAAGTGCTTCAATCGGTGATATAGCGAAAGAAAGTGAGGTATATTGCCGATTGAAGTCGGCGATATAGTTTGTATCGCCGTTGGAAAATTGTGGTATAATATATATGCTCCAATCGGTGCTATACGGACAATGAATATATCGCCGTTGGAGCATAATCTATATATATTAAATAGTGTTGAAGAGGACGCAAAAGCTCTATTCAAACAAAAAAATGGTTGGTGGCAGCTCAGCGTGGAAGCATCATGCAGCCCAATCTCTTTCTTCCAGCCCCGGACCCAGTTGTTCATAGCCTCGTTAGCTTAACAAGCTCGATAGTATTGAAATTGATAACTGTTCTAGCAAGCGCAATATCTAAAAAAAAAATTTTTTTTTTTGTTTGTTTGATTTTAGGTTTAACGTCCCCGTTAACACTATAGCTCATTTTGGAGACGTTGCTTCCAATTGTGTGGGACTTTTACCACACATTGAGATGAAATATCCTAAAATGTATAGATTATATAGAAAAATGACCATTTATGGTCATTTTTCTATACAACCTACACATTTTTGGGATCCATCTTGAAACCGTGTTATATCCAAACCATGTTATAAGGAACCGTGTTGTAATGAGGTTGTGGGCTCGAAATAATTGAAATAATCTTGAAAGGGCAGTAAAACCAAAACCAAGATATTACTGATGTATCATGTAATAAAACATTGTAATGTAATAAAACATTTTCTTAAGATTTTGTTACTCTTCTTCTATATAAATTTATTTCATAGGGTATGCAAAGTGTTTCATTTTTAGTGCAATTTTGCCTTTTCAGGATGAAATGTGTCAAAATTTTATTGCCATCAGGTGTTGGTGGCAGACAAGGCGCATCAATTGAACCAGTCATATCAACCCATTTTGTATTAAATGGAATCTTCCGCCTTATACATAGCTGGAGCCTATTTCAAAATTTAGGGGTGTCTGGTTATGTTATCTGTAAAATTTATTTGGAAAATGGCTGAATTTTTTGCAAACAGTGTAGGCCCTGATAAGCTGCTATGTTTTGCGATGTCTGGTCTTGCCAGTTTCTCGTTGTTAAGATTTCACGTACAAAATGTTTTAAAATTTAAAAGATTTGTCTGTCTGATAGGAAACACGCAACAAGTGACAACACCTTGTTTGATTGCTGAACTTACATTAAATATTGGGACACCATTTTACCCATTTTATACTGGAAACCTCCCAAAAAAACAGGTAGTTGGCAAACAGTGCAGGCCCAGATCAGACGCCACAGAACGCAGCATCTAATCAGGGCCTACACTATTTGCAAAATTTTTCAGCAAATTTCCAAATAGCTTTTGAAGAAAACACAACCTGACACCCCTAAACCAGCAGAGACTCGAATCAACATGCGCACCCATCCACTATGGCAAGACCTTTTGCTAATGTCTCTTTGAATAGATATTAGCCTATAGTAGGTACATGCAATCAGCGAAGACTCTGGTCAGACTGCACAAATGTGCAGGCTGATCTGAGTCTTTGGTTGTCACTCATGCCTTCTTGTAGATTTTGTCATTTTGTCACTTCTGTATTTTTCTCTAAAAATTGAAAAAAAATTAGATTGTTGTTTGCTCCAGAATCTTGTATAGTGCTTGAATGGCAAGGTCATCATAATAGAGCCTGATGATCATTAACCCTTATCTTGCTGAATATTCATTTAAGCCACACCCATTTCTGTCTATCAACCAATCAAATGTCTTGATGTAATTTATTGCTACAAATTCATAAACTAAATGCCAAACAGTGTAGATCCTGATCAGATGGCTTCTTCAGAAGCCATCTGATCTGGATCTACACTGTTTGCAAAGATAGGGGTTGTCGTGAACAGCAAGATAAGGGTTAAGGGGAAAACACCTTCAGGAGAAGATGACTGATCAGGATCTATACTGATTTTCCATGCATTGCTGCCCCATAATACTGATAGGTCCCAGCCCATAAGGGCTTGGAGAAATTGATTGGGCTGCATGGTACTTCCATGCAGAGCTGAAATCATCCCCACATGAGTACTGGTAAACCACTTACCGGTAGAATGTCTAAGCCTGCCCAGGCAAAGTGGTGAGTGAGTGAGTGTTTGAGTTTTACGTCCCACCAACAGCTAAGGTTATATGGAGACGGGACCTCGGTTTATAGACTCATCCGAAAGTCTGGAGAAGGCGGGATCGATCCTGCGACCCCTGGTTACAAGACCAGTAGCGTAACCACTACACCACGGAGGTTTCTTCAGGTAAAGTGGTGCGAGTCGGACTGTCCACGCATATAATCCCTATTGGTTTCATTGGGTGGCAGGGCTTGAGATGACATTTCATCTCAGTGTCGGGTAAAAGTCTCACAAAATTGGAAGCAAAGTCTCCAAAATGACCTAATTGGTGTAGACTGGGCTGTCAAACCTCAAATCCTAATACTGAATGTTTTCTAAGGTTCCACTGATTCAAGGACATTTGTCTGTTACTGGTTTGCCCTTACCAGAAACCATCTGATCAGAATCTACACTGTTTGTCATGTATTTGGTGAACTGAATGATTTTAACCCTTCTCTTGCTGAATATTCATTTTAGCCACACCCACCTCTGACTTTGAACCAATCAGATTACTTGATGTAATTTATTCCTACAAATTCATAAACTGAATGTCAAACATTGTAGATCCTGATCAGATGGCTTCTGAAGAAGCCATCTGATCTGGATCTACAATGTTTGCAAAGATAGGGGTTGTCTTGAAGAGCAAGATAAGGGTTAATACATTGTACTAAGTAATTTAATTGGCTGATAGTCAGGAATGGGTGTGGCTGAATTAATTTAGTCACAGGATAATGGTAAGGTAGATGGTTTAAGCCTGCCCAGCAAAAGTGTGGTAAGGTTGGCTTGAAAAGTCTTTAGTATTGTTGACAGGGCTATGAAAGAAAGTTTTGTTTGTTTTGAGGTTTTAATTGTCCCTGTCAGCACTATTTAGGTCATTTTGGAGACATTGCTTCTGATTTTGTGGGACTTACACATGGCATTGACATGTAATGACATCTCATTTTCTACCGCCCTAAGAAAACCGCTAGGGTTTAACCCATTTTAGACCGGAAACCCCAAAGCGGGTTGTTGGCAAACAGTGCAGGCCCAGATCAGACGCCACAGAACACGGCATCTGATCAGGGCCTACACTGTTTGCAAAACGTTCAGCCAGACTCCAAATAAATTTTGAAGGAAAAACAACCTTACAAGTATACCCCTAAATTTTGAAATGGACTCCAGCTATATATAAGGAGGAAGATTCCATTTGGTACAAAAAGGGTTAAGGGATGGTCTGATACACAGCACTTTGCCTGGGCAGGCTTATAAGAATCTTATATGGGTGTGAGGGGTGGATGGAAAAATCCATCCCGAGGGACACTGTCCGGCATCACGAGGCTTGCCGAGTGATGCCGGACATTGATCCCGAGGGATGGATTTTTCTATCCACACCTTAGGGCCCCGCCCATAGGGGCTTGAAGAAATATATGGGCTGCATGATGCTTCCACGCAGAGCTGAATCCGGCCCGCACACTAGTACTGGTAAACCGCTAAGAGGATCTAAGCCTGTCCAGGAACCGCGGTGTGAGGCGGACCGTCCATGCTAATATACCCTATTGGTTTCATTGGGCTACAGGGCTTGAGATGTCATTTCATCTCAATGTCGGGTAAAAGTCCCACAAAATTGGAAGCAACGTCTCCAAAATGACCTTTACAGTGTTGACGGGGACGTTAAACCTCAAATCAAACAAACAAATCTATCCACACCTCACATCATTATTGGATTCTTTTTCTTGCATACCTTACATTTCTTAGCGCTGCAGTCACTTCGGTTACCAACGTCGGCCATATTGTGTTGACACTGCAGGAATGTAATGTGACATTACGGATCGTGCATGACGTCAGTCTTAACGACGGCGCATACAAGATCCTAATCAACCAGTGCATTTATCAAACACGCTATTTTATTCGATTTGGGGTCAAAACACCAGGGTCAGAACATAAATTTCTATCCCAGGGTAAAATCACGGTATTCCTTGTCTGGGGTGCAAGAATAGACCTTTTAAGTTCTTTACAAGTACCCAACAGTTTGGTGGGTTTCAGTTCTGCGCAGAAGCACCATGCAGCCCAATCTATTTCTCAAGAATGGGCGGAGACATTATTCACCTTATTTGCATTATCTGCTGGTTCCTAGTCTGAAGGTTATCAGTGTTGGAAAAACACGTAACCAGACCCCCCTGACCTTAAAAGGTCAGGGGGGTCTGGTTACCTGTTCTTCCTATATTGACAATGTGCAAGCTGGGAGCCAGCAAATAATGCAAATATGGTGAATAAAACAAAGATGTCTGCTTTAGGTATACAGTAAATAATTATGGTATACCGAAAAAATCCTAAAACAGAATTCGAACACCTTGAGGACTTGCTGTAATTCTTCTAAAATTTTAACACGTATGTTTCGTGTTCCAGCAAGGCGACCAAAATGTGAAGATGGAGTGGCAAACAGTGTAGACCCTGATCAGACTCCTCTGATCTCGGTCTGCACTGTTTGCTTAGGCCTGTCTGTCCTAATACTTAGGATCGTTATGGTAACATGACAGATCTTTTCATGACAGTGCAGTGATACATTATTCTGTTTGAAACAGAAAATTGCTTTAAATTTAAATCACTTGTCAGCATGAATGATCATATGTACTTCAAATGGTGAAGGAAGGAAAAAACCTTTGATTTTAATATAAAATTTTATTTTATTTTCCCTGAAAGCCGTAACAAAGGAAAGAAGCATAGTTGAGATTCGAACCCAGACCTGGGTGAAAATCCAATGCTCTAACCTGAATTTACTAAGTCCTGATGTAGTTGTCAGAGTGGTTATAAATCTATAAGCTATATATGCATATAATCTACGAGTGAGTGAGTGAGTGTTTGAGGTTTACGTCCCACCAATAGCTAAGGTCATATGGAGACGGGACCTCAGTTTAAAGACTCATCCGAAAGTCTGGTGAAGCCCGGGATCTATAATCTACGAAAGTAGACAATTGAACTACCTGAATTGCCTTGAGAAAACCTATCCTCATTTTCATTTGAGATCAATTCAACAGTGAAAGCACCACAAAATTTTAAAGAGCAATTTTGATTTTTAGCTCGCAAGTTCCGGTAAGCTATTCTTCTCCCCCCAGCGTCGGCGTCCACAAATGTTAAAGTTTTTGCATAAGTTTTTTAGTTGTTCATTACTTTTTTATATGTACATGGATTGAGTTCATATTTGGTAGTGTGATAGATACTGGGCTAAAGTTTTTATCTTCAATATCAGCACCCATGACCATGACCTTGGGGTCAAGGTCACAGACTTAGAAATTTAATGTTAAAGTTTTTGTGTTAAAGTTTTTAGGAGCTCATTACTTCTTTACAGTTTTTACTCGGTATGATAATAGATACTGGTCTCAAATTTTTAGCATCTGCACCAGCTCTTATGACCATAAACAAGATCAGAGACTTTGAATTCTTGTGTTGAAGTTTTTGGGAGCTTCTTTACCTTTTGATAGATTCAGTTCATACTTGGTTTGATGATAAATACTAGTCAAAAGTTTTTACCAGCAGCATCATCATACATGACCGTGACCTTGAGGTCACAGACTAATAACCTCTTTGTTTTTGCACTGAAGATTTTTTGGATCATTACTTGGTTGGCTTTTGATGAATTTACTTGAGACTTGGATTGGTGATAGATATTGCTTTAAAGTTTTTATCAGCAACATCAGCACCTGTAACCATGACCTTGGTGTCAAGGCTACAGACTTTGAATTTCTATGTTAAAGACTTTGTGTTAACACTTTTAGGAGCTCATTACTTCTTTACCTTTGGATGGATTTAGTTTATACTTGGTATGGTGATAGATACTGGTCTCAAGCTTTTAGCAGCAGCAGCACCTCTTATGACTGTAATCTTGAGGTCAAGGTCACAGACTTTGAATTCTGATGTAAAAGTTTTTGTGTTAAATTTTTTAGCAGCTCATTACTTCTTTACCTTTGGATGGATTTAGTTCATACTTGATGTGGTAATAGATAAGGCTGACACGATTAATCGTATAATTGGTTAATCGATCAATAAATCCCATAAAAATGATTATCATTTCTGATTTGCTTTTAATCGATTACTTGATAGGTACAATTTACTACCCAAAGTTATGCCTAAAATAGCTGAATGATTGGCAAACAGTGCAGACCCTGATGAGACGCCGCATTATGTGTCTGCACAGTTTGCTCAGGCCTGTCTGTTCAAATATACATATGGTAAAGTGCAACATATGGTAAGAGTCATGCTCAGACGAAAGCCAGGCAAGTAAAATTATGACAGAAAGCTTAACGATTACTTATCGATTATCCATCGCAATGGCAGGACTGAAAATCGATTATCTGCTCCGATTAGCCTGCCCTAGTAATAGATACTTAGTAATAGATACTAGTCTCAAAGTTTTAGCAGCAGCATCAGCTCTCATGACCATAACCTTGGGATCAAGGTCGCAGACTTAGAACTTTTATGTTAGTTTTTGCACTAAAGATTTTAGATACCGGTAAGTACTTGATTGCCTTTAGATGAAATTGGTATGTTGATAAATATTGCCTAAGTTTTTATCAGCAACACCAAAAAAATTCAGCACCTATCACCATGACCTTGGGGTCAAGGTCACTGACTTAGAATTTAATGCTAAAGATTTTGTGTTAGAAGTTTTTAGAAGCTCATTTTTCCTCTTTACCGCTTGATAGATTCAGTTCATTATTGCTGAGGTGATAGATTTTATCAGCAGCATCCACTCCCATAACCGTGACCTTGGGGTCAGAGTCACAGACTTTTTAGCTCACCTGAAAAAAGGGTTCTGTTATCCTTGCATTTGCTGTCGCCCGTTTTGACTCATTGAAAGCATGTGAAATGGTTTCAATGTTGTCATGAAAATCTGCCTGTTTTTATAGATATGGGTTAAATGGAATAAAAAGGGATACTATAAATGTTACAGACTTGAATCATTGATGATCCCCAATATTGATATAGCACTGAATTCTTTCTTTGTGACTTTGTTTCTGTTATGGGTCTGAAACTTTGCCTTTGCACAACTAAGTCAAAGCGCGACTTCCGGTGAGCTATCCTGTTCGGCAATATTTACACATATCTTGGACTCAGAATTGAGGTGCGTGTTATAGATGAGTGCGTGGTATACACAGGGAATTACGGTATGTAAATTTCCAGCAAACTATTCACATGTATTGTCAAGCCTTGATTATTTTCTCTGAAAAATAAGGGTAAAAATTGAAAATGATGTCTGCTGATGTCCTTATTGGCAGTTAAAGTGGTTAAATGAACTGTCACTCATTCACTGATGTTTAACAACAATGCTATATAACATAGATGATATCTTTCACAGGTGTGACTGGATTGTATATATCTGACAATATATGTGTTTATATTACATATGAAATTGGGCCTAGCAGATTGCAATCTTGATTTTATCATGCTTCTACAAATTTGATACAAAATTTTAATAACCCGCAAACAAGTTTCACCTGAACTAGCAAGCACCCATATTAAAATTTGACCATGCATATAATGTGATATTAAGTTTTTGAAATATGTGGACAGATTATGTGGACCCCCATGGTTATTCACATTAAAAATTCATTATCATCTTTGATGGATTGATGGACTGACCTGCAGTTTGTTATCATGCTAAGATAGCAAATATTTTATCCTAAACATTGCTTTTTATGGCCCCAAAATCAAAGAATTTGTGGGGCATAAATTATATAGTTTTTGGCCCATCTGTCTGTTTGTCTGTTATGCGCTAGCACATTATCGTTTGTTTATTTGATTTGAGTTTAGCATCCCCATCAACACTATAGGTCATTTTGGAGACTTTGCTTCCAATTTTGTGGGACTACTAGAAATGACATCTCAAGCCATGTCACCCAATGAAACCAATAGGGTTTATGAGCATGGATGGTCTGACTCGCACTGCTTTGTCCCATATTTACAGATTTATGGCCCCTGAATCAATTTGAAACATACTGTCTTGACCCTGGTTTGCTTGCAAACATCTTGTCCACTGAACTCCTCCTTCACTATCAGTCAGATTCAATGGATACGTGGCATACTTATTCACTTGGATAAGTAGATGTGCAAGACGCAAACTTCAGGAGAATCTGTCCAACAATTATGGAGTTTTTGCCCCTGAATCACTGAAAAGTAGTTGCTGCAAAATTTTGTTCGCTGAACTCCTCTTTCACTATCAGTCGGATTCAATGGATACTTGGCATACTTAAGTTGATGTGCAAGACGCAAATAAGATGCAAATTTCAGGAGAGTCTGTCCAACAATTTTGGTTTTGTTGGCCCTGAATGGACTCAATGAACACTGTTTATGTTTGCTTTCTGTGCCAAGTATTGAGGCGGGGGTATTAGTCATCACCTTTAGTGATAGTTCTTCTAGTTTATGCAGTGGGATCAGGATTAACCCTCATCTTGCTGAATATTCATTTAAGCCACACCCATTTCTGTCTATCAACCAGTCAAATTACTTGACATAATTTATTGCTACAAATTCATAAACTAAATGCCAAACAGTGAAGATCCTGATCAGATGGCCATCTGATCTGGATCTACACTATTTGCAAAGATAGGGGTTGTCGTGAACAGCAAGATAAGGGTTAAGCTTTAAGCATGATGCGACATAGGAGTCCGTTTTCTGTCTGTTTGTATATCGTTCATCCAGCTGTCAACATTTGCAATAACCCTAGCTTTTGCTTTAATGTTCAAATCCTTACAGGGACCACATAGCCATCAGCAGAATTCTTGTTTTTCTATCTCTTGAGAGACAGCTTGAGAGGGATTGTTGACTGAGGACTCCAGCCATTGACCCGAAATACTGAAATCTGAAGTAACCCACATATTTCTCAATATTGTGAGAAGTTTGTTCGAGTTTGAGTCCCACAAGCAACCAAGGTCCATGATGTTAACAAGTCCATGTAATGAGCATCCCGTTAAAACCAATTTTATATAGATAAAAAATGGGGTTTACAGGGGTAAACAGCATTTTTCTTATATCTGCTCAAAGACAGGTTCTGTATACTTGTTAGAACCGCCTCAATGAGGCAGTTGAACTTGTTGGTACTTGTTTAGAATTGTTGAGAGGTGATCCTTAGCAAGTACCCACAGCATATAGAGGCCATTCTGATAAGTGTAACAAACAGCATACAGTTTAACCCATTTAGTACCAGAAACCCCAAAACGGGTACACTGGCAAACTGCAGGCCCAGATCAGACGCCGCAGAATGGGGCGTCTGATCAGGGCCTCCACGGTTTGCTAAAAGTTCAGTCATTTTCCAAATAAATTTTGATGAAAACAAAACCTGACACTCCTAAATTTTGAAATGGACTCCTACTATACATAAGGAGGAAGATTCCATTTGGAACAAAAAGGGTTAATAGAGAAATAAAAGAATTTGTCAAAAAATTATTCTGGTTTAACATGTAACATTCCCTTATTTTGCCTCCTCCCAACGGGGCTTGAAGAAATAGATGGGCTGCATGATGCTTCCATGCAGAGCTGAAACCGACCCGCACTGAGTACTGGTAAACGGCTTTGTGGATCTAAGCCTGCCCAGGCGGGTCCATGCTTATAAACCCTATTGGTTTCATTGGGCGACAGAGTTTGAGATGTCATTTCATCTCAATGTCGGGTAAAAGCCCCACAAAATTGGAAGCAATGACTCCAAAATGACCTTTACAGTGTTGACGGGGATATTAAACTTCAAATCAAACAAACAAACAAAAGCATTCCCTTATCTGCTGGCTTTGGTAGCTCAATCGGATGTGCTTCTGACTGGGGATCAGGAGGCTGTGGATCCAATACCTGCCACGGTCAACAACATTCTTTCTTGGAGATTGATCGTGAAATTTTTTCTATGGACATTTTATCCTTCCCACTGATTCAAGAAGGGTAGCTGTCAGTTTCTGGCATAAGAATCTACATGCACTGTACTGCTTAAGCGCTATGTTTAAGCCTTTAACCCTTATTCTGAATATTCAGGTAAGCCACACCCATTTCTGACTTTGAACCAATCAGATTACTTGATATCATTTATTCTTACAAATCCATAAATTGAATGTCAAACAGTGTAGATCCTGATTAGATGGCTTCTTCAGAAGCCATCTGATCTGGATCTACACTGTTTGCAAAGAAAAGGGTTGTCACGAACAGCTGGATAAGAGTTAAAGGAAGTGTGATCAGATAAACTGACTGGCTTGATATGACCTTAATAATGTTGACTGGGCTGTAAAACTCCAAACAAACAAAAATAAAACTTCCCTTGTCTAGACACATGATTTCAAATCTTCTTCGCCATTTCAGTAGATGGCCTAAAAGCAATGTTCTTTGATCCATGTGACAATGATTGTGATTTTGTGATAGGGAAACCAGTTGTCACAGTTGATGCTTACAAAGATAAGATTGTCATGTAACCTGTAATAAAAATACGCATCTCCAAATTTTATTCAAGAAATAATTTCCTAGTGTGGCTTATTACGGCTCATTAAATCAGTGTTGCAAATATTATGGTACGTGATCTTAATCTTTTGGAAGCTTTGAACTTGTGGTATATGAGCGTCAGTGGTGCAGAAAAAATGAAAATTAAAATGATAAAATAAGCTAATAATTCAAAAGTTTATGGTGACAGTTCATTCTTATGAATCACAATCTGGTAAGTCCCAACTAAATATAGTGATCGCCAAAAGAAACGTCCACAAGTTCAATTTTTGATTATTTCTGCAATCGGTTGAAATTTCCTTTAACCTTTAACCTGCTGAATATTCATCTAAGCCACACCCATTTCGTTATATCAACCAATCAAATTACTTGATGTAATTTATTGCTACACATTCGTAAACTGAATGTCAAACAGTGTAGATCCTGATCAGATGGCTTCTTCAGAAGCCATCTGATCTGGATCTACACTGTTTGCAAAGATAGGGCTTGTCGCCTACAGCAGGGTAAAGGTTAATGAACTTTCCAGTCGTCTAACTATGGTCAGTCACTGTTACAGGCTGCTCAAGCGTAGCAACACATGTATGGTAATACCGGTAAACAGGTTTTCCACGTGCACTGATCTTGTGCAACCACATGTTAAAAAGTCCAATATGAAACAACAGCAGTTTGGGCATGTAGCAGGAATCCGATTTTGCCCTGACTTCATTTGCCATGGCTGAATGAAAATCAGCGCCACCAAGCGCTTGGACAACTAAACGCTGGAGATATACTTCGTGCTGCATGTTGCCTCCAATTTTGGAGTGGACCCTAGAACTATCAGCTGAATAGTATCTCGTTACTGCCAGACAAACAGTTTTAACACCCAGCCATGAAACGGCAGGCTGAGGGTTGATAAACGTCAACCAAGATAGGCATGCGAGGGCAAGATATGCATGTCCAACTGGCACATCTTCGCCAACAATCACAATATAATCGGATCCATGTATATGTGTTGCAGCTATTGGAGGCCATACTCCATACTGAGTATATCCAGTGTGTATCTGTGAACTTTTGTTTGATGGTTGTGCCACATGGTAGAACATTTCGGAATAACAGCAGTGAATAAACTCAATTTTTATTTGATAGAAATAATTAAGTAAGTTTTTTACCAAAGCAAGTGGTGAAATTTTTATTGTTCTGCTTGGGAATAAATTTACTGTGATTAATTTGTTGTGGGCATTTCTTTTGGCGTTCAGTATATTTCTCCATTGTTATATATTGCGGGTACTTGTTAGAATCGCTTCAGTGAGCAGTCTGATCTGGGTCTGCACTGTTTGAAAGGCCTATCTGCCCAAATACTTAGGATCATTATGGTATACATGTGTATACATTTATTTGCATTATGAGAAAGTTTACTCATGTAATGTTTATAAATATTGTCAAGCCTGCCCAGGAAAAACACTTAACATGACCTTAACCCTTGACCTGCTGAATTTTTATACCCCCGCAAACGAAGTTTGAAGGGGGTATATAGGAGTCAGCTTGTCGTCGTCTGTCGTCGGTCCGTTACAAAAAAGTCCGTTACAAAAAACTTTAACATTGCTCATAACTTCCTTATTCTTTGACCGATTTCTTTAATATTCACACACCACACACCTTGCCACTAGTACTTAAGATTGATATACACAAACCTGACCTTGACCTTTACGTTGACCTTCCTCAAGGTCAAATACTTGTAAAAATTTGTCGTCGGTCCGTTACAAAAAACTTTAACATTGCTCATAACTTCCTTATTCTTTGACCGATTTCTTTAATATTCACACACCACACACCTTGCCACTAGTACTTAAGATTGATATACACAAACCTGACCTTGACCTTTACGTTGACCTTCCTCAAGGTCAAATACTTGTAAAAATTTGTCGTCGGTCCGTTACAAAAAGCTTTAACATTGCTCATAACTTCCTTATTCTTTGACCGATTTCTTTAATATTCACACACCACACACCTTGCCACTAGTACTTAAGATTGATATACACAAACCTGACCTTGACCTTTACGTTGACCTTCCTCAAGGTCAAATACTTGTAAAAATTTGTCGGACAACGCATGCGGGTGTATAATTGGCGCCCGTTAGGCGGCAGCTCTAGTTATATATGCCACACCCACTACTGATTATCAACCAATCAGAATACTGATGCAAATTATTGCAACAAATTCATAAACTGAATGACAAACAATGAAGATCCTGATCAGATGGCTTCTTCAGAAGCCATCTGACCTGGCTCTTCATTGTTTGAAAGATAAGACATATCTGGGCTCAGCAGGACAAGGGTTAATAGTTTTGACTGGGCCACTAAAATGTCATATTGATGTGCAGATATACTTTTGCAAATTTCACCCATAAACAATTATACTCATATGAGGGATGTTTTGAAAGTATTAATAGTGGGTGCGATTATAAGCAGTGTTCTGCCAAGAAATTCAAAAACATGGGCCAATGGCCCATCAGACAGGAAATTGTCGGGCCATTTACAAAAAAGTGGGGCCATTCACCAAAAAAGCAGGGCCATTCACAAAAAAAAATCAATTTATACAAAGGGCGAGTATGACCTCTTGAAAGGGCCATTTATCAATCAATATTTTATTTCTGTCCGACTTTTAAATGTGGAAATACAATGTTAAACAGGTGTTGTAGACTTTGACATGAAAATCATGACCTTGCAGTCGGTACACAAAAAAGATCAAACAGAATTTTTTTCTTGGCCTTCAGCTAAATGTGTCTCATTACTATTTTTAGCCTAAGGAAATATAATTTTGGGGAACACTGAAACATGGGTTGATCAAAAAGAGACAGATCAGCCTGCGCAGCCTGATCAGAACATTCGCTGTTGGCTCTACCATTAAGTAGGAATCTGTTACCATAAACAAATTATTATAAGAGCGTTGGGTATTATCAAACCAAAGGCAATATTTACGGCCACTGACACGGGACCAGTCCACAGGTGTCAGGTGTGAAAAACGTGTTGGGTTAATTTTGAGAGGCTAAAAATATATATTGGGCTGCAGATTAATAGACTTCAAAGGAAAGCAACCGGATCAAGACATGATGACGGTTCGTTCCTCGAGAAAAAGGTGCGCCCGGCAATAATTTGGATGCGCCCACGGGCCCATGGATGTCAACTTTTCTGCGCCATACAGATTTTTTCCGCGCCAATGGCGCAAGGGCGCGGCCTTGGCAGAACACTGATAAGGCTTAATACCTTGATTCCCTTTGACCTGTACACACTTTTCCAGGCTTTTTATCAACTCAGAAAATGCATTTTTGAAGTCATTTTGGGGTGTACAGTTTATACACTGGAACAATGCACTACCCAAGGCCTGACATCTTTCAAAACAATGACCTCGCAGACATGTTTTTGCCAGAAATCACAGGGAGAAATGTCTGGACAGTATGGAAGATGTAAAGTTTTAATGTCCAACTCTTCCAAATATTCGATCACCACGGCTGATCTGCGTGCAGGGGCGTTATCATGAAGAATATGAAGACCATGCACCCATACTTGTGGACGCTTTGCAACATAGTGATCCACAACAGCAGGAAGATTTTTTTCTATATAAAACAATCCTGTGACACTCTTGTTCTCAGGTACTGGTACTCGGGGGGCCACAGTCTCATTGAATTTAAAAAAAATAGAGCAAACATGACACGTCTCGATGTCTTATTCCTCCACGCCATTTGAGGTCTTCGCCATTTTCACCTACCTATTGTTTTCTTTGTAATCAGGTTAAAAAAAATACAGCCACATTTCATCTCCAGTTACTGTTTCTCTGGGTCTACCGGGATCCGAATCCTTATATTTTGGTAGAAGTTCTGACGTTTTATTTATTCTTAACCCCTTTTGTTCAGATGTCAAAATATCGAGGATCCACCTAGCACAAACCTTCTTAAGCTTATGAAATAGATCAGCTCTAGCTGTGATTTGTTGAGTAATAAATCACAGTTTGGAGGTCAGTTGTAAAGTAGATCAAATCACGAGCGCGTAGCGCGCGTGATTTGTCTACTTACAACTGACCGACAAACTGTGATTTATTGCTCAACAAATCATAGACTAGAGCTGATCTATTGAGATTCTAACACGCTGAAAATCGGCAGTGATGTTGTTGTTTCCTTCAAAATCTTACAACTTTTCGCCATTAGTAGAAGAAATCCCGCTAAAATTATCGACTGAAACACATACATTTATATCCTTCTCTAAAGTTTTCGATGCGAGAAAATGAAGTTCGTCTAACGTCAAGTAAACCGACTAATGACATCATAAATTGGCAGGTTTTAATGACGTCACTTCCGAGCTCTTCCGAGCTGTGATTTGTTGCAGAATAAATAAAAAAGTTATTTTCCATTGCCTATATAGGCGGGCTGTGTTAGAATTAAGCATAAAATACAAGCGACGAATTCATGCCCTATAAATCCCCTATCTCTTCCACAGTGTATACGGGCCCCGATAGCTCAGTTGGTAGAGTGTCCGCTCCGGGGAACAGGAGGTTACTGGTTCAATCCCGGGCCACGACATACCAAAGTTGTTAAAAATGGTACTAGCTGCTCCTTGCTCTTGGCACTCAGATTTACAGGGTGGAGCTAGGACTGGTCGACCCAGTGTCAGGATAATGTGAGTGGGTGTGGTATCATGAAATGTATCTGGGACATGATACTTCAGTGAGGCAGCACTATAAAAGTGAGCATTGAGCTCCCTGTCGCAACCAGACACCGTCGTGATATGACTGAAAAATTGTTGAAAGCGAGGTTAAACCCGAATTCACACACACTCTTCCTCAGTGTACAGCGCGTTCTTCATTGCTGTTTTCACAATCTACATGGGATGGATTTTCATCGCAATCAGATTGATACTGTTAGCAAGTTCGTGGACTTGAGAGTAGGGCTGGCTAGTCAGAGCTGAAAAGATAATCGATTATCAATCTTGCCATTGTGATTGATTATCGATTAGTAATCACCGAAGATTTGGTCATAATTTTCCTTTCTGGTTTTCTGTCTGAACATGGCTCTTACCATATGTTGTACTCGGACAGACAGGCCTGCGCAAACATTATAGACCCAGATGAGACACTGCATTTTGCGGTGTCTCTTCTGGGTCGCCAATGTTTGCCACCAATCCAGCTATTTTAGGCACAACATTTTACATGTACTTGTCAAATAATTGATTACAAGCAAATTAGTAATGATAGTCATTTTTGTTGACTTTATCTATTAATTGATTTGCCAATTGATTGTGCTAACATTACTTGAAAGTAACTGTTAATCAACTCTATTGTTTGTATTGCAGGATGAATGTCAAAACGAAGCCACCACAAGTATAAGAACGGCTACATGAATGGCTCGGCAACTAACGGGTCGGTGGCACTGCTGGAAAGCCCCACCCAGGCAGTGCCGAAAAGACCAAACCCCGAGAACTACTTGCCAGTCCCAAGGTTAAAGTTCAACTTAGCTGCTGCTGTGGTGTTTCTGGTTTCCGTCCTGTGTTTCTGTGTCAGTTATGATGGTGATTTTGTGTTTGACGACAGTGAGGCCGTTGTGGGGAATAAAGATCTGCTTCCAGAGACGCCATTGTCTAACGTGTTTATCAATGATTTCTGGGGGAACAAGTTAGATTCTAAAACTAGTCATAAATCTTATAGACCTCTCACTGTTCTTTCCTTCAGGTAGGTAGATATGTATTTAACCCTTAACCTTTGTCTTGCTGAATATTTATATATGCCACACCCACAACTGCTTATCAACCAATCAGATTACTTGATGCAATTTATTGCAACAAAGTCACAATCTGAATGGTAAACAATGTAGATCCTGATCAGATGGCTTCGTCAGAAGCCATCTGATCTGGATCTACATTGTTTCAAAGATAAAGCATATCCGGGATTAGCAGGACAAGGGTTAAGACGCTGAGAAAAACTACATTTGAAAATGTCGTCTGCTTGTGTCGTCTGCTGAATTTTTTTGCAAATGTTTTAAAAAGATTTTTGCTTACAGACAAACAATATGGACCCATATCAGACTGCTCCTACAGGAGCAGTCTGATTTGGGTCCACACTGTTTGCAAAAATGACTTTTTAAAGTAACCAGCAGACGACAAAGCAGATGACAATTATAGTGATTGGCATTTTATGGGTTTAATCAAAGCACTGACGGCATGTGGGTAGAATGTCTCTGAGTGTAGGCTAGGAAAATGGTTCTGAACAGGCTACAGTCAAACCTGTCTTAGTGGCCACCTGTATTAAGCAAGCACCTGTCTTAAGCAAGCACCTGTCTTAAGCAAGCACATTTTCATTATCCCTGAGGTGCTTGCTTAACACAGGTTTGACTGTACTTATTCGGTCTTTCCTTTAACCCCTAAATTCCTGTACTTCAAGCAAACAGTGTAGACACTGATCAGATGACACCGATCTGGGTCTACACATTTTGCCGAACCAACACTGACATCGTGACAACAATAGTAGTGTGGCTATAGTATAGTCATTATCTGAAATTCATGCAAATCAGCCAATAACAATAACAAGTCCGTGAGATTATATAGTGAAAAGTGGGGTTCACGGGGGTATACATTAGCTTCCTTATTTTTGTTCAAAACCTTAGATTGTTAAGTGCATGAAAAGAACACCCCTCTGAACCCCACTTTATATAGAGAGAACTAGGTTCAATGAGGCGGTTCTAAAGAGCACCTACAACCTATATTTGGAGTATAAATAAGGAAAATATCACAAATTTTCATCAGAAAAATAACTATTTTTGAGATATGAAATAATGCTTTATATCTCACGTGTTGTCATGATGCATCGACACAGTACAATTTTATCTTTTCAGATTTAGCTACTATCTCGGAGGTGGTCTCCATCCAGTGTGGTTCCACATTCCCAACATAATACTTCACGGCATTGTCTCTGTTCTCTTGTTATTTGTGTTTTCCGTCCTGTTTGGTGGCTACGAGGTCAGCCCGGAGACAGACGTCGTCCAGTTTAAGGCGGCAAAGTCAGCCTTATTGTGTGCTCTGTTATTTGCTGTTCATCCAATACATACAGAAAGTGTAAGTTACAGTTTTAGTTTTTCATTACGGAAACACGCCTATACAAATACATTTCCATCTTTATCACCGAAAAAATGAAAATTTTAAGATGAAAAATTGTGATATTTTTCTTATTTCTGCTCAAAATATAGATTGTGGGCACTTGTTAGAACTGCTTTGATGAGGCGTTTCTAACGTGTGCCTACATTCTATATTTTAGAGCAGAAATAAGAAAAAAAAGGTTTACCCCTGTAAACCCTAGTTTTACTATATAAAAGTGAGGTTCAAGGGGGTCAGAATCAGATAGACATGTTTTCGTGACGTCGGAAAAAATTGTTGTTGAGTGCGGCAATTTTTGGGTTGATTATTTAGCAGTCGACCCAAAGTTATAAAGCGCAGTATCTTTTCAATGCTGAAGTCCATGTGCCTATCACTGACTTGTTGGAAATCCTGGTAATAGTTATTTAAAGAAAATACCTTTGTAATTATAATCGCTGTGAGATCAGAGTGTTGCGTAAGAGGGCTATCTACAGAGTCTGGACTGGAATCATGTGCTGGGTTTGGCAAACAGTGTAGACCCTGATCAGATGCTGCATGCTGCAGCATCTGATCAGGGTCTACACTGTTTGCTAACAGAACATGAATTAAAGGGTTAAACGAAACAGTCTTAAGTCCTTGTTCAGGACATTTTTCAGCCTACACTCAGAGACAATAGACCCACCAGTGCTGTCAGTGCCTAGATTAAAAATGTGATGTATCGGGACCAGTACTGAGCCTTCGGGGCAGGTTCTCAGCTTTCAGCTGATATTGGATTAAGGTACGGCCTGTATTCTTTGCATCAGTTTACCCTTTAGCTGACAATTTTGACATATGCAGACATGTCATTTTCAAATATTATTATGTCCCCCACCCCTTCCACCAATGTATGGGGGACATATTGTTTCTGGTGCTGATCCCGTTTTCGTTGGCATTGGCCCTCGCATAGCCTGTTTGATATCTTCTCATCCTATGGAAGGATTCTGACCAAACTTGCATGGTTAAATCATTAGGATGGGGGAAAACAGTCATTAGGTTTTGATGGCTTTAACCTCATGCAAATGTCATTTTTGGGCCAAAACTGGCTCGTCTGCAGCCTATCTCATGATTATAGCGATGAATTTTTGTCAAACTTGGTACACTATATAACTATTATCTACCAAAGATTTGATTAGAGTTTGGTGACATGAACCTTATTTTCAAGGGCACAGATACCCACCCAGCTGTCAATTTTGGCTTGTCTGCACCCTATCTCATGAACTCATTAATGAAATTTCGTCAAACTTGATACAATATATCACTGCAACCTACCAAAGATTCGATTAAATTTTGGTGACCTTGACCTTATTATCAAGGACACAGGCACCAAAAATCTGTCAATTTTTGCTTGTCTGCACCCTATCTCATGAACTAATTGATGAGATTTGATCAAACTTGGTACAATATATCAATGCCACCTACCAAAGATTCATATAGATTTTGGTGACCTTGATCTCATTTTCAAGGTCACAGGCTCCCAAATACTGTCAACTTTGGGCAAAAAATGTATGTACCTTAGATTTTGGTGATCTAAACCTAGTTTTTAAAGACAAATGGGTGTGCAAGAAATAACGTTTCTGCATGGTCTGTTTCAAATCATGAGATACTCTCATTAACCCATCAAATGCCAGTCACGACAATTGTCGTCTGCTTTGTCGTCTGCCGGTTATTTTGAAAGTCATTTTTGCAAACATTGTGGACCCAGATCAGACTGCTCCTTTAGGAGCAGTCTGATTTGGGTCCACACTGTTTACCTGTATGCAAAAATATTTTTTAAAACGTTTGCAAAAGAAATTCAGCAGACTACATTTTCAGATGTATTTTTATCGGTGCCCTAAGGGTTAAATACCTTAGAAAATCTTCTGAACATGATGATGAAAGCTAGCATTCAAATTATTCTTGCATTATTTTTTGATGACATAAGCAGACGACATTTTCAGATGTATTTTTTCTCGGTGTCTTAAGGGTTAAATACCTTAGAAAATCTTCTGAACATGATGATGAAAGCTTGCATTCAAATTTTTCTTGCATTATTTATTGATGACTGCAATTTCATTCGTGTGCATGGATGGAAGAATTTGAATGCACGCTTTGTCAACACTATAGCAATTTATATGACAGGATGCTGTAAAATTGTACCATGTCACAGGTGATGGTCTCTTATGCCAAATAAACACAAGTGTTAACAAGTTGGCTGCTTTCAAAAAGCATCCAATAGGTTTGGTCTTGTCAGTCTACATTCTGATTTGAGCCAGCTGGTATCATTATCCCACTTAATGCATTTTTTGAATAAAAATAATAAACTTTAATACAAAACGTGTACATAAAATTTCGAAGTCTGTGACCTTGGTATCAGGAGGGGTAGGTAGTGATGAGTATTCTGAAGTAAATTGTTTAACGCCATGGCAAGTATAAACTAAATGTAACTTACATATGGTTTACACATGTATAGCACAAAACTTAACCAAACGAAAATGTAAACCGAATTTTTCAAAGGGTCATAACTCTGTTAGTATTTGGTGGCATATCTTCACATCTTAGCCTTAATACATACATATTTTAGGCTTGATCGGATGAAAACTGTATAGTAGGAGTTATACGGAAACGAAAAAAAAGTTTACGAACGGACGGAAGGACACCAACCCATTAACTTAATACGACCGTTTTTTTTTTTTTTTTTTTGTTGTTGTTGTTTTTCAAACGGGTATATAAAACGATTTTTCCTGAGTCATCAGGCCTTCTATAGGGCCTTGGTTATCTATTTCATTTGTTGTTAACGTCCCTGTTATCTTTTTTTTTTTGAGACATTGCTTCCAATTTTGTGGGACTTTTACTCAGTACTGAGATAAAACGGGCAGATAAAAACTCCTTCTCAAGCCCTGTCGCTCAATGAAACTAAATGGTTGAAATGCATGAACAGTCCGACTCGAGCCACTTTTCCTGAGCAGGCTTAGACTTTCTAGGCGATTTAACACTACTCATGTGCGGCCGGTATCAGCTCTGTGTGGAAGCATCATGCAGTCCAATCTATTTCTTCAATCCCCGATGTACTGGGGCCGATCAGACCTTGGGGCAATATATTGGACTGCTGTATTGCTGAACCGCCTAGGAAGATCTAAGCCTGCCCAGACAAAGTGCTGCGAATCAGACTGTATCTTAAACCTCGGCAGTTTCTTTGAGTGGTACCTCCGCAAAAACCTGAATTTTGCAATCCTTTTGTACACCTTTCTGGATCACAACTTAATTGTAAAAGAAACTGATTAGTAAAACGTCAAGTATTGAGTGGAAATAAAGAACACCATTCTCGGCTTCTCAGATACAATAGCTCCCATCCAATGCGCCAAAAAGTCTTTTAACAACTCAGTCTGTAACTGGTGGTAGGTCACTTAGTAGTCATGAAGTTTTTGAACAGAAACTATTGCTATCTGTGCTGGGCTAAAGAACAATAAACAACGACCCATCAACGTTATGACTTTGTTTCGCTCCCTAAATAGTTTATATATTTGGAAGAGTTAGAACCTTCGACCTTGGCACTGCCGTTTATTCTAGAAGCAAAGACATGAACATGTTTTTACAACCAAGCGATCTTTTTTATGTTTGGTTTTACGATCCTTTCAACATTATTTCACTCACATCAAGCCGATCGTTAATCGGAGGTGAGCGAAAACTAGAGTACCCGATAAAAAACCTCCTAACCTTCCATTGCAGAACTTCTCATTATGTGACCTAAGCCATGCTCAAATCTACACCGTTGAGAGACCTAATGATTAAGAGTCAGCACTGTTATCCACTAGGCCACACGGAGGCCTGTTACACCCAGCGATCTTTATAAATAAGGAAAAATAACGTTCTCTGTCTTTCCAACATTTACGTATTATTAGAGCTACAACCGTACCGAACGATGTTCAGAATATATAAATCTGTTCCAATCTGTGTGAAGTAAACTTTGCAAGTTTTGTTTATTTGTATTTAACGACCCAGTCAACACTGATTTGGGTCATGTTTGGGCCTGTCAGTGTACCTATTCACGCTTTTCCTGAACAGGCTTATCCGTAAGCGGTTTACCAGTTCAGTGCACATTCTGTCGCCAAAAACTGATCCCTGCCCTTCCTGAATCAGCGGAAGGGAGAGAATGACCATAGAAAAGATTTCATAATCAATCTCCACGAAAGAATGTTGCCGACCCCGGTAGGTATCGACCCGAGTCTTCCTTATCGCCAGTCAGACTGCATCCGACTGAGCTACCGCAGCCAGCTACACTTTGTGAGTAGTAGTAGTTATGTTATGTTGTTTTTCGTTTCCATGGCCCCATGGACTTACTCCATAATGGCATTGCAAAACGTAAAATTTGCGAAAATGACTGCTACTCCTGCAAAAGTAATTTCTCTTTTGATATGTCTAAGGGGTATACTCTTAAAGGAAAGAATTTGCTCCTGGGGAGTGAAGTCTTCCCTTTTAGAGTAGACCCCTTGAGGAGCAAATTTTTCCCCTTTTAGAGTAGACCCCTTTTTCAGTTGGACAGAGTCAACAGAGTAGCAGCCATAAGGTCCTTAAAGTTGTACTTCCATCACGAAAGCATGCCTATAGAATTGTGATCCCCTTTAATATGTTCTATAAAAGGGTTACTCTTTGGAAGCAAGGAATACACCACAGAACTGAAAAATATGGTTTGCACATGTTTTCCGGGCCAGACTAGCTAGTTTCGGCCAATTATGCCTCATCAGTGACCCTTAGATATTTTCAAAATTCCACAATGGAATCAATGATCCCAAAGGACAAGAAAATATAATCTACACTATGATGTAGGGCAGGGAGACGTTTAACAGCCGCCACACATTCCCAAACACCAGTTGTAGTGAAGTTAAATAATTTATGTTCTATAAAATGGCTATCCTTTGGAAGCAAGGAATACACCACAGAACTAAAAATATGGAGTGTACATGTTTTCTGGGCCAGACTAGCTAGTTTCGGCAATTAGGCCTCATCAGTGACCCTCAGATATTTTCAAAATTCCACAATGGAATCAATGATCCCAAGGGACAAGAAAATATAATCTACACTTTTATATAGTAAAGCTCGGGTTTGCAGGGGTATACATTAATTTCCGTATTCATGCATCCACATAGATTGTGGGTACTCGATAGAATCGCCTCGTCGAGGCGTTTCTGTCGACTCCCCGCAATCTATGTTTTGAGCAAAAAAGGCAACTTGAATATTTCAATTTTTCTTTTTAAAATTTCTTTTCCTTTGGCCAAAAAATGACACTGTATTTGAATAGGTGTGTTTCGAAATACGGTAAAAATGGTAGACTACGGTAGGTGACCAATTAGTTCGAACACCCTAGCAGTTCGAACACCCAAATTTATTTCGAATCTGTGGCTGAAAACTTTCTCATTTAATTCGAACTCCCAAATTTTTTAGAAATCAGAATTTTTAATACTTTGAACACACAAAAAATGCCGAAAAATGCATCCAGAACAAGCATTTCGGACCGTTCCCGGGTTTTTCATTACAACATCGTACTGGTCGTATATGAGCTAGCGCACGAAAAAAAGAAAACTTAGCATGAAATATGTGCGACTTCCAAAGACTCGGATTAACATGCACTCTGTGGGGCAAATGGTTTTCGCTTCTCTCACTTGGATAGCCCTGTGGTTATGGAAGGTTCATACCCTCACCGAATACTGATCAGACTGTGAGAAACGCAGGCAGCAAGTGCTTAGATCAACCTTGATGAGCCACAGGAGTTTCGCTTATTTATGTTGTGAAATCCCATCGTCTGCATCAGGCTCATGCGATCAGCGAAGACTCTAATCGGATTGCATGAGTACGCTAAGATGTGTCTTCGCTGGTTTCTCAACGACCTGCAAACACTGAATATGCGCACCCACTACCGGTATGTAAGGCAAAGAGTCTCACTTAGCCTTGTGACTTCGTAAGATTTAAGGGTTCAGTAAAGACTGATCACATTGCATCGATGTGCAGGCTGATCCTAGTCGGTGATGTAGCATTGTGGCCTACAAAGGCTTGGATCACCATGCATATGCAAGTGTTTTCGCTTTGCTCTCAGACTCTTTGGAGCGTGGCTTCCACTTTCAATATTATTTGTGTGACAGTGTTACCCTTTTTCCATGTGCTGTGGCATTTGATTCAATGCCTCTTTGATAGCAGAAGCGCCCCTTTAAATATTAATTGAGAGTTTCCCGCCTTTTTCCACAGAACGTCTTTTAGCACATGCGAGTGAAATTCATGGTTGTTGCATGCAAAAAGGTATATTTCAGGTTACTTGTTGGTCTAACCTGGATTTCTGAGGAGCAAGTGAAGATGCCCATTTATTTTACGGTGACAAGGTTTTATTGGAAGTAATTACGGGGAACATGATTGAGAAAATAAGTCATACGCGGTGGGCAAAGGCTCAGGTCAGCCTGCACATGCATGCAGTCTGAACAGTCTTCGTTGTTCGTATGTGCCTACCATGGCCTCTGTGCTAATCAAAGAACAACAGGTGAAAACTATGGCCATTGACTAGATGCGCAGGCTGATCTGGCTCTTCGTTTGAAACGGTGTTTGTTTTCGCCGTGCGCCGGCTTAAAACGATTGTGTACATTTAACCGGCCAAATCTGATTGCGACATTACAAACACATTCTAAGCTACCAAGTGCAATGATCAGTCTGTTCAGAACTCCTATCTCGAGTAAAATACTTATTGCGCATGTGCGTACAGAAAAGACTGATAAATCTGCGCAGTTGTGCAATCGGGATTGTGTCTTCAATGTTCAAGAGGTTTGAAACGTTTCATCGCGCAAAAAAGTGAAGATCGCACATGCACATGTTAAAATTGTGTATGATGTCCGCATTTTCTTTTTCTTGTTACTTGCCTACCTAAATAACATGATGGTTTTGCATCCGCAGTCTAATCAGTGTTCAGCGGACTTCTTCGATGGGCATTGAATTGCTACATGCCCCCGGCTTACGCTGATTTGAGACAGCTTATGTGTAAATAGAGAACACACAAACAAGGCTGCGCAGTCTCGCCTGAGGCTTCACTATGCGCTTAAACAATATAGGTGTGTGTGTGGGGGGGGGGGGGTGAAGTATCTATGCGCCTAGCTCCACTGAGTAGCTGCACGTGCGGCTTTCAACATCGCATCCCATATGTATACATGTAGCTGGACTTTGTATGCTGCGGTGTAGCCGGAACAAAAAAAAATATATTACAGACTATCAGGAAATTCTTTGAAAAATATATGGGCTTCTCTTAAGAAAAGAATTTGCTCCAAACAAATCAATTTCTGTTATTCCTGAGATCACAAATTGACTCGCCCATTTTAAAGGGAATAGTGATTGTTCAATAGGTGTAAATGTCGTTAATGACAATGTGTAACCTTATACTTGTAACTACATCAAAGACCCCCTGCACACACTGACTTATTTATAGATCAAACGGTTCTGCACTGCATAAGTGATATTTATAACTTCTAATCACTTGCGGATTGACAGGGCCGCGGGAAAAAATGTAGTTGTTTAAAATATTGAACCCAGCCTGGGCCAATGCATGAAATTCTTTCAGATCAAACAGTTCGAACACTGATAAATTTCCAATCTGATATTTTCTAATAATTCACCCGGATCAGTATTTATTTTTTCACTGTTCGAATTAATTGGTCATTTACCGTAACTGCCACACCTGGCAGGTGTTTCCATTTCCCTTAAGATATTTATTGTTGGAGTTGAAACGCTGCTTTTTGGTCTGTTTCGCTGTAGTTGCAGTATAGTATTGCATCATCGTTAAAGCTGATTGGTTGATCGCGTCACGTGCCCCTCCATGGAACAGTTACAATCTGGTCATTATACCCGGTTTGCCCGCCTCATGGCGACCAAACCAAAAAAGGAAATTAGATTTAGAAACAGGAAGAGTTGTTCCTTGTATATGTATCCGTTTCTAATAAGGAAAACACTGCAAAGTGGCTACAATATTTACCATATGTAGGTCTAAGCTCTAAATATTTGGACACCTCAACTCCTTACCATACTTATTCTAAAATTTGAACACGTACAATTTACGGCCATCGGAGCTTGAACAAATAGATGGGCTGCATGATGCTTCCAAGCAGAGCTGAAACCGACCACACACACGTACTGGTAAACGGCTAAGAGTATCTAAGCCTGCCCAGGCAAAGCGGTGCAAATCAGACTGTCCATGCTTATTGGATTCATTTGGGGACAGGGCTTGAGATGTCGTTTCATCTTCATTTTGGGTAAAAATCCCACAAAATTAAGCAATGTCTCCAAAATGACCTAAACAGTGTTGACGGGGATGTTAACCCTCAACTAAAAAAACGAAAATACCTGTTGTGTCTAATAATAGCTGGATGAATGGCAAATAGTGTAGATCCAGATGAGACATTGCTTTCTGTGGTGTTTGGATTAGCCCTATCTGTCTGAATATATACATATATATAGTATGCACCTGAGTTAGAGTAGGGCTTCGTCAGGGCTTACACATAGCAGCTAGATACCTGCCATATGGTACAGAAGGCACATCTCTATTGGGAAAAAAATTGTCTCTTTCCTGGGGTATGGTTTTGGTGTGCCTATCCCATTCCCCTGCATTGTCTCATGACCACCCTGTTCTGTCCAAGGTGGCCTTAAACGGGGCTGTTTTGGCCACCGGAGACATAATGTAAACTTAGCATTACAGATTTCTCCTATTTAATTGTTGTTCACAAATTTCTTATATTAGCGTGTATTAATCCTTAAGATACCAATCACAACAATTGTCCTCTGCTTTGTCTGCCGATAACTTCGAAAGTCATTTTTGCAAACATTGTGGACCCAGATCAGACTGCTTCTGTAGTAGTCTGATCAGGGTCCACACTGTTAGCCTGTATGCAAAAAATATGCTTGAAAAGTTTGTGAGAAAATTGCAGCAGACAACTTAATCCTTATCCCGCTGCATAAATTAATTAAGCCACTCCCATTGTTGATTATCACCCAATCAGATTTCTTCGAAAATAATAGTTTTGTTCATTTCACAAAATGCATGACAAACAGTGTAGATCCTGATCAGATGGCTTCTGCAGAAGCCATCTGTTCTGGATCTACACTGTTTGCAAAGGTAGGGGTTGTTGT
Organism: Lucinisca nassula; assembly: GCA_963580285.1. Classification (NCBI taxonomy): domain Eukaryota; kingdom Metazoa; phylum Mollusca; class Bivalvia; order Lucinida; family Lucinidae; genus Lucinisca; species Lucinisca nassula. The sequence goes on along the minus strand of OY757024.1, from coordinate 39,809,868 downwards.
GAACAGCAGGATAAGGCTTCTTCAGAAGCCATCTGATCTGGATCTACACTGTTTGCAAAGGTAGGGGTTGTCGTGAACAGCAGGATAAGGCTTCTTCAGAAGCCATCTGATCTGGATCTACACTGTTTGCAAAGGTAGGGGTTGTCGTGAACAGCAGGATAAGGCTTCTTCAGAAGCCATCTGATCTGGATCTACACTGTTTGCAAAGGTAGGGGTTGTTTTGAACAGCAGGATAAGGGTTAAACAGCCAACATTTTCAGATGCAGTATTTCTTGGCGTCTCAAGGGGTTAATGTTTGTCGAATTTCGCTGATTGCAAAATTCGCATACCATTAATACACCCCGATAATTTGTTCACTTGCAGTAATCGTGAAAGGGTCGTAAATCCAAAAATGAAAATCTTCTTTATTGGGACAGGAAAGGTTGTATTCTGTACGCAGCTTAGTTTGAGTCTTTTCTGAAGACACTTGTCTCGGCCCATCGGGGCTTGAAGAAATATATGGGCTGCATGATGCAGAGCAGAGCTGAAACCGCCCACACACGAGTACTTGTAAACCGCTTAGAGGATCTAAGCCTGCCCAGGCAAAGCGGTGCGAGTCGGCCTGCCCATGCTTATAAACCCTATTGGTTTAATTGGGTGGCAGGGCTTGAGATGTCATTTCATCTCTGTGTCGGGTAAAAGTCCCACAAAATTGGAAGCAACGTCTCCAAAATGACCTTTACAGTGTTGACAGGGCCGTGAAACCTCAAATCAAACAAAAGACACTTGTCTGAAGACATGTTTTCATTTTATGTGACGCGTTTATTCATGATGTATCTGAGTTAGTTACGGCTAGAGTTTGAGATTATTCCGATTTATGTCTGAATCATACATGCCCAAGCATGAAATTTTGAGCTTTAAAATCAATATCTGATTAAATACCATTCAACAGTCTGATGGATGGATATTTGAGATGAAATTTTATTGCTGAATTAACAGAAAAACTGCATCTGGAATGTCGTCTGTTTATGTCGTCTGCTGAAATTTTGAGCTTTAAATTTAATACCATTAATAACATTCAACAGTCTGATGGATGGGTATTTGAGATGAAATTTAATTGCTGATTTAACCATCTTGCTGTTCACAACAACCCCTATCTTTGCAAACAGTGTAGATCCAGATCAGATGGCTTTTGAAGAAGCCATCTGATCAGGATCTATACTGTTTGGCATTCAGTTTATGAATTTGTAGCTATAAATTACATCAAGTAATTTGATTGGTTGATAGACAGAAATGGGTGTGGCTTAAATGAATATTCAGCAAGATAAGGGTTAACAGAAAAACTGCATCTGAAATGTCGTCTGTTTATGTCGTCAGCTGCATCCGCTTGAAAGCATTTCTTACATATTTTTGCATATAGGCAAATAATGTGGACTCTGATCAGACAGCTCCACGAGTCTGGTCTGGGTCCACACTGTTTGCAACAATGACTTTTAAAGTATTAAACCTACAGACAACAAAGCAGACGGCAGTTGTTGTGAAGGGCCCTTTAAGGAATATTCCACCTTATATATAGCAGGAGTAAAAATTTATGGCTGTCAGGTTGTGTTTTCTTCAAAAACTATTAGGAAAATAGCTGAACATTTTGCAAACAGTGAAGGCGTTGTGCGGCATCTGATCTGGGCCTTCACTATTTGCCAGGGTACCCGTTTTAGGGTTTTCGGTACAAAATAGGTTAACCCGTATCCATCTGAATAATTAATTTAGCCACACCCATTTCTTACTTTGAACCAATCAGATTCCTTGATATAATTTATCCCTGCAAATAGGGGTTTGTTGTAAACAGCAGGATAAGAGTTAAGATGCTAGTCACAACAATTGTCATCTGCTTTATCATCTGCTGGTTACTTAAAAAGTCATTGTTGCAAACAGTGTGGACCCTGATCAGACTGCTCCTCTATCAGGGTCCACACTGTTTGCATGTATTCAAAAATATTGTTGAAAAGTTTGAAAGAAGATGCAGCAGACAACATAAACAGACAACATTTTCAGATGCAGTTCTTCTTGGCATCTTTAGGGTTATTTATTCTTTTTCATAAAACATATGATATGGGTGCTTGTTAGAATCGCCTTATTAACCCTTGTCCTGCTGAATATTTAAATATGTCACACCCACTACTGATTATCAGCCAATCAGATTACTTGATGCAAATTATTGTAACAAATTCATAAACTGGATAGCAAACAATGAAGATCCTGATCAGATGGCGTCTCCAGAAGCCATCTGATCTGGATCTACATTGTTTCAAAGATAAGGCATATCCGGGCTCAGCAGGACAAGGGTTTAGTGGGTTTCAATTGAATCCTGTCTATCTTTCTCTGTTCCAGGTATCTGGTGTTGTTGGGAGAGCAGATTTGTTATGTGCCTTGTTATTTTTATCATCATTCCTCATGTATATAAAATCATGTGCCCACGGTACGTATCATCCCTCGTGAAGCTGAACCAGATATACAGTAAAATTCCTATATTAAGACCACCTTTGGGACTGTTCAAAAGTGGTCTTGAAGACCACTTTTGAACAGTCCCAAAGGTGGTTCCTGGCCAAAAAACACTGTTTTCAGAAAACACAAAGAAAGAATAACTGCAGCCTTCTAAACAATCTTTTTAAAGCAGAATTAGTCTTAATTTTAGGTGGTCTTAATAGTATAATTTCTCTGTATTCTTTTTGAAAACAGTATAGATCTGGATCAGCTGGCTTCCCTTCAGGAGCTATACTGTTCTCCATTCTGCTGAATACATGACAAAAAACAGAAATGGCTGAAAATAGAGGAGTGTCTCATATTGAAACAATTTTGGATTAACCTTTAAGATTCCAATCACAACAATTGTCGTCTGCTTTGGCGTCTGCGGGTTACCTTAAAAGTCATTTTTTGCAAACAGTGTTGACCCAGATCAGACTGCTCCTAAAGGAGCAGTCTGATCTGGGCCCCACACTGTTTGCCTTTGTGCAAACATATTTTTAAAAGTTTGCAAGAAGATTCAGCAGACGACATTAGCAGATGACATCTTTTAGTCTGCTTTGCCATCTGCCAGTTACCTTTAAAGTCATTTTTTTTGCAAACATTGTGGACCCAGATCAGACTGCTCCTGAAGGATTCAGCAGACGACATGAGCAGATGACTTCTTTAGATATTGTTTTTCTTGGCAGCTTAAGGGTTAAAGGCCTTGTCCATTTGTTCCTTCCTAATTTACATTTAATTTTATATGAGCTCATTCAGCTACATTACTGACTTACTGTGGCACCTCGCCCATCGAGGCTTGGAGAAATAGATTGCATTGCATGATGCTTCCACGCAGAGCTAAAACTAGTGCTGGCTTATCGGAGCTGAAAAGATAATCAATTATCAAGAATGTCATTGTGATCGATAATCGATTAGCGATTACTGAAGATTTGGTCATAATTTTTTCTGTCTGGCTTTCTGAGCAAACAGTGTAGACCCAGATGAGATGCTGCAGGATGTGGCATCTCATTAGATCTGCACTGTTTGCAAGTCATCTAGCTATTTTAGACCACAACTTCGGGTAGTAAATTGTACTTACCAAATAATCGATTACAAGCAAATCAGTAATGATAATCATTTTTGTGGAATTTATTGATCAATTAATTTATAATCTGATTAATTGTGCCAGCCTCAGCTAAAACCGACAAAACTTGAGTACCGGTAAACTCATTAGTTCTAAGCCTACCCAGGAAAAGTGGTGTTAGTTGGACCGCCCCTTAAACCTAGCTGTTTCTTTGAGCTTGAGATGTCATTTCATCTCAGTATTGGGTAAAATTCCCACAAAATCGGGAGGGACATCTCCAAAATTACATAAATAGGGTTGATGGGCAAGTAAAACACCAAAGCTCAGGTATGACATAACAAGGATATTTAAAGAATAAATTTTCTTAGTTCTTCATAAAAAAAACTACATTGTCAAATTCATTGGACTACTTAAAATAGTGTCAGACCAGTAAAAGTAAGCTGGTCCTGTGGTCTAACAGACATTTGGTCCTTTGGAACACTGTGTTAACCCTTATCCCGCTGCATAAATTAATTTAGCCTCACCCATTTACATTTCAACCAATCAAATTACTTGTAATTTATTTATTCAAATTTGCAACTGAATGACCAACAGTGTAGATCCTGATCATCTGATCTACACTTTGCAAAGGTTGGGGTTGTCCTGTTTTGTACTACAGGGATCTTCCCAATCCCCCTAAAATATACAATAGGAGTCTATTTCGAAATATAGGGGTCACGGGTTGGGTTTTTTTTTTTTTGGGGGGGGGGGGGAATAATTTAGAAAATGGTAGAACTTTCTGCAAACAGTGAAGGCCCTGATCAGATGCCATGTTCTGTGTTCTTTGGCATCTGATCTGGGCCTGCACTGGTCGCCAGTGATACAATTTGGAGTATCCTGTTCAAAATAGGTTCATAAAGGAGAAGTGTGCCATTTATGGGGTATTTTAAAGGGAGTACGTACACCTTCAGGTAAGGCAACTCTGCAAAGGTATTTTTGTCTCCCATTTCCATTGGGGTCATTTCTTAAAGAAAAGAATTTGCTCCTGAGGAGCAAATTCTTTCCTTTTAGAGTAGACCCCTTTTTCCTAGGGCCAGAGTTGATAGAAAAGTGGACAGGATGTGGAAGTTCCGAAAATTGTCTCCCTTTGAAAAATGACAGACCTGCTTTGTGTTCCAATTCCCCTTGAAAAAGGACATATGAGGCTTCTTATGAGCTCGTCATCGGCCTGGCTCAGTCGGATGAGTGTCTGTCACGGGTTTGATACCTGCCGGGGTTTCATGGAGATTCAACATGATGTCTTTTCTGTGGTCATTCTCTGCTTTCAATGATTCAAGAATGGCAGTTGTCAGTTAGTGGCGAAAGCATGTGCACTGAATTGGTTAACCTTGTATCTATAAGCCTGCCTAGGAAGTGTAGTTACATAAACTGAACAGCTCGATAAGGCTTAAATATTGTTGACTGGGTCATTAAATTCCATTAAACAAATAACCAAATCTTTTGGGCTAAAACAAACACATTGTCTCTATTGAAAACAGATACGTTGCCTCTGTTGTTTGTTGTTGAGCAAGATATTTCTCATTAAATGCACAACATCATTGTTTAAGCGATTTCTTAATTTCATAGGAAATGATCTATAAAAATCGTTTTCTTTCAGAATTACATGAAGAAGACAGCAAGTTATTTATTTATCGGCCCTCTTCCTTCTCGGTCTCATATATGTTGGGAAGTATGTTATTGTGTTTTCTGTCGGTGTTTTGTAAAGAACAAGGAATTACTGTTATAGTAAGTATATACAGTGAGTGAGTGAGTTTTACATCCCACCAACAGCTAAGGTCATACGGAGACGGGACCTCGGTTTAAAGACTCATCCGAAAGTCTTGAGAAGCCCGGGATCAATCCTGCGATCAAGTATATACAGTAACATTCCGCTATTAAGACCACCTAAAAATAAGACTAATTCTGATGTAAAAAGCTTATCTAATAGGTTGCAGTTATTCTTTCTTTGTGTTTTCTGCATACAGTGTCCTCTAGTCAGGTATCACCTTTGGGACTGTTCAAAAGTGGTCTTAAAGACCACTTTTGAACAGTCCCAAAGGTGGTCTTCATAGAGGAATTTTTTCTGTATGTTTAAAATTTGTGAGGGATGCATGCCTGCTTTGGTGTTTCTTTGCTATAACATATCCGTACGGCATAGTGCATTCTGTAATACCTCCAAAACGGTTAATTTTCTAATGAAAATTTGTGATATGAGTCTTATTTCTACTCAAAACCTAGGTTTTGGGTGCTCGTTAGAACCGCCTCAATGAGGCAGTTCTAACGAGTACCCACAACCTATGTCTTGGAGTACAAATACGAAAACTAATGAATACCCCCCATTAACCCAAGTTTTCTCTGTAGAAAGTGGGGTTTAATGGGGTGTTCATTACATGGACTTGTTAACGTGATGCATAGCTGTAATGTTTCCAAAATTGTCATCATGATGAAAATTTGTGATATGAGTCTTATTTCTACTCAAAACATAGGTTCTGGGTGCTCAATGAGGCGGTTCTAACGAGTACCCACAACCTATGTCTTGGAGCAGAAATACAAAAACTAATGAATAACCCCGTAAATCCTAGTTTTCTCTATATAAAGTGGGGGTTTAGCGGGGTGTTCGTTACACAGACTTGTTTACGTGATGCATAACTCTGTGGCCCTAGCGGTTAAGAGCACTGACCCTTAGATCTCTCCCCGCCTTAAGCCAAGCCTTACTTGGGTCACATGTGAGACGCCAAGTTCTGCAACAGAACGTTGTGCGGTTTTTCTCCGGGTGCTCCGGTTTTCGCCCACCTCTAATTAATAATCATCTCAATATAAAAGAAATAATCTTGAAAGGGGTGTAAAACCAAAAATTTAACCCAAAAATTGGCATATGTTTTAGCGGTGTGATTATTGTGGCTACTTTTGAAAAGGCTTCACTTTATTTTGTTACTGTTGACAATTTATACTCTTTTAGCACCAAGCAAAAACGGAGCAGACAACATCCTCAGTCACATTTATTTTTCAAAGCAAATAAGGTTTAAGGTCTGCAGACAATTCACATGAAGTATCAAGCCTAATTTACTCAGAAAAATATGAAAAAAAAAATGTAAATGTCATCTGCTTCTATGTGCTTAATGATGGGTAAAAATTTCAGCAGACAACATTTTAAAATGGTTCTTTAATTTTCCCTCAAAAACAGATTTTGACATTTTGACATCTCCGTTGGAGACAATTTGAATGAAATGTCAGAACCTCATCATCATTTTGACACTGTTGTCTGCCCAGATAGTGTTAACAACAAATATCATTGTGTTTTGTCGTTTTTCATGATCGGGTAACATTTAACCCTTAAGAAGCCAAGAAAAACTTCATTTGTTGTCTGCTTAAGTTGTCTGCTGAATGTTTTAAAAAAATTTTTTTGCTTACTGGCAAACAGCATGGACCCAAATCAGACTGCTCCCATAGGAGCAGTCTGATTTGGGTCTACACTGTTTGCAAAATTAACCAGCAGACTACAAAGCAGACGGCAGTTGTCATGATTGGCATTTTATGGGTTAATTAGATGTGAAATGTGTTTGAAGTATATCTATCACGTTTTTGACAGGAAATCTGTCGGTGGATTGAATCTGATACACTGTATAATTACATGTATCAGTTTCTTTTGTGATCACATGCCCCCAGCTGTTACCTACACTTAATCCTAAATATGAGCCCTGAAATTCAGAAAGGGTTCAGAAATGATGTTCTTGCACACCAGACAAGGAAATCCGTGATTTTACCCTTGGATAGAAATTTATGTTCTGACCCTGGGGTTCCGACCCAGACAAGTAACATAAGTGCGCTTCAATTCTATTTATTTGCCGGAACCACTTCCGCACTACTTTTATTTTGTAAACAATATACATGTGCGAGCTGTCAAAACTAACCGGCAAAAAAAAAAAAAAATCAATAAGAATGAATATTATTTGACTCATTTATTGTTGAGGACTTTTGTATGAAATCTTAAAAAGAAGAAAAGAAATACTGTCTGTAGTTCTAGGTCTGCTATTTGCTACAAAATAAAAGAATAAAAGGAAATGTTTGGGAGGTGTTGTGCAAGAAAAAGAATCCAATATGGGATTCAGTTGTAGATGGCCGTTTCCAACCCTCGGGATGACCGTGCTGAGCGGAACCTCAGCATAGCCTCGGTTCCACTCAGCATGGTCATCCCTCAGGTAGGAAATGCTCGTCTACAACAGAACCCCATATCAGATTCTTATAATATTTTCACCCTTAGGGGGAAGTAACTCCTGCAAAAGTATTTTTGTCTCCAATGTCAATAGGGGTCAACTCTTAAAGGAAAGAATTTGCTCCTGAGGAGCAAATTCTTTCCTTTAAGAGTTGACCCCTTTTTCAGTGGGATAGGGCTTATAGAAAAGCCAACAGGAAGTTCCTTAAGTTGTCTCCCTTTGAAAAATGGCAGAAAAATCTGCCAGATGTTCCCATTGCCCTTAAGACACCCGAAAATGATGTCTGCAATTGTCGTCTGTTGCTTCTCTTAGCAGACTTTTCAAACATGTTTAGTGGCCTTGACAGCTCAGTGGTTAGCACATTCGACTTATGATCGAGAGGTTGTGGGTTCGAATATGGCCACCGGAGGCGAGGTGTGTCCATGTCTGACAGTGAATTGTTGAGGAATAAATCACAGTTTTGAGGTCAGTTGTAAAGAAGATCAAATCACGAAGGCACAGTCAAGTTCTGCAATGAAAGTTCAGGTGGTTTTTCTCTGGGTTTTCTGGTTTTCACCCACCTCAGATTAACGATCGACGCGAAATAATCTTGAAAGGGCCGTAAAACCAAAACAAAAGAATAAAATATATCTGGGTTATATTTCTGTTGTTTTGTGGCCATTGCAGACCAGTAGGTTAAATTTGTTTTTTTGATTTGAGGTTTAACGTCCCCATCAACACTATAGGTCATTTTGGAGACGTTGCGTCCAGTTTTGTGGGACTTTTACCCGACACTGAGATGAAATGACATCTCAAGCCCTGTCATCCAATGAAAAAGCATGGATGGTCCGACTCGCACCTCTTTACCTGGGCAGGCTTAGATCCCTTAAGCGGTTTACAGGTATTCGTGTGCGGTCGGTTTCAGCATCATACAGCTTATCTATTTCTAAAAGCTCCGCTGGGCGGGGGCCCAGACCAGTAGGGTAAAACTACACAAATAGGCTTTGTAAGAAATCCAGGAAACATTTCTTATAGCCTCACTAGTCTTGTAGCTGTGATATCTGAGTACTGTTTAAAGTGGGTTATCTGTAAAACCTGGACTATGCTCATGTTTTGGGACATGATTGGCAAACAGTGTACACCCAGATCATTTGTTTGATTTGAGGTTTAACGTCCCCGTCAACACTGTAAAGGTCATTTTGGAGACGTTGCTTCCAATTTTGTGGGACTGTTACCCGACATTGAGAAGAAATGACATGTCAAGCCCTGTCGCCCAATGAAACCAACAGGGTTTATAAGCATGGACAGTTCGGCTAGCACCGCTTTGCATGGGCAGGCTTAGATCCTCTAAGCGGTTTACAAGTACTCGTGTGCGGGTCGGTTTCAGCTCTGCGTGGAAGCATCATGCACCCCATATATTTCTTCAAGCCCCGATGGGCTGTGGCCGACACCCAGATCAGATGCAGCAGAATGCAATGTGAGATCATGTTGCTTAAAATACAGGAATTAAAGGTTAACCCTTATCCTGCTGAATAAATTAATTCAACCACACCCATTTCTGATTGTCAACCAATCAAAATACTTGATACAATATGTTCATACAAATCACAACCTGTTTGACAAACAGTGTAGATCCTGATCAGATGGCTTCTGAAGAAGCCATCTGATCAGGATCCACACTGGTTGTAAAGGTAGGGGTTGTCATGTTCAGCAGGATAAGGATTATGAGAAACAGTACCTGTCATTTCTCAGCCTACACTCAGAGACAATTGACCCACCAGTGCTGTCAGTGCTTTGATCTTTTTTTTTTTTTCAGGGTATTTGTAGTGCATACGATATTATAGTTGTGTGTGCAGTAGACCCATTACAGTTGCTGGGCCTGAGGAAAGCCCACAAAACCAGTATTACAAATGGTCATGGCAACGGCAACGGAAATTCAAAGGTAAAAATTTTAAACATTCAAAAAATTGTTGGAGTTTGATAACTTAGACTTCTGTCCATAGCCATCCTTTATAAAATCTGTATTTGAAACAAATCAGCTTGCAAGTCCAACTTATCGAAGAATCAAATCAGCTTGCAAAACATGTGCACTCTTGTCAAAAAATCAGATCAGCTTGCAACTGCTATTGGCTTACAGTTGCACAAGGCCTGCTGTCTTTACAGCAGGTAAGGGTAGAGGGGGAATGTTGTTATCTCTTCTGTTTCTACACGTCCAGTCTTTTTCCTCTTTCTCCATTGTTACTCACTTTTATCTCCTCCACTATCTCTTCCCCCTTTCTCTGGGAAAAGACCCAAAATGACCCACAAGGGTTGATGTGTCATTAAACCCCAATCAATCACATTTCTAAGAATCAAATAGGCTTACAGATCCAGTGTTCACATGTGGAAGAATCAAATCAGGTTACAAATCCAGTGTACACTTGTCGAAGGATCAAATCAGCTTGTAGATCCAGTGTACACTTGTCAAAGGATCAAATCAGCTTGCAAATCCTGTGTTCACTTGGCAAAGGATCAAATCAGCTTGCAAATCCAGTGTACAGTTGTCAAAGGATCAAATCAGCTTACAAATCCAGTGTACACTTGTCGAAGGATCAAATCAGCTTACAAATCAAGTGTACACTTGTCGAAGGATCAAATCAGCTTACAAATCCAGTGTACACTTGTCGAAGGATCAAATCAGCTTACAAATCAAGTGTACAGTTGTCAAAGAATCAAATCAACGTACAAATCCAGTGTTCGCTTGTGGAAGGATCAAATCAGCTTGCAAATCCAATGTACACTTGTCAAAGGATCAATTAGGCTTGCAAATCCAACTTGTTGAAGAAACAAATCAGCTTGCAAATCCAGTGTACAGTTGTCAAAGAATCAAATCAACGTACAAATCCAGTGTTCGCTTGTGGAAGGATCAAATCAGCTTGCAAATCCAATGTACACTTGTCAAAGGATCAAATCGGCTTACAAATCCTGTGTACAGTTGTCAAAGAATCAAATCAGCTTACAAATCCAGTGTTCAGTTGTCAAAGAATCAAATCGGCTTACAAATGCAATGTACACTTGTCGAAGGATCAAATCAGCTTGCAAGTCCAGTGTACACTTGTCAAAGGATCAAATCGGCTTGCAAATCCAGTGTACAGTTGTCAAGGAATCAAATCAGCTTACAAATCCAGTGTTCAGTTGTCAAAGAATCAAATCAGCTTACAAATCCAGTGTTCACTTTTCGAAGGATCAAATCAGCTTGCAAATCCAGTGTACAGTTGTCAAAGAATCAAATCAGTTTGCGAATCCAACTTGTTGAAGAAACAAATCAGCTTGCAAATCCAGTGTACTCTTGTCAAACAATCAGATCCGCTTGCAAATCAGTTCAACTTGCAAAACCAATGTACACTTGTAGAATCAAATCAGCTTGGAATTGCAGTGTGCACATGTCTAAGAATTAAATAGCCTTGCAGATCCAGTGTACATATGTGGAAAAATCAAATCAGCTTGCAAATCCAGTATTCACTTGTTTAAGGATCAAATAGGCTTTCAAATGGAGTGTACACTTGTTGAAGGATCAAATCAGATACATTTGTCAAAGAATCAAATAGTCTTGCAAATCAAGTGTTCGCTTGTTGAAGGATCGAATAGGCTTGCAAATCCAGTGTTCACCTGTCGAAGGAACAAATTAGCTTGCAGATCCACACTTACTCATATTGAAGAATCAAATCAGCTCGAAATCCTGTGTACACATGTTGAAGAATCAAATCAGCTTGCAAATCCAGTGTCCACATGTTGAAGAGTCAAATCAGCTTAAAATCCTGTGTTGAAGAATCAAATCAGCTTGCAAAATCCTGTGTACACATGTTGAAGAATCAAATCAGCTTGCAAATCCAGTGTACACATGTTGAAGAATCAGATCAGCTTGCAAATCCAGTGTACACATGTTGAAGAATCAAATCAGCTTGTAAATCAAGTGTACACTTGTAGATGGATCAAATCAGCTTGCAAATCTATCCAGTCCTTTGAAGACCCAATTTTGCTTAACACAGCTGAGTTGGTGTTGTAAAATGCACATTACTTGATCTAAAATATGCATTGGCTATTTCTACAGGTATACTGGCTCTCATGAGATCAGTAGAATTATGCATAGCTCAACATCCACCTCTGATTAATGAGTGAAATTGAAAGGACCATAACCTTGCCTCCCCAACCCCCCCCCCCCCCTCCCCCCCCCCCAAAAAAAAAAAAAAAGAAATAGCTCAAAATAAAGACCAGTATTGAGGATAATTTTACTTTTTCCATTATTTTTTTAATTTTTTTTTTTTTTTGGTACTTGTTAAAATTGCCTCAATGCTAATAGTTGTCTGTTCGGCCCCCGCCCATGAGGGCTTGAAGATAGGCAAGGTTTTTGCATATAGGTCTTTTATAAAGCAGAGTGAGGGTCATTTGTGTACATTGTTAACAGCAATTATGGTGAGGTTGTTCTGTTTCTTTCTATTGCAGAGTTTACACATTGAGCCATGGGTGCTGTCATTGATAAAACGTCATGTTTTGCTCATAGTCACTGGTCTCCTGTTAATCGTGGTACGATGGCGGTTGATGGGATCTACCCCACCCACTTTTCAGGTGGTTGACAATCCACACTCATTCCAGAATGGAACTTTGATAAGGGTAAGAGTTGTTTAGAGGACTAGCTGTTGTATATACAGTCCCAATGTTAACCCATACAATGCCAGTCACGACAATTGTCATCTGCTTTGCCGTCTGCTTGTTACCTTAAAAGTAATTTTTTGCAAACAGTGTGAATCCAGTTAAGACTGCTCCTGCAGGAGCAGTGAGCAGTCTGATTTGGGCACACACTGTTTGCCTGTATGAAAAATATTTTTTAAAAGTTTGCAAAAAAAAATTCAGCAGACGACAAAAGCAGATGTAATTTTCAGATACAGTTTTTCTCGGCGTCTTGGGGGTTAACAATCACCATGCTGAACTCAGATATGTCCTTTTTGTTGCACCTGCCTTAAACATGGGACAATACAAGGGTCTCTTTCCGGTCCGTTTTTACCTCCCTTTGTTTGTCAAACCATAGTCATTATACCCCCGCAAACGAAGTTTGAAGGGGGTATATAGGAGTCAGCTTGTCGTCTGTCGTCGTCGGTCCGTTACAAAAAAATTTTAACATTGCTCATAACTTCCTTATTCTTTGACCGATTTCTTTAATATTCACACACCACACACCTTGCCACTAGTACTTAAGATTGATATACACAAACCTGACCTTGACCTTTACGTTGACCTTCCTCAAGGTCAAATACTTGTAAAAATTTGTCTGTCGTCGTCGTCGGTCCGTTACAAAAAACTTTAACATTGCTCATAACTTCCTTATTCTTTGACCGATTTCTTTAATATTCACACACCTTGCCACTAGTACTTAAGATTGATATACACAAACCTGACCTTGACCTTTACGTTGACCTTCCTCAAGGTCAAATACTTGTAAAAATTTGTCTGTTGTCGTCGTCGGTCCGTTACAAAAAACTTTAACATTGCTCATAACTTCCTTATTCTTTGACCGATTTCTTTAATATTCACACACCTTGCCACTAGTACTTAAGATTGATATACACAAACCTGACCTTGACCTTTACGTTGACCTTCCTCGAGGTCAAATACTTGTAAAAATTTGTCTGACAACGCATGCAGGGGTATAATTGGCGCCCGTTAGGCGGCAGCTCTAGTTTGCGACAACCCTAGCATTCACCCAGTGGCCAGTTGTTCAAAACTAACATTGTCGTTAGTTAATGAATTGTTGAAACTTTGATCATGCTTCCACGCAGAGCTGAAACCGACCCGCACACGAGTACTGGTAAACAGCTTAGAGGATCTAAGCCTGCCCATGCAAAGCAGTGCGAGTCGGCCCGTCCATGCTTATAAACCCTATTGATCTCATTGGGCGGCTGGGCTTGAGATGTCATTTCATCTCAATGTCAGGTAAAAGTCCCGCAAAATTTGAAGCAACGTCTCCAAAATGACCTTTACAGTGTTGACAGGGACGTTAAACCTCAAATCAAACAAACAAACAATTGATCATTTAATATGGCAAATATACTAATATTTTTTGGCTGAAAAAATGTGAGTAGCTACTCACATTTTTTCAGCAAAAAAAACAAACAAAATTTTATATATTGTACTTACATGTGTGGCATAGCCGTCGGTGGAATTTTTGTTCAGAAAACAGTATAGATCTAGATCAGATGGCTTCTCTGTACTGTTTACCATTCTGCTTCTGAATGCATTATAAAAATTGAAATCATGCAACACAAATGGTTGAAAATCGGGGTCCAGAAAGCATGTACACTCAATATTTTACAGTTCTGTGGTATATTCCTTGCTTCCAAAGGATATCCCTTTCTAGAACATATTTAACGTCACTACAGCTGTTGTCTGGGATTGTTTGGCGGTCTTCAAAAGTCTCCCTGCCCTACATCATAGTGTAGTTTATATTTTCTTGTCCATTGGGATCATTGATTCCATTGTGGAATTTTGAAAATATTTTAGGGTCACTGATGAAGCCTAATTGGCCGAAACTAGCTAGTCTGGCCCAGAAAGCATGTACACTCAGAATTTTACAGTTCTGTGGTGTATTCCTTGCTTCCAAAGGATAACCCTTTCTAGGACATATTTTCATTCATTCATTCATTCATTGCTTCATTCATTCATTTTGTGAAATAGAAGTGTAGGAAATCACCGGGAATCAATACAAATACCTTACTTGTCCCCATTCTGCCCCTGCCAGTTAGGGCGTGAAGAAATAGATTGGGCTTCATGATGCTTCCATGCAGAGCTGAAACTTAACTGCACATGAGTACTGGTAAACTGCTTAGAGGTTCTAAGCCTGCCTAGGAAAACTTGTGCGAGTCGGACCATCCATGGATATAAACCCTGTTGGTTTCATTGGGTGGCAGGGCTTGATGTGGGGTAAAAGTCCCACAAAATTGGAAGCAGTGTCCACAAAATGACCTATCCAGTGTTGACGGGGACATTAAACCTCAAATCAAACAAACAAACAAAACCTTAATCCCCACCCCCACATGGGGGCCTTGAGAAATAGATTGGGCTGCATGGAACTGAACCCAACCGAACATGAGTATTGGTAAACCGCTTAGGTCTAAGACTGCCCAGGCAAAATGGTGTGAGTCGGACTGTCTTTGCAACCCTAGTGGTTTGTTTGGGCTGTAGGGTTTGAGCTGTCATTTCATCTAAGTGTCTGGTAAATGTCCCTAAATTCATGTAGCAGTTGAAGGTTTGCCCTAAAAATCCTAAAAATTCTGACATCTTGAGGACTTGCTGTAATTTTCATAAAATTTCAACAAATTTGTTACATGATCCAGAATGGCAAACAGTGTAGACCCTGATCAGACTGCTCCATCAGGAGCAGTCTGATCTGGGTCTGCACTGTTTGCTTGTTTGCTTAGGCCCATCTGTCCCAATACTTAGGATCATTATGGTAATTCCTATCTTGGCCAACTGGTAAACCGCTTAGATGATCTAAGCCTGTCCAGGAACCGCGGTGCGAGGCGGACCGTCCATGCTAATAAACCCTATTGGTTTCATTTGGCGACAGGGCTTGAGATGCCATTTCATCTCAATGTAGGGTAAAAGTCCCACAAAATTGGAAGCAACGTCTCCAAAATGACCTTTACAGTGTTGACGGGGACGTTAAACCTCAAATCAATCAAAAAAACCTATCTTGACCATGCTTGGAGACCAGGTGCTAGTGGAAACAACAACTGTTCAGTTGGTTTCAGCTCTGTAAGGAAGCACCATGCAGTCTATTCTATTTCTCTGGGAGCATAACTAGACACAAGTAAACCCCAGTTTTCTCTATGAAGTGGCATTTGCAAGGGTAACAATTGCACAGACTTGTTAATGTGAATAGGCATGTATTTTGGTTGTAAATCCCTCTTTTCATCACACTAACAAGTCCGTGAAATGAAGACCCCCTAAACCCCACTTTATATAGAGAAAATTGGGGTTTACGGGGGTAAACATTATCTGCCTTATTTTTGCTCAAAAACATAGATTGTGGGTACTCGTTAGAACCGCCTCATTGAGGCGGTTCTAACGAGCATCCACAACCTATATTTGCAGTATTTATAAGAAAAATATCACGGGTTTTCATCAGAAAAGTAGCCATTTTGGAGATGTGAAAAAATGCACTATGTCGCATGGGTGTGTTATCGTAATGTTAGCTCACCTGAGCATGAAGTGCTCATGGTGAACTATTGTGATCATTGAATGTCCCTTGTCCTGTGTCCTGCGTCAACAACTTGCTTTAAAAGACTACTCCTCCTTAACCCTTGGGCCAATTTCATTTAAACTTCACACGAGTGTTGCCTAAGATGCTCTCTACCAAAATACCTAAAATCAGTCCACTCGGATAAACAAGATGGCCACCGGAGCTAGAAATAGAAAAATCTTTAAACGACTACTCCTTCCATACCCATGGGCCAATCTCATTCAAATTTCATAGGAATGTTGCTTAGGTGACCCTCTACTAAAGTAGCTAAAATCGTTCTGCTCCGATGAACAAGATGGCAACTAGAGCTAAAAATAGAAAAATCTTTAAACAACTACTCCTCCCATACCCCTGGGCCAATTTCATTCAAACTTCATAGAAATGTTGCTTAGGTGACCCTCTACAAAAATAGCTAAAACGGTGGTGCTCATGAGCAAAATGACCGCCAGAGCTAAAAATAGAAATATGTCATTTGCCTCAAACGCAAACTCCTCCTAAAGCCTTGGGCCAATTTGATTCAAACTTCACAGGAATGTTGCCCAGGTGACTCCCTACCAAAATAGCTAAAATCGTTATGCTCTGACAAACAAGATGGCTGCCAGAGCTAAAAATAGAAAAAAAGTCTTTAAACGACAACTCCTCCTGTACCTTTGGGCCAATTTCATTTAAACTTCAATGGAACGTTGCTTAGGTCACCCTCCACCTAAATAGCTAAAAGGGTTCTGCTCTGATGAGCAAACTGGCCTCCATAGCTAAAAATAGAAAAACCTCGTAAATTTGCTTCAAACGCAAACTTGTCCTTAACCCTTGTGTATACACTTTATAAATCTTCTTGTCTGAAACCAGAAGACTCCGGTCTTTGATATTTGGTATGAAACTTCACCTTTTAGACCACTACCAAGGTGATTCAAATTATAGCCCTGGGTCAAATAATGGCTCTCTTCAGGGCCCACTTGTTACCCTATGGATCAGGTGAGCGATCCAGGGCCATCATGGCCCTCTTGTTTTCTTATGACAGCTTTTATAGCACACAAATACTTACTTATATAAATAAATATTTTCATTTACAGGGTTTAAACTACAACTACCTGTATTCCCTAAATGTCTGGTTGTTGGTGAATCCATGGTGGTTATGTTTTGACTGGTCCATGGGTTGTGTTCCTGTCATAGAATCCTTCTCTGATCCAAGGATAATTGGTGGTGTAGCAGTCTGGGTTATGGTTGGAACACTTCTGTTCATATGCTTGAAAACACCAATCACAAGAGACCAAAGGTCAGTCTGTACAGAAGTTATTGCCCTTACCTTTTGTACCAACTGGAATCTTCCTCCTTATATAAAGCAGGAGTCCATTTTGAAATTTAGGGGTGACAGGTGTTTTCTTCAAAATTTATTCGGAAAATGGCTAACAGTGCAGGCCCTGATCAGACGACGCATTCTCTGCGGCATCTGATCTGGGCCTACACTGTTTGCCACAATAGCCATTTTGGGGTTTCTAGCCTGTAATGGGTAAATTGGTAACAGGAAAAAAAGCTTCTGTCTTGTGAAGGAAATTCAAGGAATTGATGGATTTTGTTCAAATTTCATTGTTTGTTTGTTTGATTTGATGTTTAACATCCCTGTCAACACTATATAGGTCATTTTGGAGACAGTGCTTCCAATTTCGTGGAACTATTACCCCACAATGATATGAAATGACATCTCAAGCCCTGTCGCCCAATGAAACCAAAAGGGTTTATAAGCATGGACGGTCTGACTCGCACTGCTTTGCCTGGGCAGGCTTGGATCCTCAAAGCGGTTTACCAGTACACGTGTGCAGTCGGTTTCAGCTCTGCGTGGAAGCATCATGCAGTCCTTCTATTTCTTCAAGCCCCGATGGGCGGGGGCCGACTACCTCAATGTCTCTTCCCAGAACGATAACACACATAGCAACAGATAAGGCTGGTATTTTATGAAAAATGAAGGATAGTTTTTGTCAATTCTCCATAAAAACCAATGTTGTGGGTATTCATTAGAACTGCCTCGGTATGGCGGTTCTAATGAATACCCACAAAACAAGTTTATATGGAGAAATAAGGAAAACTATGCTTCAACTACCACAAAATACCAACCTTATCTGCCATGTGCTAAAATGGCGTCTCTCCTATTTCTAGAACCACATTTTGTCAAAAGATGTTTTTTTTTCTTTTTTCCAGTCTAAATAAAACTTGTGGGTGCTCGTTAGAACTGCCTCAATGAGTACCCACAATTTATGTTATGCTTCAAGCCCCGGTGACATGGTGTACTCTTTCGTATCTCAAAAACGGTGTCTGGTGAAAATGAGTGATATTGTTCTTATTTGTACTCAAAACATAGTTTGTGGGTGCTTGTTAGAGTGTGTGTGTGTGAATTTGGGTTTAACGTTGCTTTCAACAATTTTTCAGTCATATCACGATGGTGTCTGGTTGCGATAGGGAGCTCAATGCTCACTTTTATAGTGCTGCCTCATTGAAGTATCATGTCCCAGACACATTACATGATACCACACCAAGTCACATTCTGACACTGGGTCGACCAGTCCTAGCTCTACCCCGTTAATCTGAGTGCCAAGCGAGGAGCAGCTAGTACCATTCTTAACGACTTTGGTATGTCGCGGCCCGGGATCGAACCAGTGACCTCCCGTTCCCCAGAGCGTACACTCTACCAACTGAGCTATTGGGACCGGTTTGGGTGCTTGTTAGAACTTCCTTGTTGAGGCAGTTCTAACTAGTACCAGCCACCTGTGTCTTGAGGCAGAAAAATAAAAATAAAATGTATACTCATTTATTAGCTCACCTGAGCCGAAGGCTCATGTGAGGTATTAGTATACCACGAGCCGTCGTCCGTCGTCGTCCACACTTTCAAAGAAGTATATCTCCGGAACCAGTGGGCCAATCTTGATCAAATTTCATGTGAAGCATTATCAGGTAGGGGGAAAGGCTGCATACTGTTTTCGGGCAGATCGGATTGGAACTCTGGTTGCCATGGCAACAAATAGCTCCCATAGACTTAACATAGGAAAAAGTTTGTCATCACTCTAGCTCCGTCAATTTTTTTCTGATCGTCTTCATTCTTGCAGATAACGAGGACAGGCATGAAATCTTGATCAAGTTCGATTTTGGGCTGAATCGGATTATTCACTCAGGAGTTACGTGCCCTTGAGCGTTGAAAAAATTGCCTATTGACTTAACATGGGGAGAATGTTGTCATCACCGTAGCTGCTTCAATTATTTTCAGATTGGCTTTATTCTTGCAGATAACCAGCACAGCCATGAAATCTCGGTCAAGTTCGATGACTGGCAGAATCGGATCATTCACTTAGGAGTTACCTGCCCTTGTGTGTTTTTGCATTAGGGTTAATGGGAATTAGGAAAAAGCTTGTCATCACTCTAGCTCTGTCAATTTTTTTCTGATCGACTTCATTCTTGCAGATAACGAGGACAGGCATGAAATCTCGATCAAGTTCGATTTTGGGCTGAATCGGATTATTCACTCAGGAGTTACGTGCCCTTGAGCGTTGAAAAAATTGCCAATTGACTTAACATGGGGAGAATGTTGTCATCACCGTAGCTGCTTCAATTATTTTCAGATTGGCTTTATTCTTGCAGATAACCAGCACAGCCATGAAATCTGGGTCAAGTTCTATAACTGGCAGAATCGGATCATTCACTTAGGAGTTACCTGCCCTTGTGTGTTTTTGCATTAGGGTTAATGGGAATTTCAAAAATGTATATCTTAAAGACTACTTGGCCAACTTTGATCAAATTTCATGTGTCGCATTATTGGGCAAGTGGAAAGGCTTCATTAGCTCACCTGAGCCGAAGGCTCATGTGAGGTATTAGTAAACCACGAGCCGACGTCCGTCGTCCACACTTTCAACGAAGTATATCTCTGGAACCAGTGGGCCGGCCTTGATCAAATTTCCTATGAACCATCATCAGGTAGGGGGAAAGGCTGTATTAGGTTTTCGTGCAGATCGGATGAGAACTCTGGTTGCCACAGCAACAAAGAGCTCCCATAGGCTTAACATAGGAAAAAGCTTGTCATCACTCTAGCTCCGTCAATTTTTTTCTGATCGACTTCATTCTTGCAGATAACGAGGACAGGCATGATATATCGATCAAGTTCGATTTTGGTCTGAATCGGATTATTCACTCAGGAGTTACGTGCCCTTGAGCGTTCTTAACATAGGAAAAAGCTTGTCATCACTCTAGCTCCGTCAATTTTTTTCTGATCGACTTCATTCTTGCAGATAACGAGGACAGGCATGAAATCTCGATTAAGTTCGATTTTGGGCTGAATCGGATTATTCACTCAGGAGTTACGTGCCCTTGAGCGTTGAAAAAATTGCCTATTGACTTAACATGGGGAGAATGTTGTCATCACCGTAGCTGCTTCAATTATTTTCAGATTGGCTTTATTCTTGCAGATAACCAGCACAGCAATGAAATCTCGGTCAAGTTCGATAACTGGCAGAATCGGATCATTCACTTAGGAGTTACCTGCCCTTGTGTGTTTTTGCATTAGGGTTAATGGGAATTTCAAAAATGTATATCTTAAAGATTACTTGGCCAACTTTGATCAAATTTCATGTGTCGCATTATTGGGCAAGTGGAAAGGCTTCATTAGGTTTTCAGGCAGATCTGAGTGGAACTCTGGTTGCCATGGCAACATCTAGCTCCCATAGACTTCACATAGGAAAAAGCTTGTCATCACTCTAGCTCCGTCAATTTTTTTCTGATCGACTTCATTCTTGCAGACAACCAGTACAGGCATAAAATCTCGGTCAAGTTCGATTTTGGGCCGAATCGGATTATTTGCCTTGGAGTTACCTGCCCTTGAGCATAAAAAAAATACGTTGTGACCACGATAGCAACTTTATTTTTATTCAGATCAGCTTCAAACTTGCAGGTAACGTGGACAGGCATAAAATCTCAGTTAAGTTCGAATCGGAATATTGACCTCGGAGTTACATGACCTTGAGCGACAAAAAATTTGCCCATAGACTTTACATAGGGAAAATGTTGTGACTACGATAGCGACTTGAATTTTTTGAGCTGATAGTATACCAAGGCTCCGGAGTCCGTTGTCTGTCGTCCGTCCATCCGTCGTCCACACTTTCAATGAAGCGTATCTCAGAAGGCAGTCGACCAATTTTGTTTAAATTTTATGTGTAGCACCATTGGGCAAGGGGAAAGGCTGCATTAGGTTTTTGAGCTAGTCTGGTTCATTTGTTCCTTCATTCTTCTTTCTCTCCATATAGAGATAATAGACCAATGTTAAATTTTTAATCAAAGATTTCTCAGGAACTATAAAAGCTAGAAGCATCAAATTTGGTATTCAATAGAATAATGATGACTTATTTTGTGTAAGAGACATTGGGCTTTCTCAGCTTATTTGTTCATCTGTTCTTTCATTCTTCTTTCTCTCCATTTTGACCAATGTTAAATTTTCGTCAAAGATTTCTCAGGAACTATAGAAGCTAGAAGTCTCAAACTTGGAATGCAATGCAATAATGATGACTTATATCCTGTAAGGGTCAATGGGCTGGATTCTATTAGCAGATTTAGTAGTCAAGTCTGTGAATTGTTAAAACTTAAGTTCCTCAGGTGAGCGGTTTAGGCTCATTGAGCCTCTTGTCATATATATGACATCGCGTCTGAGAATGTAATAACATCATGTTATAAATTTGGTAATCCACTAGTGGATTAAATATGCAAATTAGTTAGATACGTCCTGTAACTTTACACATACGATGTCCTTAACGATGTCACGTTTACTAATGAAGGAATATTGGCATTTCTGAATTAAATGCATTTTAAATGTCATATGATGAATAGAATCTTGCATTCGTGCTCATGTATTATTCAATTTATTAAACTCGTTGCAGAAAAAGGATAAAGTGCTCTGCAAAACCTCGCATTTTATCCCTTTTCTTCAACTTGTTTAATAAATTCAATAATACATGAACACTCATGTAAGATCCTCTGCATAAACCCTAGTTTTCTCTTTGGGGCCCGTCAAGCGGTTTTGGTACTTATCGCCTATGCGAGCAGCAAAGGTTCAGGCGTGCCTGCGCATCCGCGCAGTCTCGCCAGAACCTTCGCTGCTCGCTCATACAAGCAGTAAATCAAGAGGAACCTTCAGACAGAAAGCCATATCCCTGGCCCCTCTGAATGGCTGGGCATGCGCAGTTAAAATTTGTCATGACGGAATGCTAGAAGACACAAATTTGCTTGGCGGGGCTCCTATATAAAGTGGGATTTTTAGGGTGTTCATTACAGACTTGTTAACATGACTAGTTTTCTACAGCTTGAGCTGAAAAAAGAGGTTATGAATCAATTCAAGTTACGGCCCTTGATAGGCATGAAAAATTACAAATTTTGGTGCCGGCTTATTATCTTCATCTTTTATGTCTAAGATAGCGGGGACGTTTTTGCCCTGTCTGTTGGTTTGTTGTTTGTCTGTTGGTTAAACAGCTTCATACCTGTGATATTTTTTTTTCAGTATGAGAGAGATTTGCCATTGTGATGAGGGAGATGTAAAGAATATATAGGGAAATTCTCAGTTCAAATGAGGGAGACTCCAAACTTTTACTTAAATTTTAATAGCATAAATTGGGCAAAAAATAGCATCAAAATGTGGGAGTCTCCCTCCTGATGAGGGCGGTATCACAGGTAAACAAGTTTAACATTGGTCATGATTTTTTAACCATTTCAGATAGAGCCTTCATATATATGGCAAGGGCTTCCCACTCATACAAAAATGTGACCTTGACCTGTGACCTACTTTAAAGAAAAATTAACATTGGTCATAACTTTTGAACCACATAGGTTCCTTGTGACAAGGGCTTCCGATTCATACAAAAAAAAATTGACCCGTGACCTACTTTAAAGGAAAAATTAACATTGGTCCTAACTTTTGAACCATTTCAGATAACAACAATCATATTTGGTATGTAGTTCCTTGTGACAAGGGCTTCCCACTCATACAAAAATTTTGACCTGTGACCTTGACAGTGACCTGTGACCTACTTTATAGAAAAATTAACATTGGTCATATTTTTATGTCCCCGGTAGCAATAGCGGGGACATATTGTTTTTGCCCTGTCTGTTTGTTGGTTTGTATGTAGTCAAGGGCTTCCCACACAAACATCTTGAACTGTGAGCAACTTTGAATAAAAAATGACCATGCCCGGGGACATGTTCGTGTTTCACATACACATCTTGTTTATGCATTTCAGATACACCCTTCATATTTGGCAAAAATATTTGACCTGTGACCTTGACCTGTGTCCTACTTTAAATAAAAAATTCACCTTGGCCCAGGGGACATGTCCGTGTTTCACAAACACTTATTGTTATGATTGATTTTTATCCGCATGTCTATAATGTCTGTGCACAAACTTTGTTTTTTGTTTTTGTTTGATTTGAGGTTTAACGTCCCCGTCAACTCTGTAAAGGTCATTTTGGAGACCTTGCTTCCAATTTTGTGGGATTTGTACCCGACATTGAGATGAAATGACATCTCAAGCCCTGCCACCCAAAGAAACAAATAGGGTTTATAAGCATAGAGGGTCCGTCTCACAACACTTTGCCTGGGCAGACTTAGCTCCTCTAAGCGGTTTGTCAGTACTGCGTGGAAGCATCATGCAGCCCATCTATTTCTTCAAGCCCCAATGCCATGGGCTCACAAACTTTGTCATGATAGATAGTTGCAAAAGTTTTTAATGCATAAAATGCCAATCACGACTATTGTCGTCTGCTTTGCCGTCTTCTGGTTACCTTAAAAGTAATTTTTTGCAAAGTGTAGACCCAGATCAGACTGCTCCTGTAGGAGCAGCCTGATCTAGGCCCACACTGGTTGCCTGAATGCAAAAATATTTTTAAAAAGTTTGCAAAAAAAATTCAGCAGACGACACAAGCAGACGACATTTTCAGATGTAGTTTTTTTCTCGACGTCTTAAGGGTAATGTGATGATTAATTATTTTTCAGGATTTTGACAATGGCTATAGCAATGATGGTGGTCCCCTTCTTGCCAGCGAGTAATTTATTTTTCCGTGTGGGTTTTGTGATAGCTGAGAGGATCCTATATTTATCCAGTATTGGCTTCTGTATGCTGATGGTCCTAGGGATAAGACAGATTTGTGTGAATTGTCCGAAATATGCTCAAGTAATTTCTTTATCAGAGAACTATTCATCAGCATTTGTATTATTGCAATTTTCATATTTTTCTTAAAACCGTTCAACCCATTTTGTACCGGAAACCCCAAAACGGGTACCCTGGCAAACAGCGCAGGCCCAGATCAGACGCCGCAGAACACTGGCATCTGATCAGGACACTGTTTGCAAAAAGTTCAGCCACTTTCCAAATAAATTTTGATGAAAAGACAAGCTGACACCCCTAAATTTTGAAATGAACTCCTGCTATTTATAAAGTGGAAGATTCCATTTGGTACAAAAAGGGTTAAAGCTGAATAGAATTTTCCTAAACCTAAAATACGCTTTTTGCTTACAATTGCTTTCTTATTTCAATTGTAGCCCTGAAACTGGATTCTTTGTCACATAATGGATGGAAAATAATGTAAATTTATGTAATAACGGTAATTCATTTAAGGTTCATAGAAGTATTGACAACATCGGGTCGTGCAAATGACCAGATGTTGTTACATTCATTTCATTAATTCTTGTCTTGCTGAGCCTGTATCTGTCATATCTTTCAAACAATGTAGATCCAGATCAGATGGCTTCTGAAGTAGCCATCTGCATACCTGCCAACTTTGAGAAATTCCAAAGTGAGACTGCACACGGCGGACCATTTTTAGCTCACCTGTCACGTAGTGACGAGGTGAGCTTTTGGGATCACTTTTTGTCCGTCGTGCGTGCGTCCGTGCGTCCGTAAACAATTACAAATAAGTATATCTCCAATACCCCACGGCCAATCTTGATCAAATTTCATGTGAATCATCATCAGCTAGGGGGAAAGGCTGCATAAGGTTTTTGGGCTGATCAGATTGGAATTCTGGTTGCCATGGCAACATATAGCTCCCATAGACTTATAATGGGAAAACATTTAAAAATCTTCTTCTCTGAAACCACATGGCCCAGAGCTTAGATATTAAGCATGTAGCAAGGGCAAGTGGTCAACTACATAATTCCTGCCAATCATGCCCCTCGGTGCCAAATGGGCCACACCCTAGGGCCCCTTCGCTCCCATAGACTAATAATGGAAAAAAAGCTTCAAAAATCTTCTTCTCTGAAACCACAGGGTCCGGAGCTAAGATATTTAGCATGTAGCAATGGCAAGTGGTCACCAACATAATTCCTGCCAATCATGCCCCTGGGTTCAAAAAGGGCCACGCCCCGGGGCCCCTTCGCTCCCATAGACTCATAAAGGAAAAAAAAGCTTCAAAAATCTTCTTCTCTAAAACCACAGAGCCCAGAGCTTATATATTTAGCATGTAGCAATGGCAGGTGGTCACCTACATAATTCCTGCCAATCATGCCCCTGGGTTCCAAATGGGCCACGCCCCGGGGCCCCTTCGCTCCCATAGACTCATAATGGAAAAAAAGCTTCAAAAATCTTCTTCTCTGAAACCACAGGGCCCAGAGCTTAGATATTTAGCATGTAGCAATGGCAAGTGGTCACCTACATAATTCCTGCCAATCATGCCCCTGGGTTCAAAAAGGGCCACGCCCCGGGGCCCCTTCGCTCCCATAGACTCATAATGGAAAAAAAGCTTCAAAAATCTTCTTCTCTAAAACCACAGGGCCCAGAGCTTAGATATTTAGCATGTAGCAATGGCAGGTGGTCACCTACATAATTCCTGCCAATCATGCCCCTGGGTTCCAAATGGGCCACGCCCCGGGGCCCCTTCGCTCCCATAGACTCATAATGGAAAAAAAGCTTCAAAAATCTTCTTCTCTGAAACCACAGGGCCCAGAGCTTATATATTTAGCATGTAGCAATGGCAGGTGGTCACCTACATAATTCCTGCCAATCATGCCCCTGGGTTCCAAATGGGCCACGCCCCGGGGCCCCTTCGCTCCCATAGACTCATAATGGAAAAAAAGCTTCAAAAATCTTCTCTGAAACCACAGGGCCCAGAGCTTAGATATTTAGCATGTAGCAACGGCAAGTGGTCACCTACATAATTCCTGCCAATCATGCCCCTGGGTTCAAAAAGGGCCACGCCCCGGGGCCCTTTCGCTCCCATAGACTCATAATGGAAAAAAAGCTTCAGAAATCTTCTTCTCTAAAACCACAGGGCCCAGAGCTTAGATATTTAGCATGTAGCAATGGCAGGTGGTCACCTACATAATTCCTGCCAATCATGCCCCTTGGTTCCAAATGGGCCACGCCCCGGGGCCCCTTCGCTCCCATAGACTCATAATGGAAAAAAAGCTTCAAAACTCTTCTTCTCTGAAACCACAGGGCCCAGAGCTTATATATTTAGCATGTAGTAACAGCAAGTGGTCACCTACATAATTCCTGCCAATCATGCCCCTGGTGTCCAAACGGACCACGCCCTGGGGCCCATTAGCTCCTATAGACTCATAATGGAAAAAAGCTTCAAAAATCTTCTTCTCTGAAACCATAGGGCCCAGAGCTTAGATATTTAGCATGTAGGAAGGGCAAGTGGTCAACTACATAATTCCTGCCAATCATGCCCCTGGGTTCCAAATGGTCCACGCCCTGGGGCCCCTTCGCTCCCATAGACTCATAATGGAAAAAAGCTTCAAAAATCTTCTTCTCTGAAACTACAGGGCCCAGAGCTTAGATATTTAGCATGTAGCAATGGCAAGTGGTAACCTATATAATTCCTGCCAATCATGCCCCTGGGGTCAAAATTGGCCACACCCCTGGGCCCCTTAGCTCCTATATACTCATAATGGAAAAAAAGGTTAAAAAAACTTCTTCTCTGAAACCACAGGGCCCAGAGCTTAGATATTTAGCATGTAGCAACGGCAAGTGGTCACCAACATAATTCCTGCCAATCATGCCCCTGGGTTCCAAATGGGCCACGCCCTGGGGCCCCTTAGCTCCTATAGATTCATAATGAAAAAAAAAAGCTTCAAAAATCTTCTTCTCTGAAACCACAGAGCCCAGAGCTTAGAAATTTAGCATGTAGCAACGGCAAGAGGTCACCTACATAATTCCTGCCAATCATGCTCCTGGGGTCCAAACAGGCCACGCCCTGGGGCCCCTTTGCTCCTATAGACTCATAATGGAAAAAAGCTTCAAAAATCTTCTTCCCTGAAACCACAGGGCCCAGAGCTTAGATATTTAGCACATAGCAACGGCAAGTGGTCACCTACATAATTCCTGCCAATAATGCCCCTGGGTTCCAAATGGGCCACGCCCCCGGGCCCCTTCACTCCCATAGACTCAAAATGGAAAAAAGCTTCAAAAATCTTCTCCTCTGAAACCGCAGGGCCCAGAGCTTAGGTAATCAGCATGTAGCAACGGCAAGTGGTCACCTACATAATTCCTGCCAATCATGCTCCTGGGGTCCAAATTGGCCACGCCCGCGGGCCCCTTAGCTCCCATTGACTCATAATAGAAAAAAGCTTCAGAAATCTTCTTCTCTGAAACCACAGGGCCCAGAGCTTAGATATTTAGCATGTAGCAACAGCAAGTGGTCACCTACATAATTCCTGCCAATCATGCCCCTGTGGTGAAAACGAGCCACGCCCCGGGGCCCCTTAGCTCCTATAGACTCATAATGGAAAAAATGCTTCAAAAATCTTTTTCTCTGAAACCACAGGGCCGAGAGCTTAGATAATTAGCATGTGGCAATGGCAAGTGGTCACCTACATAAATCCTGCCAATCATGCCCCTAGGGTCCAAATGGGCCACGCCCCGGGGCCCCTTAGCTCCCCTAGTCTCATAATGGAAAAAAGTTTCAAAAATCTTCTCTGAAACCACAGGGCCCAGAGCTTAGATATTTAGCATGTAGCAACGGCAAGTGATCACCTACATATTTCCTGCTAATCATGCCCCTGGGGTCCAAATGGGCCACGCCCCGGTGCCCCTTAGCTCCCATAGACTCTAAATGGAAGAAAGCTTAAAAAATCTTCTTCTCAGAAACTGTGAAGCACAGAACTTAGATATTTAAGTCCAAATTGGCCAAATCCTGTGGCCCCTTAACTCCAACAAACTTATAATGGAAAAAAAAGATTCAAACATCTTCTTTGAAACCATGAAATACAGGCCTTAGATATTTAGTATATAGCAACACAAAATGGTCACCTACATAAATCCTGCCAACCATGCCCTTTGGGTCAAAATTTGCCAAGCCCCAGGGCTCATTAGCTTCTATAGACTTATACTGGAAAAAAAACTTAAAAAAAAATCTTCTTTTCCAAAACCATAAGGCACAGATTTTGTTTGATTTGAGGTTTTACATCCCTGTCAACACTGTATAGGTCATTTTGGAGATGTCTCTTCCAATTTTGTGGGACTTTTTACCCGACATTGAGATGAAATTACATCTCAAGCCCTGTCGCCCAATGAAACCAATAGGGTTTATACGCATGGACACTGCTTTGCCTGAGCTTAGATATTTAGTATGTAGCAATGTCAAGTGGTCTCCTACACTAATGATTTTCTGGTACACAGGTGAGCGATATAGGGCCATTAGGCCCTCTTGTGTTTTATATTAGGATCACTTTTTGTCTGTCATCCGTGCGTAAACAATTTCTTCAAACGACATCTCCTCCTAAACCACTGATCGGATTTTGACCAAACTTCACAGGAATGATCCTTACGTCGTCCCCTTTCAAAGTTGTTCAAATGGTTCTGGTCCATTGCACATATAGGTCACAGGAGCCAAAAATAGATTTTTTTCACCGAAAACGTAAAAAATCTTCTTCTCTGAAACCACAAGGCCCAGGTCTTTGATATTTGGTATGAAGCTTCATCTAGTGGACCCCTACCAAGATTGTTCAAATTATAGTGCTGGGGCCAAAAATGCCCCCGCCCCGGGGCCCTTTGGTTTTACATGGGCTTATATAGGGAAAATCTTCAAAAATCTTCTTCTCTGAAACCGCAAGGCCCAGGTCTTTTATATTTGACATGAAGCTTCATCTAGTGGACCCCTACCAAGATTGTTCAATTTATAGTGCTGGGGCCAAAAATGCCCCCGCCCCAGGGCCCTTTGGTTTTACATGGGCTTATATAGGGAAAATTTTTAAAAATCTTCTCTGAAACCGCAAGTCCCAGGTCTTTGATATTTGGTATGAAGCTTCATCTAGTGGACTCCTACCAAGATAGTTCGAATTATAGTGCTGGGGCCAAAAATGCCCCTGCCACAGGGCCCTTTGGTTTTACATGAGCTTATATAGGGAAAATCTTTAAAAATCTTCTTCTCTGAAACAGCAAGGCCCAGGTCTTTGATATTTGGTATGAAGCTTCATCTAGTGAACCCCTACCAAGATAGTTCGAATTATAGTGCCGGGGCCAAAAATGCCCTCGCTCCAGGGCCCTTTGGTTTTACATGGGCTTATATAGGGGAACTCTTTAAAAATCTTCTTCTCTGAAACAGCAAGGCCCAGGTCTTTGCTATTTGGAATGAAGCTTCATCTAGTGGAGCTCTACCAAGATTGTTCAAATTATAATGCTGGGGCCAAAAATGCCCCCGCCCTGGGGCCCTTTGGTTTTACATTGACTTCTATAGGGAAAATCTTGAAAAATCTTCTTCTCTGAAAGCACAAGGCCTAGGTCTTTGATGTTTGGTGTGAAATTTCATCTAGTGGAACTCTATCAAGATTGTTCAAATTATAGCCCTGGGACCAAAAATGCCCCCGCCCGGGGCCCTTTAGTTTTACATAGGCTTATATAGGGAAAATCTTTAAAAATCTTCTTCTCTGAAACTGCAAAGCCATGTCGTTGATATTTTGGTATGGAGCTTCATCTAAGCACAAGGCCTAGGTCTTTGATGTTTGGTGTGAAATTTCATCTAGTGGAACTCTATCAAGATTGTTCAAATTATAGCCTTCGGGCCACAAATGCCCCCGCCCCGGGGCCCTTTGGTTTTACATAGACTTATATGGAGATAATCTTTGACAAATCTTCTTCTCTGAAACAGCAATGCCCAGGTCTTGGATATTTGGTGTGAAGCTTCATCTAGTGGACCTCTATCAAGGTTGTTTAAATTATAACCAAAAACGCCCCGGGGCCATTTGGTTTTACGTAGGCCTATGTAGGGAATATCTTTTAAAAAATCTTCTTCTCTGAAACGGCAAGGCCCAGGTCTTTGATATTTGGTGTGTAGCTTCATCTAGTGGAACTTTGCCAAGATTGTTCAAATTATAGCCTTTGTTGATATTTGGTATGAACCTTCACCTCTTTAGACCTCCCTCTACATTATGCACATTATAGCCCTGGTGTCAATAATGGCCCTCCCCAGGGCCCACTTATTTCTCTATGGATCAGGTGAGCGATCCAGGGCCATCATGGCCCTCTTGTTCACCTTTTTAGTATTTGGCTCGCGGGGAATTTTCAGGAAAAATTTGAAAGAGATTTTTTTTCCTAAAAATGCTAAGGGCTTTTCCAGAATTAACCTCAGGGAGGTGGGGATGGGTGCCACCTTTTTCAAAAATAAGAAAATAAATTATACCCCACCAATAACAAATTTCTATTTTTTAACCAGACCAAGCAATCATTAAAAAGAAAGTGCTAGCTTACCCATCTAGCATAAAAAATGTGGATATTGAGCACGGGTGAAATGTATGAAACGTGTACTGTCCGAATATATGTTACTTACTTTTAAAGGTCGCTTTACAAGTCAGGTACAATGATTCATTTTACCACAGAACTTTATCAAATCTTATTAAAAACTGAACATATTTATGCTAAACTGGATAATTGATCAATTTTTTTGAGCGATTTTGCTAATGTTTTACATTTTCATAGATTCATAACAAAATAACCATTTTATTTGCATGATGGGACATTGGTTGCCACACAACATTTTGGGTGCCTTTTAAAATGTCAAAAAAAATATTATGGAAGATTATCAGTATGAATGAAGAAATTAAATGGCTAAATATGATTTCTGTGATATTTTTGTAACACGGGGATGCCTCAATATCTGATAATTCTGAGGACCAAACTTAGAAATTTACCTAAAGATAGTTTATAGACAAGATGGATAGTTTTGTTTATTTACCTGCCCAATAATAGATTTGCTAATAATAGTCCAAATATACCTGTGACTTGGAGGGGATTTCCAATAGTTCTGTATCCCGGCTCTAATTGTATACAATAGGGATTCAGAAAAAACGATAATAACCAGTTCGCATAGGTGGTGAATTTAATAGAGCCGGCTGTTGATCTAGGTGTTAGATGCATTGAAATTTTGAGATTTGGGCCATTTTCAAAAAACAATCATGGGGGAGTGAGACACACAATAAATCGTGAGAGTCACGCCCAAATCGGGAATGTTGGCAGGTATGCATCTGATCAGGATCTTCATTGTTTGCCATTCGGTTTATTAATTTGTTGCAATAATTTGCATCAAGTAATCTGATTGGTTGATAATCAGTTGTGGGTGTGGCATATTTAAATATTCAGTAGGACAAGGGTTAATTCTTAATTTATGCATGATTACACAATACTTTCTATTTTCAGGCTGTACAGGTTGCTCTAACATTCCTGATCTGTGTATTTGTATTAAGATGTATACAGGTGAGTGCCATTATGAAAACACGCCTATTCAAATACACCACAACCTCATTATAACACTGATTGTTATAACACGGTTACGAATATAACACGGTTTCAAGATGGATCCCACAAATGTATAGATTATTAAATGGTCATTTTTCTATATAATCTATACATTTTTGTTTGGCCCCCACCCATCGGGGCTTGAAGAAATATATGGGCTGCATGATGCTTCCACGCAGAGCTGAAACCGACCCGCACACAAGTACTGGTAAACAGCTTAGAGGATCTAAGCCTGCCCAGGCAAAGCGGTGCAAGTCGGCCCGTCCATGCTTATAAACCCTATTGGTTTCATTGGGCGGCAGGTCTTGAGATGTCATTTCATCTCAATGTCGGGTAAAAGTCCCACAAAATTGGAAGCAACGTCTCCAAAATGACCTTTACAGTGGTGACGGGGACGTTAAACCTCAAACAAACAAACAAATACATTTTTGTTTGGATATAACATGGTTGTTTAACTAACACGGTTTCTACTTTGGACCCCATTTATAGTGTTATATAGAGGTTTTGGTGTATATTGAAAATTTTACCAGCAAAAAATGAATATTTTCAAAAATTCTAATATTTTTCTAATTTCTGCTCGAAACATGAATTGTGGATACTCCTCAGAACCGAATGTATGTTTTTGAGCAAAAATTAGGAAAATAATAAATACACCATTAACCCCAGTTTTTGTACCCCGACGTTTATCAAAGGGGACTATTGTAATGGGTTCGTCCGACGCCTGACCGTAACACTTTCTTGTCCACTCAATATCTCATACACCCTTTAATAGATTTTCATTAAACTTTGGCCAAATATTCCCCTCAGTGAGTTGATGTGCAGAACCTATAATTAAACCATGCCGACACAAGGTCAAGGTCACAGTTGAAGGGCACAAATTTGAGCCTTTTTTGTCCGTCCCATATCTCCTTTACCCCTACAAGGATTTTCATTTAACTTTGGTCAAATGTTTGCCTAAATGAGATGATGCGCAGAACCTATAATTCAACCCTGTTGACTCAAGGTGAAGGTCTCAATTGATGGTCACGAGTTTGAGCCTTGAATTTCATGACTGCTGTATATCTCTTTTACCCCTGGAAAGATTTTCATTAACTTTGGTCAAATATTCACCTTAGTGTGCTGTTGTGCAGAACCCGTAACTACACCATGCAGGCTCAAGGACAAGGTCAAAGTTGAAGGTCACAAGTTTGAAACTTAAAATTTTTGTCATTCCATAATCCTTTTACTCCCGGAAGGATTTTCATTAAACTTTAGTTTGTTGTTGGCCTGAATGACAGGATGTTTAGAACCCATAACAAAATCATGCCAACTGAAGGTGAAGGTCACAATTGAAGGTCACGAGTTTGATCATTGAATTTTTGTCCATTCCATAATTCTTTTACCATTTGATGGATTTTCATTAACCCTTGTCCTGCTGATTATTTCAATATGCCACACCCACTACTGATTATCAACCAATCAGATTACTTGATGCAAATATTGCAACAGATTTTTAAACTTAATGACAAACAATGAAGAGCATGATTAGATGGCTTCTTCAGAAGCCATCTGATCTGGATTTTCATTGTTTGAAAGATATAACATCCGGGCTCAGCATGACAAGGGTTAACTTTGGTCAAGTGAGATGATTAGCAGAAAGTATAACCCAACCATGCTGCCTCAAGGTGAAGGTCACAACTTTAAAGGGCACAAGTTTAAGCCTGGAATTTCCTGTACGCTCTGTATCTCTTTTGCCCCTTGAATGATTTTCTTTTAACTTTGGTCAAATATTTGCATCAGTGTGCTGATGTGCATGACCAATAACCACATGATGAGGAATCATGGTCAAGGTGACAATTGAAGGTCATGAAACTGTGGCAGGGGATATAGCTGTCCTCAAGACTGCCTTCTTGTTCATTAAAATTTGCAAACTTAATACCTAACATTGTAGATCCTGATCAGATGGCTTCTTCAGAAGCCATCTGATCTGGATCTACACTGTTTGCAAAGATGGGGTTGTCATGTTCAGCAGGATAAAGGTTAATCTCCAAAACTAAAACAAAGTAAAATCAAAGGATGTGTTGTATTCTATTTGACAAATGTAATGATAAAATAAATGGCCAGGGAAACACTGTATCTTTCAAAAACTTCGATACAGACAAGTTTTTCTTGCACACAAGATATGGAAAGCCATACTTTTTGCTTGGGATAGAAATTCTGTTCTAACCCTGGTGTTCTTACCCAAAATCGAATACTCTCCCGTGTTTGATAAATGCATTGGTTGAATATGACCTCATATGTGCCGTTGTTAGGGTTGACGTCACAGCATGTTACGTGAGGTCACTAAACATTCCTTTAGTGTCATCACAATATGGCGGACATCAGTAATCGAAGTAACTGCAGCATTAAAAATCCGCGCTAAAAATGGAAGGTATGCAAAAAAAAAGAATCCAATATGGGTGTGAGGGGATAGAAAAATCCAGCCCGAGGGTCACTGCTAAGCCTCGTGATGGTGGACAGTGACCCTCGGGACAGATTTTTCCAGCCACCCCTCACACCCATTTAAGATTCTTATACTATTACCGTAATTACCCTAAATATTCAGATAAGTAAACTCTGTACCAAACTTGTTCTAAAATTTGAACAAGTACAATTTACAATCCAATTTCATGTCTAAGAATAGCTGGATGAGTGGCAAACACTGAAGATACTGATGAGACCAAGCATTTTGTGGCATCTGATCTGATCCTTCACTGTTTACCAATGACCTTTTTAGGGGTTTCCTATATGAAATGGGTTAAAACATGTTACCTGTACATCCAAAGCTGTGTTATATTCAGTAGTATTATAAACAGTGTGGTGTACTATTTTACTTTTTGCAATTTTTCAGAGGAGTTCACAGTGGCGTAATGAGATGGAACTGTTCAGTTCCGGGGAAAAAGTTTGCCCTTTAAATGCCAAGGTATGCTTTATCATCTAATAATTCAAATTCTCCATTATTATGTACATTTTGAGCGATTTGATTGGTTGATTTTGTTTGTAATAGAGTTTAGCAACCCAGTCAACACTATTTTGGTCATTTTTGAGCCGGTCAGTATACCTATCTACACTTTTTTGGGGCAAGCTTATATGTAAGCGGTTAACCAGTACAGTACACATTCTTTCGCCAGAAACTGACAACTGCCCTACTTGAATCAGCGGAAGGGAGAGAATGACTGTAGAAAAGATTTCATGATGAATCTCCATGAAAGAATGTTGCCGACCCCGGCAGGTATCAAACGTGCATCCTCCTGATCACCAGTCAGACGTGCATCTGACTGACATACCGAGGCTGGCTTGATTGGTGAAATAAAAGTTTTATACTTCAATAAATTCCATGAACAAGAATCTCAGAACTATTTCACACAGCAATAGATAGTAATACAATGTGACCTCAAAGAGCATGTTTAGAACCCACATGTTACGTCATTGTATCTGAAGTGATGCCAACAGCGTTCAATTAAAAAGTGGGGAACTACTGAAAACGTAAATGTTAGAAGACAAATAAATGGAAATTAAAGACTTGGCATTTTTTTTTGCTTGGTTTTCTTTCAAAGATGGCAGCTTCTTGAATAATAATCCCACCAAAGTTACTAAGCACAGAAACTCCTCAGTGGTCAGCCCCCACCCATTGGAGCTTGAAGAAATAGATGGGCTGCATGATGCTTCCACGCAGAGCTGAAACTGAACCGCACTGGTAATCAGCTCAGAGGATCTAAGCCTGCCCAGGCAAAGCGGTGCGAGTCAGACCGTCCATGCTTATAAACCATTTTGGTTTCATTGGGTGACAGGGCTTGAGATGTCATTTCATCTCAATGTCAGGTAAAAGTCCCACAAAATTGGAAGCAACGTCTCAAAAATGACCTTTACATTGCTGACTGGGACTTTAAACCTCAATTCAAACAAAACAAAACTCATCAGTGCTGAAGTCGACCTGACTATCACTGATTTGCAGGAAATCCAGGTAACTTATTTATCGAAAATAGCAACATTAATTTTATCGCAGTTAGGTCGGCTTATTGCGTAATAGGGTTATCTACAGAATCTGGGCTGGAATCGTGCTTTGGGCTTGGCAAACTGTGTAGACCCAGAACAGATGCCACAGAATGTTTGCTTACAGTACAGAAATTCAAGGGCATTGATGCAAAAGGCAGTGTCTGATCAGCATCCTCACTTTTTGCTTAAAAGCTGGAATTTAAGGGTTTTTAACGAAAGTTTTAAGTATCACACAGCGACTATTTTCCCAGCCCATGCATAGAGACAATAGACCCACCAGTACTCTCAGTGCTTTGATTTTTTTCTTGAAAATGTATTTTGTCTTTACTCATAAGCATTGCCTCATCAACGAGAATGTTAACTTTGTCTTCATGCAATTTCAGTCAAGTTCAAATATGGGACATGGCGGGACAAAAACTTGGTCGCTAGGTCAAATTTCTTTAAAACCTTGTTCACCCTTTAAAGATCACAGTTTTGCTTCAATCTTCTTGATGATATTTGGGTCACATTTGAATATGGGTAATGTCAGGTCCAAAAACTAGGTCACTAGGTCAGATTTGTTTGTTTGATTTGAAGTTTAACATTCCTGTCAACACTGTAAAGGTCATTTTTATCCCCTGACGGAATAGGTTCGGGGGATTTAGCGATCAGCCTGGCGTCCGTCTGTCCGTCGGTCCGTCCGTAGACGCAACCTTATGATGGCCATATCTCCTATACCCTTTGAGATTGATTGATAGTTCTTGGCACAATTGTTCACAAGGCTGAGATTGTGTGTCATACGCAAGAACCAGAACTCTGGATGCCATACTTTTTTAGTTATCTCCCCTTTAAATAAAATAGAATGACTACTTTGTGATGGCAAAAACTCCAATACCCTTTGAGATATATTGATGGTACCTGGCACAGTTGTTCACAAGGCTGAGACGGCGTGTCATGCACAAGAACCACAACTCTGGTTGCCATGGTTTTTTAGTTATCTCCCCTTCGAATAAAATAGAGTGACTACCTTGTGATGGCCATAACTCCAATACCCTTTAAGAGATATTGATGATACCTGGCACAGTTGTTCACAAGGCCTAGACGGTGTGTCATGCACAAGAACCATAACTCTGGGTGCTATTGTTTTTGAGTTATCTCCCCGTCCAATAATATAGAATCACTACCTTGTGATGGCCACATCTCCAATACTCTTTGAGATATATTGATGGTACTTGGTACAGTTGTACATGAAGTTTAGCAGGTGTGTCACATGCAAGAACCACAACTCTGGGTGCTCTGGTTTTTTAATTATCTCCCCTGACAATATAACCTTGTGATGGCCATTACTCCAATACCCTTTGAGATATATTGATGGTACTTGGCACAATTATATACAAGGTTTAGACGGCGCTTCATGCCTAAGAACCACAACTCTGGGTGCTATGATATTTGAGTTATCTCCCCTTCCAATAAAACGGTATGGCCACCTTGTGATCTCCGTACCTCCAATACCCTTTGAGACATATTTGTGGTACTTGATGCAGATGTACATGAAGTTAAGCAGGTGTGTCATGCTCAAGAATTACAACTCTGGGTGCTCTGGTTTTTTAGTTATCTCCCCTGACGATATAACCTTGTGATGGCCATAACTCCAACACCCTTTGAGATATATTGAAGGACCTTGGCGCAATTGTATACAAGGTACAGAAGGGATGTCATGTGCAAGAACAACAACTGTTGGTGCTGTGGTATTTGAGTTATCTACCCTTCCAATATAACAGTATGACCAGCTTGTGATCCCCATATCTCCAATACCCTTTGAGACATATTGATGGTACTTTGTACAGAAATACATGAGCTTAAGCAGACATGTCATGCGCAAGAACCACAATTCTGAGTGCCCTGGTTTTTAGCTCACCAGAGCCGAAGGCTCCGGGGGAGCTTATAGGATAGGCAGTTGTCCGTCGTCTGCGTCTGGTGACGTCAACACTTTTAAACGACATCTCCTCTGAAGCCGCTAGGCCGATTTGGCCCAAATTTCATCTGTAGCATCCTTGGGTTGGGGGATTGAAAGTTTGTGTTTTTAATGAAATTAAGCTCATTAGTTTGGTTGCTATGGCAACTTAGAGTTCCCATAGACTTATAATGGGGAAAATCTAAAATTGGCATTTACTGCCAAGCAGCTGCAGATATTTTGACAAAACTTTCATAGAAATATTCCTTAGGCAATCTACTATCTGCCATATGATTTTAGGCCTACTGCTCATTTGTATTGGTTGCCATGGAAACCAAATTGAAAAAAATAGAAAAAAAATACTTAAAAAATCATCTCCTCAGGAACCGTTTGCTCTATGAGGCTGAGAGTTTATGAAAATATTCACCATATTTGCCTTTACAGGTTTTGTGTTTTTTATGAAATTTGGCTCTTTAGTTTTGTTGCTATGGCAACTTAGATTTTCCATAGACTTATAATGGGGAAAATTGAAAAATGGCATCTGCTGCCAAGTTATTGCAGATATTTTGACAAAACTTTATAGAAATGTTCCTTGATTAAATGTCTCTCAGCCATATGCTTTAATGCCAACATGGGGGTCCCCCAGGTTAAGCCGGGGCCATGCCCCACCCCCTCCACTTCATAAAAGGCCATATAACTCGGAAACCATCTAGATCCCCACCCCAAAACCATATATATTCTTGTTCCTTATGATAAGATGCATTCAGTGACACCAACCTGGGGGTCCCCCGGTACGTGCTGGGGTCATGCCCCACCCCCTCCATTCCATAAAAGGCCCAATATCTTGGAAACCTTACAGATCCCAACCCCTAAACCATATATATTCTTGTTCCTCATGAAAATATACATTCACTGGCACCAACTTGGGGGTCTCCCGGGGTGTGCCTGGGCCTTGCCCCACCCCTTCTTCTTCACAAAAGGCCATATATCTCAGAAACCATTTAGATCCCCACCCCAAAACCATATATATTCTTGTTCCTTATGATAAGACGCATTCAATGACATCAACCTGGGGGTCCCCTGGCTTGTGCCGGGTCATGCCCCACCCCCTCCCATTTCATAAAAGACCCAATATCTTGGAAACCTTACAGATCCCCACCCCTAAACTCTATATATTCTTGTTCCTTATGAAGAGACTCATTCATTGACACCAATTTGGGGGTCTTCCTGGGTGCGCTGAGACCTTGCCCCACCCCTCCACTTCACAAAGGCCATTTATCTCAGAAACCATTCAGATCCCCACCCCAAAACCTTATATATTCTTGTTTCTTATGATATGACGCATTCATTGACTCTAACCTTGGGGTCCCCCAGGATGTGCCGGAATCGTGCCCCACCCCTTCATTTCATTAAAGACCCAATATCTTGGAAACCTTACAGATCCCCACCCCTAACCATATATATTGTTGTCCTTATGATTAGACACATTCATTGACGTCAACCTGGAGGTCTTCAGGGCCAAGCCAGGGCCTTGCCCCACCCCACCACTTCACAAAAGGCTATACAAAAGGAACAGAAACTGTTCGGAGCCCCACCCCTAAACCATATATAATTATCTTCTTTGTGATAAGACACATTCAAATAACACTAGCTTGGGAGTCATCCGGACTGCCTGGGTCATGCCCCACTGCTTCACTTCATTAAAAGCCATATATCTCAGAAATCATTCAGATCCCCACCCATAAACTATAATATTCTTGGGGTCTCTTTGTGCTACGGCAATGCGCCCCGCCCCTCCACTTTAAAAGGCCATATATTTCAGAAACCGCTCGAATCCCCACCCCATAATCATATATGTTCTTGTTCTTTATCAATAGCACACCCACTTCGGGGTCCCTGGGGCCATTCCTCTCCTCTCCACGTCATAGAAGGGCCTCATATATCAGAAACCATTCAGATTCCCACCCATAAACCATATACATATATATTCTTGGTCCTCATAGGGACAACAATCTTGGGTTTTCCTGGGATCAACAGGACATGCCCAAACCCCTCTACCGCTTAAGAGGCCTTATAACTCTGGTATACAGATCGCCACTGCTACACAATATTTATTCTTATTCCTTATGATAAGATGCATTTAGTGATACCAGCCAGGGCTCCATTGGGTCCATGCGCTACACCCTCTACTTAATAAAAGGCCTAATGTATTAGATACTGAGTCCAGATGGATGCTCATTTGGATATAGGGGTTCATTTGGGAGACTTTATAATTGGTAGATTAAAATGATGTCATGTTAAAATACATGTACATGGCTGTCATTGGGCAGTGCCCACCTGAGCTCTGGTGAGCATAGTGGCCCATGGGCCTCTTGTTTAGTTATCTCCCCTGACGGTATAATCTTGTGATGGCCATAACTGCAATACTTTGTGATATATTGCTGGTTAAATTCTGGTGCACATTCTGTTGGTGAACAATCTTCTGAAGGCCATATTGGCTTTTGGTCGGGGGATTTGCCATCTCTTCAGATGGCTATTTTTCTTTGTTTTTTTCTGCCTACAATGTCCTCTGGCCAGTGACCACCTTTGGGACTGTTCAAAAGTGGTCTTTAAGACCACTTTTTAACAGTCCCAAAGGTGGTCTTAATAGAAGAATTTCTCTGTATTTGCATTCCATTTCAGGTACACTATAACATAGCCAAGTTGAATGCTGATAAAGGCAATACAGACTATGCAATAGAAGAATACAGACTTGCCATACAGTAAGTTTTCAAAACAATACAAATCTCATCGTCTCATTTTTGTTGTGCTTACTTTAAGCATGGCGAGATATAGGATTTCCAGTTTTCTGTCCATCTGTTTGTCACGCCATCAATATTTGGGACCACACAAAAAGCTGACCGCACATTGGTACTTGTAAACTGCTTAAAATGTCTAAGCCAGCCTAAGGCAAGGTAGTGGGAGTCAGACTGCATATAAACCCTATTAGTTATACCCCCGCTTTGAAAAAGTGGGGCTTATCTGGATTTGCCATGTCCTTCTGTGATTCTGTCTTTCCGTGACTCTGATAGAAGCCTCCGTGGTGTAGTGGTTACGCTACTCGCCTTGTAAACCGGGTCGCAGGATTGATCCCGGGCTTCTCCAGACTTTCGAATGAGTCTTTAAATCAAGGTCCTGTCTCCGTATGACCTTAGCTGTTGGTGGACGTAAAACTCAAACACTCACTCACTCTTTGATTCTGTGACTGCAAAACTAAATTGCATTTTGCTTGATAACTTTGATGTTTGTGGTCCAACTTTGATGAAACTTATGCTACACTTGGTCCATAAGGTAGGGAAGGTGTAATAGCAGAATAGTGACCAAGGGTGCATAACTCTTCGAGTTATGTCCCTTGATATGTTTTCAAATTTTAGAATGCATTTTTGCTTAATAACTTTTATGTTTGTGGTCTTACTTCAATGAAACTTATACTACACTTGGTCTCTAAGGTAAGGAACATGTAGTAGCAGAATATTGTCCAAGAGCCCATAACTCTTGGAGTTATGTCCCATGTTAGGTTTAGGTTTTCAAATTTTGCCATTCATGAGTTTTAGTGACATTTCTCAGAAACTATGAAAGCTAGAAAGCTGAAAGTTTGTATAAACATGAACAATGACTGGATGTATTGTGTATATAAGAATAGGGGTCAAGGGTCCATAACTCTTTGAGTTAAGTCCCTTGATAAGTTCTCATTTTTTGTCATTCTTGAAATCTTTCTTACCAGATTTCTCAGGAAATATGAAAGCTAGACAGCTGAAAATTTGTAGAAATATAGACAATGGCTAGCTGTGTCCTTTATACCTTAATTCATACCACTTTGAGTTATATTTTGACTTCTATTTCTTGGTATGTTTTCAAAAAATTAAAATACATTTTGCTAAATAAGTTTTGTGTCTGTGGTCTTACCTCAATGAAACTTATACCCATCACATGAACAAGTCCGTGAAATGAACACCCCCTAAACCCCACTTTATATAGAGAAAACAGGGGTTTACCGGGGTTTACATTAATTTTCTTATTTTTGCTCCAAGACATAGGTTGTGGATACTTGTTAGAACCGTCTCAATGAGCACCCACAACCTATGTTTGCAGTATTTATAAGAAAAATATCACGGATTTTCCTGAGAAAAGTAGCCATTTTGGAGATGTGAAAAAATGCACTGTCGCACAGGTGTGTTATGTTATGACACTGGGTCTCTAAAAAGGGGAGGTGTAATGGAAGAACAGTTGCCCAAGGCCCATGACTCATGGAGTTACCCATTTATGTAGGTTTTCCAATTTTGCTATTCGTGAAAATTTGGTGACAGATTTCTCAGGAACTATGAAAGCTAGAAAGCTGTAAGTTCATATAAAGATGGAAAATGACTGGATGTATTGTGTAAAGCAGAATATGAGTCATCACGTGACCAAGTCCGTGATATAAAGACCCCCCCAAAATGCCACTTTATTTAGAGAAAGCTGGGGTTTAGGGGGTAAACATTGTTTTTCTTATTTCTGCTCCTAGACATAGGTTGTGGGTACTCGTTAGAACTGCCTCGTTGAGGCGGTTCTAACGAGCACCCAAAACCTATGTTTGGAGTGTAAATAAGAAAAATATTACAAATTTTCATCGGAAAAATTACCTTTTTTGAGGTTTGAAAAATGCACTATATCACACGGATATGTTATCATAAGTAAGTAAGTAAGTTTATTCAATTCCAGTAGCCCTGTTGGGCTTTGAGGATATACATCATATATAAGTGACAGACAGTACAGAGTATTACAATACAGTGCATTGCAAACACAAATCACATAATCGAGATACAATGAATATGTAGACCCATATTTGGAAATAATCGTAATACATCACTTGCCTCGCTGAGTATACAATATGGCATCCTTTCACGTGAAATATCTTATACATTGTTGATTATGCAAACGACAGAAGAGCATTGGTAATGGATAGAGATGTAAAGAAAGTTTAAGAACGTCGGAGAAAGAGGATAGCTCACAAGCATTTACATAATGTAACATAGCACAACATACTCTTTATTTACACTCAGGTCTTATGCAACGTCGCATCAACGTTATAAGGTGCCTTCATCTGTATAACATAAGTACAAATAACCAGAGAGAGACAGAGAAACCAAACGTTTAAATTCAGAGAGAAATAAGGTATTAACCCATGTATCCACTCAGGTGACTGATTTTGGTGACTTTGGCAAATAGTACAGACCCAGATCAGACGCCACACAATGCGGCGTCTGACCTGAGTCTACACCTTTGCCAACGGTATGTGCATTATTATAACACTACACACAAACATAACAAATCTGACACCCCCCACAATTCCAAACCGACCACGCCAAAGCCATCAAGTGGAATATTTCATTGTCATACATAGGTTAATACGGTAAATGATACACCTTTACTATATGTATACAAATACTCAGTTTGTTACACAAATCACGTGCGTCCCGTGCAGATGTTAGAGGGTTACCGTGTTAGCCAGTCAGAACATATTATAACAAATGTTTAGGATATTTTATGACTTGGTGACTATTCCAGGTCCAGGTATCATAATGCAATGGCCATAACGCTTGGAGTTATGTCCCTTGTAGGTTGTCGAAAAATTGATGTGCATTTTGCTTTATAACTATTATGTTTTGTTGTCCTATTTGATGAAGCTTTTACCTATTCTCAAGAACTGTTAGGGTTACATAGTTGAAACCTGGTACTTTCATGAACAGTGGGTTGATGAATTGTGTATACCATAATTAGGGCTTATGGCCCAGAACACATGGAGTTAAATCCCTTGATAAGTTTTATGTTGCCATGTACCATATTCTACAGTGATGTTTTCTGGTAAGCATGGATTCAGAATATTTCAACACTATGGGTTTTCTCTTCTAATGGTGCAGGAGCGGGGCTATAGTCAGATCCTCTGATAGCTCTAGTTTGTTTGAGTGATAGGGCTTGAGATGTCATTTCATCTCAGTGTCGGGTAACAGTCCCACAAAATCGGAAGCAATTTCTCTAAAATGACCTAAATAGTGTTGACAAGGATGTAGAACCTCAATTCAAATAAACAAATGAACGCCTCTATAAACCCCACATTATATAGAGAAAACTGGGGTTTACAGGGATATACATTATTTTTGTCTCAAGACATAGGTTGCTGGTGCTCTTTAGAACTGCCTCTAAACCCCACATTATAAAGAGAAACTGGGTTTTACAGGGGTATAAATTATTTTTCTTATTTCCATTCCAAGACATAGGTTGTGGGTGCTTGTTAGAACTACTTTAATGAGGCGGTTCTAACGAGCACCCACAACATGTGTATGGAGTATTAAGAAGGAAATTTTAACAAATTTTCACCAGAAAAATAACCATTTTGGAGATCTGAAAAATGCTCTATGTCACCCGGATTTATTATCATAATGTCTTGTATGTCAGCTAAAAGGTTAACCCTTTAAATGCTGAGAAAAACTACATCTGAAGATGTCGTTTGCTTATGTCGTCTGCTGAATCTTTTTGTGAAGTTTTTAAAAATATTTTTGCATACAGGCAAACAGTGTGGACCCTGATCAGACTGCTCCTAAAGGAGCAGTCTGATCTGGGTCCACACTGTTTGCAAAAATGACCTTTAA
Source organism: Lucinisca nassula (assembly GCA_963580285.1). NCBI lineage: Eukaryota > Metazoa > Mollusca > Bivalvia > Lucinida > Lucinidae > Lucinisca > Lucinisca nassula. Next base: position 39,765,453 of record OY757024.1, on the reverse strand, counting down.
ATTCACCGGCAGACGGCAATTGTCGTGATTGGCATTTTATGGGTTTATTTTGTTCACAGGTTAAACCCCGACTATGATCAAGCAATGAATAATTTGGGAAATATATTGAAAGACATGAATCAGTTGGATGAGGCAGAGAGATTGCTGGAAAGAGCTGTTGAAGTAAGGTAAGATATCCCTGAACGATGCTTAGTTCCTCAGTCGGATACATGTTGAACTGGCGACGGGTGTCAAGTTTTTCAACAGTAATAGTATTGTTAACGGCATGTTAGACCGTCGCTTAAATCCTGGTAGTTTCTTTGGGCGGAAGCAACAACTCCAAAATGATAAAAAAGTGTTGATGGGGACATTGAACCCCAGGGCTGAGCAACATTCTTGTGTGGAGATTGAACATGAAATATTCCTTCTGTCGATTCAAGAAGGATAATTATCAGTTATTGGCAAAAGAATGGACATTTGTACAGGTTAACCGCTTAGAAGAGCCCCCGCCCATCAGGGATTGAAGAAATAGATGGGCTGCATGATGCTTCCATACAGACCTGAAACAGACTGCACATGAGTACTGCTAAACCGCTTAGAGGCTCGATAAGCCTGCCCAGGCAAAGCCGTCCGAGTCTGTCCGCCCATGCTTATAAACCCTATTTGTTTCATTGGGCGACAGGGCTTGAGATGTCATTTCATCTCAATGTTGGGTAAAAGTCTCACAAAATTGGAAGCTACATCTCCAAAATGACCTATACAGTGTTGGCAGGACCTTTAAACCGCAAATCAAACAGACAAACTGCTTAGAAAACTAAATCTACCCTGGAAAAGTGTGGTTACTGATATTCATTGGCCCCCTCCCATCCGGGCTCTGATGTGCCGATTCACCTTGGTCTTCCCTGGTTGCACATGTCTTATTGTCAGTTTAGTCATGCACCGGCTTACTTGTCATTACGTCAACAAGTCTTTGTTGGCCCCTAATTATCAGGGCTTGTAGAAATAGAATGGGCTGCATCATGCTTCCATGCAGAGCTGAATAAAAGCTTCTGTGGTGTAGTGGTTATGCTACTCGCCTGATAAACCAGGGATTGCAGGATCGATCCCTGGCTTCTCCAGACTTTCGGATGAGTCTTTAAACCGAGGCCCTGTCTCTGTATGACCTTAGCTGTTGGTGGGACGTAAAACTGAAACACACACTCAGAGCTGAAACTGACCACACATGAGTACTGGTTAACCGCTTAGAAGGTCTAAATCTGCCCAGACAAAGTGGTCCCTGCATATAAAGCCTATTGGTTTTGTTGGACAGTAGGGCTTGAGATGTTATTTCATCTCCATGTCAGGTAAATGTCCCACAAAATTGGTAGGAACGTCTCCAAAATGACCTCAAACGTGTTGATGGCGATGTAAAACCTCAATTCAAACAAATACTTACATTCATGAACACAATGTGACCTTAATAGTGTTGACTTTTAAAACGGGGACACTGCTGTTGTCTACATGTTTATCACTGACCAATGAAGTCACACCATGCACAAATTTAAGATTTTGTGTACTGCAAAATGCATCCAGGCTTCTCCAGACTTTCGGATGAGTCTTTAAACCGAGGTCCCGTCTCAGTATGACCTTAGCTGTTGGTGGGACGTAAAACTAAAACTCACTCACTCACTCACTCACTGCAAAATGCAGCATCCAATCTGGATCTACACTGTTTAAAGGTGAGACATTTTTGTAAAACTTAACCAGAAACAAAACAAGACTCATGCCCTTAAAATTTGAAATTGTCCTATCGTCAAGCTTTCAGGTGGGAGCTTCTTTTGTCCTAAATGGGTAAATAGACAAGAGTTTAATGCCAGTAAAAGACCCACAAATAATAGAAATTGTTATACTGCAAAGAAATTTCCAGGCTTTTGACAGCGCCAGGGCAATTATTTTCCATATACCCTGTGAGCAAAAATATATACCCCTCTTGTGCTTGCCTTCGCTGAATTGCGATGGCTGCCATCTTGGATTTACTGCAGTTGATAAAAATATAAGCAAAATTATCTTTATAAACCACAATAAAATAGAAACTTTTGTTTTTCATTCATTTTGGCACTTTATTTCATTGTTTTACGATATAAAACTCTCATTTTAACTTGACGTAAACATTATCCCCCACTGAGCCCCGTGATCAACGTAGTGCGTGCAGAAGGGTGCGTTTGATGACGTCACATATAAACATCTTCTTCTCACGATATCCGCTTCAAAAGAAAACATTGGAACGATGTACAAAATGTCATGAAAAAGCTTTATAGGATAACAAATTCGTTGTTTTGATTCTTGACGGGGAAGATAGGCTTATATTTCCCGCCTGAAAGCAATATTTGCCCGAGCCTAACGGCTCGGGCAAATAACGCTCTCAGGCAGGAATATGATCCCATGTTCCAAGAATCAAAATAACTTATAATGTTATTCAGTATTGAATTTTTTTAAGCCTTATCCTCTTGAATAATTAATTTAGCCACACCCATGCCTGATTTTGAACCAATCAGATTACTTGATGCAATTTATTTCTTCAAATTCACAGACTGAATGTCAAACAGTGTAGATCCTGATCAGATGGCTTCTTCAGAAGCCATCTGATCAGGAACTACACTGTTTGCAACAGTAGGGGTTTGCGACTGTTTGCAACACACACTATTTGCATTACAAAAACACGCCTATACAAATACAGTGTAACCTTTATCGCCGAAAAAAAAAGAAAATTTCAAGAGAAAAAATTGAAATATTTTTCTTATTTCTGCTCAAAATATAGGTTGTGGGTACTCGTTAGAACCGCCTCATTGAGGCAGTTCTTACGAGTACCCACAATCTATATTTTAGGGCAGAAATAAGAAAAATAAGGTTTACCCCTGCAAACCCCAGTTTTTCTATATAAAATTGGGGTTGGAGGGGGTCAAAATTGTATAGGCCTGTTTTTGTGATGTTACACTCACTGTTTGCAATGGTAGGGGTTGTCGTGAACAGCAGGATAAGGGTTAATGAAAATCTTATGTCCTAGTACAGGACTATTTTTCCAGCCTACACTCCGAGAGGATTGACCAACCAGTACTGTAAGTGCTTTGATATTTTCAGATACGAGTTTGCAGCAGCCTGGATGAATCTAGGTATTGTGAAAGCTGGTCTTAAGAAGTCTGCCGAGGCTGAGAGATGTTATTTTACGGCCATGCAGCATCGTCGGAAATATCCCGACTGCCTGTATAATCTTGGTAACCTTGTAAGTATACCGAGTCAAAAAAGTTCCTATACATTAAATTGCTTCTGCTACCATAGTTACTATGAATTAAAAACATACAAAATTTGTTTTGTTTGAGTTAGAGGACTCATTTTATCGTGTAAAAGCCCAATCTTTTTTTGTTTATGTGAACTCGCCAGCCTGGGCTAGTGTTTTAAACACCCAGCGGGTAACTGTGATAATTTCGCAGAATAAATCATTACAATTGTCAAGATTTAACACCATTAAAAATCACACTTAGCACAAGACTTCTAAACTTTGATACATGTAACCTTTTTATTAGATACCCTATGTGTCTATTCACAAAAGGTTTGTAACTTATGTTCCATTCCCTAAGAGAAACAGATGATCACGTACAGGCCTCCGATTCTTTGAAGTTGTGTGCAAAATGATGCTTTCAATTGAAACTCCATAGAAAATCAAAATTGGTAGTGCTACATGCTGCAAGAATTTTCTACATTATTTTCCATCATGGTTAACAGCAATGGTGGCAACAAAGCGCTTTTGAAAGAAATTGCAAAAAATGAATGGCAGGTATAGAAATAACAACAGTTTGAAAATTGCTATATTTTAAATTGAAAGGGAGATAATCTGAGAATTTTACAAATTAAAGCCTTGATTGTAGTGCAAGATCATGAGATAATGTAAAAGTAAAGTGAGTTTCGGTGATCAATGGTCATGATCTTTCATCTCAGACAAAAAATGATCGTCTGCGCATGTGCAATGCCAAATTCCTTGCAAAACCTTTCTAGGTACATATTGCAAGACAACTCTTGAGCAGAATAGTATGGGACAAATGCAAATGTATGCATTTTGCAGCTAAACGTCCGATTTCGCATGCTAACAGCCACGTTTAGCTTAATGGCTTCCGGGTTAGCTATTGGAATTTAACCGGAAGTTGGTATAGTTACTTTTTTGACCGGGTATATAAATATTTACGTTCTTGGTGCATTTTCAGAAAACCCATTTAGTTTGTTGGAACGCAATGTTGTCCTTACCTCAATGAATACATTGACTCAATCATTAACCCTTAAGATGCAGAGAAAAACTACGTCTGAAAATGTCGTCTGCTATGTCGTCTGCTGAATCTTCTTGCAAACTTTTTAGAAATATTTTTTCATACAGTCAAACAGTGTGGACCCAGATCAGACTGCAGGAGCAATCTGATCTGGGTCCACACTGTTTGCAAAAATGACTGTTAAATGCACTGGCAGACGACAAAGCAGACGACAGTTGTCATAATTGGTGTCTTATGGGTTAAGTGACGTCAAAATAAACCATGGTTCTCTCCAATATGATTGGAGGATGAGGACGTTATGCTGCTGTTAATAGAAAAACAGCAAGTGGTTGTTTTCTTCTTTCAGTTTTAGCCCAGTTTTTTTTTGCCAAATAGAAAATAATGTAAATATAAGTAATAAAGGTAATTTATTTAACCCTTATCTTGCTGAATATTCTTTTAAGCCACACCCATTTCTGTCTATCAACCAATCAAATTACTTGATGTAATTTATTGCTACAAATTCATAAACTGAATGCCAAACAGTGTAGATCCTGATCAGATGGCTTCTTCAGAAGCCATCTGATGTGGATCTACACTGTTTGCAAAGATAGGGGTTGTCGTGAACAGCAAGATAAGCGTTAACATTAACAACATCGAGTCACAAGCAAAGTCCTTCAGGAGCAGTCTGATGTGGGTCCAATCTGTTTGCCTGTATGCAAAAATATTTTTGAAAAGTTTGCAAAAAGATTCAGCAGACGACATAAGCAGACAACATTTTCAGATGTAGTTTTTCTCTGCATCTTAAGGGTCAATCCTTTCACCACCAAATATATAGTGAGCGCCAAATATTTTTTTACAGTCATAAAATAAATTGGGAAGTCATAGTAACATGCTAATCATTACGAAAACATGCCCATACAAAAACATCGTGAATTTTACCGCCTAAAAAATCTAAATTTTTAGATGAAAAATTGTCATAATTTTCTTATTTCTGCTTGAGCAGAAATAAGAAAAATAATGTTTACCCCTTTAAACCCCAGTTTTTCCATATAAAAGTGGGGTTCGAGGATGTCAAAATTATATAGGCGTGTTTTCGTGATGTTCTTTGGAAATAATAAAGATATTGAACTCAAAAGTAAACTACCTACAGAATATATCCCTTATGCACCTATTACCGGTGTATACTAATTAGGGATAAAAAAAATTGTGGACGGACAGACGGACGTTCTAACAAATCCGGTTTATGGGCTTTTCCCATTATAAACTCCCATAGAGAAATTAAGCTCCTAAGCCGAAAAATAGCCCCTAAACAGTAAGGTTTATGAGTTTATAATGTTAACTTAACGGAATAAACCCATAAGGTTGGACAAAATATAACCCCTAACACTTATATGTTTGTGCGGACAGACAGACGGACGGACAGAGTGATTACTATAAGATAAGCGTTAACATTAACAACATTGAGTCACAAGCAAAGTCCTTCAGGAGCAGTCTGATGTGGGTCCAATCTGTTTGCCTGTATGCAAAAATATTTCAGTGTGGGTGCCCTATAGTAATCACTCTGTCCGTCCGTCTGTCTGTCTGTCTGTCCGTCCACAAATTTTTTTATCCTCCATAACTTTCTTATTCCACTGAAAGTGTGGGTGCCCTATAGTAATCACTCTGTCCGTCCGTCTGTCTGTCCGTCTGTCCGTCCACAAATTTTTTTATCCTCCATAACTTTCTTATTCCTGGATGGATTTAAATATTACTTGGCAGAAATGTTAACCATAATGTGATGGAGTGTTTCGCGCAAGACTCAGGTCCGTACCTCAAAGGTCAAGGTCATACTTAGAGGTTAAAGGTCAAAAAAGGGTCTTTCCTGTGTCCAATTAATAACTTTGTTATTATTCCTGGATGGATTTAAATATTACTTGGCAGAAATGTTAACCATAATGTGACAAAGTGTCACACGCAAGACCCACATCCGTACCTCAAAGGTAAAGGTCATACTTAGAGATAAAAGGTCAAAAAAGTGTCTTTTTTATTGTGTCCAATCTATTGTCTGTCTGTCTGTCTGTCCGTCTGTCCGTCCACAAATTTTTTTATCCTCCATAACTTTCTTATTCCACTGAAAGTGTGGGTGCCCTATAGTAATCACTCTGTCCGTCCGTCTGTGTGTCTATCTGTCTGTCTGTCTGTCCGTCCACAAATTTTTTTATCCTCCATAACTTTCTTATTCCTGGATGGATTTAAATATTACTTGGCAGAAATGTTAACCATAATGTGATGGAGTGTTGCGCGCAAGACTCAGGTCCGTACCTCAAAGGTCAAGGTCATACTTAGAGGTTAAAGGTCAAAAAAGGGTCTTTCCTGTGTCCAATTAATAACTTTGTTATTATTCCTGGATGGATTTAAATATTACTTGGCAGAAATGTTAACCATAATGTGACGAAGTGTCACACGCAAGACCCACATCCGTACCTCAAAGGTAAAGGTCATACTTAGAGATAAAAGGTCAAAAAAGCGTCTTTTTTATTGTGTCCAATCTGTAACTTTCTTATACCTGGATGGATTTAAATATTACATAGCAAAAATATTAACCATAATGTGACAGTGTGCCGTATAGTAATGCCCTGTCTGTCCATCTGTCCGTCCATCCATCCGTCTGTCCATCTGCCCGTCTATCCATCAACATTTTTCATGTTTACAAACTGAAGCTGAAGTTATTGACAGTTGCCATATAGTTATACCCTTTTGTTTTTAATTCATAACTTACAAAGAGTCAAATGCATCAACTTCAAACTTAAGATATATGGTCACAATATCATTACACAATTACATGGCAACCAACGTAACTCTAGCTACAATACTCTAAGAGTAATAGCCCTTTGAAAAAAAATCCAACTCCTCTGATGGCACTGCCGGGGCCCTAGTCAGTTTCACTGACAGTTCTAGTTACCAGTATATTCCGTTTTACTTGAATAACTATTGCATGCGTTGTTGTCGTTCGGAATTTCCCCCTTCATTGCTTACAAGATGTTTTTTCTCTCTGTCTGTTATGGAAAAAAATAGATAACAGAATTGTCCGTTTCTCAGGTTAAGTGACTTCTTTTATCTGTAGTCAAAATTAATCAGGATGTAGGTTCACTGTTATTGCATAAAAACATAAAATTTCTTTTTAAAGTAGTGTCTGCTTGTATCCAACTTTTTGACAGTCTAGTTCTCTATGTATAGGTGACATCAAACCTTTTGTATTTACGGGTAAGTCACATGATACCCAAATATGGATGAAGGGTGTAGATGCAAAAAATTCCACTCGCATTTTTAGCTCACCGTCACGTAGTGACAAGGTGAGCTTATGTGATCACTTTTCGTCCGTCGTGCGTCCGTAAACAATTTCTTTAAACGACATCTCCTCCTAAACCACTGATCGGATTTTGACCAAACTTCACAGGAATGATCCTTAGGTGGTCCCCTTTCAAAGTTGTTCAAATGGTTCCGGTCCATTGCACATATAGGTCATAGGAGCTAAAAATAAAATTTTTAGCTCACCTGGGCCGAAGGCTCCAGGGGAGCTTATAGTATAGTTGGTCCTCCGTCGTCCGTCCACACTTTTGAGCAGCTATATCTCTGTATCCTGCAGGCTGATCTCAATCATTTCTCATCTTTAGCATGCCACTGGTGGGCCATTGATGACATTAACTTTTTTTTGAAATCGCTCTAGAACTTTGGTTCCTATGACAACAACAAGGTCCCATAGACTTACTATGGGAAAATGCTTGTCATCACCGTAGCGCCTTCAGTTTTGATCGGATCTTTCTGAAACTTATATGTAAGGTGCCTGGGGATAAAATCTCGGATGAGTTCAAAAACCGGCCAAGTCCACCCATTTATCATAGAGTTACATCACTTTGATTGCTGAAAATGCCGATTTTTTACCTTGTCATCATGGTAGCCCCTTCAGTTTTGATTGGATCTTTCTGAAACTTATATGTAAGGTGGCTGGGGATAAATCCTTGGATGAGTTCGAAAATGGGCCAAATCGGTCCATTTATCATAGAGTTACGTCCCTTTGATTGCTGAAAATGCCGATTTTTTACCTTGTCATCACCGTAGCCCCTTCAGTTTTGATCGGATCTTCTTGATACTTAAATGTAAGGTTGCTGGGGATAAAATCTCGGATGAGTTCGGAAACCGACCAAGTAGGCCCATTTATCGTAGAGTAACGTCCCTTTGATCGCTAAAAATGCCAATTTTTTACCTTGTCATCACCGTAGCCCCTTCAGTTTTGATCGGATCTTCTTGATACTTAAATGTAAGGTTGCTGGGGATAAAATCTCGGATGAGTTCGGAAACCGACCAAGTAGGCCCATTTATCGTAGAGTAACGTCCCTTTGATCGCTAAAAATGCCGATTTTTTACCTTGTCATCACCGTAGCCCCTTCAGTTTTGAGCGGATCTTTCTAAAACTTATATGTTAGGTGGCTGGGGATAAAATCTTGGATGGGTTCGAAAACCAGCCAAGTCGGCCTATTTATCATAGAGTAACGTCCCTTTGATTAATGAAAATGCAGATTTTTGACCTTGTCATCATCATAGCCCTTTCAGTTTTGATCGGATCTTTCTGAGACTTATATGTAAAGTGGCTGGGGATAAAACCTCAGATGAGTTCGAATACGCCCAAAGTGGCCCATTCATCATCGAGTTACGTCCCTTTGATTGCTGAAAATGCCGATTTTTAGCTCGCCTTACGAAAGTAAGGGGGAGCTATTGCCATACCCCCTGGCGTCGGCGTCAGCGTCAGTGTCGGCGCCGGCGTCCGCATTTGGTTAAAGTTTACCTGCAAGCTCTTATATGTGATGTTTTACAACTTTATTTTGAATATATAATTATTAATTGCTAAAAATCAATATTTAACATTATCATTGTACTTCATTTTACAGGTTTTTGGGCTTAAATTGGACTTTTTGAGAAGTTAATATTTTCTTCTGTATTACCTCCCTTACTTCTCTGTGTTAAAGTTTACCTGCAAGCTGCGTGAGTTCAAATCCCCGGGGAGGAAGGTTTTTTTGTTTTTTTTCTTTTCTTTTTTTTTTCTTTTTTCTTTTTTTTTTTTTCTTTTTAAAAACATAGCGGGGTCTGGGGCTCAAGGTCAAGGTCACTGTGGCTTATTTTTAGAAAAACATTGTCATCGCTCTAGCGCCTTAATTTATTGATGGATTTTAATATAACTTCACCCAAATGTTGGGTATAATGATATCTCGAGTGACTTTGACTTTCAGGGTCCAGGGCTTAAGGTCAAGGTCACTACTTTCAGGGTCATGGGGTCAAGGTCACTGTGGCTATTTTTAGAAAAAAACATTGTCATTGTTTTTGCACCTTAATTTATTGATGGATTTCAATATAACTTCACACAAATGTTGGGTATGATGATATCTCTAGCAAGTTCGACTTTCAGGTTCTGGGGCTGAAGGTCAAGGTCACTGTGGCTATTTTTAGAAAAAAAACTTTGTGATCGCTCTAGTGCCTACATTTATGGATGGATTTTAATATAACTTCACAAAAATGTTGGCAATGATGATATCTTGAGCGTGTTTGACTTTCAGGGCCCGGGGCTGAAGGTCAAGGTCACTGCGGCTATTTTTAGAAAAACTTTGTCATAGCTCTTGCACCTTCATTTATTGATGGATTTTAATATACCTTGACACAAATGTTTGCTATGATGATATCTTGAGTGACTTTGACTTTCCAGGTCAGGGGCTGAAGGTCAAGGTCACTGTGGCTATTTTTCAGAAAAACTTGATCATTGCTCCAGTGTCCAGATTTATTGATGGATCTTAAGATAACTTCATACAAATGTTGGGTATGAAGTTCAACTTTCAGGGTCTGGGGTTCAAAGTCAAGGTCACTTTGGCTATTTTTAGAAAAACTTTGTCATCACTCTTAAGTACCTACATTCATTGATGGATGTAATGTAATTTTACACAAATGCTAGGCTAGGCTTTTTTTTTAATTTGTCTTGCTCGAGGGGTTTTGTATCGTCTGTGATGCCTTGTTATTACTTGGTAGTTTGTAGAATTTTTTTTTATCAAATATAGATTTCTTTTTCTTTTTTTTTTTTTTTTTTTTTTGCAGTGGAAAGGCTTGAAAACAGGATGATTAGGGGTACATTTTGGTTCTCTTTCATTTGCTGCAGTCTATTGGGCTGTTTTACAGAAGAAATTTTTTTGATAACTTGCCCTCATCCATCTTAGGCCCCCAAAGGCGAGCTATGTTGTCTTCTGACAACTCTTGTTGACCTTGTCATCACCATAGCACCTTCAGTTTTGATCGGATCTTTCTGGAACTTATATATAAGATGGCTTGGGATAAAACCTAAGATGAGTTCGAAAACCCGCCAAGTCCGCCCATTTATCATAGAGTAACTTCCCTTTGATTGCTGAAAAAGCCCATTTTTTACCTTGTCATCACCATAGCCCATTCTGTTTTGATCGGATCTTTCTGAAACTTATATGTAAGGTGGCTGGGGATAAAACCTCGGATGAGTTCAAATACCGGCCAAGTGGACCCTTTAATCGTAGAGTAACTTCCCTTTGATTGCTGAAAATATCAATTTTTGACCTTGTCATCACCGTAGCCCCTTCAGTTTTGATCGGATATTTCTGAAACTTATATGTAAGGTGGCTGGGAATAAAATCTGGGATGAGTTCGAAAACCTGCCAAGTCAGCCCATTTATCATAGAGCTATGTCCCTTTGATGGCTTAAAATGTTGATTTTGACCTTGTCATCACCATAGCCCCTTCAGTTGTGATCGGATCTTACTGAAACTTATATGTAAGTTGGCTGGGGATGAAACCTCGGATGATTTCGAAAACCAGCCAAGTCTGCTTATTTATCGTACATTAACGCCCCTTTGATTGCTGAAAATGCTGATTTTCATCACCGTAGCCCTTTCAGTTTTGATCCGATTTTTCTGAAACTTATATGTAAGGTGGCTGGGGATAAAACCTTGGATGAGTTCGAAAACCAGCCAAGTAGGCCCATTTGTCTTAGAGCAACATCCCTTTGATTGCTGAAAATGCCAAATTTTGACCTTGTCATCACCGTAGCCCCTTCAGTTTTGATCAGATCTTTCTGAAACTTATATGTAAGGTGGCTGGGAATAAAACCTAGGATGAGGTGGAATACTGGCCAAGTTGGCACATTTATCATAGAGCTACGTGCCTGTGATTGCTGAAAATGCCTATTTTTCGACCTTGTCATCACTGCTGCCCATTCAGTTTTGATCGGATCTTCGTGAAACTTACAAACAAGTAAGTCAGGCAGAAAAAGCTCGGAGGAGTTTGAAAACTTGTCAGGTTTGCCTATTTATCACAGAGTAACATCCCTTTGATATGAGCAGTTAATTGCTTATTTTTGAACTTTTCATCACCATAGCCACTTCAGTTTAGATCGGATCTTTTTAGCATGTCAGGAATAAAAGCTTGAATGAGTTTGAAAACCGGTGAGGTCAGCCAGTTTATCATAGAGTTACATTCTACTTGATTTGCAGAAAATGCTTACCCTGTCATCACCATACCTCCCATAAAGCCTTCAGTAAAGGTTGGCACTTCCTTAAACCTTGAATCTGTTAGCTCAGGTGAGCGATACAGGACCAAGCTAGTTTCACCAAAAACTTAAAAAATCTTCTTCTCTGAAACCACAAGGCCCAGGTCTTTGATATTTGGTATGAAGCTTCATCTAGTGGACCCCTACCAAGATTGTTCAAATTACAGTGCTGGGGCCAAAAATGCCCCCACTCCGGGGCCCTTTGGTTTTACATGGGCTTATATAGGGAAAATCTTTAAAAATCTTCTTCTGTGAAACCGTAAGGCCCAGGTCTTTGATATTTGGTATGAAGCTTCACCTAGTAGACCCCTACCAAGATTGTTCAAATTATAGTGCTGGGGCCAAAAATGCCCCCGTTCCGGGCCCCTTTGGTTTTACATGGGCTTATATAGGGAAAATCTTTAAAGAATTTTCTTCTCTGAAACCGTAAGGCCCATGTCTTTGATATTTGGTATGAAGCTTCACCCCACAAGGCCCAGGTCCACCAGCCGCCCCACCCCGGGGCCTTTTGGTTTTACATGGGCTTATATAGGGAAAATCTTTAAAGATCTTCTTATCTGAAACTGCAAAGCCCAGGTCTTTGATATTTGGTATGAAGCTTCACCTAGTGGACCCCTACCAAGATTGTTCAAATTATAGCCCTAGGGCCAAAAATGCCCACGCTCCGGGGCCCTTTGGTTTTACAAAGACTTATACATGTATATGGAAAATCTTGAAAAATCTTCTTCTCTGAAACAACAAGGCCCAGGTTTTTGATATTTGGAATGAGGCTTCATCTAGTGGACCCCTACCAAGATTGTTCAAATTATAGTGCTGGGACAAAAAATGCCCCAGCCCCGGGGCTTTTTGGTTTTACATGGGCTTATATAGGGAAAATCTTTAAAAATCTTCTTCTCTGAAACTGCAAGGCCCAGGTCTTTGATGTTTGGTATGAAGCTTCATCTAGTGGACCCCTACCAAGATTGTTCAAATTATAGTGCTGGGGCAAAAAATGCCCCCGCCCTGGGGCCTTTTGGTTTTACATGGGCTTATATAGGGAAAATCTTTAAAAATCTTCTTCTATGAAACCACTAGGCCCAGGTCTTTGATATTTGGTATGAAGCTTTACCTAGTTGACCCCTACCAAGATTGTTCAAATTATAGTGCTGGGGCAAAAAATTCCCCCGCTCTGGGGCCCTTTGGTTTTACATGACTTATATTGGGAAAATCTTTAAAAATTTCCTTCTCTGAAACCGTAAGGCCCATGTCTTTGATATTTGGTATGAAGCTTCACTCCACAAGGCCCAGGCCCTGGGGCCAAAAATGCCCCCGCCCCGGGGCCTTTTGGTTTTACATGGGCTTATGTAGGGAAAATCTTTAAAAATCTTCTTCTCTGAAACCGCTAGGCCCAGGTCTTTGATATTTGGTATGAAGCTTTACCTAGTGGACCCCTACCAAGATTGTTCAAATTATAATGCTGGGGCAAAAAATGCCCCTGCTCTGGGGCCCTTTGGTTTTACATGGGCTTATATAGGAAAAATCTTTAAAACTTTTCTTCTCTGAAACCGTACGGCCCATGTCTTTGATATTTGGTATGAAGCTTCAACCGACAAGGCCCAGGTCCCCCACCCCGACCAAGGGCCTTTTGGTTTTACATGGGCTTATATGGGGAAAATCTTTAAGAATCTTCTTCTCTGAAACCGCAAGGCCCAGGTCTTTGATATTCGATATGAAGCTTCACCTAGTGGACCCCTACCAAGATGATTCAAATTATAGCCCTGGGGCCAAAAATGTCCCCGCTCCGGGGCCCTTTGGTTTTACGTAGACTTAAATATGGAAAATCTTGAAAAATCTTCTTCTCTGAAACCGCTAAGCCCAGGTCTTTGATATTTGCTATGAAGCTTCATCTAGTGGACCCCTACCAAGATTGTTCAAATTATAGCCCTGGGGCCAAAAATGCCCCAGCCCCGGGGCCCATTGGTTTTACATGGGGTCATATAGGGAAAATCTTTAAAAATCTTCTTCTCTGAAACCGCAAGGCCCAGGTCTTTGATATTTGGTATGAAGCTTCATCTAGTGGACCCCTTCCAATATTGTTCAAATTATAGTGCTGGGGCCAAAAATGCCCTCGCCCCGGTGTCATTTGGTTTTACATGGGCTTATATAGGGAAAATCTTTAAAAATCTTCTTATCTGAAACCGCTAGTCCCAGGTCTTTGATATTTGGTATGAAGCTTCACCTAGTGGACCCCTACCAAGATTGTTCAAATTAAAGTGCTGGGGCAAAAAATGCCCCCGCTCTGGGGCCCTTTGGTTTTGCATGGCTTATGTAGGGAAACTCTTTAAAAATCTTCTTTTATGAAACCACAGGGCCCAGGTCTTTGATATTTTGTATGAAGCTTCACCTAGTGGACCCCTACCAAGATTGTTCAAATTATTGCCCTGGGGCCAAAAATGCCCCCGCTCCAGGGCCCTTTGGTTTTACATAGACTTATATAGGGAAAATCTTTACAAATTTTCTTCTGAAACTGTAAGGCCCATGTTTTTGATATTTGGTATGAAGCTTCACCCCACAAGGCCCACCTAGTGGACCCCTACCAAGATTGTTCAAATTATAGTGCTGGGGCCCAAAATGCTCCCGCTCCGGGGCCCTTTGGTTTTACATAGACTTATATAGGGATAATCTTGAAAAATCTTCTTCTCAGAAACCACAAGGCCTAGGTCTTTGATATTTGGTATGAATCTTCATCTAGTGGACCTCTACCAAAATTGTTCAATTATGGCCCTGAGACCAAAAATGCCCCCGCTCCGGGGCCCTTTGGTTTTACATAGACTTATATAGTGATAATCTTGAAAAATCTTCTTCTCGGAAACCACAAGGCCTAGGTTTTTGATATTTGGTATGATGCTTCATCTAGTGGAGCTCTACCAAGATTGTTCAAATTATAGCCCTGAGACCAAAAATGCCCCCGCCACTTGGCCCTTTGGTTTTACATAGACTTATATAGGGAAAATCTTTAAAAATCTTCTTCTCTGAAACCACAAGTCCCATGTCTTTGCTATTTGGTATGAAGCTTCATCTAGTGGACCCCTACCAAGATTGTTCAAATTACAGTCTAACTTCGATGGCTCGAACTCGCCGGGACCGCCGGTAGTTCGAGCCATTGGAGTCCAACTCGGCAAGATCCATCTTTGTGTACTTTGATTTTTTATCATAGCTGCGGCGATTTTGGTGACTTTCGGTACATTTATCGTTCATAATTTAAGCCAAGTATTATACCTTTTGCAATTTCAGAGAGATATGAAAATACAACAATAATAAATCTTTAAATTTTATTTACAAGATGAAAAGTTTAAAAAAACAACAAAGTACATGACTGCAGGAGTGAATGATGAGCCCTATTTTTGGTCCGTATTTTAAGGCAAAGACTGTAATTTAGCAGGTCTTACTCGATGTCAGTGTGAAATTTTAATTTGTGAAATATATATTCCCAGCTTCAATTTCCTTATGCCGCCTCATTAGCCATGGGTTATTATAGGTTGGTTGGTTGGTTGATTTGAGGTTTAACGTCCCCGTCAACACTGTAAAGGTCATTTTGGAGACGTTGCTTCCAATTTTGTGGGACTTTTACCCGACATTGAGATGAAATGACTTCTCAAGCCCTGTCGCCCAATGAAACCAATAGGGTTTATTAGCATGGACGGTCCACCTCGCACCGTGGTTCCTGGACAGGCTTAGATCCTCTAAGCGGTTTACCAGTACTAGTGTGCGGGCCAGATT
The DNA here is from genome assembly GCA_963580285.1 of Lucinisca nassula. NCBI lineage: Eukaryota > Metazoa > Mollusca > Bivalvia > Lucinida > Lucinidae > Lucinisca > Lucinisca nassula. The sequence goes on along the minus strand of OY757024.1, from coordinate 39,749,847 downwards.
CAGCTCTGCGTGGAAGCATCATGCAGCCCATATATTTCTCCAAGCCCCTATGGGCGGGGGCCGGGGTTATTATAGGTGTTTACAATAAACTTAATTTGACACCTTCTCAACATAAATCTCTTGACCTGTTGATCAAAGGGATTGCGCCAATCAAGTACACCTGTGTTATGTAAACAGCTGTTTCGGCAAGACGCTTTGTCAATATCAAAGCATCTTATGATACTGATCACGCACCTGCGTGACTTGATCGATAAAATTGGATTTTTTAAAAAGGTAATTAGTGCGAGCCATCGGTGGGATTTTACATAGAAAATGCACTCTAGGGACCAGGTTTAGAGTTCGAGGGTTCGAGCCATCGTGGTTCGAGCCAAGGGTGGCATGTTTAGTTAAATGAATAGGGATTTTGCCAGGACTGAAAAGTCAGTTCGACACAAACGTGGTGTTCGAGCCTACCGAGTTCGAGCCTACCGAGTTCGAGCCATCGAAGTTCGACTGTATAGTGCTGGGGCCAAAAAATCCCCCGCCCCGAGGCCCTTTGGTTTTACATAGGCATATATAGGGAAAATCTTTAAAATCTTCTTCTCTGAAAACGCAAGGCCTAGGTCTTTGATATTTGGTGTGAAATTTCATCTAGTGGACCTCTATCAAGATTGTTCAAATTATAGTGTTGGGACCAAAAATGCCCCCGCCCGAGACCCTTTGGTTTTACATAGGCTTATATTGGGAAATCTTTAAAAATCTTCTTCTCTGAAACTGCAAGGCCATGGTCTTTGATATTTGGTATGGAGCTTCATCTAGTGGACCTCTACCAAGATTGTTCAAATTATAGCCCTCAGGCCACAGATGCCCCCGCCCCGGGGTCCTTTTGTTTTACCTAGACTTATATAGAAATAATCTTTGAAAATCTTCTTCTCTGAAACAGCAAGTCCCAGGTCTTTGATTTTTGATGTGCAGCTTCATCCAGTGGACCTCTATCAAGATTGTTTAAATTATAGCCCTGAGGCCAAAAATGCCCCATGCCCCGGGGCCATTTGGTTTTACATAGGCTTATGTAGGGAATATCTTTAAAAAAAACCTTCTTCTCTGAAACCGCTGAAATTATAGCCCTGAGGCCAAAAATGCCCCATGCCCCGGGGCCATTTGGTTTTACATAGGCTTATGTAGGGAATATCTTTAAAAAAAACCTTCTTCTCTGAAACCGCAAGGCCCAGGTCTTTGATATTTGGTGTGTAGCTTCATCTAGTAGACCTTTGCCAAGATTGTTCAAATTATAGCCTTTGTTGATATTTGGTATGAAGCTTCACCTTTTTAGACCTCCCTCAACATTATGCACATTATAACCTTGGGGTCAATAATGGCCCTCCCCGGGGCCCACTTGTTACTCTATGGATGAGGTGAGCGATCCAGGGCCATCATGGCCCTCTTGTATCTTGTTAGTTTCTCCCCTTTCTGGTACTACCTCTTGAAGGGTAAAACATAATATGTGATATGTATTCTGTAATATAATACATAGCTGTGGTTATGTCCCTCCATAAATTCAATTATAATAGTCAAAAAGATAATAATAACTAGATCTAATTGTAACACTTGATTGTCTTTTGAAGATCTAATGTTATATTCAGTCATGTGTTGTTAATAAAATGGTATACTTCATAAAAATGGTGTAGAAACAGAAAAAAAAAACGTTCAAACAGACCGTTTTTGCTTTCATTTTGAAGGCTAATTGCTATTTCATTACAGAACCTCATCACATGTAGGCTCTTATACCCAAATACTTTTCTACAGGCTTTGTTTACATATACATATACACCGGTAATTAGTAACACCGAACATTCGAGATGGTGACAGGGGTAGTCCAATATAAATAAAATATTTAGCGGGTTGAAGTTTATTTTGAAAACAAATATTGTTTATATCCTTTGATGGAAGGAAACAATAGTTTGACTAGACACAATTTATCAGAATTGGTAGAAAAGTTTGTTTTATATAGTGACTTGAACAGTTAATACACCGGTAATTAGTAACACCAGTATATGTCTCCGATAATTGTGATAAATAAATATTACATACAACAAAGAAATTTAACAGACCATCAGTATCAGAATGGTCATAATGGGCTAAATATAAAAAAAATCATTGGGGAACATTTTAAACATTTCTTACCTTTCATTGCCATCATTTAAGCATTTTCCTGAGTGTTCTCAGGCATTATCAATGGTCGTAACAAAAAGCCAAGCATATATTCTTTTGTATATATCTTTCTCAAACTCCTCAGCACCATTTTGGATGGGCAAAATCCACAAATTATTTTCTCAATCTTTCAAAACACTCTTTTCTATTTTCTACTGTCGATTTGAAGGATCAAATCACTGGTAAACAACAACATAGAGCAACATCTAAAAATAGAATGCAGTGTTCCATAAGATTTAACAGCTTGTGAACTTTATTAAACAGGGTAAAAGCTGGTACTAGTCTATACATTGTTGACGAAAGTTGCCTATGGCCGTCTGCTAAGCTGTCAATGAGAGTCACCTATTTACGGGAAACTTCAAAATGGGTCATTGGCAAAACAGTGCATACCTTGATCAGATGCTGCAGAACTTTTTATCTGATCAGGGTTCCTTTCACTGTTTGCAGAAAGTTTGACCATGTTTTAGTCTTAAAATTTGACCACATCAGATGCCAATCATGACAATTTTCGTCTGCTTTGTCGTCTGCCAAGTACTTTAAAATTATTTTTTGCAAATAGTGTGGACCCAGATCAGACGGCTCCTCTAGGAGCCGTCTGATCTGGGCCCACACTGTTTGCATGTATGCAAAAATATTTTTAAAAATTTTGCAAGAAGTTTCAGCAGACGACATAAGCAGACGGCATTTTCAGATGTAGTTTTTCTAGGCATATTAAGGGTTAAAACCAACTCAACCTGGTAAACCTAAATTTTGGAATGGACTTCCTATATAGAAAATTCCATTCAGTACTAAATGGGATAAAAATCTTATCTTCTATATTTCAGTATCTAGACATGAAAATGCACGCAAAAGCTATAGAAGCCTGGACAAATGCAACACTTCTAAAACCAACTCACTCCAATGCTTGGGTCAATCTAGCCATCATCTTAGATAACTTAGGTAAGTTAACCCATTGTATACTAGTGGACTCTTCCATTGCTATATGTTGGACAAGTCCATTTGTCATATAAGGGGTGTCTGGCCTATTTTTTCGTTTTCATTCTATTTTTTTGCAGAAAATTCTGTTAGCAACTAGTGCAGGCCCTGATCAGATGCCGCATTTTGCGGCATCTGATCTGGGCCTACACTATTTGCCAAGGTATCCCTTTAGGGTTTCCAGCATGTCATGGATTAATGGATAAGCTAGGAGTCTATGTGGTATAGTGCTTAAGCTGCTTGGCTCATAAACCTGGGGTTGTGGGTTCGATTTTGGGCTTCTCTTCGTTTTCCGACGAGACCTTACACTAAGGTCCTGTCTCTATATAACCTTAACTCATAAAATGCCAATCACGACTATTGTCGTCTGCTGGTTACTTTAAAAGTAATTTTTTGCAAACAGTGTAGACCCAGATCAGACTGCTCCTGCACCATTTGCCTGCATGCAAAAATATTTTTAAAAAGTTTCAATAAAAAAAATCAGCAGATGACATAAGCAGACAACATTTTCAGATGCAGTTTTTCTCGTCTTAAGGATTAATTGTTGATCTTCTCCAGACTTTCAGATGAGTTTTTGAGCCAAGGTCCCATCTTCATCTGAACTTACTTGTTGTTGGGATATAAAATTCAAACTTTAGGGCCTCTGTGGCCTAGTGGATAAGAGCCCTGACTCCTTATCATTAGGTCACTGGCCCCGATAGCTCAGTTGGTTGAGTGTCCGCTCCGGGGAACGGTAGGTCACGGGTTAGATCCCGGACCGCGACATACCAAAGTCAGTAAAAATGGTACTAGCTGCTCCTCGCTTGGCACTCGGATCTACAGGTTAGAGCTAGGACTGGTCGACCCAGTGTCAGGATAATGTGACTGGGTGTGGTATCATGTAATGTGTCTGGGACATGATACTTCAGTGAGGCAGCACTATAAAAGTGAGCATTGAGCTCCCTGCCGCAACCAGACACCGTCATGATATGACTGAAAAATTGTTGAAAGCGACGTTAAACCCGAATTCATTCACTTATCATTAGGTCTCTGACCCCTGTAGTTCAAGCCTAGCTCAGAGTCATATGTGAGACACCAAGTTTAGCAGTAGAAGGTAAGGTGGTTTTTCTCCAGGTATTCTGGTTTTTGACGATAGGCTTGAAATAAGCGAAATAGTCTCGAAAGAGTCGTAAAACCAAAAGAAAAAAAAAGTCGATCAAACAAACAAACAAGCAATAATTGGCCAGTTCATAAAAAATGATACTAAGCGAATAGTGATCAGTAAAGGCTCGGATAAGCCTGCGCATAAGTGCATGTGCTTAAGTGCAGACTCACTAGAGCTTTTACTACTTGGAAACATGTAGAAGAGACCAGGATGTTGCTTCGTACAAAAAGACACGACTTTGGAAACAAATCTACTTTCTTGTGATTAAATTTATATTTCCCATGAAGTTAACAAGCCTGTGTAAGTAACACCTCTCTGTGCCCACTTTATATAGAGAGAGATATGGCGTTTATATGGGCATACATAAGTTTCCTTATTTTGACTCAAAATCATAGAGTGTGGGTATCATTAGAACAGCCTCAATGAGGTGGTTCTAATGAGTACCACAATCTAAAATTGGACTAGTAATTAGGAGAATATATATAGAACACCAGGGGCCAGTTGTTCAAAGCATCGTTAGCTTAACGAGCTCGTTAGTGGTCATATTGTTAACTGTTCTAGCCAGTTCAATATCTAAAATTTTGGTATTTTTGCTGAAAAAAATGTGAGCAGCTTTTGCATTTGCAAAAGCTGCTCACATTTTTTTTCAGCAAAAATATTAGTATCTTTTCCGTAATAAATGATCAAAGTTTTAACTAAACGTTAACTAATGACGTCGTTAGTTTTGAACAACTGTCCCCAGATTTGTGTCTTTTGATATCAAGTTCACAGGCAAGGCTTTGAGAATGGTTGTAGAATTGTAGAATTGTGAGGCTTGCCGAGCGATTCTACATGCGTTCTTGAAGCCGCGCCTGATAAACCTGATATCATATGACACAAATCTGTTGTTCTATTTATCAGATAATCCCAAAAATGTACACTCTTACAGTTTTACCTTTCGGCGTCCGCCCATCGGGGCTTGAAGAAATATATGGGCTGCATGATGCTTCCAGGCAGAGCTGAATCGGACCCGCACACAAGTACTGGTAAACCGCTTAGAGGATCTAAGCCTGCCCAGGCAAAGTAGTGCTTATAACCCTATTGGTTTCATTTGGCGACAGGGCTTGAGATGTCATTTCAACTCAGTGTCAGGTAAAAGTCCCAGAAAATTGGAAGCAACGTCTCCAAAATGACCTTTACAGTGTTGACGGGGACGTTAAACCTCAAATCAAACAAACAAACAAACTTACAGTTTTACCTATTTTTCCAGTAGTCCAGTTCTTGGAAGTGCAATGTCACGTTGACTTGATAAAGCTCACATTTCCTGACATCATGAAAACATGCCTATATACTTTGACACCCTCGAACCCCACTTTTTCTTATTTCTGCTCTAAAAAATAGATTGTGGATACTTGTTATAACCGCCTCCATGAGGCAGTTCTAACGAGTACAGGCAATCTATATTTTGAGCAGAAATAAGAAATCTAATGAGTACAAACAATCTATATTTGAGAGCAGAAATAAGAAAACTATCACAATTTTTCATCATAAAACTTCCATTTTTCGGCGGAAAAGTTTGCAATGTACCCTATTTGTATAGGCGTGTTTTTGTCGCACCTGCTTTAGCAGGAAGACATAGGCGTGCAAGTTTCCGTCCGTCCGTCCATCTGTCCGCACCAACGAAACGACATTTAGGGGGCAAAAAATTTGGACAGTTTGACACTTAAGTATATATTCGTGAGTCCAAATGGGGTTTATTCCGTTATTTGGGTACTTAAGTGGCAAAAAATCGCTCTTAGGTAGCTTGCCGCTTAAGAGAATTTGCCGCTTAAGTAGTCAATATGCCGACGCCTAGCCACTTAAGTATCCGTTCGTGAGAACGTCCGTCCGCACCAACGAAACGACATTTAGGGGGAGGGGGGGGGGGGGGGGGGGGGCAAAAAATTTGGACATTTTGACACTTAAGTATATATTCGTAGGTCCAAATGGGGTTTATTCCGTTATTTGGGTACTTATATGGCAAAAATTCGCTCTTAGGTGGCTTGCCGCTTAAGAGAATTTGCCGCTTAAGTAGTCAATATGCCGACGCTTAGCCACTTAAGTATCCGTTCGTGAGAACGTCCGTCCGTCCGTCCGTCAACATTTTACACTGGATGTCTTGTCATCGCAACTCCTCCCACACTTTTACACCGATCATTTGGAAACTTTGCATGTGCTTTTGCCATGGTATGAGGATGCGCATGTGGTTTGGACTTAATCTTCGAATCAATTTTTGTCACTTTTTATCCCCCGACCGAATAGGTTCGGGGGATATAGCGATCAGCCTGGCGTCCGTCCGTCCGTCCGTCTGTCCGTCCGTCCGTCCGTCCGTCCGTCCGTAGACGCAACCTTGTGATGGCCATAACTCCTATACCCTTTGAGATTCATTGATGGTTCTTGGCACAATTGTTCACAAGGCCGAGACGGCGTGTCATGCGCAAGAACCAGAACTCTGGATGCCATACTTTTTTAGTTATCTCCCCTTTTAATAAAATAGAATGACTACTTTGTGATGGCCATAACTCCAATACCCTTTGAGATATATTGATGGTACCTGGCACAGTTGTTCACAAGGCTGAGACGGCGTGTCATGCACAAGAACCACAACTCTGGTTGCCATGGTTTTGGAGTTATCTCCCCTTCCAATAAAATAGAGTGACAACTTTGTGATGGCCGTAACTCCTATACCCTTTGAGATTCATTGATGGTTCTTGGCACAATTGTTCACAAGGCTGAGACGGCGTGTCATGCGCAAGAACCAGAACTCTGGATGCCATACTTTTTTAGTTATCTCCCCTTTTAATAAAATAGAATGACTACTTTGTGATGGCCATAACTCCAATACCCTTTGAGATATATTGATGGTACCTGGCACAGTTGTTCACAAGGCTGAGACGGCGTGTCATGCACAAGAACCACAACTCTGGTTGCCATGGTTTTGGAGTTATCTCCCCTTCCAATAAAATAGAGTGACAACTTTGTGATGGCCGTAACTCCTCTACCCTTTGAGATTCATTGATGGTTCTTGGCACAATTGTTCACAAGGCTGAGACGGCGTGTCATGCGCAAGAACCAGAACTCTGGATGCCATACTTTTTTAGTTATCTCCCCTTTTAATAAAATAGAATGACTACTTTGTGATGGCCATAACTCCAATACCCTTTGAGATATATTGATGGTACTTGGCACAATTGTATACAACATGGAGACGGTGCTTCATGCCTAAGAACCACAACTTTCGGTGCTATGATATTTGAGTTATCTCCCCTTCCAATATAACAGTATGACAACCTTGTGATCATCGTACCTCCAATACCCTTTGAGACATATTGGTGGTACTTGATGCAGATGTACATGAGGTTAAGCAGGTGTGTCATGCTCAAGAATTACAACTCTGGGTGCTCTGGTTTTATAGTTATCTCACCTGGCAATATAACCTTGTGATGGCCATAACTCCAACATACTTTGAGATATATTGAAGGACTTTGGCACAATTATATACAAGGTATAGAGGGGATGTCATGTGCAAGAACCACAACTGTTGGTGTTGTGGTATTTGAGTTATCTACCCTTCCAATATAACAGTATGACCAGCTTGTGATCACCATATCTCCAATACCTTTTCAGACATACTGATGGTACTTTGTACAGAAATATATGAGCTTAAGCAGGCATGTCATGCGCAAGAACCACATTTCTGAGTGCCCTGGTTTTTCAGTTATCTCCCCTGACAGTATAATCTTGTGATGGCCATAACTGCAATACTTTTGTGATATATTGCTGGTTTAATTCTGGTGCACTTTCTATTGGTGAACAATCTTCTGAAGGCCATATTGGCTTTTGGTCGGGGGATTTGCCATCTCTTCCGATGGCTATTTTTCCATATTGTGAACTTAGGCATTTTTAGGTATGCGATACGTACCTCTTGTCATCACAACTCCTCTTGCAGTTTTATACCGATCATTTTGAAACTTTGCATGTGCTTTCGCCATGGTATGAGGATGTGCATGTGGTTTCGACATAATTTTCAGAATATTTTTTTTCCGCTTTTTGCACATTATGAACTTAGCCATTTTTAAGCTTCATTTGATATACGATAGGTACCTCTTGTCATCGCAACTCCTCCTACAGTTTCATACCGATTATTTTGAAACTTTGTGTGTGATTTTGCCATGCTATGAGGATGCGCATGTGGTTTGGACTTTATCTTTGGATAAATTTTTGTCACTTTTTCCACATTGTGAACTTAGTCATTTTTAACCTTCGATTGATATATGATAGGTACCCCTTGTCATCGCAACTCCTCTTGCAGTTTTATACCGATCATTTTGAAACTTTGCGTGTGCTTTCGCTATGGTATGAGGATGCGCATGTGGTTTGGACTTTATCCTCGGATCATTTTTTTTCACTTTTTCCACATTGTGAACTTAGTCATTTTTAACCTTCAATTGATATATGATAGGTACCTCTTGTCATCGCAACTCCTCTTGCAGTTTTATACCGATCATTTTGAAACTTTGCGTGTGCTTTCGCCATGGTATGAGGTTGTGCATGTGATTTCAACTTAATTCTCAGAATATTTTTTTTTCACTTTTGCACATTGTGAACTTAGCCAATTTTAAGCTTTAGTTGATATACAATAGGTACCTCTTGTCATCGCAACTTCTCTTACAGTTTTATATTGATCATTTTAAAACTTTGTGTGTGTTTTTACCTATGGTATGAGGATGTGCATGTGGTTTTGACTTTATCTTGGGATCAATTTTTATCACTTTTTCCGCATTGTGAACTTAGTCAGTTTTTTACCTCACATATATAGGCTATGGATTCTTCTCAAAGCCCTATATTCATTTCTTCTGCCTTAAATAAACTTTTATTTTTTTCGTGTGGGGCAGGTGGGGAGCAGGTGCGACATCAACTTCACCGAAGTTGAATTTCTGGTTGTAATGGATGGCATATCTTTATCAGGTCAAGGTGTTACAATGCAGTTAATATAGGGGGTAACTGATAGCCATTATTAGACACCGCTGTGTTATCGTAACATTTCCTTTCAGAGCGATGGAATGAGAGCATAGAAGTCACTAAAAAGGCTCTGCGACATCTCCCAGAAGAATCTCAGCTGTATTTCAATCTCGCCAATGTAAATGGGAAGCAAGGAAAATTTGAAGAGAGTGAAAAGTTCTTCCAGAAAGCCATCCAACTTGACCCAAATGCAGCAAAGTTTTATGCTAATTTTGGTAAGCTACTACATTTATCTTAACAGTAAACATTTTTGTACCAAATGGAATCTTCCTCCTTATACAGTCGAACTTCAATGGCTCGAACACCTTGTGAACCTCTAAAATCTGTTCGAGACAGGGGTAGTTCGAGCCACTGAGGTTAATGTCAGGAGGCATAACGAGATACTTTTAGACATCTTTTCGGTGTTCTATAATGAAAATGTATGCTGTGTGTACTCATTAGAATCGCCTCATTGAGGCGATTCTAATGAGTACATACAGCATACATTTGCAAAATAAAAGACTAAATTCTCTTTAATTATCCCCCACTATTTTTTATGTGTAGGGTTTCGCTAGGGGCTCAAGAATGGGTTCGACACATCCATGGTTAACAAGCCATCGGTGTTCGAGCCATCGAAGTTCTACTGTATATAGGAGTCTACTTCAAAATTTGAGGGTGTCAGGTTGTGTTTTTAGCTCACCTGAGCCGAAGGCTCAAGTGAGGTATTAGTATACCACGAGCCGGCGTCCGTCGTCTTCGTCCGTCGTCGTCCACACTTTCAAAGAAGTATATCTCCGGAACCAGTGGGCCAATCTTGATCAAATTTCATGTGAAGCATTATCAGGTAGGGGGAAAGGCTGCATACTGTTTTCGGGCAGATCGGATTGGAACTCTGGTTGCCATGGCAACAAATAGCTCCCATAGACTTAACATAGGAAAAAGTTTGTCATCACTCTAGCTCCGTCAATTTTTTTCTGATCGTCTTCATTCTTGCAGATAACGAGGACAGGCATGAAATCTCGATCAAGTTCGATTTTGGGCTGAATCGGATTATTCACTCAGGAGTTACGTGCCCTTGAGCGTTCTTAACATAGGAAAAAGCTTGTCATCACTCTAGCTCCGTCAATTTTTATCTGATCGACTTCATTCTTGCAGATAACGAGGACAGGCATGAAATCTCGATCAAGTTCGATTTTGGGCTGAATCGGATTATTCACTCAGGAGTTACGTGCCCTTGAGCGTTGAAAAAATTGCCTATTGACTTAACATGGGGAGAATGTTGTCATCACCGTAGCTGCTTCATTTATTTTCAGATTGGCTTTATTCTTGCAGATAACCAGCACAGCCATGAAATCTCTGTCAAGTTCGATAACTGGCAGAATCGGATCATTCACTTAGGAGTTATCTGCCCTTGTGTGTTTTTGCATTAGGGTTAATGGGAATTTCAAAAATGTATATCATAAAGACTACTTGGCCAACTTTGATCAAATTTCATGTGTCGCATTATTGGGCAAGTGGAAAGGCTTCATTAGGTTTTCAGGTAGATCTGAGTGGAACTCTGGTTGCCATGGCAACATCTAGCTCCCATAGACTTCACATAGGAAAAAGCTTGTCATCACTCTAGCTCCGTCAATTTTTTTCTGATCGACTTCATTCTTGCAGATAATGAGGACAGGCATGAAATCTTGATCACAGGGCTCAAGCTAGAGGGCGACTCGGGCGAAGAAGTCGCCTTGTTGGGGCTCACTTCGCCGACTGTGGCTATGAAAGCGAAAAAAACTTCGCCCTGAAATTTCGCCCGTTTTTTGTGTCTTCCTTGTGAACAGTAACGGTAAACTGACAAGGTGACGATAATCCTTTGATCCACTAGTGTCAGAAATCTCAGTAATTACACTGAACAAAGCTAACTGTTTATTCTGCACTTCGTCCCAGTTGCAGTTTGGTACTGTTATGTAATTTAATTCTAACCGTTAGCTCATGCAGCTCGAGCCACTTGCAAACACGCTTGTACTGTCATAAATCTATCTCGGTTGATTGAACAAAGTTTTTATTGCATTAAGAGCCAATTAATCTTACACAAGATTATGTAACTTAAACGGTATAGTTGTACCGTTAGCTCGTGCCAAAGTCCGGGTGCGGACGTACTTTGTTAAGTACTGTTGTACACAGTAATAAGATTAATCTGACCGGCAACATTGACACTGCATTAGGATTTAATAAATTTTAAATATAGATGGTTTATTTGCCATTGATTTGTTTGTACATTACTTTTGCATCCATCAATCGTTTTCATTTTTTTTTTATGGACAACAACAAAAGTAGGAAGCAAATTTTTATTTTGTAAGTGAAAATAATTATTACTTGCCGGTAAATATTCAGTTACTCAGTAATTATCCAAATTCATAAAAAATAACAACTGATTTTCATCTAGCAAGGTTGTTCCCCCTTGTTTCAAATACAATTGTGACAGGTACTTAGTGAACTGATCTATTACATAGAAACCTCTTTACTTTATAACACCTTTCATTATAACATGGTTGGATATAACAAAAGTTACAGCTTGCCCAAATACAATAAAATTACTATATTAAGACCACCTTTGGGACAGTTCAAAAGTGGTCTTTAAGACCACTTTTGAACAGTCCCAAAAGTGGTCTCTGATCAGGGGTCACTGTATGCAGAAAACAGAAAAAATAACTGCAGCCAACCAAATAAGCTTTTTAAAGCAGAATTAGTCTTCATTTCAGGTGGTCTCAATAGTGGAATTGATTGATACCCCTATAAAATTAACTCTACAAATAGGGATTCATTGGGCGACAGGGCTTGAGATGTCATTTCATCTCAATGTTGGGTAAAAGTCCCACAAAATTGGAAGCAACGTCTCCAAAATGACCTTTACAGTGTTGACGGGGATGTTAAATCTCAAATCAAACAAACAAATCTCCAAATAGGGGTTTACAGGAGAACTCATTACATTGTTGTTGTTCGGCGTTAAGCCGCACCCACTTCTCCCTAGACCCAGCAAACTTCTCCCTATTTTCCCAGGAGGGAGAAGTCACTTCTCCCAAATTTTTTGGGCTAGCTTGGGCCCTGGATCAAGTTCGATTTTGGGCTGAATCGGATTATTCACTCAGGAGTTACGTGCCCTTGAGAGTTCTTAACATAGGAAAAAGCTTGTCATCACTCTAGCTCCGTCAATTTTTTTCTGATCAACTTCATTCTTGCAGATAACGAGGACAGGCATGAAATATCGATCAAAGTTCGATTTTGGGCTGAATCGGATTATTCACTCAGGAGTTATGTGCCCTTGAGCGTTGAAAAAATTGCCTATTGACTTAACATGGGGAGAATGTTGTCATCACCGTAGCTGCTTCAATTATTTTCAGATTGGCTTTATTCTTGCAGATAACCAGCACAGCCATGAAATCTCTGTCAAGTTCGATAACTGGCAGAATCGGATCATTCACTTAGGAGTTACCTGCCCTTGTGTGTTTTTGCATTAGGGTTAATGGGAATTTCAAAAATGTATATCTTAAAGACTACTTGGCCAACTTTGATCAAATTTCATGTGTCGCATTATTGAGCAAGTGGAAAGGCTTCATTAGGTTTTCAGGCAGATCTGAGTGGAACTCTGGTTGCCATGGCAACATCTAGCTCCCATAGACTTCACATAGGAAAAAGCTTGTCATCACTCTAGCTCTGTCAATTTTTTTCTGATCGACTTCATTCTTGCAGATAACCAGTACAGGCATAAAATCTCGGTCAAGTTCAATTTTGGGCCGAATCGGATTATTTGCCTTGGAGTTACCTGCCCTTGAGCATAAAAAATACGTTGTGACCATGATAGCAACTTTATTTTTATTCAGATCAGCTTCAAACTTGCAGGTAACGTGGACAGGCATAAAATCTCAGTTAAGTTCGAATCGGAATATTGACCTCGGAGTTACATGACCTTGAGCGACAAAAAATTTGCCCATAGACTTTACATAGGGAAAATGTTGTGACTACGATAGCGACTTGAATTTTTTTCAGATCAGCTTCAAACTTGCAGGTACCGAGGACAGACATAAAATCTCGGTTAAGTTCGATTTTGGGCCGAATCGGATTATTTGCCTTGGAGTTACCTGCCCTTGAGCATAAAAAAATACGTTGTGACCACGATAGCAACTTTATTTTTATTCATATCAGCTTCAAACTTGCAGGTAACGAGGACAGGCATAAAATCTCGGTTAAGTTTAATTTTGGGCCGAATCGGAATATTGACCTCGGAGTTACGTGACCTTGAGCGACAAAAAATTTGCCCATAGACTTAATTAGGGAAAATGTTGCGACTACGATAGCGACTTGAATTTTTTTCAGATCAGCTTCAAACTTGCAGGTAACGAGGACAGACATAAAATCTCGGTTAAGTTCGATTTTGGGCTGAATCGGAATATTTGCCTTGGAGTTACCTGCCCTTGAGCATAAAAAAATACGTTGTGACCACGATAGCAACTTTATTTTTATTCATATCAGCTTCAAACTTGCAGGTAACGAGGACAGGCATAAAATCTCGGTTAAGTTTGATTTTGGGCCGAATCGGAATATTGACCTCGGAGTTCCGTGACCTTGAGAGACAAAAAAATTTGCCCATAGACTTAACGTAGGGAAAATGTTGTGACAGAAATAGGGACTTGAATTTTTAGCTCACCTGAGCCAAAGGCTCCAGTGAGCTGATAGTATACCAAGGCTCCGGAGTCCGTCGTCTGTCGTCCGTCCATCCGTCGTCCACACTTTCAATGAAGCATATCTCAGAAGGCAGTCGACCAATCTTGTTTAAATTTTATGTGTAGCACCATTGGGCAAGGGGAAAGGCTGCATTAGGTTTTGGAGCTAGTCTGGTTCATTTGTTCCTTCATTTTTCTTTCTCTAAATTTAGAGATAATAGACCAATGTTAAATTTTTAATCAAAGATTTCTCAGGAACTATAAAAGCTAGAAGCATCAAATTTGGTATTCAATAGAATAATGATGACTTATTTTGTGTAAGAGACATTGGGCTTTCTCAGCTTATTTGTTCATCTGTTCTTTCATTCTTCTTTCTCTCCATTTTGACCAATGTTAAATTTTCGTCAAAGATTTCTCAGGAACTATAGAAGCTAGAAGTCTCAAACTTGGAATGCAATGCAATAATGATGACTTATATCCTGTAAGGGTCAATGGGCTGGATTCTATTAGCAGATTTAGTAGTCAAGTCTGTGAATTGTTAAAACTTAAGTTCCTCAGGTGAGCGGTTTAGGCTCATTGAGCCTCTTGTCTTTATTTATTTGGAAAATGACTGACCTTTCAGCAAATAATGAAGGCCCTGATCAGACGCCGCATCATGCGGCGTCTGATCTGGGCCTGCACTGTTTGCCAATCGCCCATTTAGGAGTTTCTGGTACAAAATGGGTTAAGGATACATTGCACAATTCATGGAGAAAATTTAGCCCCTTTTTAGCTCACCTGAGCCGAAGGCTCATGTGAGGTATTAGTATACCACGAGCCGGCGTCCGTCGTCCGTCGTCGTCGTCGTCGTCCGTCGTCCACACTTTCAAAGAAGTATATCTCCGGAACCAGTGGGCCAATCTTGATCAAATTTCATGTGAAGCATTATCAGGTAGGGGGAAAGGCTGCATACTGTTTTCGGGCAGATCGGATTGGAACTCTGGTTGCCATGGCAACAAATAGCTCCCATAGACTTAACATAGGAAAAAGTTTGTCATCACTCTAGCTCCGTCAATTTTTTTCTGATTGTCTTCATTCTTGCAGATAACGAGGACAGGCATGAAATCTCGATCAAGTTCGATTTTGGGCTGAATCGGATTATTCACTCAGGAGTTACGTGCCCTTGAGCGTTAGGAAAAAGCTTGTCATCACTCTAGCTCCGTCAATTTTTTTCTGATCGACTTCATTCTTGCAGATAACGAGGACAGGCATGAAATCTTGATCAAGTTCGATTTTGGGCTGAATCGGATTATTCACTCAGGAGTTACATGCCCTTGAGCGTTGAAAAAATTGCCTATTGACTTAACATGGGGAGAATGTTGTCATCACCGTAGCTGCTTCAATTATTTTCAGATTGGCTTTATTCTTGCAGATAACCAGCACAGCCATGAAATCTCTGTCAAGTTCGATAACTGGCAGAATCGGATCATTCACTTAGGAGTTACCTGCCCTTGCAGGTAACGAGGACAGGCATAAAATCCCGGTTAAGTTCGATTTTGGGCCGAATGGGAATATTGACCTCGGAGTAACGTGACCTTGAGCGACAAAAAATTTGCCCATAGACTTAACATAGGGAAAATGTTGTGACTACGATAGCGACTTGAATTTTTTTCAGATCAGCTTCAAACTTGCAGGTAACAAGGACAGACATAAAATCGCGGTTTAGTTAGATTTTGGGCCGAATCGGATTATTTGCCTTGGAGTTACCTGCCCTTGAGCATAAAAAAATACGTTGTGACCACGATAGCAACTTTATTTTTATTCAGATCAGCTTCAAACTTGCAGGTAACGTGGACAGGCATAAAATCTCAGTTAAGTTCGAATCGGAATATTGACCTCGGAGTTACATGACCTTGAGCGACAAAAAATTTGCCCATAGACTTTACATAGGGAAAATGTTGTGACTACGATAGCGACTTGAATTTTTTTCAGATCAGCTTCAAACTTGCAGGTACCGAGGACAGACATAAAATCTCGGTTAAGTTCGATTTTGGGCCGAATCGGATTATTTGCCTTGGAGTTACCTGTCCTTGAGCATAAAAAAATACGTTGTGACCACGATAGCAACTTTATTTTTATTCATATCAGCTTCAAACTTGCAGGTTACGAGGACAGGCATAAAATCTCGGTTAAGTTCAATTTTGGGCCGAATCGGAATATTGACCTCGGAGTTACGTGACCTTGAGCGACAAAAAATTTGCCCATAGACTTAATTAGGGAAAATGTTGCGACTACGATAGCGACTTGAATTTTTTTCAGATCAGCTTCAAACTTGCAGGTAACAAGGACAGACATAAAATCTCGGTTAAGTTCGATTTTGGGCCAAATCGGAATATTTGCCTTGGAGTTACCTGCCCTTGAGCATAAAAAAATACGTTGTGACCACGATAGCAACTTTATTTTTATTCATTTCAGCTTCAAACTTGCAGGTAACGAGGACAGGCATAAAATCTCGGTTAAGTTCGATTTTGGGCCGAATTGGAATATTGACCTCGGAGTTACGTGACCTTGAGAGACAAAAAAATTTGCCCATAGACTTAACGTAGGGAAAATGTTGTGACAGAAATAGCGACTTGAATTTTTAGCTCACCTGAGCCAAAGGCTCCAGTGAGCCGATAGTATACCAAGGCTCCGGAGTCCGTCGTCTGTCGTCCGTCCATCCGTCGTCCACACTTTCAATGAAGCATATCTCAGAAGGCAGTCGACCAATCTTGTTTAAATTTTATGTGTAGCACCATTGGGCAAGGGGAAACGCTGCATTAGGTTTTGGAGCTAGTCTGGTTCATTTGTTCCTTCATTCTTCTTTCTCTCCATATAGAGATAATAGACCAATGTTAAATTTTTAATCAAAGATTTCTCAGGAACTATAAAAGCTAGAAGCATCAAATTTGGTATTCAATAGAATAATGATGACTTATTTTGTGTAAGAGACATTGGGCTTTCTCAGCTTATTTGTTCATCTGTTCTTTCATTCTTCTTTCTCTCCATTTTGACCAATGTTAAATTTTCCTCAAAGATTTCTCAGGAACTATAGAAGCTAGAAGTCTCAAACTTGGAATGCAATGCAATAATCATGACTTATATCCTGTAAGGGTCAATGGGCTGGATTCTATTAGCAGATTTAGTAGTCAAGTCTGTGAATTGTGAAAACTTAAAGTTCCTCAGGTGAGCGGTTTAGGCTCATTGAGCCTTTTTGGTCTACTTAATGGAATCACACCCTTCATATGTAGCAGGAGTCCATTTAAAATTTTAGAGGTGTCAAGGTGTTGTATCTTTAAAGTCAATATGGAAATTGGCTCAATTTTTTGCAAACAGTGAAGGCCCTGTTCAGCACCGCATTTTGCGGCATCTGATCTGGGATTGCACTGTTTGCCAATGACATTTATAGGGATTTCCTGCATAAAATGGGTTAATTTTTAGCTCACCTCAGCTTGAAGTGTTCAGGGAGCTCAATGCTCACTTTTATAGTGCTGCCTCACTGAAGTATCATGTCCCAGACACATTACATGATACCACACCCAGTCACATTATCCTGACACTGGGTCGACCAGTCCTAGCTCTACCCCGTAAATCTGAGTGCCAAGCGAGTAGCAGCTAGTACCATTTTTAACGACTTTGGTATGTCGCGGCCCGCGATCGAAACCGTGACCTCCCGTTCCCCGAAGCGGACACTCTACCAACTGAGCTATCGGGGCCGGTCACCATGTGTCAATCGTACCTGCATAGTCGGCTATCAACATTTACCTTGTTCATCCTCTAGAGACTACAGTTTTACTTCATTTGTCATGAAACTTTGCCAGAATGTTTGTCTTGATGATATCTAGATCAGGATTGAATATGGCTCATGTCTGGTCAAAAGCTAGGTCACTAGGTTAAAACCATGTTCACCTCCTAGAAGCCAAAATTTTGCTTACAATCTTCATGAAACTTTACCAGAATATTTGTCATATTCGAACGTGTCCAAAATTTTATGGTCAAATAAAAAATAAAGCGTCCATGGCCTGTAAAACATTTTCCCATAATACATCTATGGGTGACAAAAGGGCAAGTTACTCTCACACGAACAATCCACTCTGCCCCATATTCAAACTTGTCCAAGAGTTTATGGCTGTCCTTTTTACCTAGAAGTCTTGAGGATCAAAATTAAAAATAAAGCGTCTATCGTCCATACAACATTTTCCCCATTATAAGTCTTATGGGGATGAAAGGGCAAGTAACTCTCACACGAACAATCCAATCTACCCCATATTCAAACTTGTCCAAGATTTTATGGCTGTCCTTTTTACCTACAAGGCTATTGATGATCAAAATTAAAAAATAAAGCGTCTATTGTCCATACAGCATTTTCCACATTATAAGTCTATGGGGATGAAAAGGCAAATAACTCTCACACAAACAATCCAATCTACCCCATATTCAAACTCGTCTAAGATTTTATGGTTCTACCTATTACCTATAAGTCTGTTGAGAATCAAATGATAAAAAAGTGTCTATCGTCCAGACAACATTTTCCCCATAATATGTCTTGTGGGGGGTGGGAGAGTGGTGTGGGGGTGGGGGGCAAAGGGCAAGTCACTCCCACACGAACAATCCAATCAGTCCCTTATTCAATTCAAACTCGCGGTCAAGATCTGGGTTACTATGACAAATTGTGTTAAAACCTTGTTCACCCTCTAGAGGCCATAAATTTGCTTCACTTTTTATGAAGCTTTACCAGAACAGTTGTCTTTATGATATCTTTGTCAGTTTCGAATATGGGTCATGTCACGTCAAAAACTAGGTCACTAGGTCAAATTTTTAAAACCTTGTTCAAACTCTACAGGCCATAATTTTGCTTCAATCTTCATGACACTTCACCAGAATGTTTGCCTTGAAAATATCTTGGTCCTGTTTGAACATGGGTCATGTCGGATCAAAAACTAGGTCACTAGGTCAAATTGCCTTAAAACCTTGTTCACCCTCTAGAGGCCATAATTTTGCTTCACTCTTCTTGAAACTTTACCAGAATGGTTGTCTTAATGATATCTTAATCTATTTTGATTATGGGACATGTCAGGTCAAAAACCATGTCATTAGGTCACGTTTTTAAAACCTTGTTCACACTCTAGAGGCCATAATTTTACTTCAATCTACTAGACACTTTTAGCCCCCGCCAATAGGGGCTTGAAGAAATATATGGGCTGCATGATCCTTCCACGCAGAGCTGAATCCGGCCCGCACACCAGTACTGGTAAACTGCTTAGAGGATCTAAGCCTGACCAGGAACCCCAGTGCGTGGTGGACCGTCCATGCTAATAAACCTTATTGGTTTCATTGGGTGACAGGGTTTGAGATGTCATTTCATCTCAATATCGGGTAAAAGTCCCACAAAATTGGCAGCAACGTCTCCAAAATGACCTTTACAGTGTTGACGGGGACGTTAAACCTCAAACAAACAAACATGACACTTTACCAGAATGTCTGTCTTGATAATATCTGGGTGGAGTTTGACTACGAGTCATGTCAGGTCAAAAGTTGGTCACAATTAAGATCAAATTGGGTTAAAACCTTGTTCACCCTCTAGTTTTACAAACTTTTATAGAGAAAACCTTAAATACACTTGTTTTCTGAAACCAGGAAGCCAAGACCTTTGATATTTTGTACACTGCTTCGTCCAGTGGACATCTGCCAGTATTGTTCAACTTTATAGTCCTAGTGCCAAAAATGGCCCTGCCCAGGGGCTTACTTGTTGTACATAGACTTATAAAGCGAAAAATATACCTTTAAAAATCTTCTTCACAGAAACCAGTAGGCCCAGGCCTTTGAGATATTTGGTTCAGCTTTGACTAGTGGACCTCTGCCAAGATTGTTCAAATTATAGCCCTGAGGCCAAAACTGGTCACATATTTTACATGGATTTATAGAGGGAAGACCCTCAAAAAATCTTGCCTGAAACTAGAATGCCCAGGCCTTTGATGTTTGGTACACAGCTTTGTCTAGTTTCTCGAAACTTATGGGCTCACAACATTTATTTCTGTGTCCTATGGCATATAGGTGGGGAGCCGGGCTGCTTAGCATAGTAATTGTTGGAAGCACATCTTACTGAGAAGCTAAAGGTTGCGGGAATTAGACCCAATCCAGCTATATAAATGTACTTCTGTGGAAAATGATCTGGAATAATGTATTTAAATTTACCTATAGTTATGTTCTAAAATGTACATATACATATAGTTATGTACTTAAATATACATTTAGTTATGTGCTTAAATATACATTTACTTATGTACTTACATACATTTATATGCATCTACTTAAATATACATATTGTTATCTACTATTATGCACTCAAAATATACATATAGCTATGTAATTAAATATATAAATAGTTATGCACTTAAATATACATATAGTTATGAACATGTACTTAAATATACATATTGTTATTTACTTAAATATATATATATAGCTATGTACTTAAATATACAAACATATATTGTTACCTACTATTATGTACTCAAAATATATATATAGTTATTTATTTAAATATACATACAGTTATATACTTAAATATACATATAGTTATGTACTTAAATATACATACAGTTATGTACTTAAATATACATATAATTATGCACTTAAATATACATATTGTTTTGTACTTAAAAATTGTAAAAATAGGATAAAAATAAACAAAAATCCGACACTTTGAGGACATGCTGTAATTCTCCTAATATTTTAACAAATTTGTTTCGCAATCCAGCAAGAAGTCCAAAAGGTGCAGATGGAATGGCAAACAGTGTAAACCCTAATCGGTCTGCTCCTCAAGAGCAGTCTGATCTGGGTTTGCACTGTTTGCTTAGACCTTTCTGTCCCAGTACTTAGGACTATTATGGCAGTTATGTACCTAAAAATATACATATAGTTATGTACCTAAATATACATGTAGTTGTGTACCTAAATATAGATATACAATGAATTTCTGCTATTAAGACCACCTAAAATTAAGACTAATTCTGCTTAAAAAGCTTATTTTATAGGCTGCAGTTATTTTTTCTTTGTGTTTTCTGCATACAGTGTCCTCTGGTCTGAGACCACCTTTTAGACTGTTCAAAAGTGGTCTTAAAGACCACTTTTGAACAGTCTCAAAGGTGGTCTTAATATAGGAATTTTGCTTTATTTGTGCACTTAAATATATTTTGCAGGTGTTTTGTACCACAGATGGGAGAAACTGGAGTTGGCGGAACAGTATTATAGGAAAGCTTTATCCTTGAATCCAAATGAGTTAAATGTACAGAGCAACCTAGCAATGTTGTTACGAAAATTAAGGAAACCAGATGCTACTTGATGGAATATCATGGAATTGACAGCAGGAAAAAAGAAGAAACAAGTCATTAGCATGAAGGCCCATAAAGTGGAGAACAGATCCCGAGGTTATAAAACTTTTTTCATGCTCAACTCAGCTGAGCATGAAACTTGTGGTGCTCATAAAAAATAAAATATTAAGAAGTTGAGCGATTTTTCTTTCTCAGATAGCAGAGACCGCTATTTGTCCTGCTCACAAATTTTAAAATGCCAACAATTGTTGGAATTTTAAAAATTGTGAGCAGGACAAATTTCATGGTCAAGTGAGTTGAGCATGAAAAAAGTTTTATAACCTCGGGGCCAGATCCCGATGTTATACAAGTTTTTCATGCTCAACTCATTTGAGCATAATAGACCACAACCTCTTTATAACACTATTAGTGGGGTCCAAAGCAGAAACCATGTTAGTTAAACAACCATGTGATATCCAAACAAAAATGTGTAGATTATATAGAAAAATGACTGACCATTTGGTCATTTTTCTATATAATCTACACATTTATGGGATCCATCTTGAAACTGTGTTATATCCAAACACTGTGTTATAATGAACCATGTTATAAAGAGGTTGTGATGTATTTGTAATGCTCATATAGAAATTACCGTAAACTACAAATAGTAGAGCAGTCTTCCTGCTTAGATCAGCAAAAATGTTATTTGTCCTGCTCACAAATTCTTAAATGCCAACAACTGTTATTTTGTCCTGCTGACAGATTTTAAAATACCCAATAATTGTCATTTGTCCTGCTCAGAAATTGTTGGCATTTTAGAATTTATGTGCAGGACAAATATGCTATTGGAAGTGAGTTGATCATGAAAAAAGTTCTGTAGCCTAGGGACAGGATCCTGGAGTCTCCACAATTGGAGAACAGATCAATGTTGACAGTGCCTCCACAGATCTCAAAGCAAATGTATTATGTATGACATTGGCATGATAAAAAAAAATATTTTTGGACACATGCACTGGTAAGTTTTTGTGAACTTTCATGTAGTAGTGTTATATCTTCTTATAACAGCCAGGCACATGGTTCAACCAAATACACCACAACATCTTTATAACACTATTAATGGGGTCCAAAGCAGAAACCGTTCTAGTTAAACAACCCTGTTATATCCAAACAAAAATGTATAGATTTTATAGAAAAATGACCATTTATGGTCATTTTTCGATTTAATCTATACATTTTTGGGATCAATCCTGAAACCTTGTTATATCCCAAACTCTGTTATAATGAACCGTGTTTTAACGAGATTGTTGTGTACTAGTTATTTTTCAAGTTCATATGAGATCTTGAAGCACGACTGACTTTGATTTAAAAAAATGAACCTTCCTTGCATCAAGATCGCTTAAGATCTTGAAAAAAAATTGATTGGATGCTGTGACCTTCTGTTACAAGGAGATATCACGCTCCTACACGAAATTTCACGCAATTATAAGTCGAATATGACAAATGATGCTTCAAATCGGCTCACAACATTGGGAATGTTGCTGTCTCTGCCAGCATGGAAAAGCTTAGGATCATCAAACATCTGTGAAGCTCACAGCACAGGCTCAGATCAGACTGCACAAACAGATCTTATTTGAAGACATATTTTTCCTTGGAAGGGTTCCTGTATGAAGGACTGAGTTGGCAAGATTTCTTCCCGAGGATTGATAATGAAATATACAAGGAGGACTGGGTTGGCAAGATACCTTTATGGGAATTGATCATGAAATATACATGAAGGACTGGGTTGGCAAGATAAATTGTGGGGATTGATCATGAAATATACATGAAGGACTGGGTTGGCAAGATACCTTTGTGGGGATTGATCATGAAATATACATAAAAGACTAGGTTGGCAAGACACCTTTGTGGGGATTGATCATGAAAATATACATGAAGGACTGGGTTGGCAAGATAAATTGTGGGGATTGATCATGAAATATACATGAAGGACTGGGTTGTCAAGATAGCTTTGTGGGGATTGATCATGAAAATATACATGAAGGACTGGGTTGGCAAGATTTCTTCCTGGGGGTTGATCATGAAATATACATGAAGGACTGGATTGGCAAGATTCCTTTGTGGGGATTGATCATGAAATATATTATACAATCATTATTTCCCTTATGCTGACTCAAGAAGAATGTTTCTGGAGAAAAAACGTGCATTGAACTGGTTGATAGCTTATTTACATGTATAAGCCTGCCTATGAAAAGTTTGGTTAGGTAAACTGACTGGCTCGACAGAACCTAAGTAGTGTCAACTGGGGCATAAACCTCCAAACAAAACAAGGAAAAAAAACAAAGCAGAGCTTTTAGGGTGTCCACCCGGTGGTAACATAACTTGTGATCTCTCATATAATGCTTATTCTAGTTTTATAAGTGTATTTGGGAGAGTTCACACAAACCTTCCATGTGTATGTATGTATGTATGTGTATGTTATTTATACCAGGGCTCGAGAAAATGCCGGTTTTCCAGTTCTGGACCGAATTTGGCCTCCATAAACCGATTTTGACTTCAGAAGAAGATAAAAAAAATCGGTCCGTAACTCTATAACATTTTAAAAAATTTGGTTCGAAAATTTTCGCTAAATCATTATGTTGTAAAAACAAGCTGACCGTGTGCCACTGATAATCCAAGCATGTATACAAAACGCCGGCAGCACAAGGTGTTAGACCGGTTCATTATCTAACTAGGTGAAAATTGGACAAGTCCACGTCGGGTTCTTTGATCTTATCGCAGCGCAATTTGACCTGTGTGTCAAAATTATTAATCCGTGAAAACTGGCCTGAGGCGTTATCGGCAAGCTGGCAAGGTGAGAAAATAAGGTCAATAAATGCAGGACATACGCTAGTTAGGGCCCCGCACTGAAAGTGTGGGTGCCCTATAGTAATCACTCTGTCCGTCCGTCTGTCTGTCTGTCTGTCCGTCCGTCTGTCCGTCCACAAATTTTTTTATCCTCCATAACTTTTTATTATTCCTGGATGGATTTAAATATTACTTGGCATCATTCTGTCCGTCCGTCTGTCTGTCTGTCCGTCTGTCCGTCCACAAATTTTTTTATCCTCCATAACTTTCTTATTCCTGGATGGATTTAAATATTACTAGGCAGAAATGTTAACCATAATGTGATGGAGTGTTGCGCGCAAGACTCAGGTCCGTACCTCAAAGGTCAAGGTCATACTTAGAGGTTAAAGGTCAAAAAAGGGTCTTTCCTGTGTCCAATTAATAACTTTGTTATTATTCCTGGATGGATTTAAATTTTACTTGGCAGAAATGTTAACCATAATGTGACGAAGTGTCACACGCAAGACCCACAGCCGTACCTCAAAGGTCAAGGTCATACTTAGAGATAAAAGGTCAAAAAAGCGTCTTTTTTATTGTGTCCAATCTATAACTTTCTTATACCTGGATGGATTTAAATATTACTTAGCAGAAATATTAACCATAATGTGACGGTGTGTCACGCGCAAGACCCAGGTCCGTACCTCAAAGGTCAAGGTCATACTTAGAGGTGAAAGGAAAAAAAAAACGTCTTTTTTAACATCAACATTTTCCTACTCCTCTGATAGCGCTGCCGGGGCCCTAGTCAGTTTCACTGACAGCTCTAGTTTGTTTAGACAAGTCATTAATTTATGGCTTACTATAGAACCGGTATTTGAATATAATTTTTTTTTTTTTTCACAGGGCGCAATTTTCAATACACACCTGTCAAGTCTGAACATTGCGTGTAATGCCTTCGAGGGAAAATGCCTTATTTCACCCATTCTAAACGATATTTTTATTTAAGAATACGCTCCATTGAAACCAATAACATAAACCACGTCATTTGTAGACAAAGCGATTTGTTTCAGGCTTGTGTAATCGTGAAATATGTATTTATATTCTTTTAAACACGGTTCGGCCATGTAAGATTTTCAATGACTCTCGTTCGGCCATGCTTTGTTTCGAGAGTAAAGAAATGTTTTTTGATTTTTTAACCCGTTCAAAACGATTTTTTTTAGAAATACGCTCTATTAAAATCAATCACTTAAAACAGGTGTGTCGGTTACGTCCTTGACTGCATTAATGTGTATTGTGTAAACGGAAACCGTATGACGTCATTTTCCGATTACGTTGCTGCACGTTGTCACCATTTGTAAACAAAGCAATTTGGGCAAAATAAAATGCGTGAAATAAGAGAAATATTTTGAAGGTTTTAAAAAGGGGGAAAAATATAGTGACCATCGAACTGGTCTTTTACTGCCCCACGTCGGTTGTTTCCCTTTAGCTGTCTTCAGGTTCTGAGTGACCCGGATATTGGGAAAATGAAAGTAGATGAAATCTGGCGTAGAAAATGAGAGTAGATGAAATCTGAACGATGTGAGCAATAATTGCTGTTTATAATCGAGATACTGGTACTCATATCCGTTGACAAGTGTAAGAGCAACATTAGTATGTCGTTCGTTACGCTAATAACACATTTTGAAATTGAAAATCGCCAATTGAGTTTACGGAAATTACCGATACCGATCGGCAATTTCCGTAATTTTTTGGCGAAATCTGGCTGGACCGATTTGGATTCTTCAGTTTCTCAAGCCCTGATTTATACTATGTGTATTGTCTATGTGTATATGTACGCTTTATACGTATTTAAAAAAAAACAAGCATAATGTGGGTTTGTTAAACATTTGTAGGGTGTCCACCCAGTTGTAACATAACCTGTGATCTCTCATATAATGCTTATTTTAGTTTTGTGAGTGCATTTTGGAGAGTTCACACAACCTTCAATGTGTATGTATGTGTATGTTATTTATACTATGTGTAGTGTCTATGTGTATATGTATACTTTATACATATTAAAAAAAATAGCATAATGTGCTCTTGTTAAACCTGGTTTAATTTTCAGAGGCCAGTTGTTCAAACTTAATGACGTCGTTAGTTAACATATTGTTAAAACTTTGATCATTAAATATGGCACAAATGCTATTATTGTTGCTGAAAAAATGTGAGCAGTTTTTGCAAATGCAAAAGCTGCTCACATTTTTTAAGCAAAATTACCAAACTTTTAGATATTGTACTTGCTAGAACAGTTAACAATTTGACCACTAACGAGCTTGTTGAGCTAACGTTGCTTTGAACAACTGGCCCCTGGTTTTCTGACATATTGTCAGATAGAGGGATTTATTTATTTTGAATAGTTTTGTTTCGAGTCGAATACATTGACATTGTATGTTACAAACTCAGTGTTTACTCCTATGCAGTTCCGTCACTTAAACAAGTTAATGTGATGAACACCCTTGTAAACCCAACTTTATACAGAGAAAATTGGGGTTTACAGGGGTATACATTAGTTTTCTTAATTCTGCTCCGAGACATAGATTGTTGGTACTTCATAGAACAGCCTCAGTGAGGCAGATCTAACGAGCACAACAACCTATGTTTTGAGTAGATTTTTTTGTTTGATTTGGGTTTTAACATCCCCATCAACACTGTATAGGTCATTTTAGAGACGTTGCTTCCAATTTTGTGGGACTTTTACCCGACATTGAGATGAAATGACATCTCAATCCCTGCCGTCCAATGAAACCAATAAGGTTTATAAGCATGGATGGGCCGACTTGCACTGCTTTGCTTGGGCAGGCTTAGATCCTCTAAGCGGTTTAGCAGTACTCCTGTGCGGTTGGTTTCAGCTCTGCCTGGAAGCATCATGCAGCCCATCTATTTCTTCAAGCCTCTATGGGCAGGGGCCGTATGTTTTGAGTAGAAATAAGAAAAAATAGAACAAATTTTCTTCCAAAAATCAACTGTTTTTGAGATTTGAAAGAATGTACTATGTTGTACGGACATGTTATCGTGATACTAAAAGGGAATGATATCGCATTCAGGAAAGATAACTGTCAGAAGTATTTTTATCTCCCTTAATCAATATGACTCTACTCTTAAAGTTTAAGAATTTGCTCTGATGGATTTAAGAGTAGACCCCTTCAAAGGGCCTTAATTATACCCCCACAAATGAAATTTGGGGGGGTATATAGGAGTGAGCTTGTCGGTCTGTCGGTCTGTCTGTCTGTCTGTCGGTCGGTCTGTTGACTTGGTTTCCAGACGATAACTCAAAAAGCGCTTCACCGATTTTTATAATTTTTGGTACACTGATGTAACATCATAAAATACAGGTCAAGTTCGATTTCCACTACAATTCGTCAATTTTCGACATAGTTATGGCCCCTTTCAAGTGAAAAAATTGCAAAATGCGCTGATGCACTATCAAGGCAGTTTGCAAAATGCGCTGATGTACTATCAAGGCAGTTTTTGTGGGGGTATTCATCACCTTTAGTGATAGCTCTAGTTTATAGGAAAGCAAACCACAAGTCCTGCAAGTTATCTCCCTTGAAAAAAGTCATGGAAAATATTTTCCATGACTTTTTTCAAGGGAGATAACTTGCTGAATAAATTTATTTTGTCACACCCATTTTTGCTATCGACCAATCAGATTACTTTAAATAATTTATTCCCTATAAATTTTCCATCTGAATGACAAACGGTAAACACACCCTCGCCCATCAGGGCTTGGAGAGATAGATTGGGTGGCATGGTGCTTCCATGCAGAGCTGATTTGAGTACTGGTAAACAGCTTAGCAGGCCTAAGCCTGCCCAGGAAAATTAGTGTGGGTCCAACTATCTCTGTATATAAACTCAAGTTTTTTCTGTGGGTGGTAGGGCTTGAGATGTCATTTCATCTCAGTTTTGAGTAAAAGTCCCACACAATCAGAAGTAGTGTCTCCAAAATGACCTAATAGTGTTGACGGGGATGTAAAACTTCAACAAAACAAACAAACAATGAAGATCCGGATCAGTTAGTTTCTCAAGAAGCCTACGCTGTTAGCAAAGGTAGAGTATATTTTGGGTCAGCAGGACAAGGATTAGATGGCACGCCGTAAACATCCAGAAAATTTGGACACCCTAAGGACAGTCTGTAAATCTCCTAAAATTCTAATGGCACATCGTAAAAATCTTGAAAATTTGGACACTCTGTGGACTTGCTGCAAATCTCCTAAAATTATAACAAATTTGTTTCAAGATCTAGCAAGGAGTCCAAAAAGTGCAGACGGAATGGCAAACAGTCTAGACCCTGATCAGACTGCCCCTTCAGGAGCAGTCTGATCTGGGTCTGCACTGTTTGCTTAGATGGAGATGGATCAAAACATTTTTTTTCCAAAGCAAAAAGCAAAATATGTACATAATTATATTCACCTTATTTGCATTAATCAGCTGGTTCCTAGTCTGAAGGTTATCAGTGTTGGAAAAACAGGTAACCAGACCCCCCTGACCTTTCAAGGTCAGGTGGGTCTGGTTACCTGTTTTTCCATTATTGACAATGTGCAAGCTGGGAGCCAGCAAATAATGCAAATATGGTGAATAGAAAAATGGTCCTTTTTCTGTATAATCTACAGGATATGGGGGTTAACATTCTCTATGGCCAAAATGTTTATATGATTTCACCTGTCGGAGGTTAAAGGTGCATTATTGAGCTATCCGGAAAAAATGCTTCCAAAAATGAAATGCATATAGCCGGTATTTTTCTTTAAAATAATACAAATGCATTTTATGCAAAAATGCGAACAATTATGATGACAGGTAAACAAGTTTGAGAGGGATTCCCTAACTAGGTTTCGAACACTAGTTAGATCTATTTTTAGTTCGTGACAAAAATAGAATCTCCATATATGACGTAATGTGACGTTCATTTTTGGCCTTGTTTGCTTAGGCCATGCCTGAATTGGAAAAAAATATGACGCTGAATACCATGCCATAAGTAACGACACTCAGAGACGATACTGTCGCCATGAATGTGTAAAGTGAGATTTATTTTTAGAACAGAAATTCAGAACACATGTTCAGAGCGAAGGGTAAACACGAATGAAAACGACCATTTTCACAAAGTTCTGAAGCTGTATTTGGCTCCAAAAGTGTACACATGACAAAGGAGTATGCATTGAAGATAAAAACCAGAAAAAAAGAAATTGAGACCCGGTAGCTCAATAATGCACCATTAATATGGCCTGAATTAATATTGATGTCCTGCTAACAATACAGATATACTTCACATTTTAGGAGCAGCTTTATCTTCAAACTGCGTCCGCCATTGTTGTTTACCACATGTGCCACATGATAAAGTGATCACCTTCTAAGCCAATCGAGTCAGGCCTCATATTTTTCAGGCATTTGCAGGATTTCAGGCTTTTAGAGCTTGAATTTTTTCTTGATTTCAGGCTTTTTGATTTTGAGTCTTGTGCCTATAGTCTGTTTAAAAAACTATTTTACCATTATCCTGCTAAATAAATTTATTAACCCACACCCGTTTCTGACTATAAGTCAACCAAAATACTTGATATTTTCACAAACTGCATTACAAACAGTGTAGATCCTGATCAGATGGCTTCTTCAGAAGCCATCTGATCTGGATCTACACTGTTTGCAAAGGTAATATTTGTGTCTTGTTCAGCAGAATAAAGGTTGAAGCTGCAAAATCGGGGCTTTCAGGCATGGAAAAGCGTGGTCAGTACGAGGCCTGATCGAGTTCAAGAATTTCAATATTGATCACAGTTCATTGATATTAGTATGAGGTTAAGTAATATAAGAGGTCAACTTGCATATACTGTACAAAGAAAGAAACGAGAGCCGCATCATGTGGACCGATTTCTCTGTATGTTTATATACATTTGTTGATTATTCTAACACAGCGCGCCTATGTAGGCAATGGAAAATAAGTATGTTTTATTCTGCAACAAATCACAGCTCTGAAGAGTGTGACGTCATTAAAAACTGCCAATTTATGACGTCATTAGTACGTCATTAAAAACTGCCAATTTATGACATCAGTCATTTTATAGACGTTAGATGGTGTAACGTCATTTTCTCGCATCGAAAACGTTAGAACAGGATATAAATGCATGTGTTTCAGGCGATAATTTTAGAGGGATTTCTTCTAACAATGGCGAAAAGTTGTGGGATTTTGAAGGAAACAACATTATTGCCGATTTTCAGCCTGTTAGAATCAAAAGATCAGCCTCAGTCTGGGATCTGTTGAGTAATAAATCACAGTTTGGAGGTCAGTTGTAAAGTAGATCAAATCACAAGCTACGCGCTTGTGATTTGAACTACTTTACAACTGACCTCCAGCGTAGCTCGTGATTTTAACTACTTTACAACTGACCTCCAAACTGTGATTTATTACTCAACAAATCACAGCTAGAGCTGATCAATTTCATAAATAAAGACCATTATCAGCTGGCTTCTGGATCTTTGCTGTTTTTTTTTAGCTCACCGTCACGTAGTGACGAGGTGAGCTTTTGGGATCACTTTTCGTCCGTCGTGCGTCCGTCCGTCCGTGCGTCCGTGCGTGCGTCCGTCCGTAAACAATTCTTTAAACGACATCTCCTCCTAAACCACTGATCGGATTTTGACCAAACTTCACAGGAATGATCCTTAGGGGGTCCCCTTTCAAAGTTGTTCAAATGGTTCCGGTCCGTTGCACATCTAGGTCATAGGAGCCAAAAACAGATTTTTTTCACCAAAAACTTAAAAAATCTTCTTCTCTGAAACCACAAGGCCCAGGTCTTTGATATTTGGTATGAAGCTTCATCTGGTGGACCCCTACCCAGATTGTTCAAATTATAGTGCTGGGGCTCAAAATGCCCCCGCTCCGGGGCCCTTTGGTTTTACATGGGCTTATATAGGGAAAATCTTTAAAAATCTTCTTCTCTGAAACCGTAAGGCCCAGGTCTTTGATATTTGGTATGAAGCTTCATCTAGTGGACTCCTACCAAGATTGTTCAAATTATAGTGCTGGAGCCAAAAATGCCCCCGCTCTGGGGCCCTTTGGTTTTACATGGGCTTATATAGGGAAAATCTTTAAAAATCTTCTTCTCTGAAACCGCAAGGCCCAGGTCTTTGATATTTGGTATGAAGCTTCATCTAGTGGACCCCTACCAAGATTGTTCAAATTATAGTGCTGGGGCCAAAAATGCCCCTGCTCCAGGGCCCTTTGGTTTTACATGGGCTTATATAGGGAAGAGCTTTAAAAATCTTCTTCTCTGAAACCGTAAGGCCCAGGTCTTTGATATTTGGTATGAAGCTTCATCTAGGGGACCCCTACCAAGATTGTTCAAATTATAGTGCTGGGGTCAAATATGCCCCCGCTCCTGGGCCCTTTGGTTTTACATGGGCTTATATAGGGAAAACCTATAAATAGGTTCTGAAACCGTAAGGCCCATGTCTTTGATATTTGGTATGAAGCTTCATCCCACACATCCATGGTCCTTCTCCCCCCCCCCCCCCCCCCCCCCCCCACACACACACACACTCCGGGGCCCTTTGGTTTTAAATGGGCTTATATAGGGAAAATCTTTAAAAATCTTCTTCTCTGAAACCACAAGGCCCAGGTCTTTGCTATTTGGTATGAAGCTTCATCTAGTGGACTCCTACCAAGATTGTTCAAATTATAGTGCTTGGGCTAAAAATGCCACCGCCCCGGGGCCCTTTGGTTTTACATGGGCTTATATGGGGAAAATCTTTAAAAATCTTCTTCTCGGAAACCCCAAGGGCCAGGTCTTTGCTATTTGGTATGAAGCTTCATCTAGTGGACCCCTACCAAGATTGTTCAAATTATAGTGCTAGGGCCAAAACTGCCCCCGACCTGGGGCCCTTTGGTTTTACATAGACTTACATAGAGATATTCCTTAAAAAATCTTCTTCTGAATCAGCAAGGCCATGGTCTTTGATATTTGGTGTGAAGCTTCCTCTAGTGGAACTCTTATCAAGATGGTTTAAATTATAGCCCTGAGGCCAAAAATGCCCCCGCCCTGGAGCCATTTGGTTTTATATAGGCTTATGTAGGGAATATCTTTAATAAAAATCTTCTTCTCTGAAACCGCAAGGCCCAGGTCTTTGATATTTGGTATGTAGCATATCTAGTGGACCTTTGCCAAGATTGTTCAAATTATAGCCTTTGTTGATATTTGGTATGAAGCTTCACCTTTTTAGACGTCTCTGAACATTATGCACATTATAGCCCTGGGGTTAATAATGGCCCTCCCCGGGTCCTACTTGTTACTCTATGGATCAGGTGAGCGATCCAGGGCCATCATGGCCCTCTTGTTTTTTCAAAGGTTCAGCATCTGAGGGTTAAAATATAACATTTGATCTTTCTTTAATCCCAGCCATTGTGTTTCAATGTGATTTTGTTCTATCATATCTATCTATCTAGCTTTCATATACTGAGTCGGTCACATTTGGCCATTACCTCAGTTGGGTGGGTGGCTAAATTTAGAATTTAGCTTAAAGAAAAAGGAGAGGACACTGGACGAGTCCTTAAAACTACAGTAAAATTCCTTTATTAAGACCAACTTTGGGACTGTTCAAAAGTGGTCTTTAAGACCACTTTTGAACAGTCCCAAGGGTGGTCCCTGACCAGAAGACACTGCTGTAAGAAAGCACAAAGAAAACATAACTCCAATCTTCTCAATAAGCTTTTTAAACCAGAATTTGTCTCAATTTTAGGTGGTCTTAATAGCGGAATTTCACTGTTTTTACAATCTGATTAACAGAGGTATACTAAAACGCATACCTCTGAGTCCCAATCTATGGAATGGAAAATTGTGGCCTTTTGTGGTGCATATTTTATGATTTTGTATTTTGAAGCTTTCTTTTACATTTCTATCACAAAATTATGTTTGTCTGAATCTTCTGTTATGGTACAGTTTTGTGGTACAAAGAAAATGAATTGAGAAAAAAGAAGTTTTGTTGTTTTTAAAAAGCCCTGCACTTGAAAGCCCTGTGGTCTAGTGGATAAGAGCATGCATTACGAAAACATGCCTATACCAATACATTGTAACCTTTATCGCCAAAAAAATGAAAATTTTAAGATAAAAATTGAGATATTTTTCTTATTTCTGCTCAAAATATAGATTGTGGGTACTTGTTAGAACCGCCTTGATGAGGCGGTTCTAACGAATACCCACAATCTATATCTTAGAGCAGGAATAAGAAAAATAAGGTTTACCCCTACAAACCCCAGTTTTACTAAATAAAAGTGGGGTTTGAAGGGGTCAAAATTATATAGGCGTGTTTTCGTGATGGACTTGTAATCATTAGGTCCCTCACAGCTTTGGGCTCGAGCCTCACTCAGTACACATGTGAGACATGGTTCTGCAATGGAATGTCATGTGTTTTTTTTCAAGGTACTGCAGTTTTTGCCTATCTCTGATTAACGTTCGGCTCCATATTAGTGAAATAATCTTGAAAGAGCCGTAAAACCAAAAAACCCCAAAAATAAATACATTACGCAAACACACCTATAAAAATACATTGCCATCAGTATTTATCGCTTAAAATATGAAAATTTTATGATTAAAATTGTGATATTTTTCTTATTTCTGCTCAAAATATAGATTGTGGGCACTCGTTAGAACCGCCTCATCGAGGCCGTTCTAACAAGAACTCACAATTTTTATTATTGGGGGCAGAAATAAGGTATACCCCCAGAAACCCCAGTTTTACTATAAAAATGTGGGGTTCAAGGGGGGTCAAAATTATACAGGCGTGTTTTCGTGATGAATGGAGCCCTGCATGAATGAAAGGGAGATAATCTATCTCTATATACTGCCTCACGCCCTCGCAAGGATCAAAGTGAAATTAATACCAGCTAAGACAGGCCTCCATAGCTTTGTGGTTAAGATGGTGGTCTTAAATAAATATAAGGTCTCTTACCATTATCCAAGCTGTGCTTGGGTCACACGAGTGAGTCAACAGGTTCTGCAATATGGATGGCCTGTTTTTATGCCCCCGGAATCGAGATTCGAGTGGGCATATAGTTATGGTCTGTCTGTCTGTTTGTCTACAAAAACCTTAACATTGGGCATAACTTTTGAATGGGAATAGATAGAGCTTTCATATTTCACAGGTGTATACCTCATTACAAGACCTTTCCAGTGGTACCATAATTTTTTATCTCCTGACTTTGACCATGGTCCACCAAATATTTACAGAGTTATGCCCCTTTGAAAATTTTTGTAAACTTTTTCGTTTCCGGATAACTCCTCTTACAGTTTTTCATCCGATCAAGTTGAAACTTGACCTGATGTAGCGCATATCATTTCGAGGTTACGGTCCATCAAATATTTCCTAAGTTATGCCCCTTTGAACATTTTTGTTAACTTTTGTTTCCGGGTAACTCCTCCTTTAGTTTTCATCTGATCAAGCTGAAACTTGGTAGATAGTAAGACCATGACCTGATGTAGCGCATATCATTTCGAGGTTACAGTCCACTAAATATTCACAGAGTTATTCCCCTTTGAAAATTCTTATAAGTTTTTTTTCATTTCCAGATAACTCCTACAGTTTTCATCTGATCAAGCTGAAACTTAGTATGAAGTTAGACCATAACCTGATGTTGCACATATTCTTTCGAGGTTATAGACCACCAAATATTTAGAGTTATACCACTTTGAGTATTTCTGTAAATATTTTGTTTCGGGATAACTCCTCCTATAATTAACATTGAATCAAGCTGAAACTTGATTTATAATTAGACCATGATATGGAGCAGTACATATTGTTAGGGCCCCACATTGGCTACAACTATTTTGCTGTTGTCAGTGTGTTTGTTTCACCTTAACCAAACAAGATGCGTTTGTGAAACACTGATGCCCCAGTGCATATTAAATATAAAAGCAGTATCACTAAGCAATCGAAAGGTATGGCCAATGTTCAAGTCTTAAAAAAGTAGGTCAAGGTCACAAGGTCAAAAATTATGGGATCGTTGGAAAGGTCATGTGACATAGAATACACGTGTGAAATATGAAAGCCCTATCACTTACCAATAGAAAGTTGTGACCAATGTTAAAGTTTTCAAAAAAGTAGGTGAAACGTCAAGGTCAAAGTCACGAGGTCAAACTTTATGGTACGAGGACTGTTCAAATATGAATGCAACTAAGCACATAAAAATGATTCCGTGATAGATTTCGATGAAAAATTTATTTTGTCCCCTCAAAGTATTCCCCTTTAACAGATATACAAACTTTCAGTCTTCTGATCCAATCATTGAATGCATTTTGGTAGTCTTTTCGAGGTATACTATGAAGGCACTGGAATATTGCAGAACCAAGGTGTTTGCGCTGTACAAATTTTCGGCCAGAAAGGTATTTTTTCAGCCGCGGGAACAAAAAAAAGTCACACGGGGGCAAGGTCAGGGGGTGAGGGAGTTCAACAACCTTTTCCTGCTTCAGATAGTCTTGCACAATGAACGCCTTGTGCGATGACACATTGTCATGTAGCAATCTGTCATTGGCCAAACCAGTTGCCGGTCTTCGTTCTTTGAAATATTTCTTCAATTTTCGAAGAACTTTATTCTTGTAAACTTCGCATTTACAGATTTGCCTTCAGGCACAGCAGCCTGAATAGCAGGGCCCTGATTTGAAAAGAATATGGCATACATTACCTTCTTGACGCTCATGGTCCGCTTTGCAATGCATGGTCTTTTGCAATACTTTGTTGCCCATATTTTGTTCTGAATCTTTCGTTTTGGCTCAAAAAAGTGAACCCATGTCTCGTCACCTGTGACGACATTAGCGAAAGACCGTACATTGTAATTTGGAAACTTTTTAAGCAACTTCTTGGCGCAATGAACGCGTGTCTTTTTCTGCTCATCTGTCAACAGATGGGGAATCCATCTAGCACAGATCTTTCTCATTTTCAAATCCCGTTTCAGAATTGTATGAGCTGCTCCTAATAAGATGCCAACCATACATGCTATTTGCCTAGTGGTGTATCGTGCATCGGTAGCAACTATTTCTTTCACTCTAGCAACCATCTTACCGGCCCCGATAGCTCAGTTGGTAGAGTGTCCGCTCCGGGGAACGGGAGGTCACGGGTTCGATCCCGGGTTCGATCCCGGGCCACGACATACCAAAGTCGTTAAAATGGTACTACGTGGAGCGTGATAGCTTAGTGGTTAGTGCACTTGCCTCTGATGCTAGAGGTCCCGGGTTCGATCCCCGGCAGCGGCGGTAAAATTTCGGTGTCCGAACACGCTCCATTGGCATCATTTGCAGGGATGAATGTCATTAAGTGCACCGTCCTTCGGATCGGGACGTTAACTGGAGGCCCCCTGTGCAGGGAGAACCATCCCCTGTGCAGGTTAAAGATCCCTACCGTAATTACATGATTACTGTGTAGGCTTTCATCCTGCAAAACTGGAGTGTATGTAATATACACCTGCGGTAATGGTCAAATGTGACCGACGCAGTATCAGAAGATAGATAGATAGCTGCTCCTCGCTTGGCACTCAGATTTACGGGGTAGAGCTAGGACTGGTCGACCCAGTGTCAGGATAATGTGACTGGGTGTGGTATCATGTAATGTGTCTGGGACGTGATACTTCAGTGAGGCAGCACTATAAAAGTGAGCATTGAGCTCCCTGTCGCAACCAGACACCGTCGTGATATGACTGAAAAATTGTTGAAAGCGACGTTAAACCCGAAATCACACACACACTAGCAACCATCTTGGCAGATGTTGCTCTTTTCGGCCGGCGATCATGTGGTGCATCTTCTGTTGAGCCAAGCCCACAGCTGAATTTCTTACACCAACGAAAAACTGTCGGAAAAGACATTTCATTATGCCTATAAACCGAACATATTTCATCAAAAATGTCTTTGCACCGTATACCAAGAATACAACGATTCTTAATATAGGACCGTATTTCAACGGCGTACTCTGATCTTCCAACCATGTTTTGTATTAGTATACAAGAGTAGACAGTGTTTATCGAACGATATACATGGCTACAGTGCATGGATTTTAACAGGTTTGGTATCAATGTATAGGTAAAATGTTTTTCTACGCTGTGATATTTATTTCCAGGTGATTTTCGCATTAGTGCATGAGAAAACGTTCTACTTGCATTCATATTTGAACAGTCCTCGTACCACTAGAAAGGTCTTGTGACAAGGAATGCACACGTGAAATATGAAAGCCATACCGCCTACCAATCGAAAGTTATGGCCAATGTAAAAAAATTTAAAAAGTAGGTCAAATGTCAAGGTCAAGGTCACGACGTCAACAATTATGGTACCACTAGAAAGGTCTTGTAAAAAAAAAAAGAATGCACATGTGAAATATGAAAGCCCTATCACTTACCAATAGAAAATTATGGACTATATTAAAGTTTTTGAAAAGTAGGTCAAACGACAAGGTCAAGGTCACGAGGTAAAAAATTTATGGATCCATTAGAAAGGTCTTGTGACAAGAAATGCACATGTGAAATATGAAAGCCCTACCACTTACCAATCGAAAGTTATGGCCAATGTAAAAGTTTTTTTAAAAAGTCGGTCAAATGTCAGTATCAATGTCACGAGGTCAAAAAGTATGGTACCACTAGAAAGGTCTTGTGACATGGAATGCACATGTAGAATATGAAAGCCCTATAACATATCAATCGAAAGTTATGGCCAATGTTAAAGTTTAAAAAAAAAGATTAAGGGGATATAATTCAGCCAAAAAATGACAACAGAGTTGTGGCCCTTGGTCAGGATGTAGACCTTGTGATGATGAATAAGTGTGTGAAGTTTCATCGGGCTAGGTCAAATACTTTTGAAGTTATGATCAAGGTTAAAGTTTTATAAAAAAAATCAAGGGGAGATAATACAGCCAAAACTGGTAACAGAGTTATGGCCCTTGGTCAGGATGTAGCCCTTGTGATGATGAATAAGTGTGTGAAGTTTCATCGGGCTAGGTCAAATACTTTATGAAGTTATGATCACGGTTAAAGTTTTTGTGATGGACAGACAAACAAACAAACAGACAGACAGGGTAAAAACTATATGCCCCCCGAATCAAAGATTCTCGGGGGCATAAAACGTAACATCGGTCATATCATCAAAAGGATTTGCCCTACTCTCATGGAACTTCACACACATACCATCACAAGACCTATATATTCTGACATAGAACCCTACCTATATCACTTTTGTCGATGTTTTCTCTGAGACCTAGCTGTAAGAGTCATTAACAAGAGGCCCAAGAGGGCCTGTCGCTCCACCGGCTAACTTCAGACAATTGTCATGTTTATTACATTAACCAATTGTATACTAGTGGACTCTTCTATTGCTATATGTTGGACCAGTCCATTTGTCATATAAGGGGTGTCAGGCCTATTTTTTTTCTATTTTTGATGGAAAATTCTGTTAGCAAATAGTGCAGGCCCTGATCAGACATGGTGTTCTGTGGGGTCTGATCTGGGCCAGCACTGTTTGCCAAGGTACCCATTTAGGGTTTTCCCGCATGCAATGGGTAAAAAAGAAACACGTGATCCACCCAAGGAATGTCCATTCTATATTTTTTGGACCCCAGAGCCATGGTTGGCAGGATTTATGTGAGTGACAATTGGCATTGCTCCGTTCTAAATATCTAAAGCTCTGGGCCTTATGGTTTCAGAGAAGAAGACTTTTTTTAAGTTTTTCCTATTATGCTTAAGACAGGTCGCTTGCTTAATAGGTGGCCACTAAGACAGGTTTTACTGTAAATGTCTTAGCTTAAGGCTTTATGGTTTCAGAGAAGAAGTTTTTCCGTTTATTGGTCTATGGAAGCTAATGAGCCAAAGGTGGTGGCCATGGCGGCCATGTTTTTTGTCTGATCAAAATTTCTTCAACGAATCTGACAATGATAGACACAAGGAACATTCATGAAAATTAAGAACAAAATCCATTTAGCGGTTTTGGAGGAGAAGATTAAAAAAAAAAAAATCCCTTTATGAGTCTATGGAAGCTAATTAGCCAATGGGCGTGTCCATGGCGGCCATGTTTTTTGTCTGATCAAAATTGCTTCAAGGAATCTGACAGAGGTCCACCCAAGGAACATTCATGCAAAGTAAGAATGAAATCCATTAAGTTGAGCGGTTTTGGAGGAGAAGGTTTTTAAAACTTTTTCCCCATATAAGTCTTTGAAAGCTAATGAGCCAAGGGGCATGGCCATGGCAGTCATGTGGGGCATTGCCATGGTGGCCATGTTTTTTGTCTGATCTGAATTTCTTCAAGGAATCTGACAGAGGTCCACCCAAGGAACATTCATGCAAAATAAGAATAAAATCCATTGAGCGGTTTTGGAGGAGAAGATTTTTAAATTTTTTTTTGGTTTCGATGCCATTTTGTTCTGCATGTAACAAAATTCTTTGAAGGAATTCAGAAGAGGACTATGTGAGAAACATTCCTGTGAAGTTTGGTTACAATCCACCAAGTAGTTAAGGAGGAAATGTTTAAAGAAAAAAGTTAACACACGGATGCACAACTGCACAGACGCACAACAGACACAGGGCCATAACATATAACATAAGACCCGCCGGTCTTTGGCCAGTGTAGCTAAAAAATGAAGATTTATGTTTTTATTTCTTTCTTTATTTATTTTTCCTTTCCTCCGTAGGATTCGGTATGC
Organism: Lucinisca nassula; assembly: GCA_963580285.1. Taxonomy (NCBI): domain Eukaryota; kingdom Metazoa; phylum Mollusca; class Bivalvia; order Lucinida; family Lucinidae; genus Lucinisca; species Lucinisca nassula. Next base: position 39,709,978 of record OY757024.1, on the reverse strand, counting down.
CTCCCTTTTCAATTTAACCATTTTAACCCTCAGGGATCTGGATAACTGTTGACACTGTAGTATAATTAGGTCTAATAAATCAATCTCCCTCAGTATTTTGAATTTGTTTTGAAACATCAAGTCGTATAAATAGAGTTTGTGTTGAAAACATCAGTTCTATCACCAGTGTGATGAGCAAGTGAAATTTCTGATGTTTTGAATTTTAGAATGACAATTTGTAGGTGGACCTCTATAGCTATGTGATAGTCAGCTAAATTGGAGGAGATTAATTCAGATACAGGAAGGTACTTTTAGATAAATAAATAAATAAATAAATAAATAAACAAGAACTTTTGAAGAAGAGAAGACTTTTTTAACATTACACTACATGTTATATAGTGAAAATAAACCCAGCCCACTGCAGCCATGTTTTTTGTCGGATCAAAATTTCTTCAAGGAATCTGACAGAGGTCCACCCAAGGAACATGCATGCCAAATAACTATGAAATAAAACAAGAACTTTTGCAGAAAATATTTTCAGCATTACACTATATGTTATATAGTGAAAATAAGCCTCGCCCATGGCGGCCATGTGTTTTCGTAAGATCAAATTTTTTTCAAGGAATCTGACAACAGTCCACCCAAGCACAATTTATGCAAATTACAATGAAATCCCACGAGTACTTTTGCAGAAGAAGATTTTTTAGCATTACATTATATGTTAAATAGTGAAAATAAGCCCCGCCCATGGCGGCCATGTTTTTTGTCGGATCAAAATTTCTTCAAGGAATCTAAAAGAGGTCCACCAAAGGAACATTCATGCAAAATAAAAACAAGGCATCGCATGCGATACAAATCCCCTCGCACTAGACAACTTCGTGTGTGGAAAACACTGAAATGGCAAAAGTCCAACTTGCTTGAGATATTATCATATGCAACATTTGTGTAAAGTTTGTTTAAAAATCCTCCAATAAATGTACATTCTAGAGTGATGACGTGTCTCTTAAAATAGCCATAGTGACCTTGACTTGAGGCCATGACCACGAAAGTAGATCTTGCTCAAGATATTATCATAAGCATCTTTTGTGTGAAGTTATATTAAAATCTGTTAATAAATGTAGACGGTAGAGCGATGACAAAGTTTTTCTAAAGATAGCCACAGTGACCTTGACTTTGAGGTCATGACCTTGAAAGTCGAAGTAAGTCGAGATAATATCATAAGAAACATTTGTGTGAAGTTCTATTACAATCCATCATTAAATGTAGGCGCTAGAGCGATGACAAAGTTTTTCTAAAAATAGCCACAGTGACCTTGACCTTGAAAGTCTAAATAGCTCGAGATATTGTCATAAGGAACATTTGTGTGAAGTTATATTGAAATTGGTGAAAAAAATGTAAGCACTAGAGCAATGACAAAGTTTTTCTAAAAATAGCCACAGTGACCTTGACCTTGACAGTCAAACTCGCTCGAGGTATTGTCATAAGGAACATTTGTGTGAAGTTATATTGAAATGGGTGAAGAAATGTAAGCGCTAGAGCCATGACAAAGTTTTTCTAAAAATAGCCACAGTGACCTTGACCTTGAAAGTGGAACTCACTAGAGATATTGTTATAAGGAACGTTTGTGTGAAGTAATATTGAAATTGGTGAAAAAAATGTAAGCGCTAGAGCAATGACAAAGTTTTTCTAAAAATAGCCACAGTGACCTTGACCTTGAAAGTCGAACTTGTTCGAGGTATTGTCATAAGCAACATTTGTGTGAAGTTATATTGAAATCAGTGAAGAAATTTAGGCGCTAGAGCGATGACAAAGTTTTCTAAAAATAGCCATAGTGACCTTTACCTTGAAAGGCGAAATGGCGAGATATTGTCATAAGGAACATTTGTGTGAAGTTATATTGAAATCGATGAAGAAATGTAAGCGCTACAGGGATGACGAAGTTTTTCTAAAAATAGACACAGTGACCTTGACCTTGAAAGTGTGACTTGCTAGAGATATTGTCATAAGGAACATTTGTATGAAGTTATATTGAAATTGGTGAAGAAATGTAAGCGCTAGAGCGATGACAAAGTTTTTCTAAAAAATAGCCACAGTGACCTTGACCTTGAGGCCTTGACCTTGATAGTCGAACCCGCTTGAGATATTGTCATAAGGAACATTTGTGTGTAGTTATATTGAAATCAGTGAAGAAATATAGGCGATAGAGCGATGACAAAGTTTTTTCTAAAAATAGCCACAGTGACCTTGACCTTGAGGCCATGAGTTGGAAAGTCGAACTGGCTGGAGATATTTTTATAAGGAACATTTGTGTGAAGTTATATTGAAATTGGTGAAGAAATGTAGGCGCTAGAGCGATGAAAAAGTTTTTCTAAAAATAGCCACAGTGACATTGACCTTGAGGTCATGACCTTGAAAGTCCAACTCGCTCAAGATATTGTCATAAGGAACATTTGTGTGAAGTTATATTGGAATCAGTGAAGAAATGTAGGAGCTAGAGCGATGACAAAGTTTTTCTAAAAAAAAAAAAAAAAAAAGTTTTTCTAAAAATAGCCACTGTGACCTTGACCTTGAAGCCATGACCTTGAAAATGGAACTCGCTCGAGATATTTTTATAAGGATCATATGTGTGAAGTTATATTGAAATTGGTGAAAAAATGTAAGCGCTAGAGCGATGACAATGTTTTTCTAAAAATAGCCACAGTGACCTTGACCTTGAGGTCATGACCTTGAAAGTCAAACTCGCTTGAGATATTTTTATAAGGATCATTTGTTTGAAGTTATATTGAAATTGGGGGAGAAATGTAGGCGCTAGAGCCATGACAAAGTTTTTCAAAAAATAGCCAGAGTGACCTTGACCTTGAGGTCATGACCTTGAAAGTCGATCTTGCTCCAGATATTGTCGTAAGGAACGTTCGTGTGAAGTTATATTAAAATCGGTCAAGAAATGTAGGCACTAGAGCGATGACAAAAGTACGTACGAACGTGGCGCTAGAGCGATGACAAAAGTATGTACGTACGTGGCGCTAGAGCGATGACAAAAGAACGTACGTACGGGACAAATGCTATATCCCCCCTCACAACTATGTTGTGCGAGGGGATAATGAAATCCAACAGGTGGGTTGGGAGAAGATTTTTAATTTTTTGTGTGGTTTTGTTGCCATGGCAACCAGAGTTCTGGGTGTAACAAAATTCTTTGAAGGAATTTAGAAGAGGACTAAGTAAGGAACATTCCTGTGCAGTTTGGTTACAATTGGCCCAGTAGTTTAGGAGGAGAATATGTTTTAGCATTACACTATACGTTAAATAGGGAAAATAAGCCCCACCCATGGCCGCCATGTTTTTTGTCGGATCAAAATTTCTTCAAGGAATCTGAAAGAGGTCCACCCAAGGAACATTCATGCAAAATAAAAATGAAATTCAACAGGTGGTTTTGGAGGAGAAGATTTTTAAAGATTTTTAATTTTTTGTGTTGTTTTGTTGCCATGGCAACCAGAGTTCTGGGTGTAACAAAATTCTTTGAAGGAATTTAGAAGAGGACTAAGTAAGGAACATTCCTGTGAAGTTTGGTTTCAATGGGCCCAATAGTTTAGGAGGAGAAGATGTTTTAGCATTACACTATATGTTAAATAGGGAAAATAAGCCCCGCCCATGGCGGCCATGTTTTTTGTCGGATCAAAATTTCTTCAAGGAATCTGAAAGAGGTCAACCCAAGGAACAGTCATACAAAATAAAAATGAAATCCAACAGGTGGTTTTGGAGGAGAAGATTTTTAAAGATTTTTAATTTTTTGTGGTTTTGTTGCCATGGCAACCAGAGTTCTGGGTGTAACAAAATTCTTTGAAGGAATTTAGAAGAGGACTATGTAAGGAACATTCCTGTGAAGTTTGGTTACAATTGGCCCAGTAGTTTAGGAGGAGAATTTGTTTAAAGAAAAAGTTAACGCATGGACGCACGACGGACACAGGGCCATGACAATAGCCCCGCTGGCCTTCGGCCAGTGGAGCTAAAAAATTGAATGTTTTCAAAAATTGGGCCGTACTTGGCCCGGTCTCCCCTTCGCACAACTGTCAGTGTGCCGTGACAATTACAGCATTTACTAAATCATAGCACTCTGCCGAAAGATTGCATAATATCTGCTTTTGATTTTTAAGACAATTTCGTTAATCCCATTTAATGTTCTAGCTAGAAGTTGTCAGCGCACAAAATATTATAAGAATCTTATATGGGTGTGAGGGGTGGATGGAAAAATCTGTCACGAGGGACACTGTCCGGCATCACGAGGCTAGCCGAGTGATGTCGGACAGTGATCCCGAGTCGGACAGTGATCCCGAGGGACAAATTTTTCTATCCACCCCTCACACCCATATAGGATTCTTTTTCTTGCATACCTTCCACTTCTTAGGGCGGATTTTTAATGCTGCAGTCACTTCGGTTACCAACATCCGCCATATTGTGTTGACACTGCAGGAATGTTTAGTGACGTCACGTAATGTGCTATGATGTCAACCGTAATGACGGCACATACGAGGTCGTAATCAACCAGTGCATTTATCGATTATATTCGATTTTGGGTCGGAACATCAGGGTCGGAACATAAATTTCTATCCCAGGGTAAAATCACGGATTTCCTTGTCTGGTGTGCAAGAAATTTTTAGCTCACATGACCGAAGGTCATGGTGAGCTTTTGTAACTATGAGATGTCCGGCGTCGTCGTGCGTCGTGCGTCCGTAAACTTTTCTCGTTAACACTCTAGAGACCACAGTTTTGATCCAATCATCATCAAACTTGATCAAAATGATCATCATGACAATATGTCGGTCAAGTTCGAATATGGGTCATGTCGGGTCAAAAAGTAGGTCACTAGGTCAAATCAAAGAAAAACCTTGTTAACACTCTAGAGGCCACAATTTTGGTCCAATCATCCTCAAACTTGCTCAGGATGATCATCTTGATAATATCTCGATCAAGTTTGAATATGGGTCACGTCGGGTCAAAAATAGGTCAGTAGGTCAAACCACAGCAAACCCTTGTCAGCACTCTAGAGGCCACAGTTTTGGTCTAATCATCCTCAAACTTGCTCAGAATGATCACCTTGTCAATATCTCGGTCAAGTTCTAATATGGGTCATGTTGAGTCAAAAAGGAGGTCAGTAGGTCAAATCATAGAAAAACCTTGTTAACACTCTAGAGGCCACAGTTATGGTCCAATCTTCCTCAAACTTGGTCAGAATGTTCATTCTGACAATATCTCGGTCAAGTTCGAATATGGGTAATTTCAGGTCAAAAAGTAGGTCAGATCATAGAAAAACCTTGTTAACATTCTAGAGGTCACAGTTTTGGTCCAGTCATCCTCAAACTTGCTCAGAATGATCATCCTGACAATATCTCGGTCAAGTTAGAATATGGGTCATTTCGGGTCAAAAAGTAGGTCAGTAGGTCAAACCACAGAAAACCTTGTTAGCACTCTTAGAGGCCACAGTTTTGGTCCAATCATCCCCAAACTTGCTCAGAATGATCATACTGACAATATCTCGGTCAAGTTCGATTATGGGTCATATCGGCCAAAACAATAGGTCAGTAGGTCAAATCATAGACAAATCTTGTTAACACTATTGAGGCCACAGTTTGGGTCCAATCATCCCCAAACTTGCTCAAAATGATCATCCTGACAATATCTCGGTCAAGTTCGAATATGTGTCATGTCAGGTCAAAAAGTAGGTCAGTAGGTCAAATCATACAAAAACATTATTAACCCTCTAGAGGCCACAGTTTTGGTCAAATCCTCATCAAACTTGCTCAAAATGATCATCTCTACAATATCTAGGTCAAGTTTGAATATGGGTCATGTGGGATCAAAAAGTAGGTCAAATCGTAGAAAAACATTGTTTACATTCTAGAGACTGCAATTTTAGTCTAATTTTCATCAAACTTGCTCGGAATGATCATCTTGACAATATCTAGGAAAGGTTCGAATATGGGTTATATCGGGTCAGAAAGTAGGTCAGTATTTCAAATCATAGAAAAATCTTGTGAACACACTAGAGACCGCAGTTTTGGTCCGATCATCATCAAACTTGCTCAGAATGATCAGCTTGACAATATCTCCGTCAAGTTGAATACCGGTCATGTCGGGTCAAAAAGTAGGTCAGTAGGTCAAATCATAGAAAAATGTGAACACTCTAGAGGCCACAGTTTTGGTCTGTTCATGATCAAACTTGCTCAGAATGATCATTTGACAATATCTCGGTTAATTTCGAATATTGGTATTGTCTGGTCAATAAGTAGGTCAAATCATAGAAAAACATTGTTAACACTTTAGAGGCCCCAGTCTTGGTCCAATCATCCTCAAACTCGCTCAGAATAATCATCCTGACAATATCTCGTTAAAGTTAGAATTTTGGTCATGTGGGGTCAAAAAGTAGGTCAGAAGGTCAAATCATAGAAAAACCTTATTAACACACTAGAGGCCCCAGTTTTGGTCCGATCATCATCAAACTTTTTTTTTCAATTACCTGATGGTAACCCATTTATTCTCCCCGTCATTTGATATACAGTGGGTCGGGGAGGACCATCCCACTGCATACCTTACAAACTACATATTTTCAAATGAGCATGTAGCATAAAGATGTTTCGTCACAGCATAGATCCACAACAAAAGTGACATCGACGGAGCAGTTTTCCGTATCTTTTAGTTCCATATGTTTTAACCATGCATGTTTTAATATAATATAAACAGAGATTTGGTTTTTGAATATACAGCCCTTTCAAGATGGTTTCATTCATATCTAGCAGTCCTTAATCAGAGGTGGCTGAAAACCAGAGTACCCGAAGAAACCCTGTAAAACTGGGCATCTCGCATGTGCCCTTAGCCAGGTTCGAACCACATTGGTGGGCAAAGACGGACTTAACATTGTTTATTAACATGGATAAACTGACCTATCAACGTCATTTCAGTTGACATGTAATATATATCGTACAGAATAAATAAACCATCATCAGGCAATAGAAAAAGCATAAAAAAGTAAATAAGCGAGAAAAAAAAGTCTCCTTATCCCAGCCTCACTCATCATGGCAGCACCTGTATTTTTATACTTGACTATGTTAAGAAATTTATATATATATTTATATCTGTCAGGGGTATAAATCACATTAACCCTTATCTTGCTGAATATCTTTTAAGCTACACCCATTTCTGTCTATCAACCAATCAAATTACTTGATGTAGTTTATTACTACAAATTCATAAAACCGAATGCCTAACAGTGTGGATCCAGATCAGATGGCTTCTTCTTCAGAAACCATCTGATCTTGACCCACACTGTTTGGAAAGGCAGGGGTTGTGGTGAACAGAAAAATAAGAGTTAAAGTATGTGTATTATGATGTACACGATAGCATTTTTATCAGGCGTATGTCTTATTGTAATGTAACTCAGTGTATTGTATCTATTAATGCTTTGTATTTGATCCGTTTATTTTCGAATTTATCCAGACATTCATTTTTTGTTGCTGTATGTTGTTTCAGTATATAAAAATATTTTATTTTATTTTGCAATGCAGTCAATGACAAAGGTAGATTAAGCCGTTTTGTTGCATATATATAGTACTTAAGAATAATAAAAAGTTCTAGATCTGCAGTTGAGTATATATTTCCTATTTTGAAAATAAATAGTTCCTCAACTAATGGGAGAGAAATATTTTTGGTTTTTAGCCAGTTGATGAAATCTGCAAGTAATTTCTTAGTTTCCGGGCAGTGCCAGAACATATGTCTTATTGTCTCTTCTTCTTGACAGAAGGTACAACTAGGGCTTGGTAAGATCTTTATTATGTATAGATATTTTTTGTTGGGAGAATTCGATGGTTAATTTTTGTTTGAAACCATTGTAACTTGGTTCCTAAATGTAAATGAAAAGGCAGAGAATAAATAGAATTCCAGGTTTCTTCCTCAATATTATAGATGTTGTTCCATTTAATCTGGGAGGTAGGTTTATCTGTATTTCTGTTAAGGATAGAATAAAAATCCTTGCATCCCTTCCTTGATTTTATTAGGAACAAGATATTTGCAGGACGAAACGGTGAAGCTAGTTTCTTAGTGAAGGGAATGATTTTATGCTTCTCTGCAAAATCCTTAGTTGCCTGTTTTAGACCTAGAAATTGGATAAAATTTGTTTTAACCTTGTAACTATTTTCAAATTCCCCTTGTGAAAAAAATTCTCCATTTTCATGAATGATGTCATTAACATATTTAACACCTTTTTGATACCATTTTTTTATATGCACTGGCTTGTTACCTATTTGTATCTCATTATTATGGAAGGTGGGGCTAGAGAGAACATGATTTTCATTATCTTGTTGGTTAAGGCGTAAAATATCGGCATATGCTTTAAGTACATCAACCCAAAATTTATTTTTAACATTTGGTGTAAGAGATACTGCCAAAAGTAAATAGTTCTTGAAAATTTATTTCATGCTTTAAGACAGTTTGCCAAGGACTGTCTGATATTACTACTCTTCTTAACCATGTCAGTTTCATACTGTTGATAAATGCTTTCAAGTTGATCATTTGCAAACCTCCATCGCAGTACTGCTTTACTACTACACTTTGTTTTATTTTTGCAGGACCTTCCCACAAGTATTAAAAAAATATGGAGTTTAATTGTTTGATTATTTGATCAGTCGGGTTTGGTATTGATATAAACAGGTGGTTTAAAATTGGCAGAAGTAGTGATTTCATAACAGTAATCTTACCTAAAGGTGTTAAGTATCGCCTTTTCCATAACTTAATTAATGACTTAATTTTTAGTATTTTTTCATGAAAGTTAACTTTTTGCATGTTCTCAAGGTCAATATGAAAGTTTACGCCTAAAAGTTTGAATTCCGTTTTACCCCATGATAGTTTCCATCTTGTTTTGATGGATGATGTATTGTATTTGTTTTTTCCTATCCATATAGCATGTGTTTTTTCGAAGTTCACGTTTAATCCAGAAAATTTTGAGTACTCAAACAATACACTGAGTGTTTCGTGTAAGGATTTATTGCTGCCATCTAAAATGAAAGATGTGTCATCTGCATATATATTGAGATAATTTATGCTCCTTATTATTTATTATTATCCCATTGATTTTCTTATTATTTCTTATCATTATTCCTAAAAATCTCAGCACAGAGAATAAAAAGAAAGGGTGATACTGGGCCCCCCTGACGACATCCACGGCCTATATTGAAAAAGGATGATAGATTACCACATTGATTCACACTAAGTATTACCTTTTGATTAAGTATCTTTATCAAAGAGATGACAGAATTACCGAAACCATAGTATTCCATTACTTTGTAAATGATCGGATACGGAATCAAAGGCTTTCTCGAAGTCGACTAGCAGTAGTAATCCGGGTTTATGATTTTCTTCTGTGAAATGCACGATATCGTAGATTAACCTAATATTTTCTCCTATATATCGGCCAGCAACAAATCCAGTTTGGTCATGATGAATAAGTTTCTGAAGAGTACCTTTATTCTGTGGGCGATGACTCCCGAGGCTATTTTATATGTACAGTTAAGTAAGGAAATAGGCCTGTAGTTTTAATAAAATGTCGTGGCTTGTTATCTTTTGTGATTTTTCCCTCCCTTTGTGTAACTGATAGTTCCCCTTTAGCAAATCCACAGTTGATGGAACGCACTACAAAATGACCCAACTTTTTCCAAAACATTTTTAAAAATTCCACTGTGAAACCGTCAGATCCAGGACTACGGTTATTGAGAACCATAGTATATTCTTCATATGTAATGGGGCCTTCAATAGAATCAGATCATCATCAAACTTGCTTAGAATGATAATTTTGACAATATCTGGGTCAAGTTTGAATATGGGTCATGTCGGTTCAAAAAGTAGGTCGGCAGGTCAAATAAAAAAAAACGTTGGAAACTCTCCAAGAGGCCATAGTTTTAGTCCAATCATCATAAATCTTGCTCAGAATGATCATCTGGACAATATCTCAGTTCAGTTTGAATATGGGTCATGTCAAATCAAAAATTTGATCAGTAGGTTATTTTGTCATAACCGTTTGAGATAGAGCCTTCAGATTTGGCATGTAGATTCCGTGGGCTTCCCACTCATACAAAAATATTTGACCTGTGACCTTGACCTGTGTCCTACTTTATCATAACTTATGAACCATATGAGACAGAGAATTCATATTTGGCATGTATGTTCCTTGTGACAATGTTTTCCCAACCATTCCAAATTTTTTACTCATCGACTTGACCTTTGACCTACTTTGTCATAACTTTTTAGCATTTGAGATAAAGCCTTCATATTTGGCATGTAGGTTCCTTGCGACAAGGGTTTCCTATTCATACATATAATGTGACCTTTACCTTGACATTTGACCTACTTTTCATAACTTTTGAACCATTTGAGATAGTGCCTTCATATGTGGCATGTATGTTCCTTGTGAAAAGGTCTCCCACCCATACAAAGAATTTTGTCTTATGACCTTCACCTTTGGCCTGCTTTAACATAATTTTTGAAGGATTTGAGATAGTGCCTTCATATTTGGCATGTAGTTTCCTTGTGCCATACAAAAAAGACTTGTGACCTTGACCTTGACATGTGACCTACTTTATCATAACTTTTGAACCATTTGAGATTGAGCCTTCATATTTGGCATGTATGTTCCTTGTGGCAACGACTTTCACCCACACAAAAAATTTGACCCATGACCTTGACCTTTGACCTTCTTTCTCATAACTTTTGAACCATTTAAGATAGAGCCTTCATATTTGGCATGTAGGGTCCTTGTGACAAGCGCTTCCCAACCATGCAAACTTTGTGACCTGTGACCTTGATCTTTGATCGTTTTTGTCAAAACTTTTGAACCATTTAAGGTAGAGCCTTCATATTTGGCATGTTTGTTCCTTTCTGAAAAGGTCTTCCCACTCATGCAAAAAAATTGACCTGTGACCTTGACCTTGATCTGTGACATACTTAATCATAACTTTGGAACCATATGAGATAGAGCCTTCATATTTGGCATGTATATTCCTTGTGACAATGGCTTCACATACATACAAAATCTTTGATCTGTGACATTGACCTTTGATCTACTTTATCATAACTTTTGAGCCATTTGAGATACCGCCTTCATATTTGGCTTGTATTTTCCCTCTGACAAGGCACCTTACTGTATTACCTACCATTTCATTGCTTCAGTGTGGATCAGGTGAGCGATCCAGGGCCATCATGGCCCTCTTGTTTGTTTTTGTGTTCGCATCACTGTGGCCTCGGACCCATCAATACCCCCAGCAGGCACATGGCTCAATTCTGACGTCACAACAACGTCGGTACGTCATAATGTTTATGCAACATCGCATCTACGTCGGTGCAACGTCATGGTTATATTCATGGTTATATTCACGAAACAGTGTTTGTAAATTCTGAATAAATATATCATGTTTGTGATCAATATTCAACGAATATAATAAAAAACTATTGTCATAATACTTATTCTTAATGATGATTGATATATTGTTCATAGATGGCTCATATTTGCGGTTGTTTATTGCGGTTAATTATCGCTTTCTACTCGACTGATTTTCAGCAACTCCAAATGGACACAGGAATTAGTGACGTAAGCAATTTCAGCACCCGCGACATGAAAAATGTTGGAAACGGACATATTCTAAGTCCGGGTATTGATGGGTCCGCATGAAATTTATAGAACCTAATGATAAAATATATTAAGGTACAAACAACTGCTCAGATCAGCACAGAGTGTTGGGGGAGACCGGGGCCAGTTGGTTCGAAAATTGCATTTTTGGGTCGATCGACCCTAATTTACTAAATGGCTAAACGGAATTCATGCAGTTGTCCACGTGACCATCACTGATTTGGGAAAACCAATACTATGTTTTATTAATAGAACTTGAAACGTTGCGCTATTTTTATCGATGCAACAAGAGCTATCTATAGCAATCGTGTAATATGATTCTTTTTGTCGTTTTTCGGTTATGTTTAGTATAAAGTCATTGGATCCGTTTTCTGGCCAAACTGAGGCTGTCAGTGTACTCAAACTTCACATTCTCCTTACAAATAGCCTATTCGTAGACAGTTGGTCCGAAGCAAACCAGGCGCAAATTATCGCATGCTAATCTTAATCTTTTTAACTTTCTTCAGAGATTTGTCACTGTGGGTGAAACATGGGTCCATCATTTTACTCCAGAGGCCAAACAAGAATCGAAACAACGGGATCACCCTGGCTCACCCCGCCAAAGAAGGCAAAGACTGTTCCATCAGCTGGGACGGTTATGGTCTCGGTTTTCAGGGATGCAGATGGTATTCTGCTGATAGATTATCTCAAAAAGGGACAAATAATCAATGGCTCAAATAATCAATGGCTCATTCCATGCTTCACTTCTGATGCAGTTACGGGTAAACATTAAAATTAAGCTCCGCGGAAAGCTTACTTAAGGTGTGTTGTTCCATTAGGACAATGCTTCTGCAGTCATGGAGTAGAGTCATGCAATGGAGAGATTAAGTGGAGGCTGGGGTCAAGTTTTGGAGCCGTCGCAGTACATGTATAAACCGACCATATGCATTAGGTCTAGCCTAACATTTTCACTAAAATTTGACTCTACACTCCGTTCCGAAATCTTTTCTATGATTGGGCTCCAAGCCTCAAATGCATAAAAACATAGTTACAGTGCCTCTATGTATTCTCTGTGGTGGAGTCAAAGAGTGAAATGCTGTACATAGTGTATTGGCGTCTGGCGTCAGATGTATAGAGCAGTTTGTGTATAACCGGAGATATCATGACCTTGATCTAAATGTTTCACGAAATGTTTGCTACAAAGTCCACTCTGTAGAATTCATATGACAGACTTGTGAACAGGACCATTGTCCTAATGGAACAACACATCTTTAGTGAGCTTTTCGCAGCGCTTAAGTTTAATATTTTTCCCGTAACTGCGTCCGAAGGGGAGCATAATATGTGCCATTGATTTTTGGAGATAATCAATCAGCATAATTACCATCTGCATCCCTGAAAACCGAGAGACCATAAGCTTCCTAGCTGATAGTACAGTCTTTGCCTTCTTTGGTGGGGTGAGCCAGGGTGCTTCCATTGTTTCGATAGTTGTTTGGCCTCTTGGGTAAAATGATGGCCCCCTTTTCATCCATGATGACAAATCTCTGGAGAAAGCTCAAAATGATTAAGATAAGCATTCGATAATGTGCGCCTGTTGTGCTTCTGGTCAATTGTATCCGAAGAGGCTATTTGTAAAGAGAATGTGAAGTGTGAGCACACTGACAGCCTGAATTTGGCTGTGACTCTTTCCAGAAAACGGACCCAATGACTTTACTAAACATAACCCCAAAACGACACGAAGAACCATATTTCATGATTTTAATTCAAAAATCATTTTACATTATAATCTGCATTAGCCAAAATGACCACCTCATATTCAAATTGACCTCCGATGTAAAAAATGGTCTGAACAGTGTAGGGAAAACGTGTAGATTTACAAAAGTATGTCTTTGGAGCAGATATGATATCGCAGTATCTGACTGCAAAAATAATTGCTCACTAGAAGTTTGTCATTGGACAATCAGAGCAAATTCGCATGTGTTTGCTGACTTTCTACTTTCGATTTCACCACAGAGCGGGCGGGACAAAAATGATTGCGACGAAACGACTGAAAACCTTTCAATAACACTTAGTATGGACATGCAGGTACAAAAAAAAAACTGATAGCATGACATTCTCCGAGTTTTAAAATATGCTCTTGGTCAAGAATAATCTTACCTGCGACCTTCTTGCATTCCACGAATACCAATAGCAGGAAACGTTCAAATTGACCTCCGGCTATAAGTCAAATTGTTTTCAATTGACCACCGGTGGAGGTCAATTTGAATGTAGTAAACGTGGAGATGAAACAAGGTTGAGGACTCGACAGCATACAACAACAGAATTGCTTGAGCAAAAAAAAAAAACAAAAAAAAACAGTTAGACTCCGAGGGGCCCGACCAAAGACGGAGCATCAGGCGCCCACCAACATAAAGAATACTAAAATAAAATTCCATATATGTTTTTACGCTGGAACCGCCATTAGGAACCAAAGACTTCGATTAGTCCAATTTAGGTAGCCTCCCTTGAATCTATTTAATTGAGAAACTGTAGCATTTGTTTTTCTCTGTGCTTATTTCTCACCCAGTTTAATTGAAGATGAGACAAATTTAAATAGATTAATTGATATATTATAAAATAGTCGTGGTCGTTAATTGAAAGAAAAAGAAAGTAACCGACTCCTTTCGAACAGAAAGGCGATAGAAATCCAATTATATGCAAATTACAAACTTGTAAACATTATAGAAAAATAAATTACAAGTTTGCACTGCTCGCATACAGTAATAAAAGGGCCTTTACCGTGATGGTACTCAGCGCCCTACCGGGCGTTGGGCGGAATCGCAATCAAGAGATTTCGGAGGCAGAATTTCTGTCAACAGTGGCAGCTGGTGCTCAATAGGCCTGGCGCCCATAAACACATGTAAAAATAAAATTCCACATAAATGTTAAACCCTTAACCTGCACGACAACCCCTGCCTTTGCAAACAGTGTAGATCCCGATCAGGATCTTCATTTTGTATGTCAAATAATTTGATTGCTTGGTAATCAGCAATGGGAGTGCCTTAATTAGTTTATGCAGCGGGATAACGGGCCCACACTCGAGTGTTCGTGGCCTATAATGATGGGTAAGAGCGTTCACTCTTAGGCATTAATCTTAAAGGCATTTATTCTTGATTATTGAGGACCATCATTTCATTACATAACATTATGTAGCCCTCAGTGCTGACTGAAGAGATCCCCTCTGTCTTCAACAGGTAAGGGGCCACCTTGGGGAAAATCAATAGTTTACTCAAGGTTGACGAGAGTGTACATTATTGATTTTCCCCGTAAGTGTCTCATGCAGGGGATTCAACAAGAGCTACTAATCACCCTATTAAGGGCTGCCTTTGATCTGCTACAGACAGAATATCACAGGGGCAATAAAACAATCATGGACACACGGTGTATCCTACTGTTACAGAATAAATGCCTTTAACCTCGCTCGGGTCACATTAGACTTGCCCAAGTCCCTGCATTTACATTTTTTATTTTTAAATGAAAGTCCCTTTTAACAAAAAAAAAATATGTACAAGTCTCTTTAGTCTTCATCCCTGAATGTAATTTCTCATAAAAGACTGTATTGCTTTTTCATTTACAATGTATTTATTTATTTATTTATTTATTTATTTATTTATTTATTTATTTATTTATTTTTTATTTATTTTTTATTATTTTTTTTTTTTTTGTAAACAATTATTTCTACAATGGACACCTAATTAACAGACTTGGGCAAGTCTAGGGTCACATGTTCTGCACTGAAAGTCAGGTGTTTTTTTTTTCTCCGTCTACTCTGATTTCGCGCCCCACCCCCACCCATCGGTAGATTGGGCTGCATGATGCTTCAACGCAGATGTGAAACTGACCGCGCATGAGTACTGGTAAAGCGCTTAGATGGTCCAAAATGGTGCGAGTTGGACCGTCCCTACATATACCCTGCAGGCACATGACGTAATTGTGACGTCACATCAACGTAGGTGCGACGTCATGATGTTTATGCAACGTCACATCAACGTCGATGCAACGTCTAGACGTTGCACCGACGTTGATCTGACGTTTCCATAGCGACGTGTGCCTGCTGGTTTGTTTGGGTGGCAGGTTATCTCATTGTCGAAAATATTGGAAGCAATATCACCGAAATGACCTAATTAGTATTACGGTGGATGTAAAACCTTACTCCAAACAAACAAAACACTCAGGTTTTCACCCGCCTCTGGTTAATGTTCGGCTCGATATGACAGGATGACAGGAATAATCTTGAAAGTGGCCTAAACTAATTTCTTTTTTTTTTTTTTTTTTTTCTTTGCTAATAAATTAGAGGCACAGAAAAAGCACGACTAAATCCATGCCCAAGTGAGCATGAATGGGCCTCGTAAACAAATTTCAGTTGATGTATGCGCTTATGGATATCCATAAATCAGCCGAATAATGTATATCCATAATTCGAATTATGGATATCCATAATTCAATTAATGGATATCATTAATTCAGATCGATTTATGGATATCCATAATTCGATTAATGGATATCATTAATTCAGATCGATTTGTGGATATCCATAATTCGATTTATGGATATCCATTATTCCTCTGATTTATGGATTGGATATCCATTATGGATATCCATATTTCGATTTACCGATATCCATAATTCGAATGATGGATATCCATAATCGAATTATGGATATCCATAAATCGCCGACAAAGATTTCGTTTTAATTATTTCTCCCTAATATTGTAAAAACCTTCTCTTCATCATCGCTAGAAGATGATGGCCAGTCAAAAGTACCTCTCTGCCGTGCAGCCTTTTCAACCCGTAAGGCTTCCAAAGCAAAGGACGCCATACGCTGAAAGTCCGCCCTGTGTGCAGTTAAATATCAGAACCAGTCGTAAGATCTGGAAATTCCGTCCAACGCATCCGATCCCTCTGAAATCACCTCTATGAGGACTGCGCACCTAAGGACACTGAAGATCGGACGTAAGATTATAATGATCCAATCAGGCAATCTGCGCATGCTTTCTGGAGAAAAATGCACATGGTCGTTGTAAATAGTATTAACATATATCCATATAAAACTGTACCTGAGGTGTATGAAGTACCAGGCAGATTCAGATATATATCATGGCCCCGCCCATTAGGGCTTGGAGAAATAGATTTGGCTGCATGAGCTGAGAGTACTGGTACGCTCGTAAACCGTTTTGAAGGTCTAAGCATGTCCAAACAGATCGTACGAGTCAATGGCGACAAGAATTGAGATGTTATTTCATCATTAATGCCCAACATGATTGGAAGCAATGTCTCCAAAATGAAATAGTATTGAAGGGGACGTTAAACCTCAAATCAAACAAAACACATCTCCCCCATACCATAGGCCACCACTAAGCCTACCCTACATTACATCCACCTCCATTTCGGCTTAATTATTACACACCTATATCGGAAACCTGACGGGAAAAGTCGATTTTTGTTTGTTTGTGTGTATTGTTTGTTTTGTTTTTGTTTTTTTTTTTTTTTGCAAAGTGAGCCGTCATTATTCATAAGGTTTCTTTGCAGAGGAGAATTATGGATATCCATAATTCGATATATGGATATCCATAAATCAGCCGAATAATGGATATCCATAATTCGAATTAATGATATCCATAATTCGATTTATGGATATCCATAAATAATTATGGATATCCATAAATAATAATGGATATCCATGATTCGAATTATGTATATCCATAATTCGAATTATGGATATCCATAAATAATTATGGGTATTTATAAATACCGAGACGGGCCTCCGTGGCCTAATGGATAAGAGCGCTGACTCTTAGTCATTAGGTCTCTCACCGCCGTGGGTTCGAGCCTCGCTCGGGTCACGTGTGAGACGCCAAGTTCTGCAACGGAAGGTCAGGTGGTTTTTCTCCGGGTACTCCGGTTTTCGCCCATATGATTAACGATCGGCTCGATATGAGTGAAATAACCTTAAAAGGGCCGTAAAACCCAAACATCCCCCCCCCCCCCCAAAAAAATCTATAAATACCGATTAAATAGTAAAACGGCGCCCCATATGCGCTGACATTATAGCACAATACAGAACCAGATCAGATTTTTCTCAAGGAACTAAGTATAGGGTAAAAAGACATTAAATCGAGAAATACAACAATTGAAATTTTATTTTACAAAAAAAACAAGGTTATAAAAGTATTACAGCACATGTAAAAATATGGGCCGGACAGAGCATGACAAAACATATAAGAATACTTGTCTGACCAGTAAAGACTATTATTAGCCTTTCTTCATCACGAAAACACACATATATGAGCCCCGCCAAGCGAATTTGTGTCTTCGAGTATTCCGTCACGACAAATTTTAACTGCGCATGCCATTCGGGGGGGCCAGGGATATGGCTTTCTGTCTGAAGGTTCCTCTTGATTCACTGCTTGTATGGGCGAGCAGCGAAGGTTCTGGCTCGCCTGAACCTTCGCTGCTCGCGTAGGCGATAAGTACCAAAATCGCTTGACGGGGCCCATATAATCTGAACCTCCTTAAACCCCACTTTTATACACTAAAACTGGGATTTACGGGTGGGGGAGGGGGGTACACATTATTTTTCTTATTTCTGCTCAAAAATATAGATTGTGGGTACTCGTTCGAACCGCCTCGCCGAGGCGGCTCCAACGAGCACCCACAACATATGTTTGGGCTATAGTTAAGATTTTTTTTTTCAGTTCTAGAGGTATGAAAGAACGAATGATACGTAACACAACGCATCATTTACACTGTGATGGAGTACAAAGACTGCCGCAATTTACATGTGTTTTGTTTAATTAAGGACAGTTGATAGGCCTGACATATTTCTCCAGTTGTACAAGGGAGGGAACATTCACAGCAACATATTTCCTTTCGAAGAAAACTAAAACTTAACGATGGCCCCCAACCATCGGGATTTGGAGAAATAGATTGGACACGCAGAGCTGAAACCGACCGCAAATGAGTACTGGATTTTAAGGCGAATGTACGCGGTTCGGACCGTCCCTGCATATAAACCCTATATTTGTTTGTTTGGACGGTAGGGTTTGAGATGCCATTTCATCTTAATGTCGGGTAAATGTCCCACAAAACTGGAAGCAACGTCTCCATAATGACCTATACAGTGTTTACGGGGACATTAAACCTCAAAACAAACAGACAGACATACGGATAAGAGGCACGGAGTATTCTTCTGACAAAATTATTGTCCGTGAAGGGGAATGGGAACAGCTGGCAGATATTTCCGCCTTTTTCAAAGGGAGACAACTTTCGGGACTTCCTGTTCGCTTTTCTATAAGCCCTGTAACACTGAAAAAGGGGTCTACTCTTAAAGGAAAGAATTTGCTCCTCAGGAGCAAATCCTTTCCTTTAAGAGTAGACCCCTATTGACATGGGAGACAAAAATACTTTTGAAGGAGTTGCCTCCCCTGAAGGTATACCCATTCTCAATAAATGGCATTTTTTAACCTTTAATATATGATGATTATACATTCTCCGACCGTTTACACATCATTTGAATAAAATGAATTGCTTCACACTTCAATGAGAGATGAACATAAATGAAAGAATTCATCATTATATACAACAATAATAATAAATTACATGGCAAATTATAATTTATAAAAATAACTAGTATATACATCACCTCGAAAGTTTTAAACAAATACTACATGCATTGAAGTAAAATACAAAAACATAGGTCCACTTAATTGAAGTAAAAAAAAACGAAGTCGTTTAATAGTTAACGTGCGCGGATACTAATATTTTTGCTGAAAAAAATGTGAGTAGCTTTTGCATTGCAAAAGCTACTCACATTTTTTCAGTAAAAACAACAAGATAATTAGATTGCTATACTTTCTAGAACAGGTAACAGTTTGATCACTAACGAGGTCGCTAAGCTAACAACACTGTGAACAACCAAGCTCAGATACTTTAAAACCATTTTTGCAAGGCAGGCAACTTCCGTTTGACTTTTCTGTAAACTGGGCCGCTCTAAAAAGGGTCCTGATTTTAAGTAAAGAAGTTTATTGAGATGGTTTTACAGGAGTAACCATCTTGATTGCGTATATTTTCCTCTTAATAGAATGGGTTAACATGCACAAAGCACCCCGTCTTTTATATTATAAACACTACTTTATGTTAAGAAATGTGAGTTTACAAGGTTTTGAATTTCATTTTTTTTTTGCTCAAAATATACAGTAAAAATTCCGCCATTAAGACCACCTAAAATTAAGACTAAATCTGCTTTTAAAAGCTTATTGAGAAGGTTTCAGTTATTATTTCTTTGTGTGTTCTACACTCAGTGTCTCCTAATAAGAGACCACATTTGGCACTGTTCAAAAGTGGTCTTTAAGACCACTTTTGAACAGTACCAAAGGTGGTCTTAATATAGAAATTTTACAGTATATTGCATGCTGGTACTTGGTAGGACCGCCTCGTTGTGACGGTTCTAACGAGCACCCACATTCTGTGTTTCGAACATAAATTCATGAGAAGAGCGATCGATGGTTTTAGAGGATATGACAGACACAAATATCTTACATGCTATGATTTGAAAAAAATAAAAGACATAGAAAAAATAGTAAAAATTCATTATTTACATGTACAGGGATAGCAACAAACACAACACAAACAGGAGATCAACCTGTGATATCCCTGCAGGCACAAAACGTTGACTCAACGTTGAACTAACGTTGAAACAACGTTTTCAACGTTGTTTCAACGTTAGTTCAACGTTGAGTGCCTGCTGGGATGGCAACATAGAAAGCAAGCAAACGAGATAGAGAAAGCAAAATGAAGTCAGTCAATGTGAAATGAAATGAAAGTTGAACAACATCGCATGAGCTAGCTATTTATCGCACAGGCGGCCAACAGAAGTTCAGGCCAGCCTGCGCCTATGCACAGCCTCACAGAGCATGCCTGCTGTACGCAGGCATGCAAAGAACTTAAGGGGAATGGGAACACCTGGCAAATTTTTTCACCATTTTTCAAAGGGAGGCAACTTTCGGGACTTCCTGTTCGCTTTTCTACAAGCCCTGTCCTACTGAAAAAAAGAGTCTACTCTTAAAGGAAAGAAATGCTCCTCAGGAGCAAATTCTTTTCTTTAAGAGTTGACCCCTATTCACATGGGATACAAAAATACTTAAGGTAGCGTCATGCGTCTAACCCTTTTAGTGTTTTAGCTGTCACTCCGCAGCATTATACGGAAATGCTAAGGGCCCTTTTTCTTCTATGTCGGCTCAATGTTTGTGTCGATTGTTATCAAATGACCCAAAGTTATAAGAACATGACCTCCATAAGTACTGGAGTTCACGTGACTACAACTGATTTGTACATGTAACTTATTTAAAGAAAAAAGCAGCGTTAATTTTGTCGCAGTGCATGAGACGGTCAGCGTGTTGCAACTGTAGAATTTGAGCTGGAATCATGAGTTGGGCTTGGCAAACAGTGTAGACCCACATCAGACGCCACAGAACGCGGCGTCTGATCAGGGTCTACACTGTTGGCTTACAGTACAGGAATTTAAGGGTCAGACGCCGAAAACCGCAGCGTCTGATCACGGTCTACACGGTTTGCTTACAGTACAGGGGTTTAAGGGTTAAACGAAACAGTCTAAGTCCCCGTTCAAGCCCATTTTCCCAATCTACACTCAGGGACAATCGACCCACCAGTACTCTCAGTGCTTTGCTTATGTTTCGTGCACACTACACGAGAACCAGCGACTTATTCAATTCACGGGCAGGCTCAAAACAATGACGCATTTTATACCGGAAAGCCCAAGGTGGGAAACTCTGGCAAGCAGTCAGGCCCAGATCAGATGCCGCAGTCTGCTCGGTGCCTTCACCGTTTGCAAAAAAAAATCTGCCATTTTTAGCATGACTTACTCGCAGCTTCTCTATTAACAATGGAAGCCCTACCTTGATGGGCATCTAACTTCATGGCTTCTCAATACTTCCGACTTCCAACTACTAACTTCGTCACTGCTGACTTGACTAAGCTAGAAGCTAGTAGTAAAAGTCATGAAGTTGGAATTGATGACGTTTGTTTGTTTGTTTGATTTGAGGTTTAACGTCCCCGTCAACACTGTAAAGGTCATTTTGGAGACGTTGCTTCCAATTTTGTGGGACTTTTACCCGACATTGAGATGAAATGACATCTCAAGCCCTGTCGTCCAATTAACCAATAGGGTTTATTAGCATGGACGGTCCGCCGCGCACCGCGGTTCCTGGACAGGCTTAGATCCTCTAAGCGGTTTACAAATTAGACGTTAGAACGGAATTAAAATGAACCGACACATGACAAAACCTACAATAAGGCCTGCGCTATGGTCGAAGACTCAGTTCAGCCTGCCCATCAGGTCAGCCTCGTCGGAGCATTCTCTTGTTGCCCTGTGAATAGCCCATAGGCTATAGAAGGCTCATGCGAACAGCGAAGACTCTGATCAGCCTGCGCGGATGCGCAGGCTGATCTGAGTCTTAGCTGGTCGCCCAGGTCTTATTGCAGATTTTGTTGTGCGCTGGCTGAAATATTAGAAGTAAGAACTCATGAAGTTAGAAATAAGAAGTCATGCATCGGGTTGGAAGTCGGAAGTAAGTAGTCATTGAGTTACAAGTAAGACGTCATTTAGTTTGAAGCAAACAGTGTGAACCCAGGCCAGAAGTAAACAAGTTGGGAGTAAGAAGTCGTGAACTCGGTTAGAAGTACGAAGTCATTTGGTTCAAAGTCAGAAGTAAGTAGTTGAAAGTAAGAAGTATGAACCCAGAAGTGATCAATTTTGAAGAGAAAAGTCGGAAGTAAGAAGCGATGCAGTTAGAAGTAATATAAGAAATTGGAAATTGGGAAAATGGGATCTGTTTGTTT
Organism: Lucinisca nassula; assembly: GCA_963580285.1. Lineage (NCBI taxonomy): Eukaryota > Metazoa > Mollusca > Bivalvia > Lucinida > Lucinidae > Lucinisca > Lucinisca nassula. The sequence continues at coordinate 39,687,462 of OY757024.1, read as the reverse complement.
GTTTGTTTGATTTGAGGTTTAACGTCCCCGTTGGAAGTCGGAAGTCATGAAGTTTAAAGTCGAAAACGAAGTAAGACGTCACGCTCGGAAGTAAGAAATTGGAAGTAAGAAGTCATGTCAAGGACTTCCATAATTAACAGCAAAAATACTGAAGTTCAGTTATATTTTTCAGAAAACAAAGTTTTTTTTTGGACGTGACAATGATCATGTGACGTCACAAAGAATGTAAACGTTTAGATGAGTTTTGAAGAACCTGTACTCTGGAACAAGAAAATATGTTGTGGTAACAAGATATTAACTTTAGCGCACAAGTTACTATCTTGTGCACACAAGACATAATGTTGTGCGAACAAGATAAGTTGTGCGCACAAGATATGATGTTGTCCGCAACAGATCTATGTTATGCAAACAAGATAATACCTTGTAAATTGTGCGAACAAGATATTATGTTGTCCACAGAAGAAAATATCTTGTGCGCACAAGATATTATCTTGTTTGCACAAAATATTAAAATAAATTGCATGTCGCTTCCAGGGTTCCGTACAAGGATGACCAAGTGAAACTTTCTTATTTCAAGGCCCCGCAAAACGGGGCTTGGGGAAATAAAGTGGGATGCGTGATGCCTTGGCGCTGGGCTAATGGCGACCGAAGTTTTGAGTACTGGTATCCAAGCCTGCCCAGGCAAAGTGGCGGGAGTCGGACCTTCCCTTAAATCCAAGTGGTTTCTGTGGAGATTGGGCTTGAGATGTCATTTCGTCTCAATGTCGGGCAACAGTTCCCCCAAATCGGAAGCAATGTCGTCAGAATGACCTGAATAGTGTTGACGGGGGCGTTAAACCTCAGCACAATTTCGTGTTTGAAATATATGTTATGGGTACTTGTTAGAATCGCCTCGATGAAGCGTTTCTTAAAAATACCCACAATATATGATGTAATGGAGAAATGAGAAAAAAAACATTCCTTCTTTTGACGAATCAAGGGGATGCGATTCCCGGCGCTGGTTCACTGCACTCTACCGAACACCCAATAGGGCAGCACTTCTCTCGGGCTGGGCAGTCTTCGTCTGTGTCGCATCCTTCATTACACCCGGATAGCGGTGCTGTTGTAAATTCTGGACAAAATCCTACCTTTGTTATATTCACTCTGATCGGTGTACTACCAATATAGGCGAAAAAATTGTAATAAGTTCCTGTATTGTCATGAATAATTGTTGAAGCTTCACCTATTGGTCTTGCATCTCCAAGACCCGGTGGTACGCCTGGGGGTGCCGGCGCTCCAAGTGGTGGAGTAAACGCGCTGCCGGCCGTTGGAATGTCTGCCGTCGGCAGAGGATCAGTTAAAGGACTAAGTCCGCCTCGCCTACCCGAGGTTGATCCCGGAAACGGCTCACCCGGCATTGGAAGGTTTGCCCTCCCACGTGGAGGTGCACCTAAAGGTCTGGCGCCCATGAGTCCGCTCCCCGTGGAGCCCGGGAAGCGATTACCACCCAGTCGTAATTCTGGTCTGAATGGATCTGACAGATTAGGTCTTGACGCAGACGTTCTTGGGAAGGTTGGTTGTAAAGGATCGCCCTGCATTCTCGGTCGCATGGGGTCAACACTTGGCATTGCTGGTCGAAACGGATCCGCCCCTGGTAGTCGACTTCCGCGGGAACCAGTTAGCGAGCTACCGCCAGAGGGTTGTAAAGGATCGCCCTGCATTCTCGGTCGCATGGGGTCAACACTTGGCATTGCTGGTCGAAACGGATCCGCTCCTGGTAGTCGACTTCTGTAGGAACCAGTTAGCGAGCTACCGCCAGGGGGCGTTCTTTCGCGACTGCTTCTTTGTATGGCTTCTTGTAACATTTGCGCCTCCTCGTAAGCTGAATAATAAACGGAGAACTATATGAAATTCATGAAAGCAGCTTTCGGCGAGTAGCACAACTTCAATATAAATGATCTAAAATGTATGATTATGTTTATCATCCTCCGGAGTGTTCTAAGGACAATACAAAAACACGCCTATTAAAATACGTTGTACCATTTACCGCCGAAAAAATGAAAATTTTAAGATGAAAACATGTGATGTTTTCCTTATTTCTGCCCAAAATATAGATTGTTGGTACTCGTTAGAACCAAAATATAGATTGTTGGTACTCGTTAGAACCGCCTCGGTTCTAACGAGTACCCACAATCTATGATTTTGAGCAGAAATAAGAAAAATAATATATACCCCTGCAAACCCCAGTTTTACTATATAAAAGTGGGGGTTAAGGGGGTCTAAATGAGATAGGCATGTTTTCGTGATGAGGACTTCGTTTAACCCTTAAATTCGGTATTTAAAGCCCAGTCCAAATTTTAAAGAAAACTAACCATTTTTACACAGCATTCTGACGTAACATGGACATGAATAAGGCTGGCATAAAAAATCGGATAATCGATTATTCAATAGATAAATTCCACAAAAATGATTATCATTACTGATTTGCTTGTAATCGATTATTCGATAAGTACATTTTATCCAAAGCTGTGCCTAAAATAGCTGTATGAGTGGCAAACAGTCAAGACCAAGATGAAGCGACGCGTTCTGCGGCGTCTCATCTGGGTCTACACTGTTTGCATATCAGGCATGTCTGTTCAAATACGTATGGCAAAGTACAGCAAATGGTATGAGTCATGCACAGACAGAAAGCCAGACAGGTGAAATTATGACAAAATCTTCGGTGATTACTAATCGATTATCGATCACAATGCCAGGAATGATAATCGATTTTCTTGCACACCAGACAAGGAAATCCGCGATTTTACCCTGGGATAGAAATTTATGTTCTGACCCCGGTGTTCCGACCCCAAATCGAATATAATCGCGTGCTTGATAAATGCACTGGTTGATTACAACCTCATGCGCGTCGTCGTCATGCGTGACGTCACTAAACATTCCTGTTGTGTCATCACAAAATGGCGGACGTCGCTAACCGAAGTGACAGCAGTATCAAAATTCGCAATAAAATGGAAGGTATGCAAGAAAAAGAATCCAATATGGGTGTGAGGGATGGATAGAAAAATCCGTCCCTCGGGATCACTGTCCGGCATCACTCGGCAAGCCTCGTGATGCCGGACAGTGTCCCTCGGGACGGATTTTTCAATCCACCCCTCACACCCATATAAGATTCTTATAATCTTTTCAGCTCCGATTAGCCAGCCCTAGGTCACATGAATAGTGCGATGACTTGTATTTCGTATAAATGCCAACTGTGCAGTCAGAGTTACGTGGACATGCCAACTTTGCAGTCAGAGTTACGTCGACATTAGCAATACAACTCAGATTCATATAGAAACTCCGGGCCGATTGATAATGTGAAGATTGACCGAGGGTCACGAGCTGTTGCTAATCACAGCTGGGGTTGAACAATTATTATAATTATTATTATTATTATTATTTTTTTTTTTTTTTTTTTGCCGCTCAGCGAAGATAGAGGAATGATTGATGAAATCCTATGTTTATTCAGCCTGTTACCATTCTACAACGGCCCCCGCCCATAGGGGCTTGAAGAAATATATGGGCTGCATGATGCTTCCACGCCCGCAAACTAGTACTGGTAAACCGCTTAGAGGATCTAAGCCTGTCCAGGAACCGCGGTGCGAGGTGGACCGTCCATGCTAATAAACCCTATTGGTTTCATTGGGCGACAGGGCTTGAGATGTCATTTCATCTCAATGTCGGGTAAAAGTCCCATAAAATTGGAAGCAACGTAACCAAAATGACCTTGACAGTGTTGACGGGGACGTTAAACCTATAAAATCAAACAAACAAAATAAAAAGAAGAAGATGAAGATGAAGAACTAGAAGATTATCATTATTATTTGGGCCCCGTCAAGCGATTTGGGTACTTATCGCCTATGCGAGCAGCGAAGGTTCAGGCGAGCCTGCGCATCCGCGCAGTCTCGCCAGAACCTTCGCTGCTCGCTCATACAAGCAGTGAATCAAGAGGAAGCTTCATACAGAAAGCCATATCCCTGCCCCTCTGAATGGCTGGGCATGCGCAGTTAAAATTTGTCATGAGACACAAATTCGCTTAGCGGGGCTCATTTATTCTTCTTATTGCTTGCTTGATTTGAGGAGATGAGAGTGTTGAGAAGGAAAGAATGTAAATATAAAAAATAAACTTATTTTTTCTGCTGTTCATCAAAGTATGAACGACAGCAGGTCGCTAGCAAAGTTACGTAACATGAATCCCTTCTTACATGAACAGCAGAAAAATAAAATTCATTTCTGAAGTACCTGTCCAGGAAAAGTGTGGATATGTAAACCGACCGGCTCAACATGATCTTAACTGTTTTGAAGGGCCGTTAACTCCAGAACATGTACACTAGCTTATGTTTCACTTACTTATGCAGGACCTTGAAGCTCGCCCGCCTCTGGGGCCCTCCATCACCATACCGCATAAATGTGGCCACATAGGACATTGCTGGAAAATGAAAGAGTATGATGCATTCTATGGTAAATATAATATATGTGGCTCTGTCGAATGTGCGGTTGACTGCTGAGTAGGTCTCGAGTTCGATCTCCGCCGGATCCGGCAACAATGACGAGGAGATTGAATATGAAATATTTTCTTTGCCATTCTCTCCCGTAAATGGTTAACCACCTATGCTTTAGCTGCACAGGAGAAGTTTGGAGAAGTTTGGATGACTTGGATTACAGGTCGGCATCACTCGGCAAGCCTCGTTAGCCGTTATGTCGGACTGTGACCCTCGCGATGTTTTTTTTTTTTTTTTTTTTTTTTTTCTCGACAGGGCCTTAATAGTATTGATTGAACCTTAAACTCAAGACAAATCAAAACAAAATTACAATTATCAGATTTCCTCAGTTACTTATGAAGATGCATACGAAGAAACACAGTAAAATTCCAATATTAAGACCACTTTGGGGGCTGTTCAAAAGTGGTCTTTCTGACCAGAGGACACTGTAACAATAACTGCAACCCACTAAATAAGCTTTTTTAAGGGGAATGGGTACACCTTCAGGGGAAGCAACTCTTGCAAAAGTATGTTTGTCTCCCATGTCAATAGGGGTCAACTCTTAAAGGAAAAAATTTGCTCCGGAGGAGCAAATTCTTTCCTTTAAGAGAAGACCCTCTTTTCAGGGAGACAGGGCTTATAGAAAAGCGAACAGGAAGTCCCGAAAGTTGTCTCCCTTTGAAAAATGGCGGACAAATCTGCCAGGTGTTCCCATTCCCCTTAAATAACAGAATTAGTCTTAATTTTAGATGGTCCTTAATAGCGGAATTAGCCGCTGTAACCATTTCTATTCAGTATGCATGCCTTTTTTTAACCCATATAGGACAATGGAATCTACCAACTGATAAGTTTGGAGTAGTCCATTTCCAAAATAGGGGTGCCAGATTTGAGTTGTTAGCAGTATTTTTTTTTTCAAAAATGTATGTACTTTCAGCAAACTGTGTAGACCCGGATCAGACGACGCGTTGTGCGGCGTCTGATCCGGGTTGCACTGTTTGCCAACGTCCGAAAAAGGGCCCATCACGAACACACGCATATATAATTTTGACCCCCTCGAACCCCACTTTTATATTGTAAAGCTGGGGTTTACAGGAGTAAACCATATTTTCCTTAGTTCTGCTCCAACATATTGATTGTGGGTACTCGTTAGAACCGCCTCGATGAGGCGGTTCTAACGAGTGCCCACAATCTATATTTTGAGCAGAAATAAGAAAAATATCGCAATTTTTAATCTTAAAATGTTTGTTTTTTTCGGCGGTAAAATTTACACTACATTTGTATAGGCATGTTTTCGCAATGGCTAGGCATATATGGGTTAGATACGGAACCCGGGAAGGGACATGATTTTTTATTTTTAATATGTTGTGCGAACAAGATAATATCTTGAGCGGACAAGATATTATGTTGTGCGGACAAGATATTATCTTGTCCGCACAAGATAATATGTTGTCCGCACAAGATAATATGTTGTCCGCACAAGATTTTATCTTGTGCGCACAACTTATAAAATAAAAAAAATCATGGCCCTTCCCGGGTTCCGTAGTTAGAAACTATTAATTGTTTGCATATACAATAATCACCTTCTCATCTTAGCCACATCATGGTCATGTGAAAATCTGTTATGCGCACGTGCAGATCAGTCTGCGCCTCCGCGCAGTCTGACCTGCATCTAAGTATTCGCTGTATATCGGTTTTACAATTCAATTACGAGTCATAATTTGTGTTGTTTGCTTGAATTGAGATTTTACGTCCCGGTCAACACTATTTAAGTCATTTTGAAGACGTTGCTTCCAATTTTGTGGGACTTCTACCCGACATTGAGATGAACTGACATCTCAAACCCCACAGTACAAACAAACTAATAGGGTTTAAATGCAGGGACTGTCCGACTCGCACCACAGTGCCTGGACAGGCTAGGACCTTCTAAGCGATCTACCAGTACACATGTACGGTCGGTTTCAGCCCTGCGTGGAAGCATCATACACACGGGCAGTAAACATTCAAATTGACCTCCGCCGGTGGTCAATTGAAAATAATTTGACTTATATCCGGAGGTCAATTTGAAAGTTCCCTGTTATTGGTATTCGCGGGCTGCAGGAAGGTCGCAGGTAAGATTATTCTTGATCAAAAGCATATCTTACAAATCGGAGAATGTTATTCCATAAGTGTTTTTTGCACCTGCATGGCCATATCATGTGTTATTGAATGGTTTTTAGTCGTTTCGTCGCAATCATTTTTGAACCGCACGCTCAGTGGTGAAATCGAAAGTAGAAAAGTCAGCAAACACATGTGAATTTGCTCTGATTGTCAAATGACAAGTTTCCAGTGAGCAATTATTGTTGCAGTCAGATACGGCGATACCATATCTGCTCCTAAGACGTACTTATATAAATCTACACGTTTTCCCTACAATGTTCAGGCCATTTTTGAATCTGAGGTCAATTTGAACATGATATGGTCAATTTGACCAATGGAGATTATAATGGAAAACATTTTTTTGAATGAAAATCATGCAATATGATTCTTTTTGTCGTTTTGAGGTTATGTTTAGTATAAAGTCATTGGATCCGTTTTCTGGAAAGAGTGACAGCCAAATTCAGGCTGTCAGTGTACCCAAACTTCACATTCGCTTTACAAATAGTCTCTTCGGAAACAATTGGTCAGAAACACACCAGGCGCACATTATCGCGTGCTAATCTTAATCATTTTGAATTTTCTTCAGATATTCGTCACTATGGGTGAAACATGGGACCATCATTTTACTCTAGAGGCCAAACAACAATCGAAACAATGGAAGCACCCTGGCTCACCCCACCAAAAAAGGCAAATACTGTTCCATCAGTTGGGAAGGTTATGGTCTCGGTTTTCAGGGATGCAGATGGTTTTCTGCTGACAGATTATCTCTAAAGGGACAAGCAATCAATGACACATACTATGTTTCACTTCTGACGCAGTTACGGGAAAATATTAAACTTAAGCGCCGCGGAAAGCTCACTTAAGGTGTGTTGCTCCATGAGGACAATGCTTCTGGAGTCATGGAGTAGAGTCATGCAATGGAGAGATTTAGTGGAAGCTGGGGTCAAATTTTGGAGCCGTCGCAGTACATGTATAACTGATCCTATGCAATAGGCTTAGCCTAACATGTGCACCACAATTTGACTCTACAATCCATTCCGATATCTTTTCTAAGGTTCGGCTCCAAGACTCCAAATCATAAAACATAGTTACAGTGCCTATGTGTATTCTATGTGGTGGAGTCAGAGTGAAATGCTGTAGTGTATTGGCGTCTGGCGTCAGATAGAGCAGATTGTGTATAACCGGATATATCCTGATCTTGATCTAAATTTTTCACTAAATCTTTGCTTCAAACTCCACTCTGTAGAATTCATATGGCAGGCTTGTGAACAGGAGCATTGTCCTAATGGAACAACACACCTTTAGTGAGCTTTCTGCAGCGCTTAATTTCGCGGCGCTTAATTTTAATATTTCCGGTAACTGCGTCAGACGTGAAGCATAATAGGTGCCATTGATTATTTAGATAATCTATCAGCAGAATACCATCTGCATCCCTGAAAACCGAGGTCATAAGCTTCCCAGCTGATGGTACAGTATTTGCTTTCTTTGGCTGGGTGAGCCAGGGTGTTTCAATTGTTGTTTGGGCTCTGGGGTAAAATGTTGGCCCCCTGTTTCATCCATGATGACAAATCTCTGAAGAAAGCTCAAAATGATTAAGATTAGCACGCGATAATGTGCGCCTGGTGTGCTTCTGATCATTTTTTTTCCGAAGAGGCTATTTGTTAAGAGAATGTGAAGTTTGAGTACACTGACAGCCTAATTTGGCGGTCATTCTTTCCAGTAAACGGACCCAATGACTTTATACTAAACAACACCCCAAACTATATAAAGAACCATATTTCATGATTTTCATTCAAAAATCATTTTCCACTATAATCTCTATTAGTCAAATTGACCACCTCAATTTCAAATTGACCTCCGATGCAAAAAAGGCCTAAACATTGCAGGGAAAACGTGTATGTCTTGGAAGCAGATATGGTATCGTCGTATCTGACTGCAACAATAATTGTTCACTGGAAGCTTGTCATTGGACAAGCAGAGTAAATTCATATGTGTTTGCCGACTTTCTACTTTCGATTTCACCACTGAGCATGCGGGACAAAAATGTTTGCGACGAAACGACTGAAAACCTTTTAAAAACACTTGTCATGGACATGCAGGTGCAAAAAAAAAATGATAGAATAACATTCTCCGATTTTCAAGATATGTTTTTGATCAAGAATAATCTAACCTGCGATCTTCCTGCAGCCCACGAATACCAATAACAGGAAACGTCCAAATTGACCTCCGGATATAATTGACCTCCGGAATTGTTTTCAATGGACCACCGGTAAAGGTCAATTTGAATGTTTACAGCCCGTGATACAGCCCGATCTATTTCTCCAAGCCCCAATGGACGGGGCCGAATGATCATAATTGATGATAGGAATGAAGTTCATTTTTGGGTCGATTGTTTATCAATCGACCCAAAGGTATAAAGAACAAAACCTCTATTAGTGCTGGAGTCCACGTGACTATCACATCCACGGAGATTATTTATAGAATTTTATCGCAGTGAGGTCAGCGTGTTTACGTAAAAAGGTTAAATGTAAAATCTGGGCTGGAATCATGGGTAGGGCTAGGCAAACAGTATAGGCAAACAGTGTAGAACCAGGTCAGACGCCGCAGAATGCGACGTCTGATCAGGGTCTACACTGTTTGCTTACAGTACAGGAATTTAAGGGTGAGCCACCAAAAAAACGCAGCGTCTGATCAGGGTCTACATGGTTTGCTTACAGCACAGGAATTTAAGGGTTAAATGTCTAAGTCCTCGTTCCAAATCTACACTCGGAGGCAATCGACCCACCAGTGCTCTCAGTGCTTTGATTGTGGATGTTATCGAAGTGTAAACACCGGCGAATCACTCACAAACCCAAAGCTTCATGCTAAGTTTGTGAGTGATTCGCGGGAGTTTACACAGCGATGAAATCCATAAAAATGGTAATTCATTCCTTATAATTCCAACTTTGTCATCGAAATGTTACGAAAGCCTGCAAAGTAGTAACTTTTAGGAGGAGGCTGGTGACAGACGTCTGTCAAGTCAGAGCGCGGCGTCTGATCAGGGCCTACACTGTTTGCAAAACGTTAAGCCGTTTCCCGGACATTTTTTTTAAGAAAAAAAAAAAAAAAACCTGACACCGCTAAGTTTCAAAATGGACTCCTATATATATATAAGGAGGAAGATTCCATTTGGTACAAAAAGGGTTAATCATTGGGTCATTAGGTCTCTCCGCTGTGGTTTGCGACTCGCTCGGGCCACAAATGAGACGCCAAGATCTGCTACAGAAGGTGGTCTTACTCCGGTTTTAGCTCAACTCTGATGAGCGGTCCGTTCGAAATAAGGGAAATAATCTTGAAAGTGTCGTAAATCCACTAAACACCCCGAGGATAATGGGCATCCTTAAAGCGCTGACACTCATTAGGACTCTCATTGCTGTGGTTCGCACCTCGTTCGGTTCAAATTCTGCAACGTTGCGAGTTGAGCGCGGTCGGCTCGAAATAAATGAATTTATCCATCATGAAAACACACCTGGGCAGGCTTAGATCCTGTAAGCGGTCTACCAGTACTCGCATGCGGGTCGGTTTCAGCTATGCGTGGAAGCATCATGCAGCCCATTTATTTCATCAAGATGAGCTTTTGGTAAATGTCACACATCATTATGGTGTTAATAACCTACATGTACGACTCATTATGTGAACTCGCCCATTCAAATATAATGTAAAATTTTACCACTAAAACCGGAAAATTTTCGGATAAAAATTCTGGCATTTTATCATATTTCTGCTCAAGATTTTGGGTACACTTCAAAACGACTCGGCGAGGCTCCAGTTAAAAGTGGGGTTTAAGCGGGTAACAAATAAATAGGCGTATTTTCGTGATGTGAATAAAAGTTGTCATGAGACTTTTAAAAAGGGATTATACAAAGGAGAAATAAATTACTAAAATGAAATTGTGTAACATGAAAGAATATTTGATTATGATTTAACAATGACTACCATTTGCCTTCGTTTACAAAAACAACGCCAAACAAACGAAGAAATAATAATGAGCCGAAAATTTCACGTAAGCCCAGTTGTATTTCTTTCTCCGCGAAACGCAGGTAATTTCATTTTCAATGAAAGCAATCGGTCAAATTTTCGCCGAGAATCTCCGAGAATTTTCTCCGCGAAACCGGGAGAAATTTCAGCGAGAAATTTCTCGCTCATTTTATCTTTTCTCGATGTTTTGCGGAGAAAATAACCGATTTCGCGTAATGCGGTTTCTCCGCGAAACAAAATCAAAGCGCCAAAAGGCACTGAAATGACAGATTCTGTGAAAAAATCTGATTTACTTTCTTTAGTGATAAGGACAATGGCGCTGGAGTGCTGATTTTTAGTTTGGTTCACAAAACTGAGGTGAATAGGCTGTTATACACTTTCATAATCATTTTACTTGGACATTATAGATAATACAGCATGCAAATGACTACCCAGCAGGCACACGTCGCTAGGGCAACGTCAAATCAACGACGATGCAACCTCATGACGTTGCACCGACGTTGATGTGACGTCACAATTACGTCATGTGCCTGCTGGGATAGTTGCCAGTTTTATGACAACACAAAGCGTAGACGCAACTTTCTTGTAAAAGCTTACACTTGTTGACTGAGATGTGTTTCGCGGATCAGTCAAGAACGTGCCTTATGTCGTGCGCTACAATAAAGGAAAACACTTTTTTGTGCGATGTTTGAAGTTTTGCGGCATGTGACTGATTATTTATCACAACATTGTGCTTACATATTCAGTTATTCAGACCTATACAACAGAACTGGACAGTGATAACTGTTAGGAGTATATTATTGCTGGCTTGCTACCGTACGGTGAAGTTTCTAGCGTCACGTACTTCGCATTTAATTAGGTCATGTAAGTGTTATGAGTTTGTACCCTTTCAGCCCTTTATAGCCAAGTACAAATACCTACATATGCAAACAGTGTAGAACCTGGTGAGATGGCTCATAATGATACATCGCATTCTGTTCTACATGGTTTGACATGCTGTTGACGACTATTGACTAGACACCCAATTTACATGTGTAGAATGGACGCGTACAAATTCAGTGACTGAAGAATGAACTGGAGAAACTCGTGGATGTAACTTGTGTGCGGATCAGGACCAGACAAAGCGGCTTGGTCGATAATCAAAAGTTAAATACAGCTTATTATACGCTCTATTTTTTATTTTTCAAAGTATATCTATATACTTAAATGGTGTGCACTGATTGTAGCGCTATACATATTGTTGTTTTTTTTTTTGTTTTTTTTTTTGTTGTTTTTTTTTTTTTTTTTGGTCTTTTCTAAAAATATACAAAGGTACTTTAATGGCGTATTGATACAAATATAATTAATCATAACCCATTTTGTACTGAATGTAATATTATCACTTATCTGGCGAAGATTTCATTTCGAAACCCCGATTCAAAATTAAGGGACGTCAGCTAGAAATGTAGGAATTAATTTAGGAAAAAATGGGCTAACTTTCGACAACAGTGAAGCCCGCAGTGATGGCCGTGGTTAGAAGCCGCCTCCACGATTCGCCAATGATCTATTATGCGGTCGTCTGTAAAAAATGGGAACTTTCCTTATGCATATTCAGTTATCTTTTCCCGTTTTGTTTGTAATTTAAGAAAGATCATTGTTTTTATTTTGATTACAAATGAAACAAAACATGTAATCAAAATGCGGAAATAATGCCATGAGAAATTAGTTTTGAGACAGCAAGCATGAAAAGTCAACAAATAACGGATTATCCGTGTTTGTGCGGAGTCATATTTCAAAAGTAGTGGAAGCCGGAAGTTCGGACGTTAAAATTGAAAACATGCAGCACGACGAAGAATGACAGAAGGAATCTGTCATTAAAAATGGGTTATTACCGGTAGCTGGTCTGTATATGTGATGCAATATCGATTGGACTGCATGCATGGTGCTACCGCGCAGGGCTGAAACTGACCGAACTGGAGTACTGGGAAAGCTCTTAGCTTAGGTAGTGCGAGTCGGACCTCCCTTAAGCATTTGTGGTTTCTTTGGGCGATAGGGCTTGTGGAGTCATTTCATCTCGGTGTCGGGTAAAAGTCCCACAAATTCGGAAGCAACGTCTCCAATATGGCCTAAATAGTGTTTACGGGGACGTAAACCTCAACACAAACAAATAAACAATATGTATATGCCAATGTCACTGAAATAATAATAAAAAAAAGTTTCTCATGATTTAGCATGTCAGTAGAAACCCAGCTATTTATTGTTTAAGACTTAGAATCAATATTGATAGCTAAATATGACCATATAATCTTTTTTTTTTTCTTTTTCTTTTTTTTTTTTTTTTTTAAAGCCCAGTTTTAGGAGCATGTGTGTGTGTTTGAGTTTTATGTCCTGCCAACAGATTAGATCATACGGAGACGGAACCTCGGTTTAAAGACTCATGACGTCCGGGATCGAACCGACGACCTCAAGTTTATAAAGCGAGTAGCATAACATAACCAGTACACCGCAGAGGCTTCTTATTTCAGGTGTGTCAGGCCTGCTAAATTTCTAGTAGCATTACGAAAACACGCCTATTCAAATACATTGCAAATTTTACCGCCGAAAAAAAAACAACAAAAGTTTAAGATGAAAAAATGTGATATTTTCTTACTTCCGCTCAAAATATGCATTGCGGATATTCGTTAGAACCGCCTCATCTAGGCGGTTCTAACGAGTACCCGCAATCTATATTTTGGAGCAGAAATAAGAAAAATAAGGTTTACCCCTGTAAACCCCAGTTTTACTATATAAAAGTGTGGTTTAAGGGGGTTAAATTTATACAGGCGTGTTTTCGTGATGGTCATGATTTCAAGTGAACTGTGTATACCCTGAAACAGGCTCGGCAACAAGCTTACCTCTGGACAAGGCGTTGGTCCAGGATCTTGTACCACCACATACGTCAACAACTGCATAAAGATCTGTTAAAAGTAAAAACAAGAGGCCTATAGGCCACTATGCTCACCAGAGATCATGTGGTTTATACCATATACAGGCAAGGTGCCTATTTTGGTCTTGTGACAACAATCCCAAGAATAACTTTTCATTCCCTCATCCCATAGAGGTTTTTCATGTAATTTGGTGTCGTTCAGCACAGCAGTTTTAGTGGCGAAGATGGTAAAATACTGAATCTGAGCCATCCAAAACAAAGGTGAGTAATGACCTTGGCCTTTGAAATTGATTTACAACTGTCTTCCATTCAGCTGATTGCAAATAATATTTCTGATGCCACAGGCTACCATGCAATTAGTAAAATCCACTGTCTTGCCGTTTTGCCATACAAATGTATGAGGGATCAAATTTGACATTGACGTAAAACCAGGGGTCATCATTTGAACACATTTGGTAGGGCCCGAGCCCCCGATGCTACATGCCAAATTTCAAGGTCATCGGCCATTTGGTTCCTGAGTAGATTCTAAAAAAATACCATATACGAGCACGGCGGCCATATTGGTCAAGTGACCCATTCCTTACGAACAAATTGCATTACCTCTACCCATAGAGGCTCCACGTGGAATTTGGTTTCAATCAACTTAAGTGGAATGCCCCCGCCCATAGGGGCTTGAAGAAATATATGGGCTGCATGATGCTTCCACGCAGAGCTGAATCCGGCCGGCACACTAGTACTGGTAAACTGCTAAGAGGATCTAAGCCTGTCCAGGAACCGCGGTGGGAGGCGGACCGTCCATGCTTATAAGCCCTATTGGTTTCTTTGGCGACAGGGCTTGAGATGTCATTTCATCTCAATGTCGGGTAAAAGTCCCACAAGATTGGAAGCGACGTCTCCAAAATGACCTTTACAGTGTCGACGGGGACGTTAACCCTCAAATCAAACAAACAAACAAATCAACTTAAGTGGAGAAGAAGATAAAAAAAATGAAATCAGAGGCATTCAGGACAAAAGTCAGTAATGACCTTGACCTTTGAAATCGATAAACTTCCATTTAGCTGACTGCAACGCTACAGCTTCCATGCAATCATAAAAAAATCCACTGTTTTGCCTTTTTTCCGTACAAGTGACCAAATTTGACGTTGACGTAAAACCGATCAAGGTCAACCAAAGGTCATTACTTGAACAAACTTTGTTGGGCCCGGGTCCCGACTCTACATACCAAGTTTCAAGATCATACGCCATTCGGTTCTTTAGAAGAAGAATTTTTAAGGTTTTTACCATATATCGGCATGGCGGCCATATTGGTCATGTGAGCCAGTCCTAACGAACAAAACTTTCTGTCTCCCTTCCACTTGAGGCTACACATATAATGCCCAGTGGTTTATAGGAGATGTCGTTTGAAAATGTTTACGTCCGCAGACACAGACGACGACGACGGACCACTGCCATAACTATAAGCTCCCCCGGAGCCTTCGGCTCTGGTGAGCTAAAACAAATCCAAGTACTTACAGCAAGGGGGTGGAAATGACCCTGAACGGTAACTTAGAAGTTTCGTTTAACCCTCAAATGCTTGCACTTTAACCAAACGGTATAGACCCTGATCAGATGTCGCAATCTGCGATGTGTATTCAGAGTCTTCAATGTTTGCCAAACCCAATACATGACATGAGTTCAATCCGGATGGATTCTACAGGTAACCCTCTTTACACAACGCTACTGGTAAACTGCTTAGGGCTAAGTCTGACCAGGAAAAGTGATGCGAGTTGGACTTCTCCTTAAACACTAGCGGTTTGGTTTAAACAATATTTATTTCAAACATTTACATGCAAAATATAAAATACAGACAATATCATAGAATTCAGGATCTGACAGTAAGCAAAAACGCTTGTCTAGAAGTCATCTCCTAGCGGTTTCTATGGGCGGCAGGGCCTAAGATGTCAATTCATCTCAATGTCAGGTAAAAGTCCCACAATACATCGGAAGGAACTTCCCTAAAATCACCCAAATAGTGTTGACGTGGACGTAAAACAAACAAATCAAATCACATTAAATCACGAAGACTAGCGCGGATAACAGTTACCCATGCCTTTCCTTGCAAATCGGTGACAGTGACAGTGATGTGGACACCAGCAACGTTAAGCTACTGTGCTTAGCAGCTTTTGGTCGACTGGCAAACAATCGACCCAAAAAATCGTAGAGCTTGGGAATGTCTTGAGTATTCTTCCACAATATACAAGGACTGAAACGGAAAATCAAGGGGTTTTCTCTGGGTACTCCGGCTTCCGCCCACCTCTGATTAACGATCGGATCGAAATGAGTGAAATGAACTTGAAAGGGCCGTAAAACCAAAAGCAAATAATAAGAAAAGAAAAAGAAAAAAAAAACACCATACAAGGACAATTGAATCTCTTTGGCCTTTCAGTGGGTATAAAGGCCAAATCAAAATGTGTTTTCGTACCTGCGTGCGAAAGATAAGAACCCAGATCAGTTTGCGCATGTAGAGAAGGTTATATTCTTACACACCAGCTAAGTAAATCTTCGCTACTACCCGAGATAGAAATTCTTATCCTATCAGGCTGTCCTACCCAGGGATTAGATTCTCACAAGTTTAATCATGCGCCCTGTCTCAATACGACCAAACCTGGCATTTACAAAGGACCCTTCTTCTCTCGGGCAATTATAGACTGAAATTTCTTTTCAGATTCTATAATTTTCTCAGCTGACACCGGTAGCTCAGTCGGATACGCTTCCAACTGGTGACCAGGAGGTCGTGGGTTCAATACCTGACGTGGTGATTGATCGTGAATTCTTCTCTACGACCATTCTCTCCCTTTTGCTGATCATCACAAAAACACGCCTATATAATATTAACCCCCCTTGAATCCCAATTTTATATCTAGGATTTACAGGGGTAAATCTTATTTTTCTTATTTCTGCTCTAAAATATAGATTGTGGGTACTCGTTAGAACCGCCTCGATGAGGCGGTTCTAACGAGTATATAGATGGTGGGTAGAACCGCCTCGATGAGTTAACGAGTACCCAAAATCTATATTTTGAGCAATAGGAAAAATATCAATTTTTCATCTAAAAAAAAAATCGATTTTTCGGAGGTAAAGTTTACAATGTAGGCGTGTTTTCGTAATGTTAAGAATGGCAGTTGTGAAGTCCAAACTGTACTGATGAAAAGCCAATGTATGCCTGCCCATAAAAAGGGTAGTTAGTTAATCTTTCTGGTTTAACATAACCGAAATAGTTTTGAGAAGGCCTTTAAACTTCAAACACATACGAGGGTCCGTCAATAACAAGTGAGTCCAGTTTCATAAAGCATGAACTCTATATGGTCAGTGAGAAATATTTCCCTTATAAGTCAACATGATATCTTATGTATAGTTTATCAACGACCTTTGAGAGTTCAACGTTCAAGCGTGGCAAGACTATTAGGGTAAGCAGGTTCCGGATTTCTTTTTTTTTTTTTTTTTCAAAGCATTTTAAAATTATAAATGAGGTTTTGTATAATGCCATTATGTAGAAGTCGTGGCCAAGTGGTTAGTATGATGCAGTACGAATCTCAGTAAAACTATATCTCCCAATGTAAAATCCCAACCGAAGGCGAATTACCTAAAACACGGACCAGTCTAAAATTAAAAGTGCAGTCACGTCTCACTGCGATTTGAAAGACTATATAGTTTATCAACGACCTTTGAGAGTTCAACGTTCAAGCGTGGCAAGACTATTCCATGTTTAAGGGGAAGCAGGTTTCGGATTTCTTTTTTCACATGATTTTAAAATTATAAATAAGTTTTTTTGTTGTTGTTTTATAATGCCATTATGTAGCAGTCGTGCCCAAGTGGTTAGTATGATGCATTCCAAAACTCAGTGAAACTATATCCCCCAAAGGTAAAATTCCAACTGAACGCGACTCACCTAAAACACGGACTAGTCCAAAATTAAAAGTGCCGTCACGTCTCACTGCGTTTTGAAAGACTATACCAACAGGCATAGTGGTGTTTACTTGTTGCAACAAACTAAGTTGTCATGGCTTGGTTAAGCTGGTACCCTGCATGCACCATGACCACGATTCAGGTCATTTACCTTGCCATAAAATCAATGTGGAACTTCATAATCTAAACTCAATAATTTTATTCTATTTTATCATTATATAGACTGAAGGTTTTGAGATTTGTCGACCAAGTCGTTTAGCTACTGGTTGCCTAGCAACAACAGAACTCCTGATTTTTTTTTAATTTTCAATTTTATACAATCTTCTGTTGCTAACCAACATGCTGTGGGTGGCACATTATTTTTCAGGTTTGTGGATTTAGCTGCCAGTTGCATTACCATTCATTTTAAGCCAATTTATCATATGACGTCGCGTCTGAGAGTGTAATAACGCCATGTAATATTTTCGATAATCCACTAGTGGATTAAATAATTATGCAAATTAGGTAGATACGTCCCGTAACGTTACATTTACGACGTCCTAAACGACGTCGTTCTTACTAATGGCGGAATATTGATATTTTTGTAAACAAACGTGAATAAAATGCGCTTTTAATGTCATTTAATAAATAGAATCTTGCATTCGTGCTCGTGTATAATTGAATTTATTGAACTTGTTGAGGAAATGGGATAAAATGCTCGGCAGAGCCTCGCATTTTATCCCTTTTCCTCAACTCGTTTAATAAATTCAATAATACATGAACACTCATGTAAGATCCTCTATATATAGAGAAAACTGGGGTTTATGGGGGTATTGATTATTTTACTTATTTCTGCTCCAAGACATAGGTGGTGGGTACGCGTTAATACCGCCTCAATGAGGCGGTTCTAACGAGCACCCACAACATATGTTTGCTGTATAAATAAGAAAAATATCACGGATTTTTATCAGAAAAGTAGCCATTATTGAGATAAGAAAAATGCACTATGCCGCACGAGTGTGTTATCGTAATGTACATCTCAAATCTACCCCGAAATCCAGAGGCTATATTTCGCCACTTTTGTCAAATTTTCCAACACGTAATAAAGAAGATGAGACATTTCATCAAGGGAGATTCGTGATACATCCAAGCAAGTTTTTAACGCAGTGTTTTAGACTTGTTCAGCTCATGCGTGTTGCTATGGCAACAAGAAAAACATACATGGCCATGCCGACGGTCAGTTAACCAGCGTTCCTTTGTTGCCTAGCAACTGAACAACTGCAATTTCTGTCCTATCGGATGCAATTTGGACTGATCTTCCAAACGAAAATAATTTTGGATGCAATATTAAACCGTTAGTAAAGTATAAGACAAGTCTCACTTTTTATTGACTGATCCTCGTAAATCCTCAGGAACTAAGTTGACCTCGGGACTAACATCCGGTGAATGAATGTTATTTGACATTGCCAAGTTACAACTCTGATCATGTACGCCGTCGAGAACGTTGTCGTCACTGCACGTAGCTTGACTTCACTAAACATCACATTTTTGACATCACATTATGGCGGACGTGGGCATGCAATCGACGTGAATCCTCTACAGTATATAATTGCAACACGCAACAAATGGACAAGACATTGGTTGACATGGTGTTGGTCTGTGTGTGTGTGTGGGGGGGTGGGGGTGGTATGCTTCTCTTGGGATTACATTATCACTGGGCAGGCTTCGTTATGTCGGACTGTGGCCCTCGGGATAGGATTTTTATTCACTCCTCACACCCATGTAAGGTTCTAAAATTCTTGCTAACCAGATACGGAAATCCTTGATTTAACATTGCAGTGAAAAAATGCACTTGACGCCACTAATCATCACATATTGTCATCACAATATGGCGGACGTCGGCATGCAATCGAAGTGGATCGGCGCTCAAAAAAAAAAGATATTAACTTGGAAAAAGGACCAGACATTGGTTGGCGTAGAGTTGGTGTGTGTGGATGTATGGGTGGGGGGAGGGGGGAGGGGGGGGATAGTAAATGCTTCTCTTATATTCTAAATTTCTTGCTCACATCACATGAACAAGTCCGTGAAATGAACAAGCCCCTGAACCCCACTTTATATAGAGAAAACTTGGGTTTATGGGGGTATACATACATTTTCTTATTTCTGGTCCAAGACATAGGTTGTGGGTACTCGTTAGAACCGCCTCGGTTCTAACGAGCACACGCAACCTATGTTTGCATTATAAATAAGAAAAATATTACGGATTTTCATCAGAAAAGTAGCCATTCTGAGATGTGAAAAAATGCACTATGTCGCATGGTTGTGTTATCGTAATAACCAAATAAGGAAATCCAGGATTTTACATTGGACTGAAAATTTTGTCCTAACTAGGGACAAGATAAAAATCGAACATCCTCATGTGTTTGATGTGCACTGATTGAATACGATCCCATGTGGTTGATGTTACTGTATGTTACGCATTACGAAAACACTCCTATACAAATACATTGACACATTTATCGCCGAAAAAAATGAAAATTTTCAGATCAAAAATTGTGATATTTTTCTTATTTCTGCTCAAAATATAGATTGTTGGTAGTCGTTAGAACCGCCTCATGGAGGCGGTTCTAACGAGTACCCACAATCTATATCTTAGCGCAGAAATAAGAAAAATAAGGTTTACCCCCTCGAACCCCAGTTAGAAGCCTCCGTGGTACAGTGGTTACGCTACTCGCCTTGTAAACCAGGGATCGCAGGATCGATCCCGGGCTTCTCCAGACTTTCGGATGAGTCTTTAAACCGAGGTCCCGTCTCCGTATGACCTTAGCTGTTGGTGGGACGTAAAACTAAAACTCACTCACTCACTCGAACCCCAGTTTTACTATATAAAAGTGGGGTTCGAGGGGGGTCAAAGTTATATAGGCATGTTTTCGTGATGGTAACGTCACCAAACATCACAGTATTGACATCGCAATAGGGTGGCCGTCGGCTGCATGATTAAAAATACACGACCAGAAATATAAGGTATGGAAGAAGAAAAAGCATGTGGGTGTTAAGGATAGATAGAAAAATTTGTCCATCGGGAGCACAGTCCGGCAAGACACGTGATGTCGGACTTTGACCCTCGGTATGGATTTTTCTATACACACCCTCATACAGGTGTTAGTTTCTTATGGTCCAAGCAGCGAACAAAACGGTGCTAATCAGGCTGCCCAAATGTTGTAACGGTTTGTTTTCCTTTATAAGCTTTCTTTTGACAGTTTTTATTAATTTACTATCCTGTATAGTGTTCATCGGAGGTCATCCGTATTAACACCAGGTCAACCAATATTAGGCTGAGGTCAAAAATCAATAATCATGTTTTTAATTGTGTCAATTATAATTGTCATTACTCAAGCAATTTCGTATTGGTCCAGTTACAGGTCCGAGGTTTGCTGTATTGGACCGACGCCGGCCTCGGGCCAATACAACAGACCTCGGGCCTGTAACACAGGCAATACGAATTTATCATTTATTAACGGCCTATCCTGAATTGTTCGGAGGTCATCCGTATTAACACTGAGGTCAAAAATCAATAATCAATCAATAATCATGTTTTGTTTTTAATGTTGTCAATTAATAAAACTGTCATTAATCAAGTAATTTCGTACTGGCTCAGTTACAGGTCCGAGGCCTCGGAGCAATACAGCAGAGCTCGGACCTGTAACTGGGCCATTACTTGATTAAAATTTCAATTCACCTAATACAGCTTTAAAGCCAAAGCAATATTTTCCAGCATTGTATTGTTAGCCAATCCTTTTCAATCCGCCATTTTTACATACAATTTTAAGTTCCGATGTTGTTATTGTTTAAAGTTCTTAATGCAGAATTTTTAAAGTTCTTCATAATGAATGTTTTATTTATGATCTTATTTTCCCTGAGACAGCTTAAAAGTATAAGCAATATTTACCATTATTATTTGATTATCCTGTATTACACCAGGTCAACCAATATTCAAAAATCATAAATCATGTTTTTAATTGCGTCAATTAATAAAATTGTCACTAATCAAGTAATTTCGTATTGGCCAAGTTACAGGTCCTCGGTCAGCTGTATTGGCCTCGGCCTTCGGCCTCGTGCCAATACAGCAGACCTCGGACCTGTAACTGTGTCAATACAAAATTACTTAATTATTTGATGAATAACAGTATAGTATTGTATAGCTCGGACCCATCAATATTGATGGGTCCGAGTATATAGTGAACAATTCCGTGTAATTCCGCTATTTTTCTCAATGGAATACTATGAATACATTATGTAATTTCTTTTCGATGTTGTATTTGTTTAAAATTCCTTTATAATATAATGTTATTAATCAAGTGATTTCGTATTGGCCCAGGTACAGGTCCGAGGTCTGCTGCATTGGCCTGAGGCCGAAGGCCGAAGGCCAATGCAGCTGACCGAGGACCTGTAACTGGGTCAATACAAAATTACTTAATTATTTGATTAATAACAGTATAGTATTGTATAGCTCGGACCCATCAATATTGATGGGTCCGAGTATATAGTGAACAATTCCGTGTAATTCCGCTATTTTTCTCAATGGAATACTATGAATACATTATGTAATTTCTTTTCGATGTTGTATTTGTTTAAAATTCCTTTGTAATATAATGTTATTAATCAAGTGATTTCGTATTGGCCCAGGTACAGGTCCGAGGTCTGCTGCATTGGCCTGAGGCCGAAGGCCGAAGGCCAATGCAGCTGACCGAGGACCTGTAACTGGGTCAATACAAAATTACTTAATTAATGACAATTTTATTAATTGAAACAATTAAAAAAACATGATTAATTGATTTTTTTTTACCTCACTTGACCTCAGTTAATATTGGTTGATCTGGTGTTAATACGGATGACCTCCGATCAATACAGGATTGTCAATTAATAATGAATGTTAACTGTTTTGACCTTTTTTTGTAATTTAAATTTACCTAATATAGCTTAACAGTCTGAGCAATATTTACCAGTATTGAACAGTTAACAATTCCTTTTAAATCCACCATTTTTCACAATGAATAACAAATATATATTTTTCAGTTTCCAAGTCACTTCTATAATGAATGTTTAAATGTTTGTATCCTAATGAATGCCATCATATTATTTTTGCATCTATTATACATTAATACGTTACATATTAAAGCCTGCTAATTATGTAAATGGGCCAGGTCGCGGAGAAAACTATTTTTAAAACGTGCGGGCAGTGACGGCTCTGATAAACCTGCGCGCATGCGCAGGGTGATCAGAACCTTTGTTAACCACATGTAAGTTCTTCGAACCATATGCCTGATATTGATAAAGCAATGCTTTATCCTTTTCTATTGCAGACTGTCAAAAGCTGATCTACTCTTCACCAATCGCAGGATTCCAAACACAATGTCTCCTGTGACGTGGCCCAGTTGGCGTACGTCAGCACTGTAGCTTGTCAATTAGACGTTTGACGTTTATTAGGTCTACGTGATACGATAGGTCTAATGAGGTAAACTGTGGTAACGTGAAAAGACGTTTTTAGCAAATGACAATTAATGTTCCGGGACTGTTTACAGGTAACTGACCGCGGAATTGTAGAGACTAGCTAAATCTGAAAGTGAATTACATGTATTCTGCTAATTTTGTTCCTTTACCCTTTGATGTTTTTTTTTTATTTTCATACCAGAAAGAAAGAAGAAAACAAACAAAAAGAAAGAAAGAAAGAAAGAAAGAAAGAAAGAAAAAGAAAAAACACAATGGAAAGATTGGAAGAGTTACCATTGCATTGTGGCTTCGACTGTGAATCAAGACCTACTTTTAAAACTTTCATCAATCCTGCTGATCATGCCTACGCCTACCTTTGCTGAAGAAGCCATCTGATCAGGATCTACACTGTTGGTCAGGTAGCTTTTAAATTGAATGCATATATTATATCAAGTAATTTGATTGGCTGATAGGGAAAATGGGTTTGGCTAAATTAATTTATTCAACAGGACAATGGTTAACCATGACGTTTAAACCAGTTGTCATACATCTTTCATATTTGGCATTCATACTGCTTGTTTTAAGACATTTCTGTTGGCACTATTGCTTTTGACCTTAACCGTGACCTTTGGCCTAATTTAAATCAAAGCACGGACAGCACTGGTGGCTCAATTGTGTCTGAGTGAAGGCTGGGAAATTAACGGTGGCTTAAACTGTTCCAGTACTGTAAGCAAACAGTGTAGACATTGATCAGACGCCGCGTTCTGCGGCGTCTGATCTTGGTTTACACTGTTTGCCAAACCTAACGCACGATTCCAACCCAGGTTCTATAAATAACCCTATTACGCAACACGCTGACCTCACATCGCTAAGAATAGCGCGGCTTTTTCTATAAATAACCGTTACCTGGACTTCCTACAACTCAGTGATAGTCACGTGGACTTAAGCACTGGAGAGCTTCTAATGCTGAGTTACTTTGGGCCGATGACAAACAATCCACACAAAAACAAATTTAACATTGACCATAATTTTTGATCAGTTGCAATGTAACTCTGAATGCATACACGAGTACTGGTACACCGCTTAGAGGATCTAAGCATGCCCAGGCAAAGCGGTGCGAGTCGGACCGCCCATGCTTATAAACCCTATTGGTTTCATTGGGCGACAGGGCTTGAGATGTCATTTCATCTCAATGAAGGGTAAAAGTCCCACAAAATTGGAAGCAGTGTCTCCAAAGTGACCTATACAGTGTTGACGGGGACGTTAAACCTCAAATCAAACAAACGACTCGTATTCATTTTTGCCGTTATCAATGTTCTTACCCTGTCACTTACATTTTGGAAATTGAACAAGCGTCTGTTTGTTTGAATGTTTGTTTGTTTGATTGTGGTTTAACGCCCCCGTCAACAGTATTTGGGTTATTTTGGGGACGTTGCTTCCAATTTTGTAGGACTTTTAACCGACCTTGAGATGAAAGGACATCTCAAGCCCTGTCGTCCAATGAAACCAATAGGGTTTATAAGCATGATCGGTCCGACTTGCATCTCTTTGCTTGGGCAGGTTTAGATCCTCTAAGTGGGTTACCAGTACTCGTGTGCAGTCGGTTTCAGGTCTGCGTGGAAACATCATGCAGCCCATCTATTTCTTTAAACCCCGATAGGCGGGGACGTACGACTCGTATTCATTTCTACCGGTATCAAAGTTTTTACCCTGTCACTTACTTTTTTTGGAAACTGAACAAGCGTCTGTTTGTTTGAATGTTTGTTTGTTTGTTTGTGGTTTAACGTTCCCATAAACAATATTTAGTTCATGTTGCGGACGTTGCTTAAGAAATAGATCTGCTCTAACTGTGATTTGTTGAGTAATAAATCACAGTTTGGATATCAGTTGTAAAGTAGATCAAATCACGAGCGCGTAGCGCGCGTGATTTGTCTACTTACAACTGACCGACAAACTGTGATTTATTACTCAACAAATCACAAACTAGTGCTGTTCTATTTCGATTCTAACACGCTGAAAATCGGCAATAATGCTGTTGTTTCCTTCAAAATCTCACAACTTTTCGCCATTGTTAGAAGAAATCCCGCTAAAATGATCGACTGAAACACATGCATTTATATACTTTTCTAACGTTTTCGATGCGAGAAAATGACGTTACACCTTCCAACGTCAAGAAAATCGACTAGTGACGTCATTAATTTGCTTTTTAATGACGTCACTCTTCACGCTCTTCCTTGTCGTGATTTGTTGTAGAATAAAACATTTATTTTCCACTGCCTATATAGACGCGCTGTGTTAGAATTCCAATTTTGTAGGACTTTCATCCTGCCTTGAGCTGAAATGACAGCTCGAGCCCTGCCGCCAAATGAAACCAATAGGGCTTATATATGGACGGTCTGATTCGCACCACTTTGCCTATGCAGGCTTAGTCCGCCTAAGCGGTTAACCAGTACGCATTTGCGGTCAGTTTCAGCTCTGCGTTGAAGCATCATGCCGCCCAATCTATTTCTCCAAACCCCGATGGTCGGGGTCCGCACAGGCGTTTGTGCAGCTTTCGTATTTGGGATCCACGGCATCTGAGCAAGGCCTGCACTGTTTGCAAGATGTTCACTGTTCTGTAATATGACAAATACCCCGACCTGACAACCCTAGAGTATGAAATTGGCACCTGCTATTAAAACATGAGGGCCATGATGGCCCTGGATCGCTCACCTGATCCATAGGGTATCAAGTCGGCACCTGGGAGAGCCATTATTGGCCCCGGGATATAATATGATTAATCTTGATAGTGGTCTAAAAGGTGAAGCTTCATACCAAATATCAAAGAACGGATACTTCTGGTTTCAGACAAGATTTTTAAAGGTTTTCCTTATATAAGTCTACATAAACCTTGGGGTCCCCGGGGCGGGCCATTTTTGCCCCCCGGGGCTATAATTTGAACCATCTTGGTAGAAATCCACAAGACAAAGCTTCATATTAAACATTAAAGACCTTGGCCTTCTGCTTTCAGACTAGAAGATTTTCAAAGGTTTTCATTGCCTTGACTTCTATTTCCTAGGACTATAATTTGAACAATTTAGATGAAGCTTCACACCAAATACTAAAGCCCTGGGCCTTGCGGTTTCAGAGTAGAAGATTTTTTTTAATTTCCCTATATAAGTCAATGTAAAAACGAAGGGCCCCGGGGCGGGGGCAGTTTTAACCCAAGGGCTATGATTTGAACAATCTTGGTAGAAGTCCGCTAGATGAAGCTACACACCAAATTTCAAAGAACTGCGCCATCCGGTTTTGGAGAAGATGATTTTTTAAAGATTTTCCCTGTATAAGCCAATATCAAACCAAAGGGCCTGCAGGTGGGGGCATTTTTCGTCCTAGGCCTATAATTTGAACAATCTTGATAGAGGTCCACTAGATGAAGCTTCACTCCAAATATCAAAGAACTGGGCCTTGCGGTTTCAGAGAAGAAGATTTTTAAAGATTTTCCCTGTATAAGTCTATGTAAAACCAAAGGCCCCCGGGGCGGGGGCATTTTTGGCCCCAGGGCTATAATTTGAACAATCTTGGTAGAGGTCCACTAGGTGAAGCTTCATACCAAATATTAAAGACCTGGGCCTTGTGGGTTCAGAGAAGAAGATTTTTAAATATTTTCCCTATATAAGCCTATGTAAAACCAAAGGGCCCCGGGACGGGGGCATTTTTGGCCCTAGGGCTATAATTTGAACAACCTTGATAGAGGTCCACTAGATGAAGCTTCACAACAAATATCAAAGACTTGGGCCTTGCGGTTTCAGAGAAGAAAATTTTTAAAGATTTTCCCTATATAACCCTTTGTAAAACCAAAGGCCCCCGGGCGGGGGCAATTTTGGCCCCAGGGCTATAATTTGAACAATCTTGGTAGAGGTCCACTAGATGAAGCTTCATACCAAATATCAAAGACCTGGGCCTTGTTGTTTCAGAGAAGAATGTTTTTAAATAGTTTCCCTATTTCGGCCTAGGTAAAACCAAAGGCCCCCGGGGCGGAGGCATCTTTGGCCCAAGGGCTATAATTTGAACAATATTGGTAGAGGTCCACTAGATGAAGCTTCATACCAAATATCAAAAGACCTGGACCTTGCGATTTCAGAGTAGAAGATTTTTAAAATTTTCAGTAAAAAAATCTATTTTTAGGTCCTGTGACCTAGATGTGCAACAGACCGGAACCATTTGAACAACTTTGAATTTGGACCACCTAAGGATCATTCCTGTGAAGTTTGGTCAAAATTCGATCAGTGGTTAAGGAGGAGTTGTTGTTTGAAGAAAAAGTTTACGGATGCACGCACGGACGGACGCACGGACGGACGACGGACAAAAATTGATCCCAAAAGCTCACCTTGCCACTACGTGACAGGTGAGCTAAAAAGAGGAACATCTGTTCAAGATAAAGAAAGGTGTGTTAAATGTCCATCCTGGAGATTTTCATAATGGTGGCTCAAGGGAGGGTATTTGACCCAAAGTTTGGAATGTATCTAACCCCATGACAGGGGCAAGACCACCATCCCTAGCCCAGCCCCCGACCCTCCCCGCCCCTACCCCCACCTCCCACCCCCGGCGGTTACATTGACAGGTGTATTAGGGAGAAGACTGTTTTGATATAAGTATTTGTCAATAAAACATATGTCTACAACATGCACGTTTCTCACAGCCCCGCCTATCGGGGCTGGAAGAAATAGATGGGGTGCATGATGCTTCCACGCAGAGCTGAAATCAGACCGCACACGAGTACTGGTAAACCGCTTAGAGGATCTAAGCATGCCCAGGCAAAGCGGTGCTAGTCTGACAATCCATGCTTATAAACCCTATTGGTTTCATTGGGCGACAGGGCTTGAGATGTCATTTCATCTCAATGTCGGGTAAAAATCCCACAAAATTGGAAGCAACGTCTCCAAAATGACCTATGTAGTGTTGACGGAGACGTTAACCCTTATCTTGCTGTTCACGACAACCCCTATCTTTTCAAACAGTGTAGATCCAGATCAGATGGCTTCTGAAGAATCTGATCAGGATCTACACTGTTTGACATTCAGTTTATGAATTTGTAGGAACAAATAACATCAAGTAATCTGATTGGTTCAAAGTCAGAGATGGGTGTGGCTAAAATGAATATCCAGCAAGAGAAGGGTTAAACATCAAATCAAACAAAACGTGCACGTTTCTGCAACCATGACTATACAGAAATGTGCGTCAAGAACAGAGCTCATCAATAATTCTAGAAAGTCGTACTTTATTTTTCGTACTTTTCCGCATAAACCCAAATATAAAACATTTTTATAGGTTGTCCCTAAAATAACAATCTATAATATTTACGTGGTCACATTTGAACGTAGATGGTCATATGCGGTTTATGTTATACCAGACCGTGCTGAGGTCGGAGGGAAGGTAACTCTTAAAGTGCTAATCACGATTAGCAGACGATTAGCAGACGACAAGTTTTTCTTTTTCTTCAGAGCAAATATGGCTAGACATTACATGTGAATCGTCTGCACATGAAATGTCAAGCCTTATTTTCTGTCACACGATTCACAAGTAGTGATGTCTACCTTATTGTCTCAGAAAAAAAAAACAATATGAAACACTAAAAGTCCCATGGGCCACTACGCTCACCAGAGACCAAGTGTGAAAAACTCGCACAGGCCTATGGCAGCTATTTTTTCACAGACCATAATTGCTTGAAAAATCCAGCCTTTCAGTTCTGACTTGATTATCAACTTCCATTTAGCTGACTGCAAATATTAAGGGCATACGTTACGAAATATTTCCTACATTAAAAACTGTTTAAGATTCTGTATATGTTCGGCATCATATACTGGCTCACCACATTTGAAACAAGAACACCGCATGCGGGTGCCAACGCTCGGCTGCAGCCCCTTTTCATAATGAACAACTAGTCCGAGTTTCAAGTAAATATATTCAGTAATGACAGAGATATTACAAAATGTCCAAGTTTTTGCACGACGACGACGCAGACGAAAATGTCCAAGTTTTTGCACGACGACGACGCCAGAGCTATTACAATTCCTCGTCGTTTTCTTCGAAAACAGCCGAGCTAAGAAAAAACCACATGTCACCGTGCTGAGTCTCAAGTAATCTGAACAAGAAGAAAATCACCCCAAACTGTTTCCCCAGAAATATCAGAAAACAACCATGTTGGTAAATAGCATGTCAAAAATGACTTTTGCCTACCTTTTAAACATTTAATTCAGTCAAATGATATAGTAAAAGATACTGCTGCCTACCTTTAGCATATTTTCAAGCTCAGCATTTTTTTGCCAAACCAATTTTGTCATCATCCAAAATATCTTTAAAAATAATTCATTGTCTTCAATATTTTGGACCATACAGAAAAATGCTACATTGAAATTTTCATAAAACAAGTTTTTTTTCTCTATGGGATGATTTCAGAGACTAGAAAATTAAAAGAAAACTAGAAATGGTGTTTGTAAAACACAATGCCCCCAACCTTTGCTTGTCCTTAGATGGCAAAATATTCAACAAATATTGTTGAAGACTCAAAAATATACAACAAGAATTCTCCCGAAGGCTATGTCCCGCCTGTGGGGGCGCAAAGTCACCAAACCATGAAATCTAGGTCAAGGTCATACATGGATGCCTGCATAAAAATTTCACTCCTAGTTGCAAGCATGTACCAAGTATCATCAATGAAACTCTTAAAAACAGACTCTTACATCAGGGTGAAAGTTAAGGTTGTCACACTATTTTACAAAGTCAGTGAACCATAAAATGTAGGTCAAGGTCAGAAATGGATAATTGCATTGAAGTTTCAATTCCTAAATGCAAGCTTGTACCAAATACAATTAATGAAGCTGTAATAGAGTTTGAGAAATGGACTCTTACATTAGATAGAAAGTCAGGGTGGTCGCAATAATTCACAAAGTCAGTGAACCATGAAATATGGGTAAAAGTCAAATATGGATGCTTTCGTTGCAGTTGCAATTCCTAGATGCAAGTTTGTACCAATTATAATTTAAAAAGCTTTAATAGTTTTCGAGAAATGGTGAAAGTCAGGGTGGTCGCAATAATTCACGAAGTCAGTGAACCATGGAATATAGGTCAAGGTCAGATATAATGCTTGCGTTGAAGTTGCAATGCCTGGATGTAAGTTTGTACCAAGAATGATTAATGAAGCTCTAATAGTTCTCAAGATATGGACTTGCTGACAAGATTTTAATAAAAAAAAAAACAAGGCATCGCATGCGATACAAATCCCCTCGCACAAGACAACTTCGTGTGTGGAAAACACTGAAATGGCAAAAGTCCAACTTGCTTGAGATATTATCATATGCAACATTTGAGTAAAGTTTGTTTAAAAATCCATCCATAAATGTAGGTTCTAGAGTGATGACAATATTTCTCTAAAAATAGTCATAGGGACCTTGACTTGAGGCCATGGCCGCGAAGTAGATCTTGCTCAAGATATTATCATAAGCATCTTTTGTGTGAAGTTAGATTAAAATCATAAATGTAGGCGGTAGAGCAATAACAAAGTTTTTCTAAAAATAGCCATAGTGACCTTGACCTTGAGGTCATGACCTTGAAAGTCAAAGCAACTCGAGATATTACCATAAGAAACATTTGTGTGAAGTTCTGTTAACATCCATCAATAAATGTAGGCACTAGAGCGATGTCAAAATTTTTCTAAAAATAGCCACAGTGACCTTGACCTTGAAAGTCAAACTCACTCGAGGTATTGTCATAAGGAACATTTGTGTGAAGTTATATTGAAATCAGTGAAGAAATGTAGTCGCTAGGGCGATGACAAAGTTTTTCTAAAAATAGCCACAGTGACCTTGACCTTGAAAGTCGAAATCGCTTGAGATATTGTCTTAAGGAACATTTGTGTGAAGTTATATTGAAATTGGTGAAGAAATGTAAGCGCTAGAGCATTGACAAAGTTTTTCTAAAAATAGCCACAGTGACCTTGACCTTGAAAGTGGAACTCGCTACAGATATTGTCATAAGGAACATTTGTGTGAATCGATTTTGAAATTGGTGAAAAAATGTAAGCGCTAGAGCAATGAAAAAGTTTTTCTAAAAATAGCCACAGTGACCTTGACCTTGAAAGTCGAACTCTTTCGAGGTATTGTCATAAGAATCATTTGTGTGAAGTTATAATAAAATCGATGAAGAAATGTAGGCGCTGGAGCGATGACAAAGTATTTCTAAAAATAGCCATTGTGACCTTGACCTTGAAAGTTGAAATGGCTTGAGATATTGTCATAAGGAACATTTGTGTGAAGTTATATTGAAATCAGTGAAGAAATGTAAGCGCTAGAGCATTGACAAAGTTTTTCAAAAAATAGCCACAGTGACCTTGACCTTGAAAGTGGAACTCGCTAGAGATATTGTCATAAGGAACATTTGTGTGAAGTTATATTGAAATCGGTGAAGAAATGTAGGCGCTAGAGCGATGACAAAATTTTTCTAAAAATAGCTACAGTGACCTTGACCTTGAGGTAATGACCCTGAAAGTCGAACACACTCGAGATATTGTCATAAGGAACATTTGTGTGAAGTTATATTGAAATCAGTGAAGAAATGTAGGCGCTAGAGCAATGACAAAGTTTTTCTAAAAATAGCCACAGTGTCCTTGACCTTGATGTCATGACTTTGAAAGTCGAACTCGCTCAAGATATTGTCATAAGGCACATTTGTGTGAAGTTATATTGAAATCAGTGAAGAAATGTAGGCGCTAGAGTGATGACAAAGTTTTTCTTAAAATAGCCACAGTGACCTTGACCTTGAGGTAATGACCTTGAAAGTCGAAATCGCTGAGATATTGTCATAAGAAACATTTGTGTGAAGTTATATTGTAATTGGTGAAGAAATATAGGCGCTAGAGCGATGACAAAGTTTTTCTAAAAATAGCCACAGTGACCTTGACCTTGAGGTCATGACCTTGAAGTCGAACTCGCTCGAGATTTTTTATAAGGAACATTTGTGTGAAGTTATATTGAAATTGGTGAAGAAATGTAGGTGCTAGAGCGATGACAAAGTTTTTCTAAAAATAGCCACAGTGACCTTGACCTTGAGGTCATGACCTTGAAGTCGAACTCGCTCGAGATTTTTTATAAGGAACATTTGTGTGAAGTTATATTGAAATTGGTGAAGAAATGTAGGTGCTAGAGCGATGACAAAGTTTTTCTAAAAATAGCCACAGTGACCTTGACCTTGAGGTCATGACCTTGAAAGTCGAACTCGCTCGAGATTTTTTATAAGGAACATTTGTGTGAAGTTATATTGAAATTGGTGAAGAAATGTAGGCGCTAGAACGATGACAAAGTTTTTCACAAATTACCAAAATGACAAAGGGCCATAACTCACAAAGTATTTTTCGGAATTTTGTCATAAGTTAATCAGTTCATCTACTCATCACCACCAATCTATTCACCAACTTTCAAGGCTCTAGCTCCAATAGTTTTTGAGATATCTTGCTGACAAGATTTTATTAAAAAAAATTCAAAGGGTAATAACTCTTAAAAGGGGCATAATCCGGACGAGAAAAAAAATACGCGTCAGCTAATTTTCCATGAGGAATCCATATATGAAATTTCAAAACCCTAGCATACACGGTTCTAAAGATATGCTATGCATCACTTTTAGCATACATTACAATGGGCACAAATTACCAAAATGACAAAGGGCCATAACTCACAAAGTATTTTTCGGAATTTTGTCAAAAGTTAATCAGTTCATCTACTCATCACCACCAATATATTCACCAACTTTCAAGGCTCTAGCTCCAATAGTTATTGAAATATCTTGCTGACAAAATTTTATTAAAAAAAAATCAAAGGGCAATAACTCTTAAAAGGGCCATAAATCGGACAAGAAAAAAATACGCGTCAGCTAATATTCCATGAGGAATCCATATATGAAATTTCAAAACCCTAGAATACACGGTTCTAAAGTTATGCTATGCATCACTTTTAGCATACATTACAATGGGCACAAATTACCAAAATGACAAAGGGCCATAACTCACAAAGTATTTTTCGGAATTTTGTTAAAAGTTAATCAGTTCATCTACTCATCACCACTAATCTATTCACCAACTTTCTAGGCTCTAGCTCCAATAGTTTTTGAGATATCTTGCTGACAAAATTTTATTAAAAAAATTTCAAAGGGCAATAACTCTTAAAAGGGCCATAATCCGGACAAGAAAAAAAATACGCGTCAGCTAATATTCCATGAGGAATCCATATATGAAATTTCAAAACCCTAGAATACACGGTTCTAAAGTTATGCTATGCATCACTTTTAGCATACATTACAATGGGCACAAATTACCAAAATGACAAAGGGCCATAACTCACAAAGTATTTTTCGGAATTTTGTTAAAAGTTAATCAGTTCATCTACTCATCACCACTAATCTATTCACCAACTTTCTAGGCTCTAGCTCCAATAGTTTTTGAGATATCTTGCTGACAAAATTTTATTAAAAAAATTTCAAAGGGCAATAACTCTTAAAAGGGCCATAATCCGGACAAGAAAAAAAATACGCGTCAGCTAATTTTCCATGAGGAATCCATATATGAAATTTCAAAACCCTAGAATACACAGTTCTAAAGATATGCTATGCATCACTTTATGCATACATTACAATGGGCACAAATTACCAAAATGACAAAGGGCCATAACTCACAAAGTATTTTTCAGAATTTTGTCAAAAGTTAATCAGTTCATCTACTCATCACCACCAATATAATCACCAACTTTCAAGGCTCTAGCTCCAATAGTTTTTGAGATATCTTGCTGACAAGATTTTATTAAAAAAAATTCAAAGGGCAGTAACTCTTAAAAGGGGCATAATCTGGACAAGAAAAAAATACGCGTCAGCTAATTTTCCATGAGGAATCCATATATGAAATTTCAAAACCCTAGAATACACGGTTCTAAAGTTGTGCTATGCATCACTTTTAGCATACATTACAATGGGCACAAATTACCAAAATGACAAAGGGCCATAACTCACAAAGTATTTTTCGGAATTTTGTCAAAAGTTAATCAGTTCATCTACTCATCACCACCAATATAATCACCAACT
Organism: Lucinisca nassula; assembly: GCA_963580285.1. Lineage (NCBI taxonomy): Eukaryota > Metazoa > Mollusca > Bivalvia > Lucinida > Lucinidae > Lucinisca > Lucinisca nassula. Next base: position 39,653,388 of record OY757024.1, on the reverse strand, counting down.
TTCAAGGCTCTAGCTCCAATAGTTTTTGAGATATCTTGCTGACAAGATTTTATTAAAAAAATTTCAAAGGGCAATTATTCTTGAAGGGGGCATAATCCGGACGAGAAAAAAAATACGCGTCAGCTAATTTCCATGAGGAATCCATATATGAAATTTCAAAACCCTAGCATACACGGTTCTTTAGTTATGCCATGCATCAAAAGCGTAACGGACGGACGAACGGACGAACGGACGAACAGACGAACGGACGAACGGACGAACGATGCAGAAGCAATATGCCCCTCCAACTTTTTCAAAGTCAAAGTTGGGGGCATAACTAGGGATCACCGTGCTAAGGTCTGTTTTATTAAACAAACCGTTCCCCTACCCCCAGATGAAATACATGGTAAATATATATATAAATTCTATGAAAAGATGGTGAATCACTGACAGATACTTTGGATTTGACTTGTAAATAGTAGCTGGCCATAATATGCATTAGAGCAAATCTTTTAAGTAAGACTGTAACCATTTAGGTTGATCTGATCTTGAGTATAGTAGTCGCCGATAAGATTCACTAGGCAGGGCTATCGTTTGAACCTGCCTTAGGAACATTCCATTAACAAAAAGGTAAACCAAGTCAGAAGATTGTGTGAATTCAACTGTAACACAAGCATTGCTGTGGCGTATATGATCATTTCGTCCGCTTGTAGAAAGCGTGCGAAAGGCACTCTACCGAATCTTCTGGTGGACGAAGCAAATTTGAGATATATTGACAACACCTGGGGCCAGTTTCATCAATAAACATCGTACGATTAATCTTAAATTGTTCTTACGCACTTTTTAAAGAACTGCGTACGTCAGTTTCATCAAAACATCGCAAAGTGTTCGCACGAGCTAAATTTGCGTTTCACTAAAATATGTCGCAATTTTGAATATGCTCTTAAACGGGGCCACTTATTGTCACATGCGTGATCACGTGGCGTCTTGAAATAGCCGTGTAAAGTAAATAACACGTTTTAAAATTATTGTTCCAGTGTACCTAGATATATATCCAGTACAAACAACGTTGAATCAACGTTGATTCTAGGTTGTTTCAAACTTATGTTTCCATTTCATTATCGTGAGATACAGATATTAATTATCTGGAACCCCTTTCCACTGTACCACTGGCGATTTGGTCTGTTTTGAGGACGTCGTGACGTCAGGCTTACGTTGCTTTAACGTTGTCATTATCATAATGAACCTTTTACAATCGCGTTTGTCAGTAAATGCGGGGTGGGGTGGGGGGGGGGTATCTTCAGCATTGTTGAGTTTATAATATTAGATGACATGTGAGACTTCGCTGAGCATTTTATTAGCTTTTCACGCTCAATTTATGAATTTAGAAATGGAAGAGCATGAATACAAGATTCAATTTGTCTTATGATTTGTTTGATTTGAGGTTTTACGTCCCCGTCAACACTGTAAAGGTCATTTTGGATACGTTGCTTCCAATTTGTGGGACTTTTACCCAACATTGAGATGAAATGACATCTCAAGCCCTGTCGCCCAATGAAACCAATAGGGTTTATAAGCATGGACGGTCCGCCTTGCACCGCGGTTCCTGGACAGGCTTAGATCCTCTAAGCGGTTTACCAGTACTAGTTTGCGGGCCGGATTCAGCTCTGCGTGGAAGCGTCATGGAGCCCATATATTTCTTCAAGCCCCTATGGGCAGGGCCATTAATTTATCGTATGAACATAAAACACAGTTAATGCATGATATTTTACACAAAACGTCAATACATGACGTTGTTTACTAAGGATACCGCACATAACGTTACGTGACGTAGCCTCTGTAAGTGTTCGTATTTAAAGTATGCCAGTTTTTAGCTCCAGTTTGTTGTTGGCAATGGTCTGTATATAGCAAATATTTATTCATCGATAGTTCATCTGTCAGGTCGTCCAGCCTTTCGATGAAAAATAAATTCAGTTCATTTGCAACATGGATCCTACAGCATGACTGATTTTAAATTACTTGTTCTATAGTTACATGTATACACAGTTGCACATAGTCGAAATGACAGTACGCCAGACAATGACCCCCGCCACCCGCCGTCGACATTAAAGGTTTTCGTACATACGAGCGTACGCATATGCGCGTACTTTCTTCCGTATGGGGTGTACATACGTGATCCTGTAACCCCCGGTTAAGGCATTGTACCAGAAAGAACCTAAACTTTTAAGAGCGTTGATGATATGTTTATTCAGCAATACATTGGCCCTTACCTATGACCTCTAGCCGCATCAATGCCGATGACCTCAAAGTCAAGGTCACGGATTCACAATTGTCAACATAAACGCGTCCATGCCCATGACCTCAAGGTCAAGGTCTAAGACTCAGACTTTTTAATGTCACCGTTGTTCAATAAGAGCTCACTTTTCCTAACCAATTTAATGGATTTAGTTCGTATTTGGTATGACGCAAGATGCAGGTAGTTTCTCCGTCCACATCTGATTAATGATCGGCTCGAAATAAAAGAAATAAATCTTTAAAGGGCCGTAAAACCAAAACTCAAGGTCAATGTCACAGACTTAGTGATTTACTTTTTATTGATTTGGTTCATATCACACTTTTTACAAGATTTAAACGACATTACCCACATCTACGCCGATGTTCTCAAGGACAGTATTCCAGCCGAGAAATGCGGTATTTTTTTTATTGGGCAACATGCTTTTTTTTCTTGGTGAGGGTGGTCCCTGGGTGGGGGCATCTGTGTCGTATTCACAATTCTACTTGAGGTACACTGAGTCTTCATTTTAATCAAAAGTCTAATCGAAGAGTGTGGGTAATCGTTAGAACTATATACCTGAACGCGTTGGTCCTTTTGTTTGCATTGAGGTTTAAAGTCCCCGCCAACCGTTGGTACAATGTACATGTACTTAGGTCAGTTTGGAGACGCTGCTTTCGATTTTGTATGACTTTTACCCGACCTTGAGGTGAAGCGACATTATAAACCCTACCGACCAAAGAAGCCGCTAGGATTGAAGGTGCGGTTCCACTCGCACCACTTTTCTACGGCAGGCTTTTACATTCTAAGCGGTTAACCAGTAATCATGTTTGGTCGGTTTTAGCTGTGCGCGGAAGAACTATGTCTCCAAGCCCCGATGGTCGAAAGCCAGCGACGGTTCTATGTTACACCATGAAATATAGATTGTGGGTACTCGTAAGCACATCCACTTCTAACGAGTACCCAAAATATATATTTAACAAAAAAAAAAAAGAAGAAAACCCCCAACCAAAACCCAAACTTAAAGATTATAACAAAGGTGTCAGGTTCGATGGGTCTTCATTGCATGGTCACTGATGAGGCCTTATTACCCGAAACTAGCTAGTCTGGCCCAGAAAACATATGCACTCCATATTTTCCAGTTCTGTGGTGTATCCCTTGCTTCCAAAGGATAACCCTTTCTGTAACATATTGTATGAGTAATGGGCATGATCTGCGAAGGTAAGCAAAATGACATGTTACCTACCACACAAGCTTCTATAACCTATGCTGCGCGTTATCGTCTTTCCTTATGTCAGTGACATGTCCAAAGTTTAAGACGAAAAATTCAATGTGCGACGTCTAAATATTCATCTCAGAAATACGACAAAATGTGCGAACATCTCGAGCATTTGATGAAACAGGATTTTTGTCGTAAGAACTTCGTACGATCTTTTTACGACGAAAATACGTCGCAAATGCTTTGATGAAACTGGCCCCTGAATAGCTCCGCCTAGTCAATCTTATCTGCGACTACTATAAATGCCGAAAAATTAAAGTCGCAATGTTACTGTTTTCGTGAAGTTTATGGCCAAGCTGAACATGCTTAATAACGAAATGAACCCAAAACAATATCTGTTCAACAAATTTCAACCATTTCCTTAACCAAGAATGGTAAAATGTTCGCTCTGGCATAACTTTCATTTTTGATGATCATACAAAAATGGCGAATTAGTAGGAATTTGCCTTTAATTCTTATGTCATGGGCTAAGAGAGAATCAGAAAACTCTACTGTTTTGCATTTATACAGTCGAACTTCAATGGCTCGAACACCTTTGGGACCTCGAAAATCTGTTCGAGACAGGGGTAGTTCGAGCCAGTGAGGTTACTGACAGGAGGCATAATGAGATACTTTAAGACATCTTTTCGGTGTTTTATATTGAAAATGTATGCTGTGTGTACTCATTAGAATCGCCTCATCGAGGCGATTCTAATGAGTACACACAGCATACATTGCAAGGTAAAAGACTAAAATCTCCTTTAATTACCCCCCCCCCCACCCCCCACTATTTCTTATGTATAGGATTTCGCTAGGGGCTCGAGAATGGGTTCGACACATCCATGGTGAACGAGCCATCGGTGTTCGAGCCATCGAAGTTCTACTGTAGTTGGCCATCCAAACCACACAAATAAATAAATAAATAAATAAAAGATATGATGGCAAAATTGAGTAGAGTATAGCCTCCATGCAAACTAATTGTGTTCTTAAGTGTGTTTAAACGTGATAGCGGTGGAAGCCACTTATGAAAATGTCCCTGGGCTTAGAATTAGGCGAAAGGTCAAATGAGTGCAAAAAAAATACAATAAAATTTGTAAAAAGTGGTATTTGTACCCTCTCTCTATCTAGCAGACCAAATAAAGTTAATTAAAAGACCAGCAATGTACTTAGGACATATCATTAATGCATCATATGTGAGAAAAAAGTTGCACTTTAGATTTGGCCTAGTTCAAAGGTAATTTAAGTACAAATATCCTTTAAATATGCATCAATATTTATTGTTCAAAGGGTTATCTAAGGGTTATGTCAACTGAAACAAAGTCAAATGATCTGCCATTTCCTTATCTAGGAAGCATAACCCACACGTTATACTAACTGCAAAATGGCCAACCTTATCTGCCATAGGTCAAATGTCATTTAAGTAGATATTTGGCAAAATAGGTTTATTTTGCAAAATATGTTGATTATTCACATGTCATCCATTATTATAAGTAACATTCCAAATCGTCTGAGTTCTTACTAGACGTCACAATGATATATATATCAAGAAATATAGTATATGATGAAGATATATCTAATAATAACACAAGTGAAGTTTATGAAGTTTCTGGAAAAAAATGAGTCACAGATTAATTTCATTTGGTAAATAACTTGTTTACAAGAAAAGGTACTTTGGAATCTTCCAGAAAGTTCAAATATCCTTTAAATATGCATCAATATTTCATTTGTGGTCCTTACAAATACACCAAGAACAGTACCCAAAATAGGGTTGTAGAAGAGATTGGACAGTGTATACAGTGTAAATGTACATCATAGGTAAAACCCTACCCAAAAAAGGGTTATAGATTTGTAGGTTGTTAAGATACATCCAAGGTTCAAAACCCTACCCAATAGAATAAAGCAAATTCTTGAAGTTGAATAAAGCAAATTCTTCTGATACCGAGGCCCCGTTTTTGGATTTACATCTATCTATTGTAGATGGGTATGTTTCTTGCACAATTTGTGATAAACGCGATGATTTTGATTTTGAGATTGTAATTTTTCCTTTTTGGATGGTGATGTTCCTCGTGCGCTATCCTATGGCGTTTATATTTCGCAATTAATTCGATTTGCTAGACGGTGTAGTCATGTAACTGACTTCAACACTCGTAATAAATTGTTAACGGCTAAACTTCTTAACCAGGGTTATCGGTATCATAAACTACGAAAAGTATTTTCAAAATTTCATAGACGTCAATCTGATATAATTTCAAAATTCAATATTGGACTTAAATCTCTTCTGCAACAAGATCTATCGGAACCCGAATTTTATGGTGACTTAGTATATAAATTCAGAAAAATATATAACCGCAATGACTTCAGCACCCAATTTCGTAAAATCATTCTTCGATATAAAAAGATTGGGTACAACATAACTGTTATACGACAGACTGCATGCATGGTAGTTAACCCAATCACGGTTGACAACTTTGCTTCCCTCTTAAATTGCACGCCGGTGGGTACGGCCTCAGAATCTATGACGGTTCTAGCGTAAAGCTTACTGAGAATAAGAGCGATCTAATTCAATGTAACGTTGGTTGGTGCTTGATACTATGTCTCTGGTTGGGCCTGTCGGAGTCTAACTGTTGGTTTTCTTTTGCTCCGTCATTTCAGTGGTTTCTTGCAGTCGATGCCTCACCGTTGTTTCATCTCTGTGGTTGTTTGATTTTTAGTGTTCACGGAGATGTTGCACTGATGAGTTAGGAGGCCTTCGTGCGGACTGAACAAATTATTTGTCTAAATCGCAACAGAAGTAAGGGCGAGGATTGTGGCCACGTAAAATCGATTTAAGCCCCCCCCCCCCCCAGTGGAATTCGTTTCCGCTGACCGTTCCATGACGGTTCTTCTGTCGCGGTTTATTTTGTTATGGTTTGTCTTTGGGTGTTTGTGTCGCTTTAATTATTTTATTTTGGATAACCTATCGGCCATTTTGTGGGAAAGTAATTGTGCTTTTTTCATCTCTGTGGCTGTTTGGTTTTTAGTGTTCACGGAGATGTTGCACTGATGAGTTAGGAGGCCTTTGTGCGGACTGAACAAATTATTTGTCTTAATCGCAACGGAATAAGGGCGAGGATTGTGGCCACGTAAAATCGATTTAAGCCCCCCCCCCCCCCCCCCAGTGGAATTCGTTTCCGCTGACCGTTCCATGACGGTTCTTCTGTCGCGGTTTATTTTGTTATGGTTTGTCTTTGGGTGTTTGTGTCGCTTTAATCATTTTATTTTGGATAACCTATCGGCCATTTTGTGGGAAAGTAATTGTGCTTTTTTCATCTCTGTGGCTGTTTGGTTTTTAGTGTTCACGGAGATGTTGCACTGATGAGTTAGGAGGCCTTTGTGCGGACTGAACAAATTATTTGTCTTAATCGCAACGGAATAAGGGCGAGGATTGTGGCCACGTAAAATCGATTTAAGCCCCCCCCCCCCCCCCCCCCCAAGTGGAATTCGTTTCCGCTGACCGTTCCATGACGGTTCTTCTGTCGCGGTTTATTTTGTTATGGTTTGTCTTTGGGTGTTTGTGTCGCTTATATTATTTTATTTTGGATAGCCTATCGGCCATTTTGTGGGAAAGTAATTGTCCTTTTGGCTTTCCGCTATTGATGTTTCCATTAAGGTCTGTTGTTTCATGTTTGTGGTTCTTTTTCCCTTTGGTGTCTCTGATGGGAGCTGTAGGTTAATTGTATAGAATCCTGATCATTGCCTCCACCTCTTTTTTAAAAGGGTGTTAAGGTACATCTTAGGTTAAAAAATACCACCCAATAGAGGGTTATAGAAGAGATTTGAAGAAGCAAAAGGGTGTTAATGTACATCTGTGTTTACTAAACACTACCCAAGAAAGGGTTATAAAATAGTAGGACAGAAGCTACATGTTACGGTACATCTGAGGCTGCATCATATATAACTCAAGAGAGGACCATAGAATAGATGTAACTTAGCTAACAGGTATAAAGGTACCGATTGTGATATAAGACAATACCCAAGAGAGGATTAAAGAAGAGATTGAAAAGAAGCTACAGTGTGTAAAGCAACTGCCGAGGCTACAACACTATATCCAATAGAAGGTTGCACGGAAATGTTGCACTGATGAGTTAGGAGGCCTTCATGCGGACTGAACAAGTTATTTGTCTAAATCTCGACGGAAGTAAGGGCGAGGATTGTGGCCACGTAAAATCGATTTAAGACCCCCAACCCCCTAGGAAATCTTTCCACTGACCGTTCCAAGGCGGTTCTTCTGTGGCGGTTTATTTATGTTGTTGTTTGTTACTTACTGTGTGTATCACTTGTGTTTTTTTTTATTTTTGATGGCCATATGGCCATTTTGTGGGAAAGAAACTGTCCTTATGACCTTCTATTGTTTAGGTTTCCATTATGGTCTGGTCGCTTCATGTTTGTGTTTCTTTCCCTTTGGTGTCTTTGATGGGTGGAGTAATTTAATTGTATCGATTCCTGATCTTTGTTTTACTTCTACTTTTAATGATGGATTAGACAGACGCTGAAGGTTGTAAAGATAGCACTGAGGCCTCTAAACACTAAAGAAGGGAGAAATGAGTGATGAGTTATATCTGAAGCTTCCAAACCCTATTCCATAAAGGAGGTTATAGAACATACTGCACTGAAGCTTATAGGTATATACATACATCAAAGGCTGTACAGCAGTATCTAAAGGCGGTTATAGAATAGGTAAGACTGGAGCTTTCTTTTGTAAAGTTGTTGTTTTCCAGTTTCCCCGTGTCGCGGGTCGTCAGCTGGTGGGGTCCCAGGGAACGAATCCATGCTGGCACTACACCGTAGCCGTTCGGTGGTACCCCTATTCCCCGTTGCCGGTGAACAGTGAGACCATCGCTCGGCTCCAGCCCTTCTTTTGTAAAGCTATCTCTGAGTGGGGTTTATAGATCAGATGGCACTGAAACTAACAACTGTCAAGATACATCTGAGGGTGCAAAATCAGCAACCGAAAACAAATGATATAAAACGAATGGGTCTGGTGCCTATCGTTAATATTTCAGATGTTTTATACATTTTTGGAGTTCACAGACCTGCTTCTAAACGTAGAGATAAAAGCGTAAAACATTTCTCAGGTTTCTTAGACAGATTATTCTGGTAAAGATTGACTACACATGACAAATTAAAAGCCCTTTTCATGTATCCCAATCAGCAATGCATACACCAGTTGGGTGGCAACCCATTAGTGTATTTTGTCCTGAAACTACTACATCTTCAAAAATAAATATATCAGACACATTAATGAATAATATCACACTACATTATTGTAACAACACGATTTTGATGGATTGGTATGGTGGTTGAATAGTAACTAAACTCACAATCAGATTTACCCATCCATTTCCCATTCTGTGTTCACTGAACCATGAAATGTAGCTCAAGTCAACCAGTTCTACATCGCTATCAATTGTGCTGAAAAAATGATACTGTTGTGAAGGAATCATCATTGCTAGCCTCCTACATTACCAGTAACTTCAAAATGTTTTAATGATTAAGGATAATAATAAGGAAAAGTCACTTGATGTTAGAAAAATGCATTTGATCTTCCTAAGTTGCAATTTTGTTTCGAAAAATGTTTCCAAACATCACGTCAGACATCTTTCAGTCTACCTAAGAACACATTGCAGTGAAACAGAAAATGGATGATAACCAAAGTTAACGTTCAAAATACACTACAGTGATATGCTAAGCCAAGCTATCTCACCAACTTTTAAAGGCCTGTATCTTGAACAAATCCATCTTTTCGTTCGACCAGAGGTATGCCATAATTAAGTACACATGTTAGGCTGTTTACCTATTTGTTGTTGTTGTTGTTGTTGTTGCAAAAAATAAAAAGATTTTGGTACAATGCCAGAATACCCCCAAATGGGCACCCCCTTTCAAATAGTTTATTTTAGCTAGCCAAGTCTGTTGCAATCAAATATACAGTGCAATAACAAAATAATAAGTGCAATAAATGTTCAACTGTGATGAGAGAGATCAAAAACGGTTTTAAAAATAGTTTTCAAGCAAGACATTTTAACCCTTGTTCTGCTGAGCCCGGATATGCCTTTTCTCCGAAACAATGTAGATCAAGATCAGATGGGCATCATCGCTTCTGAAGAAGCCATCTGATCAGGATCTACATTGTTTGTCATTCAGATTGTGAATTTGTTGTAATAATTTGCTACACGTAATCTGATTTGTTGATAATCGGTAGTGGGTGTGGCATATATGAATATTCAGCAGGACAAGGGTTAAGATTACATTTTTTTATCAATTGCTACATTCGTATTATGACAAGTACCTTTTATCATTTTTGAGAAAACAAATACTTCTCATAACGTTTTTTACAGCTCTTCATTCGAATAGTATTTAGAAGCCCCTGTGGCGCAGTGGTTATGCTACTCGCCTTGTAAACCAGGGATCGCAGGATCGATCCCGGGCTTCTCCAGACTTTCGGATGAGTCTTTAAACCGAGGTCCCGTCTCCGTATGACCTTAGCTGTTGGTGGGACGTAAAACTAAAACTCACTCACTCACTCACTCGAATAGTATTTCGCTTAAAACACATTGTTATTACCGTGAATGCATTTACCATATATGCTTGTTAGTCAAAACAATGCCTCAAGACCCCCTAGACGTTTTAAATAACATTCTGGTATAGTTTCATGAAGATTGAAGCAAACCGTGGCCTGTAGCTTGCAAACAAGGTTGTAAAGCAGTTTGACCTTGTGACCTAATCTGACATGGCCCATATTCAAACTTAACCAAGATATCATCAAGACAAACATTCTGGTATAGTTTCACGAAGGTTGAAGCAAAACTATGGCCTCTAGAAGGTGAAGAAGGTTTAAAAGAAATATAACCTAGTGACCCAGTTTTTTACCCGACCTGTTCAATATTCCTGACCCCTGCAACAGTGTCAACCCGGACAAGGGCATCAAGAGCAAATAACTCACAGTATCGTAGGTACCAGTCCTATAGTGATGCCCTGAAAAACTCTTTCTTCCCTAGAAGGATTCCTCAGTGGAAGAGGGGTGAGTCGAAAAACCCAAATCTACCCAAATCCACTGTATTTACCCAAATCCACTGTATTTACCCAAATCCACCTGATAATTACCCATATCCACCTATAGCTGGCCTATTTAAAGTCATTTAAGTTGTTTTTAATGTTTATATGATAGAATATATCACTTAGGACAAATAAATAGCCAAATTTAGTAACTTTGATATTTGGGTGGATGATAATTACACAATAACTATTTACCGCACATACCTCACCTCGCTCATGAATATGAATCAATTTTCTGTTGCTGATATGGAAAGGGTTCGACCTCGATGTGTAATTAAACAGTTCTTAAACATTACAAATTTAATTTTATATTCTATTGACGATTAAATTAATAAAATGTCATGTATCCGTGTTATCTGTTTTTTTAAGATATACACCTACTAGGCAGGTGTTTTGCGACAAAACATCTTCAAGTCAGAATACACAGATTGCCTTAGGCTGTCCTATGGTCATAGCACGCACAGAGATCACCATTACCTGTCCATTTATTTCTTTATTTTAGATTATAACCAAGCAAATACGAAAGAAAGAAAGAAAGAAAGAAAGAAAGAAAGAAAGAAAGAAACAGAAAGAAAGTAAACCTGCCTCATTCTTTTAAGTTCCGTATCCTCGTCAACAATATCGTATGATGGTAGAAAGAAAGAAAGAAAGAAAGATAGAAAGAAAGAAAGAAAAAGAAAGAAAGAAGATGATCGAAAGCATCACGGAAACATGGCTATATAATTTTGTCCGCTCGAGCCCCACTACGATAAAGTAAAATTGGGGTTCACAGGAACAAAGATTTTTTTTTAGTTCTGATCAAAAACATTGATTGTGATACACTAAAGAACTGCCTCGTCGAGTCGGTTCTAATGAGTACCCACAATTTACGTTTTAGCCGTTATACGAGAGAAAGACAGGAAGAATAGAAAGGATGAAAAAAGAAATAGTATTTACATGCTTCTGTGCATTCTGGTTTTCCATCCAAGTCAACAAAATTTTACTTATATTGAAAGAAAATAAAATAAGAACGAATGAATGCCAAAATTAGTAAATAAACGAATATATGATGTTTGAATAGAAAGAAAAAATGATAGAAAGAATGAAAGAAAGAAAAGATTATTCAACAAATGAACGAACAAATTTTGCAAGCAGGAGTCTGATTTGTTTTACCCCCAACACGGTGTGTGGGGATAAACATTATTTCTTTATTACTTCTGCTCAAAACAGATGTGTACACACGTTAGAACCGCCTAACCAAGACGGTCCTAATGAGTGCCCACATCCTAAATCTATGTTTTGAGCCCGTTATACAAAAGAAAGAAAGATGCAGTCACCGGCTTCCTTGCATCAAGGCTGTAACGCCCTCGTTTACAGTTTGATTCTTATTCAAAAGAAATTTGTTTGTTCGTATTGGAATTTAACGGCCCAGTCAACACTATTTTAGGTCATTTTTTGAGCCGGCCAGTTTACCTATTCACACTTTTTCTGGGCAGGCTTATACGCAAGCGGTTAACCAGTAAAGTGCACATCTCGCCAGAAACTGCGGCTGCCCTTCTTGAATCAGCGGAAGGGAGAAAATGACCGTAGAAAAGATTTCATGATCAATCTCCACGAAAGAATGTTGCCGACCCCAGCAGGTATCGAACCCGCGTCCTCCTGATCACCAATCAGACGCGCATCCCACTACTGAACTACCGGGGCCACCGGCTATTCAAAAGAAATTAAGAATGCTGAAATAAATACATGCATGAGGGCATACATGATGCGTTTAATAGGAAGGAAGAAAGAAATAACTGGGAGACAAACGGACATCGAATAAACGAATTCTGGAAACACTCCTATGTTTTTATATAGTAAAATTGGCTTTTACGGCGAAACTGGTTTTGAGCAGCAATACGATAGCAAGAAAGATGAACACCTGCCTCTTCACCTCTGCCTCTAAGTTCTACGTTCTCGTCAACAAAAGTTCTTTTCATTTGAAAGAAAGAACGAAAGAATAAAGCTAAAATTAATGAATAAATGTTGGTCTGAAGAAAGGAAGAATAAACAAACAAAAAGATAGATAGAAAGAAAAAGAAATAATATCTGCCTCTTCGCCCCGTCTGTATGGTCTACGTTATCGTTTGTTTGTTTTGTTTGTTTGATTTGAGGTTTAACGTCCCCGTCAACACTGTAAAGGTCATTTTGGAGACGTTGATTCCAATTTTGTGGGACTTTTACCCGACACTGAGATGAAATGACATCTCAAGCCCTGTCGCCCAATGAAACCAATAGGGTTTATTAGCATGGTCGGTCCGCCTCGCACCGCGGTTCCTGGACAGGCTTAGATCCTCTAAGCGGTTTACCAGTACTAGTTTGCGGGCCGGATTCAGCTCTGCGTGGAAGCATCATGCAGCCCATATATTTCTTCAAGCCCCTATGAGCGGGGGCTATCTACGTTATCGTCGATAATACATCAGTTCATTTGAATGAACGGATGAAAATTGAGGGAAGAAGATTGCTCAATTGCAGATTTTTTTCCGAAAGGTAATAATAATAACCAAACACTTGTCTTCCTTTTACTCTTTCCAAACTTTCGAGGGTCTTCCCCTTTCATCAGGGTTATATGGACACAGTACTTTGCATCTTTAATTACTTTACCACAGGACGTCGTTGATATGCAGTGGATAACGTCATGTAATAAATATCGTGTTACCACACGTGTAATAACGCTTTGACGACGTCCATGCCAACCATGCACTATCTCATTTGAAATGATCATATGATAAACAGATTCTTACACTCATGGTCATTTCATATGAAATTTCTGAAACTCGCCAAAGCCTCGTTTCATAAATTTCATATGAAACGACGAGTGTAAGATCCTCTATTTATCATATGACGTCGCATCTGAGAATGTAACAACGCCGTGTAATAAATACCGTAATCCACTGATGCGTTAAATTAAGGAAATTATTTAGATACGCCCCGTAACGTTACATGCACGGCGCCCGTAATGACGTCGCGTTTACTAATGGGAGAATATGGACATTTCTGTAAACAAATCTCGAATAAATAGAGGATATTTACTTTTTTGAGGTGGATACCAAAAATACTTCATCGAGTGTGTTGAAAACATCATAATTTTCACGAGTGCGAAGCACGATTGAAAATTCGAATGTTTTCAACACACAAGATGAAATACTTTTGGTATCCACCGAAAAAAAATAATGTTCTTTTTATTTTATAATTTATTTGGACACTTACGGTAATTGATCGACCCGAGACAGTGACGTCACAATTTTTTACCTAGCTTCATGACGTTACAACTGTCAGTTTCAAAGCGTAAACAAATCGCTATTTTGGATTCCAGCATTTTTAGGTCAAGGTTTGTTTGATTTGAACACTGTAAAGATCATTTTGGAGATGTTGCTTCCAATTTTGTGGAACTTTTACCCGACATTGTAATGAAATGACATCTCAAGCCCTGTCGCCCAATGAAACCAATAAGGTTTATTAGCATGGACGGTCCGCCTCGCACCGCGGTTCCTGGACAGGCTTAGGTCCTCTAAGCGGTTTACCAGTACTAGTATGCGGGCCGGATTCAGCTCTGCGTGGAAGCATCATGCATCCCATATATTTCTTCAAGCCTCTGTTGGCGGGGGCCGAGGTACGTTACAGAACGCGCTGTGCTTATTTGAAGTCTATTATATATACACACAAACAGATTCTAGGTGCTCGTTAGAACCGCCCCCACATTGGCGATTTTAACGAGTGCCCACAATCTATATTTTTTTTTCAAGAACACAGAAATAATGTATACCACTGTGAACCACACTTTTCTCAATATAAAGTGTAATTTCACCTTTACGTCTCACCAACAACTAAGGTCATACGGAGACGGACCTCGGTTTAAAGACTCATCCGAAAGTCTTGAGAAGTCATAAAGTGTAATTTAATTGTGATAGTTTTCTTATTTTTGCTAAAAAATTAGTTTGCGGGGACTCGACAGTTCTATTGTTTACCCACAATTTATTTTTTAAGCAGAAATAAGAAGAATAGTGCTTACCACTGAACACCCTTGACTTAAAGAGGGTCAAAATTATTTTGGCCTGTTTTCATGGTGTGTCTGACTTTTCTAGGCTGTTAAATATTTAAATACGCATTGTCACTTTAACAGTAAGGGCAAGAGCTAAGACATAAAACTAAGATACGTCTATAGTCAAGAAAAAATATATTGTTATGAAATGAACAGAACTCATTGCATTATTTTTGGGAATGCTATGGTAATAATCAAAGAACATACTTTGAGGTTGAAGATCATTACTTTGTGCAGAAATGTTACTTTTTCTAATTAATGCATGAAATTTGGCATTTTAAGGTGCATGATCAGTAATCAAGATCAGGGCTCATCATTAACTGTCTATGATAAGTAATCATGAGGCAGGGCTCATGTTCAGTGATTGTGATAGGGGCTCATGATCATTGATCACGATTGCGGATCGTGATCAATGATTATGATAGAATAGCATGATCAACAATCATGAGTCCTGATCCATTTTACTCATATATAAGGCAGTGTGAGAGAGCAGTGAGGGTCTTTTTGGGTGATAAGTTCTGGAGTGAGATAGAGTTTTGGACCTGTTTAGGGAAATAGTACCATCTTGTTTTTGTAAAAATTATAGTTGTATATGCTAGAAAAAAATATATATACATTAAATAAGTCAAAATTCTACAATCTTAGTTATTAATGGGATATTAAACTCGGCCACAGAAAATTATAATTATTTTCCATCAAACTGGTGGTAGACAGTAGATTCTTCCTGCTGAGTACTGACCAAGTTGGAAATTAATTTATGAGACCCAAGAAATATTATAAGAAAAAGTTTTTGTAACACTGGTGAGCAAGCGGTGGGATGGTACTTATACATGCCATTGAAGTGTAATTATTTGTGATGTGGGAAAATTACCTGTTTTAATTGAATGCTGTAATTGGTTAGAGTGGTTGTTTCGAAAATGTCTCTTGAGACTGAAATTTCAGAGTTAAAGAAAACATTGGGTTTACTGGATGAGGAGAAAAGGAATTTGATCACCCATTTTGAGTTACAAGTTCGGGATGAACTTTCGGCTTTAAAAAGTACAGTAGATTTGTTAGAAGAGGAAAATAACTTAGTTTCACAGATGAAAGTCCAAGAAGAAAATTATGTTGCTACAATCAAGTCTTACATAGAAAAAAGAGAAATGCTGGAAAAACAAAAAAATGAGCAAATTGATAAATTATTAAAGGAAAAATGTTCACTGGAGGCAAAAATTCTTGGTGAGGACCAAGAGGCATCAGTTTTGCAATACAAGTGGTAGGGTTTATATTGTCTTGTGTGTTTTTGTTGTGTTTCTAGTGCTTAAAGTGTTTCAATATGGGCCCAAAGAAAGTGCTTAGTAAAGATGACAGTGCTCTGGGCACAACCGGTGATAGATAAGAGGAAGTGCGTGATAAATTATTGGAAGCTTATAGTGAAGCAGAAGATGTTAGACGCAGAAATGCTCACCTTGAAATTGAGAATAGTAATTTGCAGTCAGTTTTAAGAGAAAAAGATGTTGAGTTAAAATATCTGAGTGACAGAATGGATACAGAGTTACAGAGTGTAATTCGTGATAGAGATGTCACAATTCAAAGGATTCAGGATGAGCTGGAAACAGCGCAGATAAAGCTTGCAGAAGCCTGTTCGGCTCGTGATGTAAATCAGGTTCAACAGAGAGGAAATTCAGATGTTCACAGGAATACCCCGAATGTTACGGCAGGGCCGGCACAACATGCCGCAGGTGGACATTTGGACATACCCCTGCCCAGGCAAATGATTTATGATGGGAAAACACCATATGAGTTGTTCATCAGGTCATTTTTAGCATTAGCAGACACATGTGGTTGGGATGACAAGGAAAGGGCATTTCGTATACTGAATAGCCTACGTGGAGAGGCTGCTGATTTCGTTTTTACACAGGTCGATCCAAGGGTTCAGCAGTCATTTTATGCACTTGAACATGCACTCGAAGGACGATTTAAAGAGAGACGATCAGAAACATCATTTTTGGCAGAACTGGAGAATAGGAAATTGGATCCAAAGGAGAAAGTATCTGAGTTTGTGGCAGATATTAAGCGATTAGTTCGAAGGGGTTACCCTACTGCAGATGAGCGTACCTTCAATAAAATTGCTTTGAGGCATTTCATTCGTGGCTTGTGTGATCAGCAGATGGTATTGGCAGTGGGAATGAAAGATCCAAAAACTGTCGAGGATGCGCAGAATATTTTGGAGACTTACACAAGTTTACGGGATGAATCAAAACCAAGTGGGGCAGTGCGTGCAAAGGCTGTGAGGCCTAATAAAACTGAGTTCAGATTCATCACAGAGTCCCGGCTGAATGACCGACTTTCAGAAATGGAGGGCAAAATTACGAAAATTGTCGATCAGAAAATGGAGGAGGTTGTTGCTTTGATAAAACAACAAAATACGAAGGCAGATGAAAGCAGGGCAACAAAACGTAGGGACATGTCCACAGTAGAATGTTTTAAATGTCATGGAATGGGACACTATGCAAGATTCTGTGAAGCGCAAGCTGGGAATGGAAATGTTCAGGACAATACTGTCGCCATTGAGGAAAACTGGGATTGACTGGGGCAAACGGCCCTGCTTCAGTCATAACAAACAGAAAAGAAAACTGTTCTGTGACACTTCCTTGTGACGAAGTTAGTTATGGTGTATCTATTTTATTACCAGTTAGTGTTAGCAATATAGAATATAAGTTAGTGCTGGACACTGGTAGTGCAGTGACCATATTATCTTCAAATGTATATAATAAAATTCCTTTGGATGTGAGACCCCCCTTGAAAAAAGTGAGTTCAGCGGTAAAACTTGAAGTTGCAAATGATGGACTTTTATCGGTTTTAGGAGAAGTGTCCTTAAAATTTAAGATTCAAAAAGACACTTTTGAATGGGATGTTTTTGTTGCACCAATACGGGAAGATGGATTACTTGGGCTGGATTTTCTGCAAGCACACAACTACTCCCTAAGTTCAGAGTCTGGATTGAAACTGAACAAGAGAAAGTACAAGACTATTATTGAGAAAGTACACCTACGTGCTGTGCGAGTAATTTGCAAGGATACTGTTGTTCTCCCTGCAAATTGTGAGATGGTTATATCAGGGGTGTGCGCAGAAACCAAGCTTAAGACAAAACAGGCAATGGTGACTCCTGCTTGTGACAATGACGACAGAGACTATATGGTTGGCCATACATTAGTGGACCCAAGTAGGTCAGATATAGGCATTCCAGTGCGAATTATGAATCCGACGAACAGTGATATAACGATTAACAGTAAAACGGTCATTGGTGTTATGCAGGAGGTTGAGGAAGTAAAACCATTCTCATGTTCATCTGACACACCATGTTTGCAGACAGTGAAGAGTGAGCAAAAATTACCTGACCATCTTCAGGATCTTTTTAAGCGTTCTTGTAAAAACTTAACAAGTAGCCAGTCACAGGAGTTAAAGCAACTTTTAATAAAACATGAAGGGGTATTTGCAAAATCTGCAAATGACTTGGGTAGAACTTCAGTGGTAAAGCACAAAATCTATGTAGGGGACAACCAACCTATTAGGCAGAGGCCTAGAAGAGCACCAAGAGCGTTTGCGAGTGAAGAAGACAAAATTATTGAGGAACAGCTCAGATCAGGAGTGATAAGGGAAAGCACTAGTCCCTGGGCAAGCCCTCTTGTTTATGTGAGAAAGAAAGATGGGGGTACTCGACCATGTGTTGACTATAGAAAACTCAATGAATTAGGAAAGAATAAAATAGAAGCATATCCGATACCAAGAATGGATGAGTGCTTAGAGTCCCTAGGTGGGGCCATGTTGTTTTCGAATATCGATCTCCAGTGTGGTTACTGGCAGATTGAGGTCGATGAAGCCGATAAACCAAAAACTGCTTTTGTATGTCGTAAGGGGCTGTACGAATACAATACTATGCCATTTGGCCTCTCAGGGGGTCCAGCAACGTTTCAGCGCTGTATGGAACTGGTTATGCGAGGTCTACAGTGGTCAGTTGTTATAATATACTTGGATGACTTGATCATTCATGCCAAGTCATTTTCTGATCATCTGCAGCGGTTGGATCAAGTGTTTTCCAGGCTTTCAATAGCAGGGCTGAAGCTTAAAAGTAGTAAATGCAACTTATTTCAACGGGAAGTTGTATTTTTAGGCCATGTTATTACGGAAAATGGTATAAAACCTGACATAAATAAAGTCAAGTGCATTAAGGAATGGCCCATTCCAAAGAATGTACATGATATAAGGAGTTTTTGTGGATTTTGTTCTTACTATAGGAAGTTTATTCGAAACTTTTCGCAGCGGGCTGCCCCAATCAATAAGTTGTTAGAGGCCGGACAACCATTTGTTTGGACAGAGCAATGCCAGAAAAGTTTCGAAGATCTAAAATCAGCCCTGACTGGAAATGAGGTAATGGCGTTTCCACAAGATGATGGATTATTCATTGTTGACTGTGATGCAAGTGATACAGGGATAGGTGGAGTTCTGTCACAAATGCAGTGGTGTGAGAGAACACAAAAATGTGAAGAACGCCCTATAGCATATGCCAGTAAATCACTTACAAAGCCTCAGCGAAATTACTGTACCACGCGGAAAGAGTTACTGGCAGTGGTTACTTTTGTTCAGACATTTAAACAGTATTTGCTGGGACGTCAGTTCACAATAAGATCTGATCATAGTTCACTGAGATGGTTGATTTCATTTAAAAATCCAGAGGGTCAAATAGCACGGTGGATTGAGGTTCTGTCTCATTTTGATTACAAGCTTGAACATCGAAATGGAGCCCGTCACAGGAATGCTGACGGTCTTAGTAGAATTGCCTGTGATCCTGAGGCTTGTCAGTGTTATGACGGCATAACTGTTTTGGAGAATCTGCCATGTGGAGGTTGTGTCAGCTGCAGGAAGAAACATGAAGAGTGGTCAATTCTTGCAGACATTGATGATGTGAAACCTCTTATGACCAAGAGGGTGGACATAAAGAGTGCAGTTTGTGCATTCAGATTATTGTTTTTCCACTTTCTGTGTTTAGCCAATGTTTGTGGAGAAAAGTGTGCGAAAGCCTGCAGCGTGACTTTTCTTGCCATATATGGAGCTGTGACTAACATGTTAAGTTGGAGTTACAGACAGATGAGTTGTTTTTATTCATCTGGTGACCAGAAGAGGAAACATATTGGTAGAATATGTTTCAGCCGGGTCATGGAGTCGCTTAGTTATCGTCTCAGAGCCCAAGGGAATGTTGATTCAACAGGTGAGCCTGTGAAGCTTGGCGAGGAAGTGTTGACAAAAGATTTCGGTATTGGGACACATGCTGGTGGCCTTTTTCCTGAAGGGAGTGAACAGATGCAGTCACAAAACAGTGAAGTTGTTTACAACTTTTCAAACTGGGTTGGGTCATATTCTGCTATTGAGTTGGCAAAAATGCAGTCAGCAGACCCTGATATTGGAACAGTCCTTAGCTGGAAGCTTCAGAGCCAAATTAGGCCTTCTAGGGATAAAGTGGCAGCGGAGAGTCCTGCTATTCGCAACCTATGGTTACAGTGGCAGCAATTGTTCATCCACAATGGGCTTTTATTTAGAAAATGGGTATCAGCAGACAATACCTCTAGTTACGATCAGTTTGTGCTTCCTTCTATATTAAGAAGGGAAGTATTAAGGTCCTTGCATAATGACATCACTTCCGCACATTTAGGGGTGCATAAAACTGTGTCAAAAGTTAAGCAAAATTTCTACTGGTACAAAATGAATGAATCAGTGAGGCTATGGATTAAACAGTGTTTATTCTGTGAGGCCCGCAAGAGGCCTGCCAAAAGAGCCAAAGCACCTCTGAAAGAATACAGCGTTGGGTTTCCCCTAGACCGTGTATCTATAGATATCTTAGGGCCTTTTCCTGTGTCGAGAGCTGGTTCTCGGTATATCCTGGTTGTGCAGGATAACTTTACAAAGTTTGTTGAAGCCTATGCCATAGCTGACCAATCAGCTGAAACAGTAGCAAATAAACTGGTTTTAGAATTCTTTTCCAGGTATGGATTGGCATTAGATGTGCATAGTGATCAAGCTAAAAATTTTCAGTCTGAGTTGTTTAGGCAAGTTTGTTGTTTGTTGGAAATCAATCAAACAAAGTCAACGAGTTATCGACCTTGCTCTAACGGAATGGTAGAACGTTTCAACCAGACACTCGTTAACATGATAACGACGTACGTTAACAAAGAGCAAAATAACTGGGACGTTTATCTTCCCATTGTGACATCAGCATATCGAAGTTCAGCTCATGAGACAACAGGATATTCACCAAATTACTTGATGTTTGGAAGACATTTTAACCTTCCCATCCACTTTTTGGTAGGTTTACCAACACAATCAGAACAAGATTTTAAATCATACACTGATTATGTAGTCAATCTTAACGAGAAGTTCACAAACATTTATGATCTGGTACGTAAAAATTTAAAAGCAAATGCAGTACGTCAAAAACGGGATTATGACTCAAGAATTGCTTTCCATGCCTATTCAGTAGGAGATATTGTGTACATTTTGGATAGCAGCAGAATCATTGGAAAAAGCCCTAAGCTTAAGCGTGAAGTATGGAAGGGACCGTTGGTTGTGATCAGAAAGTTAAGTGACATCCTTTATGAGCTGAAGGGGCAACCAAAATCAAAGCCTAAAATCATTCATCATGATCGGATCCGGCCCTTTAAAAGCAGTTCTATACCTCAGTGGGTCTTGTCACTACAACAAGATCTGAAAGCTGGAAATACCTTCGTTGACAGTGCCACCAAAAAGGTATGTAGTGGGCAAAGGCCAAGAGATAAGCCCTTAAATAAACATAATAAAGTAGACCACAAACCTAAGATTTCCATGGAATCCAAACTTTCTCACGGCAAAAGAACCAGAAAACCACCTGAAAGGTTACAATTATAACCTCTGTAAATTCTTGAATTGTTACTTAATTAAGATAAAGGCCAACTAAAATAATAATTCAGGGTTTTTTATCACTTCTTGAAAACTTACTGTCACCTCTAGTTAACTCAGTCTGATTGTGAGTAAAATTTGGGGCATATATAAGGGTGGACATACTAAATGTAACCATTTTCTGTTATGCCATCAGTAAGGAAGTATTCATGTGATCAATGTAAGAAGAAATATACAACAAGACAAAATTTGAGGCGCCACAGTTTGGATAAACATAATTGCTGTAGTTTGGATACTTTAGAAATCAAGTGTACTAAGTGCAAAAAGACTTTTGTAACTGTAGAATCTTTCAAAAATCACCTAAATATGCAGGCTGGGCAAGAAACATTGAATACAGACAATGTGGGAACTCCATTACAAGATGAGGTCCCAGCAAGTGAGTCAGGTGACATTATCACACCTTGGACTGCTTTGCAGCCAGGGCCAAGTGGAACCTCAACAGCTGAGACAATGGGCAACAGCATCTCAACAATAACAGTCAGTGTTCCTCCTGGAGAGTCATTATACACAGATCTCCAGGATTATGTGGAAAAAGAGGTCTTCTCACCAATAACTGATGACGAGTCATTACCAAATCCAGAACCTTTGGTGAAAAGAAGGAAAACCGCCCCTGCTGCTGTGCCTAAGACCAGGTCATCGGAGTCGGTAATTGACAGACTTAACCAATTGGAAGAGAAAATGAATTGTAGGTTCAATCAGTTGGAAGGATCATTACAAAGGATCGAGGGTCAGGTTTGCCAGGCAGTCCAGGAAAACTCCAGTAGGCAACAACATTATGTACGGTCATTAATTGCTGTGCTTCATAAAGACATGAAGGCTGTAAAAGAGGGTGTGCAGCGACTAGGTTCGATAAAAAGTCAACTGCCACAGGAAGTAATTCAGTCAATAGTGGACTTAAATGGGTCACTCCTTCAGCATATCAGGAAGAATGATTAGAAAACTTTTCATCCTGTTGTTCAGTGTAAGTGGATATAAATATTCAAAGCATTGTCATCATAATCATCATCATTATTGGAAAGGTGTGTGTTATAAAAATATTCATTCAGTTCATGTCTGTTTGAGGAAGTATCACAAAATTCATGTTGTTTACATTGTTTCCCTTGGATGTAAATTTTCATATTTATCATCTTCTTCATAATTTGTATGAAAGACAAGTTTGAATGTGTGGCTTAATTTAAGTGTTTTTTTTTACAGTTTCCAATTATGTATAATATACATAATAATATTGGATTATATTTTCCTTGGATTATATTTTCCCTGTGATGGATTAAGCGAAAATATGAAATTATGAATGACACTGGAATATAGCAAATTCTCTGGAATTAACAGGTTGTTACAGTGCGATGTTACCCCGCACTGAGGATACACAGCTTAATCAGTGTATTAAATCACAAGTGTGATGTTACCCCACACTTGAAGGGCGTCTCCCTCACATGGAAAATAGTCTCCGTTTTGCTGGGTACTAATAATCTCACAAGTGTAATGTTACCCCACACTTGTTTAGGATGTCGTATTTGAGGACACAGTCAGAACTCTAAAAACCAGGGACACTTACAAGTGTGATGTTACCCCACACTTGTTGGGAACGTCAGGAACAGTCAATCAGATGGAGCTTTCTGACCAATTTTCATTGACAGTTTGGAAGTATTTGTGTAAAGCTAATACTTTTCTTTTGTTTACAATTTTTAGACATTCCATAGTAACTCAATTCAAGGTTATGTGTGTATCATGAATGGACTCAGTGGGAGAGTGTGAGAAAAATGACCTAAAAATAAACTGAGTGAAAAAAGGTTGTATGTATATACTTGACTATAAGAATCATCAGGAGATGATTCAGCCCAAAAAGGGGGCAGTGTTATGAAATGAACAGAACTCATTGCATTATTTTTGGGAATGCTATGGTAATAATCAAAGAACATACTTTGAGGTTGAAGATCATTACTTTGTGCAGAAATGTTACTTTTTCTAATTAATGCATGAAATTTGGCATTTTAAGGTGCATGATCAGTAATCAAGATCAGGGCTCATCATTAACTGTCTATGATAAGTAATCATGAGGCAGGGCTCATGTTCAGTGATTGTGATAGGGGCTCATGATCATTGATCACGATTGCGGATCGTGATCAATGATTATGATAGAATAGCATGATCAACAATCATGAGTCCTGATCCATTTTACTCATATATAAGGCAGTGTGAGAGAGCAGTGAGGGTCTTTTTGGGTGATAAGTTCTGGAGTGAGATAGAGTTTTGGACCTGTTTAGGGAAATAGTACCATCTTGTTTTTGTAAAAATTATAGTTGTATATGCTAGAAAAAAAATATATACATTAAATAAGTCAAAATTCTACAATCTTAGTTATTAATGGGATATTAAACTCGGCCACAGAAAATTATAATTATTTTCCATCAAACTGGTGGTAGACAGTAGATTCTTCCTGCTGAGTACTGACCAAGTTGGAAATTAATTTATGAGACCCAAGAAATATTATAAGAAAAAGTTTTTGTAACAATATTATAAATATTATTATTAGTAGTAGTAGTAGAAGTAGAAGTAGTATTGGAATTCATTATAACGTTTTATTTATTTATTTGTTTGTTTGTATGTTGTTTTTTTTTTTGTTTGTTTATTTATTTATAAAGACGCACGTTTAAAATATAAATGAATAATGTCCTTTTTTCTATATTATCTTTTTTTTTATATAAAAAAAAGCCTGTTTATTCATACAAAAACCTTTAGAAATGTTTAAGTCACGCCCAGTTGTCAAGCGCTGTGTTTATTCGAACAAAAATTCTCGCCAATCAGAACGCTTCATACCCAAAGCAAATGTGTCAAGTCACGCCCCGCTGGCACTGCAGGGGCCAATAGACTAGCAGTTTAAGTGAATGTGAATTACCCGTCCCTCTCAATTGAATATTTTATTAATAATTTTTATAGCGTCTGAGATGTCCCTCACCCACCCAGCAGCGGCAGCAGCAGCAGCATTTTATATAACCCGAGCATAGGCATCATTACGAAAACACGCCTATACAAATATATTATAAACTTTACCGCCGATAAAACGAATATTTTAAGATGAAAAATCGTGATAATTTTATCATTTCTGTTCAAAATATAGCTTATGAGTACCGGTATTCGTTAGAACCGCCTCATCGAGGCGGTTCTAACGAGTACCCACAACCTGTATTTTAGAGCAGAAATAAGACAAATAAGGTATACCCCTGTAAACCCCTTTTACTATATAAAAGTGGGGTTCAAGGGGGTAAAAGTTATATAGGCGTGTTTTCGTGGTGTAAAAGAGAAATCCTGAGCTCAAAATTACTTTCTCGGGCGTGTTTGGACCAGTGACGGATGTGTGTCGGCATTACGCTGTTTTTTGCGGCTCATTGGCTTTGCACTAAGGAGCGTTTCGCCAAGGTGTCATGCCGTCGCGAGACAAGCGCCATTATGATAACTTATCCGTGCGACAAAAGTACATTTTTCATATCTCCAAAGTGGCTACTTGTCTGATGAAAATCAGTGTTATTTTTCTTAAATACCGCTGTTAGAACCGCCTCATTGTTCTAACGAGTACCGGCAACCTACGGCTTGACGCAGAAATAAGAAATATAAAAATTTGTACCCCCGGAAACCCCAGTTTTTTCATTATGAAGTGGGGTTTTGGGGGTCATTTCGCGGACGTTTTCACGTGTTGGCGACTGAATTACGAAATCATGCCTAAACGCAAAATAAATAAATAAAATAATTATAAAAAAATAATAATAAAATACAAACAAGAGGGCCCAGAGGGCCCTGGTTCGCTAACCTGATCCAATGTATAACAAGTGGGCCCCGGCAGGGTCAATTTTGGCCCCAGGGCTATAATTTGAACAATCTTGGTAGAGGTCCACAAGATGAAGCTTCATATCGAATATGAAAGACCTGGGCTTTCTGGTTTCAGAGAAGAAGATTTTAAAGGTTTACCCTGCATATAGAAGTCTATGTAAAACAAGATTTTCCCTATATAAGTCTATGTTAAACCAAAGGGCCCCGGAGCAGGGGCATTTTTGGCCCCAGAGCTATAATTTGAACAATCTTGGTAGAGGTCCACTAGCTGAAGCTTCATAACAAATATCAAAGACCTAAGCCTTGTGTTTCAGAGAAGATGATTTTTAAAGATTTTCCCTATATAAGTCTATGTAAAACCAAAGGGCCACATGGCGGAGGCATTTTTGGTCTCAGGGCTATAATTTGCACAATCTTTATAGAGGTCCACTAGCTGAAGCTTCATAACAAATATCGTAGACCTAAGCCTTGTGGTTTCAAAGAAGAAGATTTTTCAAGATTTTCCCTATATACGTCTATGTAAAACCAAAGGGCCCCAGAGCGGGGGCATTTTTGGCCCCAGGGCTATAATTTGAACAATCTTGGTAGAGGTCCACAAGATGAAGCTTCATACCAATTATCAAAGACCTGGGCCTTGCAGTTTCAGAGAAGAAGATTTTTTAAGATTTTCCCTATATAAGCCTATGTAAAACAAAAGGGCCCTGGTGCGGGGGCATTTTTGGCCCCAGCACTATAATTTGAATAATCTTGGTAGGGGTCCACTAGATGAAGCTTCATACCAAATATCAAAGACCTGGGCCTTGTGGTTTCAGAGAAGAAGATTTTTCAAGATTTTCCCTATATAAGCCCATGTAAAACCAAAGGGCCCCCGTGTGGCGGGCATTTTTAGCTCCAGCACTATAATTTGAACAATCTTGGTAGGGGTCCACTAGATGCCTTGCGGTTTCAGAGAAGAAGATTTTTAAAGATTTTCCCTATATAAGCCCATGTAAAACCAAAGGGCCCCCGTGCGGGGGCATTTTTGGCCCCAGCACTATAATTTGAACAATCTTGGTAGGGGTCCACTAGATGAAGCTTCATACCAAATATCAAAGACCTGGGCCTTGCGGTTTCAGAGAAGAAGATTTTTAAAGATTTTCCCTATATAAGCCCATGTAAAACCAAAGGGCCCCCGTGCGGGGGCATTTTTAGCTCCAGCACTATAATTTGAACAATCTTGGTAGGGGTCCACTAGATGAAGCTTCATACCAAATATCAAAGACCTGGGCCTTGCGGTTTCAGAGAAGAAGATTTTTAAAGATTTTCCCTATATAAGCCCATGTAAAACCAAAGGGCCCCCGTGCGGGGGCATTTTTGGATCCAGTACTATAATTTGAACAATCTTGGTAGGGGTCCACTAGATGAAGCTTCATACCAAATATCAAAGACCTGGGCCTTGCGGTTTCAGAGAAGAAGATTTTTAAAGATTTTCCCTATATAAGCCCATGTAAAACCAAAGGGCCCCCGTGCGGGTGCATTTTTGGTCCCAGCACTATAATTTGAACAATCTTGGTAGGGGTCCACTAGATGAAGCTTCATACCAAATTTCAAAGACCTGGGCCTTGCGGTTTCAGAGAAGAAGATTTTTAAAGATTTTCCCTATATAAGCCCATGTAAAACCAAAGGGCCCCCGTGCGGGGCATTTTTGGCCCCAGCACCATAATTTGAACAATCTTGGTAGGGGTCCACTAGATGAAGCTTCATACCAAATATCAAAGACCTGGGCCTTGCGGTTTCAGAGAAGAAGATTTTTTATGTTTGTGGTGAAAAAAATCTATTTTTGGCTACTGTGACCTATATGTGCAACGGACCGGAACCATTTGAACAACTTTGAAAGGGGACCACCTAAGGATCATTCCCGTGAAGTTTGGTCAAAATACGATCAGTGGTTTAGGAGGAGATGTCGTTTGAAGAAAAGTTTACGGACGCACGGACGCACGGCGGACGACGGACAAAAAGTGATCCCAAAAGCTCACCTTGTCACTTTGTGACAGGTGAGCTAAAAAAAGCGAAACTTATGTGCTGAAATTTGGGAAAGGTCTCCTAGTTCTGCTCTAAAATATAGATTGTGGGTACACGTTAGCGTCGCTTCAGCCTGAGTTGGTTCTATAACTAACACCCATATTCTACATTTTAGAAAAAAATCTAAGAAAAGTAATGTTAACTACTGTAAAACTCGAATTTAGTGTATAAAAAGGGGATTCAATGGGAGCGGAATTCGATAGGGTGTGTTTTTACCTTATAATTTTGCACCCACATCCACGCAAAAAAAAAAGAAAAAAGAACACTTTAACTCTGTAAAACTTGGTTTTACATAGGTATACATTATTTTTCTTATTTCTTATCAAAACATAGATCCGCGACGAGTCGGTTCTAACAAGTACCCAGAATCTATGTCTAGAACAGAAGTATGAAAAACACCGTATTTTTTATCGTATTTTCCCCTTTCTTTGTTATTGTTGCAGTATCCTCAATATAACTGAATTTCATTTTGAGCAGGCGTGATTTTGTGTTGCGCTACATTAAAATTGTTTTATTGGACTGAACACCGAGGACCATGTTTTGTTTGTTTGATTCGCGGTTTAACGTCCCCGTCAACACTTTAGAGGTCATTTTTAAGGCGAGGCTTCCTTTTAGTGGGACTTTGCCTCGGCATTGGGGTTAAATTACATCCCAAACCCTGCCAACCAATTAAACCAATATGGATCAATATGCATGGACTCGCACCACGCTTCCTGGGCAGTTTTAGAACCTTTAAGCGGTTTTCCAGTATTCCTGTGCGGTTGGTTTCAGCTCTGCGTGGAAGCATTATGCACATCACGATAACATGTCCGTGAAACTAAGACCCCTCTAAATCCCACTTTATACAGAGGAAAATGGGGTTTACGGGGTATACATTATCTGCATTTTGTTCAAAAACATAGATTGTGGGTAATAGTTAGAACCACCTCATTGAGTAAATAAATGAATGGGTTTTCTCCGACTCCGTTTAAATCCATTTTGTTATGAACATAAATTAGATTGTGAAGAGCAGAATGTGTTTGACCGCTGCTTCAACATACATTTTAAAAGGTTTTTTTTTTTTTTTTTTGCATATACCCTTGGCCTCCGTGACCTTGTGGGGAAGAGCGCTGACTCTTAATCACTTAGTCTCTCACCGCTGTGTTTCGAGCATACTTCTGGGCTACGACCTCTTGCATTGTCACTATTCTAATTCTTCGTCAAATATTAATGTCATGGTCTCCAGTCAGGTGATTTTTATTTATTTATTCATTTTTATTTTCAAATTCCATTTTCTTTCCATTTTCTCAAAAATTAATTTGTTTGCATTTTTATTAATATGTTCGAGTTTATCAAACTCTTTTCGGAAGTAATAGATATTGTACGACACACTAAGAGTGTCGGGTCAATGTCGGGCCGATATCAATAGATGGCAACGTCGTATCTCTGTCGGCCCGACGTTGGCCCGCTGTTCAGGTTGGCTTTGACGATATTGCTATTATAATTAAATATTATAAGATGAAAAATGGACACGTAATGATGTTTCTTTTTAATGACAGATTCATTCTGTCATTTCTAGCTGTCCTGCGTGTTGTAAAGTAGTTCCGGCTTTCTTACGACTTTCTTCCGGCTTTGACCGCCAAAGAAATATGAGTCCGCACAAAAATGTAGTCCGATTTGGGGCAGTTATCAAAATTGTACATCCTATAATCGCAATACAAACTTTCGAAGCAGACGACTTGACGATTTTATCTTACCTTTCAGAGAATAAATTCAGCATTTCATATGAATCAGCTGCATCATGCGAGACTTTATACCCAGATCAATGCGGCACCTGCTCAGACGTCTGCTCAGGTTTTACACTGTTTTCTAACAGTGCTGTCAATATTTAATCCTTAAAGACCAGCCGGCAGGCTGCAGACCAGAATATTAATGGGTTTTCCGACATTCGAGGTCAAGTCTAGGTCAGTTACAACAAGGTGTACATCAGACTTTGCGAGAAACACTGTCCCTTTCAACCATGGAATATGGTACAGATACCTATGCAAACAGTGTAGGTCCTGTGATATAATTCTAGGTGCCATATTTAGCAGATGATGGACGAGTACACTCCAGAAACTCAAGACAGTGAATAAATCAAAGCACTGACAACACTCATGCCGATTGTCTTTAAATGCAGGCTGGTCATGAACGAGAACTTGGACTGATCCGTTTAAACTTAACGGATGTTAGTAACTGATGCAAAAAATGTAGAACAAGATCAGCACCGTGTTCTGTGGCGTTTGATCTTTATTTAAGTGCAGATTTTACAGATAACACTTACATGTACCCAAGACTGACAAACGACCCGGCTATGTTTGGGTTGATTGTTTGACATCCGACCCTAAGTTACTAATAAAAAAACGATTCAGAGCTAAGGTCTACGTGACTATCACTGACTTCTCAGAATAACCTTTTTCTTGCAGAAAAAGGCCGCAGTGAGATCAGGGTATTCCATAAGACTGAAGAGGGTCATCCTGGAATCATAGGGTGAGCTTGGCAAACAGTGTAGACCAAGTTCTGACGCTGCAGAACGCGCTTCTTATCAAAATCTTCACTATTTGTTTGGAATTTCAGAGTTAAATGAAACAGTTTAATCTCAGGACTTTTACCCCAACCTACATCCCACCAACACTTTCGGTGCTTTGATTTTGAAACCAAACGATTGCATGATTACAACACGCTTAGGCGCCATGCCCTTAAGCTAAAAAGGTTACAACTCCGGCCACGATGTGTTTTGTTTTGTTTGATTTGAGGTTTAACGTCCCCGTCAACACTGTATAGGTCATTTTGGATACGTTGCTTCCAATTTTGTGCGACTTTTACCCGACACTGAGATGAAATGACATCTCAAGCCCTGCCGTCCAATGAAACCAATAGGGTTTATATGCATGGACGGTCTGACTCGCACCTCTTTGCCTGGGCAGGCTTAGATCCTCTAAGCAGATTACCAGTACTTGTGTGCGGGTCGGTTTCAGCTCTGCGTGGAAGCATCATGCAGTCCATCTATTTCTTTTAAGCCCCGATGGGCGGGGGCCAACGATCCTGTGTACCACCTTTACACCAGCACTGATAGAAACCACATGTTCAGGATCAAACTTTTGATGTGTGATGTAAGGTCGTGCCTAGGAAAGAAGAAATTGTTTTTGTTCTCAAAAAGCATCAAGTGAGACCGTATTGCAACATTTTTTTCATTAAATATGTTCTATAAAGGGTTATCCTTTGGAAGCAAGGAATACACCACAGAAATGAAAAATATGGAGTGTACATGTTTTCTGGGCCAGACTAGCTTAAACCCTGGACAGTTAGAGTGAGTGAGTGTTTGAGTGTTACGTCCCACCAACAGCTAAGGTCATACGGAGACGATACCTCGGTTTAAAGACACATCCGAAAGTCTGGAGAAGTCCGGGATCGATCCTGCGATCCCTGGTTTACAAGGCGAGTAGCATAACCACTTCACCACGGAGGCTTCTAATGGACAGTTAGAAGCTGGTCGGAAAGCAGATGGCGTTGACTCTGATTTTGGGTGCCACATGTGTGTGATCTATTTGTCTGTTGGAGCGACATCTTACTATCAACAGAAAACGCTAGCGGACGTCAACGTAGCGGTAGACCGACGTCAGTACGTCAAGATCGATTCATCCGACAGACGCATATGCGAAGCAGATTTCCGCCGGCATCCGCTACACTGTACCTGTAGATAAACAAAGGGTTTCAACAATCGACTAATTAGCACGGACACTGTTCGTCGCCCTTAGGCGATGCACTTTTGAGAGCTAGACGTCCCTGTCGTGACCAAAATTAAGACGTCGACACAGTACGGAACACTTACGCTGGTGCATGAAATACCTACATGTATATTGGCGTCTAAGCGACTCGCGTGCAGGGATCATTTTCGGGCGAGATTTGGAGAGATTTGCTCACTTTTTTGCCAAAAATCTCATTGAAATTGACTAAATGGGAGTAAAGTCTCATAGCAAAACGTTATTTGACTAAGGACATTAATGTACTCTTTCACTGAAATTTCGTAATTTCTCACCAGTTTCAGCTAGATGAGATATTTTCTCCCATGATATTCTGAGCCAGAATTATCCCTGCGCGTGATATGCGTTTCAGTGACACATCGCACTTCAGCGTGAATCACGCCGATTGTCGTTTCGGGATGTTTCGACATATAGGTGTAAGGTATGCCGAGGCGACGCGTGCGTAATAGAGCATGACATATCGGATGGAATAAGCGAAATGGTATGTCGAGCTATTGCATGTAGCTAGCGACATTAAGAAGATTCAAGATCATGGCTGAGACGTTAACTGAACAGCGAGACGTTACATCAATCAAGTGCGTCGGCCTCACGTGGTTCCATTTATTTGTTTACGCTCAGAATCCGGGATATCTAATCCAGCCGGTTTATAGTGCTGTTCTTACTCAAAAATGTCTTCAAGCCAATAGAATTCATGTACTGGACCGACCAGCCTTTCTCCTCCGATCTCTTTGTGAAAAATATAGTATCTTTTGTGGGGAGGTATCCACAACCGACCAGACAAAAATGTTACTAATTGACAGTAGCATTGTTAAAACTTGAATTTTAATGTTTGCATGGTTTTGAAAACGTAAATAGTTTCTGTCCAAAATTTGAAACATCGAATGGCATTTCATGATACCACCGGTGTATAGACATCTGCAAACATATCATACAATGGAATTTGCAGAACTACTTTTCTAAATTTTAAGATCTTTTTAGAAAGGTTGTCTGTAAGTTTTCACAGTGTTTTGATTTTCTCATAGAATCAGTCATTTCAGTGCCTTTGGCGCTTTGATTGTTTTAATGTTGTACTTGATTGAATTTGTGAATTATTATCAATATTTTTTAAATTTGTAAGCCTGACTCACGTGCGGCTCCTCTCTAGGGTCGCCTCCAAGCGGCAGGAGTTGGACATCAACGAGAATTTGTTTTCAGTAAGGCTTGCATTACGAAAATACGCCTATTCAAATAAATTGTAAATGTACCAACAAAAATGAAACTTCTCTGATAAGAAGTATGATATTTTTCATATTTCTGCTCGAAACATGGATTGTTGGAGCTCGTTAGAACCGCCTCGGCGTGGTCGTTCTAAAGAGTACCCACAGTGTGTATTTACCAGAAATAGGAAAAATGATCATTACCCATTTAAACACTAGTTTTAATGTATAAAGGTGGGTTTAAAGGGGTTAAAATTATATAGGCATGTTGCGTGTTTTCGTAATGTCAAGTTTTATAATAGATACATTTTCGTCGATGACTGACTGACAGTAGCAGTTATGCAGACTCCCCAAGATTTAATACATTTAGACAGAAATGTTATTACACATTTCCAAAAAGTTTCACACATAAAACACATTTGTGTGCATTGCATTTACTCAGCCTGCATATAACTGCTACTGTCTATGGCCCCAGCAGGTAAGTTCCTTTCCATTTTTTTTTCTGAGTTAGGCAAGAATTATTCTGGTGATTCTGACTTGAAGTACCTTTTCTTCATCACAAATAATGATGATAATAAATATAGATAGACGCTTATCAATAGTGTCCCGCCCCCAGCCCATCGGGGCTTGAAAATTAGATAGTGCTATATGATGCTTCCACGCAGAGCTGAAACCGTGCGCTTAGAGGCTCTGAGCCTACCCAAGAAAAGTGGTGCGAGTCGGACCGTCCATGCATATAAATCCAATTGGTTTAATTGGATGGCAGCTAGGGCTTGAGATGTCATTTCATTTCATTGGCGGGTTCCAAAGATTACCCACAGTCTATGTCTACGATATATGTTTTTAGCAGAACTAATAAAAATAATATGTTCCACTGTAAACCAAAGCCTTGCTTTATAAAAAGTTGTGTTTTTTAGCAGAACTAATCAAAAAAAATATATGTTCCCCTGTAAACCAAAGCCTTACTTTATAAAAAGTTGTTTAATAAGGTCCTCTATTCTGCGGTACATTCTGCATGTTTTTTTTCTCTTTCACTCAACCGTCAAACATTCACTTGTCTATTTATTTTCCTTTCCTTTCTTCCTTTCTTAATAAAATAAATAAATAAATAAATATTAAATATTTTTTTAGGGTTAGGGTTACAATTATCTAACATTATTTATAATAGACATGTGTGAACTATGATTATTACAGTGGTAACCCTAGGCAACCAACTGAAAGATGTTTCGTCACACTACACGCGTTTATCTATAGTGCGTGTTAAATTGTTACAAGTTACTAAATTTGATTATTTATTTGTCCTAAGTGATATATTCTATCATATAAACATTAAAAACAACTTATATGACTTTAAATGGGCCAGCTATAGGTGGATATGGGTAATTATCAGATGGATTTGGGTGGATTTGGGTAAATACAGTGGATTTGGGTAGATTTGGGTTTTTCGACTCACCGGTGGAGGAGTCTTCCATCTTCTGCGGTGAATGCCAAGACTGCAGAGGAGTTCAAAGCCCACACAGTATAAGATTGAGACTCAGAGGTATGCGTTTTAGGATACCTCTGTGTTTTGATTGTAAATAGTTTTAAGGACTCATCCAGAGATGATTTTTTGTGCTAAATTCTAAATTCAGCCACCCACACCACAGGGGCCCGGCGCATTTTTTTTGTGATTTGGAAAATGTATAAAGAAAAAAAATGGGAAATGATACTAAATATACTATATATTTAGTATCATTTCCCATTTTTTTTCTTTATACATTTTCCAAATCACAAAATAATGCGCCGGGCCCCTGTGACCCACACAACTGAGGTAATGGCCAAATATGACCGACTCAGTATGAGAAGATAGATAGATAGATATTCAAACTTGACAGAGATATTATCTAGCCAAACATTTTTGTAAAGTTTCTTGAAGATTGAAGCAAAATGCATTGGTGAACACTAATGATCTTAACTACCAAAGTAATTAGTCATTTAAACATAAGGTAACAGTTTTCGACTAGACTGTATATTTCATATATATATCAAGCAGTTTCTCTATCATAAATGAACTGTACAAAAAGTTTGTTGGTGAACCATAATGTGTCAGCGAACTGTCTTCAAATGTGTCAGTCAACTGTCTCTAAAAAGCATGTCGGGGTGAACTGTCCCATTACGGCTTTACACTTGGATCAGATTTATTCATCCGCAACTTCATTCATATATTTTGCAAAGGAAGAATGCCAGCTCAAAATTTATGATTAATGGGAAGTAAACAGAAGGACATGTGCATTCAAGCTATAGAGGATCTTACATGAGTGCTCATGTATTATTGAATTTATTAAACGAGTTGAGGAAAAGGGATAAAATGCGAGGCTTTAATTATGTATAAATTCAATAATACATGAGCACGAATGCAAGATTCTATTTATCATATGACATTTAAAACGCATTTTACAAAAATGTCAATATTCCACCATTAGTAAATGCGACGTCGTAAAGGACGACGTACATGTAACGTTACTGGACGTATATAGCTGATTTGCATATTTAATCCACTAGTGGATTATCGAAAATATTACATGGCGTTATTACACTCTCAAACGTGACGTCATATGATAAAAATTGATAGAATGTACAAGTTATAATATGAGCTGGCACATGACAAAACCTACAATAAGACTGGTACGACCAGCCCAGCAGAGACTCAAATCAACCTGTGCCCTCATCCACCATGACAAGACCTTTTGCTTATGTCTCTTTGCATAGATACTAGCCTATAGCAGGTACATGCGACCAGTAAAGACTCTGAGAGCACAGGCTGATCTGAGTCTTTGCTGGTCGCTCAAGACTTCTTGTAGATTTTGTCTTGCACTCGCTCATATTTTGTTGCATGGAGAGTTTTTTGTGGAGCTTTCGAAACTGTTTTGAATAAGCAGCAATATTTTCTCACGGAATTTCTTTGTGGTGATTAGGCTGGTTGCATTAAGGTCAGTTGTTTCAATATACTGTTCACTTTGGACCATTGTTGATTACAATTGCCCAAAATATGAAGCTTATACAGTTCTTGACATTAAGGTATACACTAGGGTGGAACAATATATAAACCAGAAAGCAAGTGGGCAA
This sequence comes from Lucinisca nassula, assembly GCA_963580285.1. Classification (NCBI taxonomy): domain Eukaryota; kingdom Metazoa; phylum Mollusca; class Bivalvia; order Lucinida; family Lucinidae; genus Lucinisca; species Lucinisca nassula. The sequence goes on along the minus strand of OY757024.1, from coordinate 39,617,789 downwards.
GATCAAATATGGATGGATTAAAATTGCCATTTCTAAATATGTTCTATAAAAGGGTTATCCTTTGGAAGCAAGGAATACACCACAGAACTGAAAAATATACAGTGTATTTGTTTTCTGGGCCAGACTAGCTAGTTTCGGCCAATTAGGCCTCATCAATGACCCTTAGATATTTTCAAAATTCCACAATGGAATCAATGATCCCAAAGGACAAGAAAATATAATCTACACTATGATGTAGGGCAGGGAGACGTTTTACCGCCGCCACACATTCCCACACACCAGCTGTAGTGAAGTTAAATATGTTCTATAAAAGGGTTATCCTTTGGAAGCAAGGAATACACCACAGAACTGAAAAATATAGAGTGTATTTGTTTTCTGGGCCAGACTAGCTAGTTTCGGCCAATTAGGCCTCATCAGTGACCCTCAGATATTTTCAAAATTCCACAATGGAATCAATGATCCCAAAGGACAAGAAAATATAATCTACACTATGATGTAGGACAGGGAGACGTTTTACCGCCGCCACACATTCCCACACACCAGCTGTAGTGAAGTTAAATATGTTCTATAAAAGGGTTATCCTTTGGAAGCGAGGAATACACCACAGAACTGAAAAATATAGAGTGTATTTGTTTTCTGGGCCAGACTAGCTAGTTTCGGCCAATTAGGCCTCATCAGTGACCCTCAGATATTTTCAAAATTCCACAATGGAATCAATGATCCCAAAGGACAAGAAAATATAATCTACACTATGATGTAGGGCAGGGAGATGTTTTACCGCCGCCACACATTCCCACACACCAGCTGTAGTGAAGTTAAATATGTTCTATAAAAGGGTTATCCTTTGGAAGCAAGGAATACACCACAGAACTGAAAAATATAGAGTGTATTTGTTTTCTGGGCCAGACTAGCTAGTTTCGGCCAATTAGGCCTCATCAGTGACCCTCAGATATGTATCATTAAGGTTATGGTCTTCTATTTACTTTTCCATAAGCTTACATATTAATATTTGACCCTGTACCTGATAAATCTGCATTTCAAATGGATTTTCTTACCCCAAAACATGGTAAACAAACTGCCAACTACAAAATTATACCAAAAAACAAGGGTGTCATGTGGCAATTTCAAGCATTCTAACTGTCTAAGGGAGGTAACCCTGCCTCAAAGTGAAAATTCAGTCTTGGAAATTCAGAGATACCACATGTACAATTATTATCACAACAGAAAATTCAGGAGACAGTTCACTTTGTTTCCTTTATGTGTTTAATGCACATATAATACCCTGCAAGAAAAAAAAAACAGCTAAGTATTTCTCATCAGTTTCATAATTATATCCAATCAAATGTGACTATTGTCTCATACATGGCTAAAAGCTGGGTCCACAACCTCCTTTTCCAGGATCATAACCTTAATGAAGCTCATATATATACATGTCAATGAAAAATGAATAGGGTCAAAACAAGGGTGAACCAATATTTCACACAGTCGGGTCCACAACCTCCTTTTCCAGGATCATAACCTTAATGAAGCTCATATATATACATGTCAATGAAAAATGAATAGGGTCAAAACAAGGGTGAACCAATATTTCACACAGTCACTCAGTGATCCATGAAATGTATGCAAAGGTCAAAAATGGATCTTTGCATTAAAATTCTCATTCCTTTATATAAGCCTGTACAAAGTATCATTCATTAACCCTTTCTTTTCTGGCAGACTCTTCCATTGTAATTTTATTCACCTTATTTGCATTATCTGCTGGTTCCTAGTCTGAAGATTATGATCAGTGTTGGGGAAAAAAAGGTAACCAGACCCCCTGACCTTTCAAGGGGGGTCCGGTTACCTGTTTTTCCAATATTGATGAAGTGGAAGGTGGGAGCCAGCAAATAATGCAAAAATGGACAAGTCCAATTGTAATTTAAGGGCTGACTGGGCTACTTTTTCATTTTTTTTCTCCAATTTTTGATGGAAAATCCTGTAAGCAAACAGTGTGGACACTGATCAGATGCCGCATCATGTGAATGGATAAATGAAGCATTTACTGCAGGGGCCAGTTGTTCAAAACAAAGATGTTGTTAGTTAATGTATCGTTAAAACTTTGATAATTTAATATGGTAATTATCCCCACGTTTTTAAAAAAAAGTGGGGATATTGTTATCGCCTCTGTCCGTCTGTCTGTCTGTCTGTCTGTCCGTCTGTCTGTCCGGCTATCTCCTCCTAAACCGTTAGCCGGAATTCAACCAAATTTGGTATGCGAGTTGCTTACATGAATGGCTTGCGCAAGAGCACATTTTTTTTTGTCCCCGTCCCCAGGGGCCCTGGGGAGGGGTCAAAAGGTCAAATATCAATAAAATTCAATTACAAAGTCAATTTGAAGATTTTGATGCCAAACTTTGCACATGTACTTAGTTATGAAAAAAGTAAAACATATTGAACGGGATTTTGGCTGTGACCCCTAGGTCACGCCCTGGAGGTCGGACTTGTGGGGGTCGGGGGTCAAAATTAAAGTTTTTCAGAACATAGTCATGTTGCATATCTATGCGAAGGGGATAATGGGTAGAATAAACTACAAGTAAAACTTTGACCCTGGGGTCAGATTGGGGCCCTGGGAGAGGGGTCAAAGGGTCAACATTTAAGTTTTTTGGAACATAGTCATGTGGCATATGAAATTGAAGGGCATGATTAGTAGAATATAATACAGGTAATATTTTGACCATGGAGTCAAATTAGGGCCCAGGGTGAGGGGTTTTCGGTACTTGGCCCCTCTGTAGAAAACGTGGGGATTTGCGATGGCGCGCCATCGACAGTATTCTAGTTAAATTTGCTAACATTTTGCTAAAAAATGTGAGCAGCTTTTGCAAATGCAAAAGCTGCTCTTATTTTTTCAGCAAAAACTAGAGCTATCACTAAAGGTGATGAATACCCCCACAAAAAACTGCCTTGATAGTACAACAGCGCCATTTTGCAATTTTTCACTTGAAAGGGGCCATAACTATGTCGAAAATTGACGAATTGTAGTGGAAATCGAACTTGACCTGTATTTTATGATGTTACATCAGTGTACCAAAAATTATAAAAATCGGTGAAGCGCTTTTTGAGTTATCGTCTGGAAACCAAGTCAACAGACCGACCGACAGACCGACCGACAAGCTCACTCCTATATACCCCCTCCCCAAATTTCATTTGTGGGGGTATAATAACACTGTGTTAGATATGATACTTGCTAGAACAGTTAACAGTTTGACCACTGATAAGCTTGTTAAGCTAACGATGCTTTGATTAACTGGCCCCAGGTCTTGAGAAATGGACTAGAATATTAGGGTTGAAGCTAGGGTGGACGCAAACATTGACAGCTTGATGAAGAACAACACACCCGTGTGACATAATGCATTCTTTCATCAGCCCCCGCCCATAGGGGCTTGAAGAAATATATGGGCTGCATGATGCTTCCACGCAGAGCTGAATCTGGCCCGCACACTAGTACTGGTAAACCGCTTAGAGGATCTAAGCCTGTCCAGGAACCGCGGTGAAAGGCGGACCGTCCATGCTAATAAACCCTATTGGTTTCATTGGGCGACAGGGCTTGAGATGTCATTTCATCTCAATGATGGGTAAAAGTCCCCCAAAATTGGAAGCAACGTCTCCAAAATGACCTTTTATAGTGCTGACGGGGACGTTAAACCTCAAATCAAACAAACAAAGCATTCTTTCATATCTACAAAATCTTTACTTTTCTGATGAAAATTTATATTTTGCTTATTTAGGCCCCATACATTGGTTGTGGGTGATTGTTAAAACTGCCTCATTTAGACCTTTCTAATGAGTACCCACAACCTATGTCTTGAAACAGGAATAAGACAAGTAATATATACATCCCACTAAACCCTACTTTTTTGCCATATAAAGTGGGGTTCAGAGGTGTGTTTATGCTACAGACTTGTGAGAATGATGAGACTTAAAGGCATTTATTCTTGATCATTTCATTACATAATAGTATGTAGCCCACATTGTTGACTGAAGAGAAGTCCTCTGTCTTCAACTGGTAAGGGGCCTCATTGGGGAAAATCAATAGTTTACTTACTGTTAACTAGAGTGAACATTATTGATTTTCCCCTACAGTGCCTCTGTCAGGAGATTCAACAAGAGCTACGGTACTAATCACCCTATTAAGGTCTGCCTTTGATCTGCTATAGACAGTATATCACAGAGGGCAATAAAACAATTATGAACACGGTGTGTCCTACTGTTACAAGAATAAATGCCTTTAAGGCATGTGTAACAAATAATAACACAGAACAATATCACATTTGCTAATTTTAGTTTTTATTACTTCATTACCTGTACATACTTACAATAGTGGGAATGTTTAAATTATCACATTTAAATTATCACATTTAAATTATCACAGTTGATGAACAATAATTCTACACAATCAAATTCAGTAAAGTTCTGTTATTAAGACCACCTAAAATCATGACTAAATCTGTTTTTCAAAAACTTATTGAGAAGATTTCAGTTATTCTTTCTTTGTGTTTTCTACACCCAGCGTCTCTATATAAGAGACCACCATTTGGTCTGTTCAAAAGTGGTCTTAAAGACCACTTTTGAACACTCCCAAAGGTGGTCTTAATATAGGAATTTTTTCCTGTAAATAGTGGCTGTTTCGTATGAAATGTTATGGAATGAGTCTGTATCATTTATCAGAATTGTTACTGGTGATATTTCAAATGACATTCATACACCAGGACAGTCAATGAACAAGAATTCTACACAACCATATAAATAGAGTGGTCATTTCTATGAAATTTATGGAACAAGCCTTTGGTGAGTTGATACATTTCATATTAAATGGCCACCAGTGTACAATTATCATACAACAATTTTAAAAAGGATTTTATCGCCAAAGAAGTTCAAATCAAAAATATAGGGATGTCATCAATGGCGTAATGACATTATGTGGCAGTAACAATGTGGTATTACAAGTGTGATTGTATCATTTTTATGACATGACGTTACCCATTAAATAACAGCCAATTTATATGATAAATAATGTATCAAAATTGTTTAATGCAGACAAAACAAAACAACTGTTTGACTGTGTTGACCCAGATCAGACTGCTCCACCAGAACTGTGAGATGGCCTCGGTAGCTCAGTTGGATGCACGTCTGACTGGTGATCAGGAGGACCCAGGTTCGATACCTGCCGTGGTCGGCAACATTCTTTCCAGGAAATTGATCATGAAATCATTTCTAAGGTCATTCTCTCCCTTCAGCTGACTCAAGAAGGGCAGTCATCAGTTTCTAGTGAAAGAATGTGCACTGTACTGGTTAACCGCTTATGTATAAGTCTGCCCAGGAAAAGTGTGGATATGTAAACTGACTGGCTCAAAAATGACCTAAAATAGTGTTGACTGGGCCATTAAACCCCAATACAAACAAACAAAACAAATCCTCCTGAACTGTTTGCCTATATGCAAAGCTATGTTTGAAAAGTTTGCAAGAATATGCAACAGACAACAACAGCAGATGACATAAACAGACAACATTTCCAGATGTAATTTTCCTTGGAGTCTTAATAGTTAACCCTTAAGATGTCATGAAAAACTGTGTCTGCAAATGTCATCTGTTTTTGTCGTCTGCTGAATGCAAACTTGTTAGAAAAATAATCTGCACACAGGAAAACAGTGTCAACCCTGATCAAACTGCTCCACACTGTTTGCAAAACAAGACTGTCAAACTTACAAGCAGACGACAAAGCAGATGACAAATGTTGTGACTGGCATTTTATGGGTTGAGATAATTGCACCCATTTAGGTAACATGTCCATGTCATACAAAGCATTATTGCTGCCCCTGCCTATCGAGGCTTGAAGAAATAGATGGGCTGCTTCCACACAGAGCTGAAACTGACCCGCACACGAGAACTGGTAAACTGCTTACAGGAACTAAGCCTGCCCAGGCAAAGCGGTGCGAATCGGACCATCCATGCTTATACATCCTATTGGTTTCATTGGGCGACAGGGCTTGAGATGTCATTTCATCTCAATATTCGGGTAAAAGTCCAATAAAATTGGAAGCAACATCTCCAAAATGACCTTTACAGTGTTGATGGGGACGTTAAACCTCAAATCAAAGAAAACAAAGCAATATTTCATGGTTCGAGATACAACATTAATCTAATGATAAATTTTTATATTTTTTCTGATTTCAGCTCCAAATATAGATTTTAGGTGCTCATGAGGACATCCATGTTGAGCGTGCAATCTACTTTTGAAATTTTGAAATAAGAAAAATAATGAAAACCCTTGTATACCCCATATCTAAAGTGGGATTTTACAGGGCGTTTATAACATACTGTAAAAATCCTAAAAATTTGGACACCTTGAGAATTTGCTGTAATTCTCCTAAAAAATTTAACAAATCTGTTAGAGTCCAAAAAGTACAGACAGAATGGCAAACAGTGTAGACCCTGATCAGACTGCTCCTTCAAGAGCAGTCTGATCTGGGTCTGCACTCTTTGCTTAGGCCGGTCTGTCCCAATACTTAGGATCATTATGGTAGTGGCTGTTGTTACCCACATCATGGCCGATACAACTGTAAACAATGCGCATTGTAGGTTTTTAATCCTTCTGGCATTGCGGGCCCCGCCCACCAGGGCTTGAAGAAATAGATGGGCTGCATGATGCTTCCACGCAGAGCTGAAACCGACCTGCACACAATTACTGGTAAACTGCTTAGGGGTTCTAAGCCTGCCCAGGCAAAGCAGTGCAAGTCGGCCTGTACATGCTTATAAACCCCATTGGTTTCATTTGGGGGCATGGCTTGAGAAGTCATTTCATCTCAATGTCGGGTAAAAGTCCCACAAAATGTGAAGCGACGTCTCCAAAATGCCTTTTACAGTGTTGACAGGGAAGTTAAACCTCAAATCAAACAAAAACAAACTAAATGGAACCCTATTCGCACCCCTTGTGTAAAGGAGCCCATTTCAAAATTTGGGGTGTCAGGCTCAGGTCTCCATAAAAAATTATTTTGAAAATGGTCCAACTTTCTGAATACATTGAGAACCCTGATCAGACCCCATATTCTGTGGTGTTTGATCTGGGTCTGCACTGTTTGCTTCCAGCCCCTGCCAATCGGGACTTGAAGAAATAGATTGGGCTGCACAATGCTTCCACGCAGAACTGAAACCAACTGCTCACATGAGTAATGGTAAACCGCTTAGAAGGTCTAAGTCTGCCCAGGGAAAGTGGTGCATATCTAACTGTCCATGGTTTCATTGGGTGGCAGGGCTTGAGATGTCATTTCAACTTAATGTCAGGTAAAAGTCCCTAAAAGTTGGAAGCAATGTCTTCAAAATGACCTAAACAGTGTTTTTTTTTTTTTTATTTAAACTAAACATGTATTTCAATATCATAAATACGTACATACATATCACCTATCTCCGCTTGCCATTTTACTTGTGGGGTATATTCGTTTACTCCAACCAGAATATCGTAGAAGATTCTACTTCCTTTCTTTGAATTGATTAAATATTGAATATATATGTTACAAATTACATTTTGTTTAGATTCTACAATAAATACATGATTCATGTTAATTTGATCTTTCCATACTTCAGAAATATTATTCAAAACATGTTGATAATCAAGAAATGTGCCCCTTATGTTATATTTCGCTTTTAACTGATCAAAACTATAAAATACCCCTTCCTCACTAATAAGATCATAAATTACCCTTATGCCCATTTCGCACCAATTTCTTAAAAACAATTTCCCGTTTCCTATACGATCGTTATGCCATAATGGGCATATAAGAATTTTTTTATGTTTTCCACGGGGACAGCTTTACAAAATTCCGACCAAACTTGCATTAAATCCTTCCAAAAAGGATTTTGTAAATTGGAACTGAGTTTCGCCGCATAAGCGCCACCAAACGAAAATATCTTTGAAAAATTTTCAGTGTTGATGGGGATATTAAACCCCAAATCAAACTAGAGCTGTCAGAGGATCTGACTATAGCCCCGCTTCAGCGCTGTCAGAGAAGAAAGTTATTTAAGCTGCAGAGAAAACAGTTATGAACAAGAAATAACTGTTGAAAATTTTACATTATCTGGAAAAACTCTAAGAGTTGTGAGCCCTTGTCCCTCATTTCAATGAGCATGATACATTACCAGAATGTCCATGTTTATACTAAATTTCATCTTCCATTTTTCAATGTTCAAAGGGTAATAACTCCTAAAGTAGGAATCAGAGTCAGGGTTCCTGCGCTCTGCACATTGTCTCATGGTGCTTTACACTTGTGTGAAGTGTCATGAAAATATCTCAAATGGTTTGTGAGTTATGGAGCCGACACAGTCAAAATTGCCTTTTTAAATGTTCAAAGGGCAATAACTCCTAAAGTAGGCAAACCAGAGTTATGGTTCCTGCACTCTGCACATCATCTCAAGGTGCTTTTCATTTATTTGAAGTTTCATGAAAATATCAGAAACGGTTATGGAGCGGACATAGTTAAAATTGCCATTTTTTAATATTCAAAAGCCTATAACTGAAAAAGTAGACAATCCAGAGTTTGAGTTCCTGCGTTCTGCACATGTAATATGGTGCTTTACATTTGTGTGAAGTTTCATAAAATTATCTCAAACGGTTTTTGAGTTATCGAGCAAAGACGGCTAAAATTGATATTTTTCAATATTCAAAGGGAAATAACTCAAAAATTAGGCAATCCAGAGTTATGGTTCCTGCACTCTGCACACCATCTCATGGTGTTTAATGTTTGTGTGAAGTTTCATGAAAATATGTGAATGGGTTTTAAAGTTATGGAGCGGACACGAAAGGACACGAAAATTGTTAACAGACACAGACAGACACACAGACAGACACACAGAAAATACGAAAACCAGAGTTATGGTTCTTGCGCTCTGCACATTGTCTCATAGTGCTTAACATTTGTGTGAAGTTTCATGAAATTATCTCAAACGGTTTTCGAGTTATGAAGCGGACACTGTTAAAATTGCCATTTTTCAATGTTCAAAGGGCAATAACTCCAAAAATAAGCAATGCAGAGTTATGGTTCCTGCGCTCTGCACATCGTCTCATAGTGCTTAACATTTGTGTGAAGTTTCCTAAAAATATCTCAAACGGTTTTCGAGTTATGAAGCTGACACAATTAAAATTGCCATTTTTCAATGTTCAAAGGGCAATAACTCCAAAAGTAGGCAATCCACAGTTATAATTCCTTCGCTCTGCACATTGTCTTATGGTGTTTAACATTTGTGTGAAGTTTCATGAAAATATGTTAAGCAGATACAAAGTTATGGAGCCAACACAAATTAACGGAATCACGGAATTACGGAATTACGGAAAATGTTCAAAGGGCAATAACTCCAAAAGTAGGCAATCCACAGTTATAATTCCTTCGCTCTGCACATTGTCTTATGGTGTTTAACATTTGTGTGAAGTTTCATGAAAATATGTTAAGCAGATACAAAGTTATGGAGCCAACACAAATTAACGGAATCACGGAATGACAGAAGGACATGGCAAATCCAATATAGCCCCACTTTTTCAAAGCGGGGCTATAAAAAACTTTTTGGGGGTTTCCATATAAAATGGGTTAGAGTTTGAAAACACGTTTAATGGCATTACAAAAACACGCCTATTCAATTATACTGAAAATTTACCACTCCAAAATGAAAATTTTCAGATCAAAATTTCTGATATTTTTCATATTTCTGCTAAAAACATAGATTGTGGGAACTCGTCAGAACCGCTTCGCTGAGGCAGCGAGGCGGTTCAAACCAGTACTCACATACTATGTTTTTAGCAGAAATGAGAAAAATAATGTATACCCCTGTAAACCCCAGTTTTACAATACAAAAGTGGGCTTTAAGAATATAAGCATGTTTTCGTGATGGAATCCAATTAGTTATACTATTCCAAAACTTTCTGATACACAGGAAGAAATGTACAACTGTCCGACTACAGAGTTTAGTCTCTTTTTTCTTCACTTCTTTTTCTGCAATAGAAAAGAAATACCAACTACTAGACACAACTGGAAGAACAGAGAAACCCTCATTACAAGAGGGCCCAGAGGCCCTGATTCACTCGCCTGAATGCTACTGTCTCTAGCACATTATATTTTTAGCTCTGGGAGCCATCTTGTTCATCAGAGCAGAATGATCTTAGCAACTTTGGTAGGGTATCACCTAGGCAACATTCCTGAGACGTTTGAATCAAATTGACCCAAGGGTTTAGGAAGAGTTCGCATTTGAATAAAATTTACAATGTTTTTCTTATTTTTAACTCTGTCGGCCATATTGTTCATTGGAGCAGAAGCATTTTAGCTATTTTGGTAGAGTGAAGTTTGAATGAAATTGGCCCAAAGGTACAGCAGGAGTTGTCGTTGGAAGATTTTTTTCTATTTTTAGCTGTGGTGGCCATCTTGTTCATCAGAGCGGAATGAATGTAGCTATTTTGGTAGGGAGTCACCTGGCAACATTCCTGTGAAGTTTGAATCAAAGTTGCCCAAGGGTTTAGGAGGAGTTCGCATTTGAAGCAAATAAACATTTTTCTATTTTTAACTCTGGTGGCCATTTTGTTCGTTGGAGTGGGATCCTTTTAGCTATTTTAGTAATCTAAGCAACATTTCTATGAAGTTTGAATGAAATTGGCGCAAGGGTACAGGAGGAGTTGTTGTTTGAAGACTTTTTCTATTTTTAGCTCTGGCAGCCACCTTGTTATCAGAGCAGAACGATTTTAGCTTTTTTTGGTAGGGAGTCACCTACGTAACAGTCCTGTGAAGTTTGAATCAAATTGGCGCAAAGGTTAAGGAGGAGTTCACATTTGAAGCAAATTTACAATGTTTTTCTATTTTTAGCTATGGCAGCCATTTTGCTCATCAGAGCAAAACTGTTTTAGCTGTTTTGGTAGAGGTCACCTAAGCAACATTCCTATGAAGTTTGAATGAAATTGGCCCAAGGGTACAGGAGGAGTTGTCGTTTATAAAATTTTTTCTATTTTTAGCTCTGGCAGCCATCTTGTTTGTCAGAGCAGAAGGATTTTAGCAATTTTGGTAGGGAGTCACAAAAATGGTAGGGAGTCACCTGAGCAACATTCCTGTAAAATTTGAATCAAATTGGCCCAAGGGTTTAGGAGGAGTTCACGTTTGTAGCAAATTTATGATGTTTTTCTATTTTTAGCTCTGGCGGCAATACTGTTCATTGGAGCAGAACGATTTTAGCTATTTTGGTAGAGGGTCACCTAAGCATCATTCCTGTGAAGATTAAATGAAATTGGCCCAGGTGTTTGGGAGGTGGAGTTGTGTAAAGGTTTTTCTATTTTTAGATCGGAGCAGAACGATTTTAGCTATTTTGGTAGAGGGTCATCTAGGTAACTTTCCTATGAAGTTTGAATGAAAATGGCCAAGGAGTATGGGATGAGTGGTTGTTTAAAGATTTTTCTATTTTTAGCTCTGGTGGCCATATTGTTCATCAGAGCGGAACCATTTTAGCTATTTTGGCAGAGAGCCACCTAGGCAACATTCCTGTTTTTAAATGAAATTGGCCCATGCGTTTAGGAGTAGTCTTATAAAGCAATTGTTAACGAGGGATGAAGACAATGCACCACGGACATTGACCAATCACAATAGCTCACACTGAGCACTTCATGCTCATGTGAGCAAATAACGACAGTATTTGTTCCCCAACATTTTGCCATGATAAAGAATTTACAGCTATAGAGAATCCTTATAACAAGTGGTAGGCATGTAGTGAAGGCATTTTCCACCTAATTTCTCCAAGAAACTAATGTTGGGGAAATCTATTAGAATCGCCTCGGGCTCGGTGAGGTGATTCTAGCAAATATCCATAACATTTGTTTCTTGGAGTATTATGACATATTCCGCCTTTTTTCTTCAAGGAACAAATATTGTGGAAATTTGTTAGAATTGCAATGTTAGAATCGCCTCGGTGAAGCAATTCTAACAAATATCCAGAACATTTGTTTCTTGAAGTATCAAAATGTTCTTGCATATCTCGATTAATATGTCTCATGATGAACTAAGGTTTCATTCCACTGAAATTGTTGTTGAAACAAGTTTTTGACTGGTGATCAGGAGGATGCAGGTTTGATACCTGCCAGGGTCAGCACCATTCTTTCATGGAGATTGATCATGAAATTTTTTCTATGGTCATTTTCTCCCTTCTGCTGATTCAAGAAGGGCAGTTGTCAGTTTCTGGCAAAAGAATGTGCACTGTACTGGTTAACCACTTACGTATAAGCCTGTCCAGGAAAAGTGTGGATAGGTAAACTGACCGGCCCAAAAATGACCTAAATAGAGCTGACTGCCAAGGAAGAGTGTGGACAGGTAATCTGACCAGCTCAAAAATGACCTAAACAGTGTTGACTGGGCAGTTAAACTCCAATACAAACAAACAAACAAAATACGAAATGTCGGTATTAAAGAGGGTTCACTGAACCTACATAAGCAGAACAACTGTTCTATATTTTATTCATTTCTGCTGTGTCATCATGTTAACTAGACCGCAAAATGAGCACCAATGTAATCCCCACTTTATATAGAGAAAAGGGGAGTTTACAGAATTTTCTCATTTCTGCTCCAAAACATAGACTGTGGGTACTTGTTAGAACTGGCTCATTGAGGCAGTTCTAACAAGCACCCACAATCTATGTTTAGAGCAGAAATATAAAAAATATTACAAGTCTTTATCAGACTAGAAATGTGGCCATAGGACACGGATGACCCCCACCCCACTGAAAATATGTCTACGTACCTATTAATCCATAGAAAGTTACTGACGGTGTTTAAGTTTTAGACCCTTTTTTTCACCTATGACCTCTATGTATGACCTTGACCTTGGAGGTAAGGACCTTGGTTTTGTGTGAGGCAGATTGTCTCATGATGGCCAGCATTTCTGCCAAGTAATTTCAAAATCCATCCAGAAATAAGGAAGTTATTGACTGCGTTTAAGTTTCGGACCCCTTTTTTACCTTTTACCTCTAAGTATGACCTTGGAGGTACAGACCTGGGTTTTGCACGTGACACATCATCTCATGATGGTTAATATTTCTACAAAGTCATTTCAAAATCCATCCAGAAATAAGAAAGTTATTGACTGCATTTAAGTTTCAGACCTTTTTTTTTACCTTTGACCTCTAAGTATGACCTTGGAGGTACAGACCTGGGTTTTGCATGTGACACATCGTCTCATGATGGTTAATATTTCTACAAAGTAATTTCAAAATCCATCCAGAAATAAAAAAGTTATTGACTGTGTTTAAGTTTTGGACCCTTTTTTATACCTCTGACCTCTAAGTATGACCTTGACCTTGGAGGTACGGAACTGGATTTTGCATGTGACACATTGTCTCATGATGGTTAACATTTCTACAAAGTAATTTCGAAATCCATCCAGAAATAAGAAAGTTATTGACTGCGTTTAAGTTTCGGATGGACGAATGGATGCACGAACGAATGGACGGACAGGGGCAACGCTATATGCCCTTCCACCATTCTTCAAATGGCGGGGGCATAAAAAAAATATCAGTTTGGAGCTATGTCACACTTTTATGTGTTTTATTTATTTTCCTAATAGCAAATGTATGTAAACAGACATTTTAATACACTTGAATTCCTCGTCCTCGTCCCTATCGTAAAACTGTACCTTCATTAAATAATAACAGTAATTGTTATTTGATTTTAATAATTGCAATAAAACTATCATCTAAACATGTAAATTCATTAATATGCTATACTGATATAAACTAATATACAGTTATTATAGTTCATTTAATAGATTAGCCCTGGGGGCTGGTAATTAATATTCAAGAAGTTGAGGTGTTGTGTTATCACACACTTTCTATACAAACCAAAGTACTGACAGCACTGGTAGAGCGATTTGCTCTGTGAGTATGCTGGGAAAATAGTCCCGAGCAGGGACTCAGACTGTTTTGTTTAAAGTTTAACCTTATCCCACTGAATAATTAATTTAGGCACACCCATTTCTGACTTTTAACTAATCACGTTACTTGATGTAATTTATTCCTGCAAATTCACAAACTAAATGTCACAGTGTGGATCCTGATCAGATGGCTTCAGAAGCCATCTGAGATCTGGATCTACACTGATTGCAAAGGCAGGGGTTGTCATGAACAGGATAATGGTTAATTTCCTGTATTTAAAGCAAACAGTGCTGACCCTGATCAGATGCTGCATTCTGCAGCATCTCATTACAAAAACACTTCCGTGTGACAGTGCATTTTTCACATCTCCAAAATCTTCTGATGAAAATCCGTGATATGTTTCTCATAAATACTTCAAACATAGGTTGTGGGTGCTTGTTAGAGCCAGCTCAATAAGGCGGTTCTAACGAGTACCCACAACCTGTGTCTTGGAGCAAAAATAAGAAAAATAATGTATACCCCCTTAAGCCTCAGTTTTCTCTACATAAAGTGGGGTTTAGGGGGTGTTTCATGGGTTTGTTAACGTGATTAGGCAAACAATCCAGACCCTGATCAGATGCTGCATTCTGGAGTGGAAAGAGAAATTTTGCATTCTGCAGCGTCTGATCTGGGTGTACTCTGTTTACCTAATGCGGCAGTCCAGGTTTTACAGATAATCCTCTTTCATAGCACTTTGATGTCACAATGACATGGATAACGCAGCTACAAATAAGCGTTGCCTGGATTTCGTACATACTGGATCTTACATGAGTATTCATGTATTATTGAATTTATTAAACGAGTTGAGGAAAAGGGACAAAATGTGAGGCTTCGCCAAGCATTTTATCTCTTTTCCTCAATGAGTTTAATAAATCCAATAGTACATAAGCATGAATGAAAGATTCTATTTATCATATAAAATGCATTTAATTCACGATTATTGTACAAAATTGTCAATATTCATACATTAGTAAACGATAAATGTGACGTCGTTAAGGATGTCATATCCACTAGTGGATTACCTAATATAATGCGTGGAGTTATTACAGTCTCAGACGCGAGGTCATGTAAGAAAAACAATTATTAACAATATGGTTTAGATTTATTGGTCAGAGAAAACCATGTATATATTAGCAATATAATGCAGATTCGTAAGTAACATTTGATTGATTGTTTGTCAATCAAACTAAAAAGCGTAGAATCAGTGTCCACAATCTAGGTCTTTGAGAAAGAACAAGGTTACCAGTGTTCACCCTTGTAAAGCTCAGTTTTCTCAGCATAAAGTGGGGTTTGCATAAACTGGGGTTTACATGGAAAGTAGCTACACAGGCATGTATATATACATGATCAGTGGCAGATTCTGGATTCTGCAAAAAAGGCACAACATAAGTTTAGGTGAATCTTTTTCAAAATCTCTGTGAAAATTCAACAATTTTGTCAGAATATGTGTGTGGTGGGAGGGGGTCAAAAGAAACACACAAACCCCATCTAAATCCACAAGTGATGAGGCAAATTAAACCATTTTCAACAATTTGTTTGGAGTTATACAGCCCAGTCAACACTATTTAGGTCATGTTTGGGCCAGTCCGTTTACCTAACCACACTTCCTGGACAGGCACAAGTTAAACCAGTAAAGTGAAAATTCTTATACCAAGAACTGACAACTGTCCTTCTTGAATCAGTGGTAGGGAAATAATGACTGCAGAAAAGATTTCATGACCAGTCTCCACCCTTAAGACGACGAGAAAAACTACATCTGAAAATGTTGTCCGCTTATGTCGTCTGCTGAATCTACTAGCAAACGTTTTTAAAAACTATTTTTGCATACTGGCAAACAGTGTGGACCAGATCAGACTGCTCCTAGAGGAGCAGTCTGATCTGGGTCCACACAGTTTGCAAAAATGACTTTTAAAGTAACCGGCAGACGACAAAGCAGACGACAATTGTTGTGATTGGCATTTTACGGTTTAAATATGTTTATGAAACATTACTTCTGAAGCACCAATAAGTCATATGGAACCTCATGTCAAATACGCAAGAAAAATATTGGCAGCAATAACTTAAGTACCTTTTTTCCTTTCTTCTTTTTTTTCTTCAGACCTGATCCTAGCTTAACAATTCCATTAAATATATCACTGCTCAGTCTGCTAGTAGTTCTTATCTTTACCCCACCCATTTTCTCTGAAAAATATAAGAAAGCACAATACATAGTGTATTTACCATACGTCAGACAGAAAGGCCTGAACGAATAGTAAAACCCCAAATGAGACACTGCTGAACGCAGCTACATGTACAGTAAAATTCCTCTATTAAGACCACTTTTGGGACTGTTCTAAAGTGGTCTTTAAGACCACTTTTGAACAGTCCCAAAGGTGGTCTCTGGGCAAAAAAAAACACAAAGAAAGAATAAATGAGTCCTACTTAATAAGGTGTTCAGAGCAGAATTTGTCTTAATTTTAGATGCCATGGTCTTAATAGCTGAATTTCACTGTATTTTCAGACACAAATTGAGGAGCAAATTGAACTTGTTCACATTTTGGAACAAGTATCGTAAGGACATGAGTGGTCTGAATATTTAGGGTGAATACGGTATCAGGCTAGGTGAAGTTTAATAATGATTACTGACAGAGAAAATGGCCCCCGCCCAATTGGGGCTTGGAGAAATAGATTGGGCTGCATAATGCTTCCACGCTAAGATGAAACCGACCACACATGAGTGCTGGTAAACCGCTTAGGTCTAAGCCTGCCCAGGCAAAGTTGTGCGAGTCGGATTGTCCAATGCATATAAACCCTATTGGTTTCATTGGGCAGCAGAGATTGAGAAGTCATTTCATCTCAATGTCAGGTCCCACAAAATTGGAAGCATCATCTCAAAAATGGCCTAAATAGTGTTGACAGGGATGTTAAACCTCAAATCAAACAAACAATCTGACAGAGAAAAACAAGAGGACCAAGCTAGCTTGGTCCTGTATCGCTCACCTAAGCTAACAGATTCAAAGTTTAAGGAAGTGCCAACCTTTACTGAAGGCTTTATGGGAGGACATGGTGATGACAGGGTAAGCATTTTCTGAAAAATCAAGTAGAATGTAACTCCATGATAAACAGGCTGACCTCACCGGTTTTCAAACTCATTCAAGCTTTTATTCCTGACTTGCTAAGAAGATCCGATCTAAACTGAAGTGGCTATGGTGATGACAAGTTCAAAAACAAGAGTTTTCAAACTCCTCCAAGCTTTCTGCCTGACTTCCTTGTTTGTAAGTTTCATGAAGATCCATTCAAAACTAAAGGGGCAGCAGTGATGACAATGTCGAAAATAGGCATTTTCAGCAATCAAAGGCACGTCACTATGATAAATGTGCCGTCTTGGCTGGTATTCAAACTCACCTGAGGTTTTATTCCCAGCCACCTTACATGTAAGTTTCAGAAAGATCCAATCAGACTTGGCCAGTATTCAAACTCATCCAAGATTTTATTCCCAGCCACCTCACATATGAGTTTCAGAAAGATCCGATCAAAACTGAAGGGGCTACGGTGATGACAAGGTCAAAATTTGGCATTTTTAGCAATCAAAGGGATGTTACTCTAAAATAAATGAGCCGACTTGGCCAGTTTTCGAACTCATCTGAGGTTTCATCCCCAGCCACCTTACATATAAGTTTCAGTAAAATCCGATCAAAACTGAAGGGGCTACGGTAATGACAAGGTCAAAAATCAACATTTTCAGCCATCAAAGGGACACAACTCTACGATAAATGGGCTGACTTGGCTGGTTTTCGAACTCATCCAAGATTTTATCCCCAGCCACCTTACATATAAGTTTCAGAAAGATCCGATCAAAACTGAAGGGGCTATGGTGATGACAAGGTCAAAAATCGGCATTTTCAGCAATCAAAGGGACGTAAATCAATGATAAATGGGCCAACTTGTCCGGTATTCAAACTCATCCTAGGTTTTATCTCCAGTCACCTTACATATAGGTTCAGAAAGATTCGATCAAAACTGAAGGGGCTACGGTGATGACAAGGTAAAAAATTGACATTTTCAGCCATCAAAGGGACATAACTATAAAGTTAATGGGGCAACTTGGCCGGTTTTCGAACTCATCCGAGGTTTTATCCCCAGCCACCTTACATATAAGTTTCAGAAAGATCAGATCAAAACTGAAGGGGCTACAGTGTTGACAAGGTCAAAAATCAACATTTTCAGCAATCAAAGGGACCTAACTCTATGATAAATAGGCCACCTTTGCCGGTATGCGAACTCATCCTAGGCTTTATCCCCAGCCACCTTGCATATAAGTTTCAGAAAGATCTGATCAAATCTGAAAGGGCTACAGTGATGACATGGTCAAAAATCGGATTTTCAGCAATCAAAGGGTTGTTACTCTGTGATAAATGGACCAACTTGGCTGGTTTTCGAACTCATCCGAGATTTTATCCCCAGCCACTTTACATATAAGTTTCAGAAAGATTTGATCAAAACTGAAAGGGCTACAGTGATGACAAGGTCAAAAATCAGCATTTTCAGCAATCAAAGGGACGTTACTCTAAGATAAAAGGGCCGACTTGGTCGGTTTTCAAACTCATCCGAGATTTTATCCACAGCCACCTTACGTATAAGTTTCAGAAAGATCCGATCAAAACAGAAGGGGCTACGGTGATGACAAGGTCAAAAATCGGCATTTTCAGCAATCAAAGGGACGTAACTCTATGATAAATCGGCGGACTTGGCCAGTTTTCGAACTCATTCGAGGTTTTATCCCCAGCCACAATACATATAAGTTTTAGAAAGATCCGATCAAAACTGAAGGGGCTACGGTGATGACAATGTCAAAAATGGGCATTTTCAGCAATCAAAGGGACGTAACTCTATGATAAATTGGCCGACTTGGCCGGTTTTCGAACTCATCCGAGATTTTATCCACAGCCACCTTACATATAAGTTTCAGAAAGATCCGATCAAAACTGAAGGCGCTACGGTGATGACAAGCATTTTCCCATAGTAAGTCTATGGGACCTTGTGGTTGCCATAGGAACCAAAGTTTTAGAGTGATTTCAAAAAAAAGTTTATGTCATCAATGCCCCACCAGAGGCATGCTACAGATGAGAAATGATTGAAATCAGCCTGCAGGATACAGAGATATAGCTGCTCAAAAGTGTGGACAGACGACGGACGGACGACGGACGACGGAGGACCCACTATACTATAAGCTCCCCTGGAGCCTTCGGCCCAGGTGAGCTAAAAAGGTTTTACTGGACAGACATGGTCTTGTATATACGCCGAGAAAAACTACATCTGAAAATGTCGTCTGCTGAATTTTTATTGGAAACTTTTTAAAAATATTTTTGCAGACAGGCAAACAGTGTGGGCCCAGGTCAGACTCCTCCTGATCTGGGCCCACACTGTTTGCAAAAAATTACTTTTAAGGTAACCGGCAGACGGCAAAGCAGATGACAATTGCTGTGACTGGCATTTTAAGGGCACCCTCAACCTATGTGGAGGCGGTTCTAACGAGCACCCTCAACCTATGCTTGGAGTAAAGATAAGAAGAATATCACAAATTTTCGTCAGAAAAATGCCCGTTTTGAGATATGGAAAGATGCCCCATGCCTCACAGATGTGTTATCGTAATGTAAATATCATTGTTTAGACCAACACCTACATCTTGGAAGGTTATAGGCAGCAAAAGGTGAGGACTGAGCTCTAGGTCCATTTATTTACAGTATCATTTGTTCAATGAGCAACATTTGCTGGGTATTTTTTTCGACGCAGAGGACATTTTTGATTTTTTTCTAATTTTTCCCAGAAAACAGGAGTAACGTTGTCATCTCATGCAAATTGTCTCCTATGGAGACAATTTGCATGAGATGTCAAATCCTGATTTCTGGGAAAAATAAGAAAAATATCAACAATTTGTCATCTGCTGAATTAGCCTAGAGAGTGGTGAAGGATGAAATCCAAGGAACGACAAAGCTGATATCACTCAGTATCTGTATCCCTAGTGGATATTGCATGCTTACTCGGATACAGCACATGAACAAGTCCGTGAAATGAACACCCCACTAAACCCCACTTTATATGGACAAAACTGGGGTTTACGAGGGTATACATATTTTTCTTATTTCTGTTCCAAGACATAGGTTGTGGGTACTCGTTAGAACCGCCTAAATGAGGCGGTTCTAACAAGCACCCATGACCTATGTTTGCAGCAGAATTAAGAAAAATATCATGGGTTTCATTAGAAAAGTAGCCATGATTAGATCTACTTTACAAATGACCTCAAGACTGTGATTTATTACTCAACAAATCACAGCTAGAGCTGATCTATTTCTTAAACATCAGTGCAATGACCAGTGTCCTACAACATGACAATATTCCCCAATATCAGTGATTTAACCCTATTTAAAAGTGGTACCTTCTTTTCTGTGTTCGAGGGCTTCTAATAATTCTCTTCCTGCAGCATCACCAATGAGATTGTCCTCAAGATCTAACTCCTCCAGACAGTCAGAGTGCATGATAAGTCTGAAATTATTACATAGGACCCACGTTATGATGACATGTATGATGATATGTATTTGTTCCCCATCATAGTACTGTAACGTTATAATGAATTTGCCATTACAAAGAATCCCAGTTAGGAGTATAATAGGTTATAAATGGTCTTTTCCACATCATAACTCCAAGAAACAAATGTTATAGACATTTGTTAGAATCGCCTGGGTGTGGCGATTCTAACAAATACCTATAAAATTTATTTTCATTCCACTGAAATTGTCTTTATAACAAGTTTTGCCGTTATAACAAATGTAGGTATAAAGAGGACTGACTGTATCACATTATTCCTGAGATAAAGCAAACTAAGAATTAAATAAGCCCCGCCAAGCGAATTTGTGTCTTCGAGCATTCCGTCATGACAAATTTTAACTGCGCATGCCCAGCCATTCAGAGGGGTCAGGGATATAGCTTTCTGTCTGAAGGTTCCTCTTGATTCGCTGCTTGTATTCATGAGCGAGCAGTGAAGGTTCTGGCGAGACTGCGCGGATTTGCAGGCTCGCCTGAACCTTCGCTGTTTGCATAGGCGATAAGTACCGAAATCGCTTGATGGGGCCCAAATAAACCACAACATACACCACAACCTCTTTATAACACTATTTATAGGGTCAAAAGCAGAAACCATGTTAGCTAAACAACCGTGTGATATCCAAACAAAAATGTATAGATTATATAGAAAAATGACCATTCATGGTCATTTTTCTATATAACCTATACATTTTTGGGATATATCTTGAAACAGTGTTCTATCCAAAACCATGTTAAAACTAACTATTTTATAATGAGTTTGTGATGTACTTATAACACTGTTCTTTTTTTTTTTTTTTTTGGGGGGGGGGGGGGGCGGTTACGGCCCTTTCAAGATTATTTCACTGATATTGAGCTGATCATTAATCAGAGGTGGGCGAAAACCAGAGTACCCAGAGAAAAACCACCTGACCTTCCATTGCAGAACTTGGCACACTGTTCATTAATACACATTTTTTTTTCTTTGGTTTGGGTTTTACGGCCCTTTCAAGATTATTTCACTCATATTGAGCCGATTGTTAATCATAGGTGGGCGAAAACCGGAGTACCCGGAGAAAAACCACCTGACCTTCCGTTGCAGAACTTGGCGTCTCACACGCGACCCGAGCGAGGCTCGAACCCACGGGTGAGAGACCTAATGACTAAGAGTCAGCGCTCTTATCCATTAGGCCACGGAGGCCCGTGTTAATACACAGTTTTGGATATAACAGGGTTTTGAGATGGATCCCCTAAAATGTGTAGAATGGCCATTTCTGGTCTTATTTCTATAATATATTATCTATACATTTTGTTTGGATATTTTTTCTTTTTGATTTTGATTTTACAGCCCTTTCAAGATTATTTCACTTTTATCAAGCTGACCGTTAATCAGAGGTGGGCAAAAACCAGAGAGCCCATAGAATAACACCCTGACCATCCACTGCCAGGTTATATATATAATAATAACAATAAAATATAAATAATTAAAATAGAAAATATAATAAAGTGAAAAAGAAATATATGCAAACAAAACAACAACTACGAGTAAATATGTATGTATTTTGTATGAATATGCATTATTGTATGTATCTGTGTGTTATGTATTCTTTTTTGTCTTTCAAAATTTGGGGACCAAAGTCCCATCACATGAACAAGTCCGTGAAATGAAACCCCTCTAAACCCCACTTTATATAGAGAAAATTGGGTTTATGGGGTATACATTATTTTTCTTATTTCTGCTCCAAGACATATGTGTAGGTTGTGGGTACTTGTTAGAACCGCCACAATGAGGCAGTTCTAATGAGCACCCAAAACCTATGTTTCTGGTATAAAAAAGAAAAATATCACAGATTTTCATCAGAAAAGATTTTCATCGGAAAAGTAGCCATTTTGGAGATGGGACAAAATGCACTATGTCGCACGGGTTTGTTATATACAATACACATGTAATATCAATAAAATGTAAATAATAAAAATAGAAAAATAATACATGTAAACTAAAAAAGAAATATACGAAAATAAAACAATAACTGGAAAATATGTATGTATGTTGTATAATTGGATGAATTTGTGTATTATGTCTTTTTTTTTTTTTTTTCTTTTTTTTTACTCAATGTTCGAAAAATATTGTAAACTGGTAAAACTAATTTTTAAAGACAAAGTCAAGATTAATTTCTTCTTTTTTCTTTAAATCTCATGAAATCTTCACTTCTCTTCAATTCATAGGAAAACCTCATTAACCCTTATCTTGCTGAATATTCATTTAAGCCACACCCATTTCTGTCTATCAACCAATCAAATTACTTGATGTAATTTATTGCTACAAATTCATAAACTGAATGCTGAACAGTGTAGATCCTGATCAGATGGCTTCTTCAGGAGCCATCTGATCTGGATCTACACTGTTTGCAAAGATAGGGGTTGTCGTGAACAGCAAGATAATCTAAACAATAAATCTTGATGAAAGCCCTTTTGCCCAATACTCTCATCTGATAAGTAGGAAGTGCCATTAATCTAATGAGCAGTAAAGGTGAAGGTCACCACTCACAGGAAGTGTCACAGATCTATCTCTGATTACTACTGATCAATTATCAGCAATTATCTTGATTGACTCTTTGAGAATGGACAGGAAATGTCATTTTTCATGAGTTTATCATTATTACAACTGAATGAGAAATTCAGTATAAAACTCTTGCCATTCATTTGTCCAGCACACAACAGCAACTGTCTGTGAATGGTAAAGAGCTTAAATAATGAAGGATTTGGAAGGTTATACAAGTACTGTTAATTTCCTTATTCAGGTAAGTGAAAATGATACTTTAAATTTGCTTATATTTCATTATTATGCTGATATTTTTCAAAGTTTCTTAAAATCAAGACTTCTCTCAAGTAAAATAAAAAGAGGTAAATTATGAATTTATCACTTTTAGCAATGATTTCTTAAAATGTGCCATTTGTTCGACTTTCTTAAGATCTGAATTCTTGCTTTTGTTTCAGAATTGTGCCTCCACAAAGCCAGTTCTAACGAGTACCCACAGTCTATATTTTAGAGCAGAAATAGAAAAAATAAGGTATACCCCTGGGAACCTCAATTTTACTATATGAAAGTGGGGTTAAATAAAGCAAATTCTTCTGATAGCGAGGCCCCATTTTTTGATTTACATCTATCTATTGTACATGGGTTTGTTTCTTGCAAAATTTATGATAAACACGATGATTTTGATTTTGAGATTGTAAATTTTCCTTTTTTGGATGGTGATGTTCCTCGTGTGCCATCCTATGGTGTTTATATTTTGCAATTAATTCGATGTGCTAGGGTGTGTAGTCATGTAACTGACTTCAACACTCGTAATAAATTGTTAACGGCTAAACTTCTTAATCAGGGTTATCGGTATCATAAACTATGCAAAGCCTTTTCAAAATTTTATAGACGTCATTCTGATTTAATTTCAAAATTCAATATTGGACTTAAATCTCTTCTGCAACAAGGTCTATCGGAACCCAAATTTTATGGTGACTTAGTATATAAATTCAGAAAAATATATAACCGCAATGACTTTAGCACCCAATTTCGTAAAATTATTCTTCGATATAAAAAGATTGGGTACAACATAAATGTTACGGGACAGACTGCATGCATGGTAGTTAACCCAATCACGGTTGACACCTTTGCTTCCCTCTTTAATTGCACGCCGGTGGGTCAGGCCTCAGATTCTATGACGGTTCCAGCATATAAAGGCTTACTGAGAATTAATTAGAGTGATCTAATTCAATGTAACATTGGTTGGTGCCTGATACTCTGTCTCTGGTTTGGCCCATCAGAGTCTAACTGTTGGTTTTCAGTATTTCAGTGGTTTCTTGCTGTCAAGTCCTCACCGTTGTTTCATCTCTGTGGGTTTTTTTTTTTTGTGTGTGTTCACGGAGATGTTGCACTGATGAGTTCGGAGGCCTTCATGTGAACTGAACAAATTATTTGTCTAAATCGCGACGGAAGTAAGGGCGAGGATTGTGGCCACGTAAATCGATTTAAGCCCCCCCAGTGGAATTTGTTTCCGCTGACCGTTCAAAGGCCCTTCTTCTGTTGCGGTTTTTGTTATGGTTTGTCTTTGGGTGTTTGTGTCGCTTATATTATTTTATTTTGGATAGCCTATTGGCCATTTTGTGGGAAAGTAACTGTCCTTTTGGCTTTCTGCTGTTGATGTTTCCAGTAGAGTCTGTTGTTTCATGTTTGTGTTTCTTTCCCTTTGGTGTCTCTGATGGGAGCTGTGGGTTAATTGTATCAATTCCTCCACTTCTATTTTTCAAGGGGGTTAAGAGTGTGTTTTCGTGATGCAACAAAAGTGTGACTTTTTATCCCAACAATATTTATGAGGAGGCTGTGGTTTGAATTTTGATCCCAACAATAGTGTTATATAAGAAGGTTGTACGGAGAATTTTCATCCCAACAACAGAGTTATCAGGAGGCTGTATGTGGAATGAATTTTTATCCTAACAACAGTGTTAAAAACAGGCTGTGGTGTTAATTATGATCCCAACAATTGAGTTATGAGGTGGTTGTGGTGTGAATTTTGATCCCAACAATAGTGTTATAAGGAGACTGTGGTGAATATGGTTCCCAACAATAGTGTTATAAGGAGGTTGAGGTGTGAATTTTGATCCCACCAACTGTGTTATGAGGTGGCTGTGGTGTTAATTATGATCCTAACAAGTGTGTCATGAGGTGGGTGTGGTGTTAATTATGATCCCAACAATTGTGTTATGAGGTGGCTGTAGTGTGAATTTTGATCCTAACTATAGTGTTATAAGGAGGCTGAGGTGTGAATTTTGATCCCACCAACTGTGTTATGAGGAGGCTGTGATGTGAATTTGGATCCCTACAAAAGTGTTATGAGGGGAGGGTGGTGTGAATTTGGATTCCAACAATTGTGTTATGAGAAGGCTGTGGTGTGAATTTTGTTCCTAACAACCGTGTTATGAGGAGGATGTGGTGTGAAGTTTGATCCCAACAAATTTTGTTATGAGGTGATGGTGTGAATTTTGATCAGAACAATTCTGTAATATGGAGTCTATGGTGAGAAACTATATCCAAACAATAGTGCTATGAGGAGGTTGTGGTGGGAATTTTGATTTCAAAATAGTGTTATGAGGACTCTGTGATGTGAATTATGATCCCAACACACTGTTATTAGGAGGCTGCATGTGGTATGAATTTTTATCCTAACAACAATGTTAAAAGGAGGCTGTGGTGTTAATTATGAATCCAACAATTGTGTTATGAGGTGGCTATGGAGTGAATGTTGAGCCCAACAACAATGTTAAAAGGAGGCTGTGGTGTTAATTATGAACCCAACAATTGTGTTATGAGGTGTGTATGGTGTGAATTTTGATCCCAACCATAGTGTTATAAGGAGGCTGTGATGTGAATTGTGATCCCAACAACTGTGCTATGAGGAAGCTGTGGTGTGAAGTTTTATCCCAACACTAGTGTTATGAGTATGAGGAGAGGGTAGTGTGAATTTGGATTCCAACAACTGCGTTATGAGTTGGCTCTGGTGTGAATTATGACATGGTGATGGTGTGAATTTTGATCCCAACAATACTTTTATAAGGAGGCTGTGGTGTGAATTTTGATCCCAACAATAGTGTTAAAAGGAGGCTGTGGTGTGAATTTTGATCAACAAAAGTGTTATGAGGAAAGGTTGGTGTGAATTTGGATTCCAACAACTGTGTTATGAGTTGATACCAACAATGGTGTAATGAGGAGGCTGTGGTATGAATTTTGATCCCAACAAAAGTGTTATGAGGAAAGGGTGGTGTGAATTTGGATTCCAACAACTGTGTTATGAGTTGGCTTCAGTTTGAATTTGGATCCCCAAAGTTGTATCATGAGGAGATTGTGCTGTGAGTTTTGATCCAAAAAAAAAGTGTTGGAGGAGACTGTGGTGTGAATTTTCAGGCAAACAATAATATGAGGAGGCTGGGGTTTTGATCCCAAAAGCTGTGTTATAAAGAAGGTGGTGGTGTGAATTTTGATCCCAACAAAAGTGTTTAAGTGTTATTAGGAGGCTGTGGTATGAATTTTGTTCCCAAAAACAGTGTTATGAGGAAGATGTGGTGTGACATTTGATCCCAACAATGGTGTTATGAGTAGGATGTGGTGCGAATTTTGTTCCCAAAAACAGTGTTATTAGGAGGATGTGGTGTGACATTTGATCCCAACAATGGTGTTATGAGTAGGATGTGGTGCGAATTTTGTTCCCAAAAACAGTGTTATTAGGAGGATGTGGTGTGACATTTTATCCCAACAATGGTGTTATTAGGAGGATGTGGTATGAATTTTTATCCCAACAATAGTGTTAAGAGGATTCTGAGGTGCGAATTATGATCCGAACTCCGAAGAATAGTGTAAAAAGGAGGCTATTTTATGAATTTTGATCCCAACAGTAGTGCCATTAAGCGACTGAAATGTGATTTTTGATCCAAACACCAGTGTAATGAGGAGGTTGTGGTGAAAATTTTCATCCCAACAAGTGTGTTTTGAGAAGGCTAGGGTATGAATTTGGATCCCAAAAATAGTATTATGAAGAGTTTTAGGTGTGAATTATTGTCCCAACAATAGTGTTATAAGGAGGCTGTGGTGTTAATTATGATCCCAACAATAGTTATGAGAGGCTGTGGTGTAAATTTTGATCACAAACAAAAGTGAGACTTGTGTTTGTCTCAATTCAGTTATGAGAAGGCTGAATTTTGATCCCAACAAAGGTGTTTTGCGACGTGTGTGGTGCCTGAATTTTGATCCCAACTTTTGTGTTATGAGGAGGTTGTGGAATGGATTTTGATCCCAACACTAGTGTATTTAGCAGGATATGCTGTGAATGGTGATCCCAACAATAGTGTTATGAATTTTCATCCCAACACCAGTGTTATGAGGCTGTGGTGTGAATTTTAATACCACAAATATTGTTATGAGGCTGTGGTGTAAATTTTAATACCACAAATAGTTTTGTGAGGCTGTGGTGTGAATCTTGATCCCAACAAGAGTGTTATGAGGAGGCTGTGGCGTGACTTGTGATCCCAACAAAGGTGTTTTACGAGGTGTGTGGTGTGTGAATTTTGATCCCAACATTTGTGTTATGAGGAGGTTGTGGAATGAAGTTTGATCCCAACACTAGTGTATTTTGCAGGCTATGCTGTGAATGGTCAACCCAACAATAGGGTTATGAATTTTCATCCCAAGACCAGTGTTAAGAGGAGGTCATAGTGTGAATTTTGATCCCACAAATAGTGTTGTGAGGCTGTGGTGTGAATTTTGATCCCACAAATACTGTTATGAGGCTGTGTTGTGAATTTTGATCCCACAAATAGTGTTGTGAGGCTGTGGTGTGAATTTTGATCCCAACAAGAGTGTACCGAGGAGGCTGCAGTGTAAATGTTAGGAGGAGGCTGTGGTGTGAATTATGATCTCAACAAATGTGTTATGATGAGGTTGTGGTGTAATTTTTTATCCCAACCTATGTGTTATGACAAGGCTGTGATATCAAGTTTAATCCCAGCAATAGTGTTATGATGAGGCTGTGGTGTGAATTTTGATTCCAACAAAAGTGTTGAGATGAGTCTGGTGTGCGAATTTTGATCACAATAATAGTGTAATGAGGAGGCTGTGGTGTGAATTTTGATTGCAACAATAGTGTTATGAGGCTTTGGTGTGAATTTTGATTACATCAAAAGTGTTGGAGGAGTCTGTACTCTGTAGTGCGAATTTTGATCACAACAATTGTGCTATGAAGCTGTGGTGTGAAGTTTGATCCCAACAATAGTGTTATGAGGTTGTGGTGTAAATTTTGATTCCAGCCATAGTGTTATAAGGCTGTGGTGTGAATTTTGATCTCAACAAATGTGTAACTAGAATTTGTTTTTCTACAAAAACACAGATGTCTCCCCCGTTTTTGACTGCTAAGTATAACCTTGACATTGGAGTTATTGAGCTGGGTCTTGTGTGCAACATATCATCTAATGAAGATGAACAATTCTGCATAGTAACTTTAAAAATGTTCATAGAAAAATAAAAAAGTTACTGGCTGTAAACAAAAAAAGCACTTTTTTACCTTTGACCTCTAAGTATGGCCTTGACCTTTGCGGTACAACACATCGTCTCATGATGGTTAACATTTCTGCCAAGTAATTTCATAATCCATCAAAGAATAAGGGAGTTATTGACTGTCCTTTTTTTACCTTTGACCTCTAGGTATGACCTTGACATTAGAGGTAATGCTAACAAATAAATCAAAGGACAATAACTTTTGAAAGGGGCATAATGCGGATGAGAAAAAAATATGTGTCAGCTAATTTTCCATAGCAATCTATATATGAAATTTCAAAACCCTAGCTTACACGGTTCTTAAGTTAATCCGGATGAAAAAAAAATACGTGTCAGCTTATTTTCCATCAGGAACGCATATACGAAATTTCAAAACCATAGCATACACGGTTCTAAAGTTATGGAATGCATCACTTTTAGCATACATTACAATAGACACAAATTACCAAAATGACAACGGGCCATAACTCAAATTTTGTCAAAAGTTAATCAGGTCATCTACTCATCACCACCAATCGTTTCATCAACTTTCAAGACTCTAGCTGTAATAGTTTTTGAGATCTCTTGCTGACAAGATTTTTAAAAAAAAACTTCAAAAGGCAATAACTCTTGAAAGAGGCATAATCCAGATGAGAAAAAAATACGCATCAGCTTATTTTCCATCAGGAATGCATATATGAAATTTCAAAACAATAGCATATACAATTCTAAAGTTATGCTATGCATCACTTTTAGCATACATTGGGCACAAATTACCAAAATGACAAAGGGCCATAACTCACAAAGTATTTTTCGGAATTTTGTCAAAAGTTAAGCAGGTCACCTACTCATCACCACCAATCTACGTGTATTCACCAACATTCAAGGCTGTAGCTATAATAGTTTTTGAGATATTTTGCTGACAAGATTTTATTCAAAAAACTTCAAAGGGCAATAACTCTTGAAAGGGGCATAATCCGGATGAGAAAAAAATGCTTGTCAGCTAATTTTCCATCAGAAATGCATATATGAAATTTCAAAACCATAGCATACACGGTTCTAAAGTTATGCTATGCATCACTTTTAGCATATATTACAATGGGCACAAATTACCAAAATGAAAAAGGGCCATAACTCGCAAAGTATTTTTCGGAATTTTGTCAAAAGTTTATCAGTCCATCTACTCGTCACCACCAATCTACGTGTATTCAACAACATTCAAGGCTGTAGCTATAATAGTTTTTGAGATATCTTGCTGACAAGATTTTATTAAAAAAAAATTCAAAGGGAAATAACTCTTAAAAGGGGCATAATCCGGATGAGAAAAAAAATACGCATCAGCTTATTTTCCATTAGGAATGCATATATGAAATTTCAAAACCATAGCATACACAGTTCTAAAGTTATGCTATGCATCACTTTAACATTCATTACAATGGGCACAAATTACCAAAATGACAAAGGGCCATAACTCGCAAAGTATTTTTCGGAATTTTGTAAAAAGTTAATCACTTCATATACTCATCACCACCAATATACTCAACAACTTTCAAGGCTCTAGATCCAATAGTGTTTGAGATATTTTGCTGACAAAATTCTATTAAAAAAATTTCAAAGGGCAATAACTCTTGATAGGGGCATAATCCGGACGAGAAAAAAAATACGCGTCAGCTAATTTTCCACGAGGAATCCATAAATGAAATTTCAAAACCCTAGCATACACGGTTCTAAAGTTATGCTATGCATCACTTTTAGCAGACATTACAATGGGCACAAATTACCAAAATGACAAAGGGCCATAACTCACAAAGTATTTTTTGGAATTTTGTCAAAAGTTAATCAGTTCATCTACTCATCACCACCAATATATTCACCAACTTTCAAGGCTCTAGCTCCAACAGTTTTTTAGATATCTTGCTGACAAGATTTTATTTAAAAAATTTCAAAGGGGAATAACTCTTGAAAGGGACATAATCCTGACCAGAAAAAAAATATGTGTCAGCTTATTTTCCATCAGAAATGCATATATGAAATTTCAAAACTATAACATACACGGTTCTAAAGTTATGCAATGCATCACTTTTAGCATACATTACAATGGGCACAAATTACCAAAATGACAAAGGGCCATAACTCACAAAGTATTTTTCGGAATTTTGTCATAAGTTAATCAGTTCATCTACTCATCTCCAACAATCAATTCACCAACTTTCAAGGCTCTAACTCCAATATTTTTGAGATATCTTGCTGACAAGATTTATTAAAAAAATATTTCAAAGGGCAATAACTCTTGAAAGGGGCATAATCTGGACGAGAAAAAAAATACACGTCTGCTAATTTTCCATGAGGAATCCATATATGAAATTTCAAAACCCTAGCATACACGGTTCTAAAGTTATGCTGTGCATCACTTTTAGCATACATTACAATGGGCACAAATTACCAATATGACAAAGGTCCATAACTCACAAAGTATTTTTCGGAATTTTGTCATAAGTTAATCAGTTCATCTACTCATCTCCAACAATCTATTCACCAACTTTCAAGGCTCTAGCTCCAATAGTTTTTGAGATATCTTGCTGACAAGATTTTATTAAAAAAATTTCAAAGGGCAATAACTCTTGAAAGGGACATAATCCGGACGAGAAAAAAAATACGCGTCAGCTAATTTTCCATGAGGAATCAATATATGAAATTTCAAAACCCTAGCATACACGGTTCTAAAGTTATGCTATGCATCACTTTTAGCATACATTACAATGGGCACAAATTACCAAAATGACAAAGGGCCATAACTCACAAAGTATTTTTTTGGAATTTTGTCAAAAGTTAATCAGTTCATCTACTCATCACCACCAATATATTCACCATTTTTCAAGGCTCTAGCTCCAATAGTTTTTGAGATATCTTGCTGACAAGATTTTATTAAAAAAATTTCAAAGGGCAATAACTCTTGAAGGGGACATAATCCAGACGAGAAAAAAAATACGCGTCAGCTAATTTTCCATGAGGAATCCATATATGAAATTTCAAAACCCTAGCATACACAGTTCTTTAGTTATGCTATGCAACAAAAGTGTAACGAACGGACGAACGAACCAGAACCAATATGCCCCTCCAACTTTTTCAAAGTTGGGGAAAAAGTTGGGGGCATAACAAGAAAGTTATTGACAGAACACAAAAAGGCCCTTTTTTACCTTTAACCTCTATGAATGACCTTGACCTTTCAGGTACCAAATTGGGTCATGCGTGCAACACATCATCTCATGGTGGTTAACATTTCTGCCTAGCAATTTCAAAACCCATCTAAAAATAAGAAAGTTATTGACCAAACACGAAAAAAGGCCCCTTTTTTACCTTTGACCTCTAAGTATGACCTTGACCTTTGAGGTACCAACCTTGGTCATGTGCGCAACACATCGCCTTATATTGGTTAACATTTCTGCCAAGTGATTTCAAAATCCATCTCAAAATAAGAAAGTTATTGACCAAATACGAAAAAAAGGCCCCCTTTTTGACCTTTGACCTCTAAGTATGACCTTGCCCTTTAAGGTACCGACCTGCCTCATGTGCACCACACATCGTCTCATAGTTGTTAATAATTATACCAAGTAATTTTAAAATCCATCTCAAAATTAGAAAGTTATTGACCAAATACGAAAAAAGGCCCCTTTTTTTACCTTTGACCTCTAAGTATGACCTTGACCTTTGAGGTACCGACCTGCCTCATGCGCACCACAAATCGTCTTATGGTTGTTAATAATTATGCCAAGTAATTTTAAAATCCATCTCAAAATAAGAAAGTTATTGACCAAATACGAAAAAAAGGCCCCTTTTTTGACCTTTGACCTCTAAGTATGACCTTGACCTTTGAGGTACCGACCTGCCTCATGCGCACCACACATCGTCTTATGGTTGTTAATATTTCTGCCCAGTAATTTTAAAATCCATCAAAAAATAAGAAAGTTATTGACTGGACACTATTTGCCCATACATATATACATACCAACAAACTTCCAAGGGAGATAATTCAAAAAGTATAAATGTGAGAGTTATAGTTCTTGCGCACTGCATGTCGTATTAATATTTATACGAAGTTTCGTTAAGATAGCTCTAACAGTTTTCAAGTTACAGAGGGGACAGAAAGTGTGACAGACGGACAGACAGACAGACAGACGGACAGATGGACAGACAGACGCCCGGGGGAAAAACAATATGTCTCTCCGAAAAAAAAATTTTCGGGGGAGACATAATGACAAGGCTGTGATATCAAGTTTAATCCCAGCAATAGTGTTATGATGAGGCTGTGGTGTGAATTTTGATCCCAACACATGTGTTATGATGAGGCTGTGGTGTGAATTTTGATCCCAACACATGTGTTATGATGAGGCTGTGGTGTGAATTTTGATCCCAACAAATGTGTTATGTCAAGGCTGTGATATCAAGTTTAATCCCAGCAATAGTGTTATGATGAGGCTGTGGTATGAATTTTGATCCCAACAAATGTGTTATGATGAGGCTGTGGTGTGAATTTTGATCCCAACAAATGTGTTATGTCAAGGCTGTGATATCAAGTTTAATCCCAGCAATAGTGTTATGATGAGGCTGTGGTGTGAATTTTGATCCCAACAAATGTGTTATGATGAGGCTGTGGTGTGAATTTTGATCCCAACAAATGTGTTATGACAAGGCTGTGATATCAAGTTTAATCCCAGCAATAGTGTTATGATGAGGCTGTGGTGTGAATTTGGATTCCAACAATAGTGTTTTGAGGTTGCGGTGTAAATTTTGATCCCAGCAATAGTGTTATGAGGCTGTGATGTGAATTTTGATGTCAACAAATGTATTTGAAAAGGCTGTGATATCAAGTTTAATCCCAGCAATAGTGTTATGATGAGGCTGTGGTGTGAATTTTGATCCCAACAAATGTGTTATGTTGAGGCTGTGATGTGAATTTTGATCTCAACAAATGTGTTATGACAAGGCTGTGATATCAAGTTTAATCCCAGCAATAGTGTTATGATGAGGCTGTGGTGTAAATGTTGATCCCATGAGGCTGTGGTGTTAATTTTTTATCTCAACAAATGCCTTATGAAGAGGCTGGGGTGTTAATTTTGATCCCAACAAATGTGTTATGACAAGGCTGTGATACCAAGTTTAATCCCAGCAATAGTGTTATGATGAGGCTGTGGTGTGAATTTTGATTTCAACAATAGTGTTGGAGGAGTCTGTACTCTGTAGTGCAAATTTTGATCAAAACAATAGTGCTATGAAGCTGTGGTGTGAATTTTGTTCCCAACAAATGTGTTATGACAAGGCTGTGATATCAAGTTTAATGCCAGCAATAGTGTTATGAAGAGGCTGTGGTGTGAATTTTGATTACAACAAAAGTATTGAGAGGAGTCTGTAGTGCAAATTTCGATCATAACAATAGTGTAATGTGAGGCTGTGGTGTAAATTTTGATTGCATCAATAGTGCTGTGATGAGGTTGAGGTGTGGTGATTTGATCAAAACACGAGTGTAATGGAAAGGCTGTAATGTGGATTTTCATCCTAAGAATTGTGTAACAAGAAGGCTGAGGTTTGATTTGAGGTTTGAATGCCCCATCAACACTATTTAGGTCATTTTGGAGATGTTGCTTCCAATTTTGTAGGACTTTTACCCGGCTCTGAGATGAAATGACATCCCAATCCCTGCCGCCCAATGAAACCAAAAGGGTTTATATGCATGGACCAGCCAACTCGCACCACTTTACCTGGGCAGGCTTAGGCCTCCCAGAATGAAAGTACTATGAGCTGGTTTTGGTGTGAATTATGATCCCAACAAAAGTGTTACAAGGAGGCTGTGGTGTGAATTATTTTTCCTAACAACAGTGTTATGAGGAGGTTGTGGTGTAACATTTGATTCCAGCAATAGTGTCAGGAGGAGGCTGTGGTGTGAATTATGATCCCAACAATTGTGTTATAAGGAGTATGTAGTGTGAATTTTGACCCCAAGAATAATGTTATGAGGAGTCTGTGGTGCAAATTTGGACCCCAAGAATAGTGAATAAAGGAGGCTATGGTATGAATTTTGATCCCAACAATAGTGCCATGAAGAGGCTGAGGTGTGAATTTTGATCTGAACACTAGTGTAATATGGAGGCTGTGGTGTACATTTTCAACCCAACAACTGTGTTATGAGAAGGCTGAAGTATGAATTTGGATCCCAAAAATAGTATTATGAAGAGATTAAGGTGTAAATTATGATCCCAACAATAGTGTTACAAGGAGACAGTGGTATTGATTATGATCCCAACAATAGTGTCATTAGGAGGCTGTGGTGTGAATTATGATTCCAACATGAGTGTTACAAGGAGACTGTCGTGTAAAGTTAAGTCCCAACAATAGTGTTATTAGGCTCTGTAGAAAATGTTTTTGGAGGTCGTGGTGTAAATTTTGATCCCTAACAATAGTGTTATTGTGAGGTTGTGGTGTGAATTTTGAAACAAACAATAGTGTAATAAGGAGGCTGTGGTGTAAATTTTGATCCCATCACAAAAAAATTATGAGGAGTCTTTTGTGTGAATTTTGATCCCAAAAATGGTGTTAATTTTAAATCGATGCTGCAGTGTGAATTTTGATCCCAACACTAGTGTTATAAGGAGTCTGTGGTGTGAAATTTAATCGCAATAATAGTATTAAGAGGATCTGGCATATGAATTTTGATCCCAATATTGGTGTTAAACTGAGGTTGTGGTGTGAACTTTGATCCTACCAACTGCATTGCAAGGAGGCTGAGGAATGAATTTTGATCTCAGCACTTATGTATATAGGAGGCTATGATGTGAATGTTGATCCCAGCAAGTGTTGTGAATTTTCATCCCAACACTGGTATTAAAAGGAGGTTGTGGTGTGAATTTTGATCCCACAAATCACGTGTGCAAAAATGAGGCTGTGGTGAGAATTTTTTATCCCACAAATAGTGTTAAGAGGCTGTGGTGTGAATTTTGAACTGAAAAAGAGTGTTATGAGGAGGCTGTGGTATGAATTTTGATCGCAACACTAGTGTTATAAGGAGTCTGTGGTTTGAATTTTGATCCCAACGATACTAATATGAGGAGGCTGTGGTGTAAATTTTGATCCCAACAATGGTATAAAATAAAGGCTGTGGTGTGAATTTTGATCCCAAAAACAGATTTGAGGACTCAATGGTGTGAATTTTGATCCCAACAATTGTGTTATGAGGAGTCTGTGGTGTACTTTTCGATCCCAACAACAGTGTTACATGGAGACTGACATGTGAATGTTGATCCCATTAATTGTGTTATATGGACTCTGTGGTGTGAATTTTTATCCCAACAATGGTGTTATGAGGAGTCTGTGGTGTAAATTTTGATCCCAACACAACCATGTTAAATGGAGACTGTGATGTGAATGTTGATCCCATTAATTGTATTAAATGGAATCTGTGGTGTGAATTTTTATCCCAACTACAGTGTTATGAGGAGACCGTGGTGTGAATTTTGATCCAAACAATAGTGGTATAAGGTGGTGGCTGTTGTGTGAATTTTGTCTCAATTCTGTTATGAGGAGGCTGTGGTGTAATTTTGATCCCAACAATGGTGTTTAGAGGTTGTGGTGTGAATTTTGATCCCAGCTATATTATTATGAGAAGGCTGTTGAATGATCCCAACACTAGTGTATTTACGAGGTGATGCTGTGAATGTTGTGAATTTCTATCCCAACACTAGTGTTAAAAAGAGGCTGGCTGTGTTTTGTATTTTGATTCCACAGTGTTTTGAGGCTATGGTGTGAATTTTCATTCCAACAATAGTGTTATGAGGAGGCTATTGTGTGAATTTTGATCCCAAAAATTCTGTTATGAGGATGTTGTGTTGTGAATTTTGGTTCCAACAAAAGTGTTATGAGGAGGCCGTGGTTTAATTTTGATCCCAACAATAGTGTTATGAGGAGGCTGTGATGTGAATTTGATTCGTACAATAAAATTGAGAGGGGTCTGTTGTGCATATTTTGATCACAATAATAGTGTAATGAGGAGGCTGTGGTTTGAATTTTGATCCCAACAATAGTGCTATGAAGATGTGGTGTGAGTTTTGATCACAACAATGGTGTTATAAGGAGGTGATGGTGTGAATTTTGATCACAACAATAATGTTATGAGGAGGCTGCCGTGAAAATTTTGATCCCAACAATTGTGTTAAAAGAAAGCGGATGTGTGAATTTTGATCCCAACCAGTGCTTCAGCTGAAGTGCACGACCCGCCTGATTCTTTTAGCTTTATGAGTGTTACCATATATGGGTATGGCGGCCATTTTGGTCATGTGACCTGGACCTAAAACGGTTCCCCCAATAAATGCGCCTTATCGTAAGGAGCAAAAATATATCTTATACTTTAGTACTGTATTCTGAATCGTTTGCAGGATAAAATGTATTCTCACTTTTCCAATACAAAAGCATATGTGTCAAAGTTTGACCTAGGCACAAATGAGGTCAAGGTCAACCCAGGGTTACCATTTTAGCAATTTATGATAGGCCTACGTCCCAGATGCTATTTATCAAGTTTCGTGGAAATCTGCCCAGTGGTTCTGGAGAAGATTATTTTTGAAGGGTTTTTACCATATATGGCTTGGACGGCCATTCTGGTCAAGTGACCTGGACCCCATGAGCAAATTTTGGTTTCCCCCATCCCATAGAGGCTCCTTATGAAATTTAACTTCAATCTGCCTAACTGTTTCCGAGGAGAAGCAGTTCGAAAATTTTCACATTTTTCGCCTCGGCGAGGCTATACTAAATGGAATGTAATATTTTGCAAGTTCATTGGTTAGATCTCATTGATATCTATCAGTATGCCAAAAATTGTTTAAATATTCCAAGCGGTTAAGTCACTATCACCAATTTTCACAAACGGGTTACGGACAGACAGACAGACCATATATGGCTTGGCGGCCATTTTGGTCATGTGACCTGGACCCCATGAGCAAATTTTGGTTTCCCCCATTTCATAGAGGCTCCATATGAAATTTGACTTCAATCGGCCCAACTGTTTCCGAGGAGAAACAGTTCGAAAATTTTCACATTTTTCGCCTCGCCTCGGCTATACTAAATGAAATGTAATATTTCGCAAAGTCATTGGTTAGATCTCATTGATATCTATCAGTATGCCAAAAATTGTTTAAATATTCCAAGCAGTTAAGTCACTATCACCAATTTTCACAAATGGGTTATGGACGGACAGACAGACTGACAGAATGACAGAATGACACAGTGATTTTAGGGCACTCTTAGAAAATCAACCGTCTTCTTTCGGTTGCTTTTTCTGCGGGTTGTGCAATAATAGTATTTTGTGGGGGTGTGGTGTGAATTTGATCCATACAATAGTGTTATAAGGAGGTGATGATGTGAATTTTGATCCCTACAGTAGTGTTAAGAGGAGGCTGTGGGGCAATTTTTTTTACCAACAATAGTGTTATAAGAAAGCTGTGAAGTGAATTTTGATCCCAATAATAGTATTTTGGGAGGGGGGGGGGTGGTGTGAATTTGATCCCGACAATAGTGTTATGAGGAGGCTTTGGTGAAAATTTTGATCCTAACAATTGTGTTATAAGAAAGCTGTGGTGTGAATTTTGATCCCAATAATAGTATTTTGTGGGGATGTGGTGTTGGTGTGAATTTGATCCATACAATAGTGTAATAAGGAGGTGATGGTGTGAATTATGATCCCAACAATAGTGTTATAAGGAGGTTATGGTGTGAATTTTGATCCCAACAATAGTATTTAGAGGAGGCTGTGGTGCAAATTTTGATACCAACAATAGTGTAATAAGGAGGCTATGGTGTAAATTTTGATACCAACAATAGTGTGAGGAGGAGGCTGTGGTGTGAATTTTGATACCAATAATAGTGTAATAAGGAGGCTGTGGTTAGAATTTTGATACCAACAATAGTGTTATAAGGAAGCTTTGGTGTGAAATTTGATACCAACAATAGTGTAATGAGGAGGCTGTGGTGTGAATTTTGATACCAACCATAGTGTAATAAGGAGGCTGTGGTGTGAATTTTGATACCAACAATAGTGTAATAACGAAGCTGCAATTGAATTTTGATTACAACAGTAGTGTTATAAGGCAGCTATGGTGCAAATTTTGATCCCAACAATAGTGTTGAGGAAGATGTGGTGTAATTATTTATGCCAAAAACAGTGTCAAGGAGAAGGCTGTGGTGTGAATTTTGATCTGAAAAAAGTGTTATGAGCAGCTGGTGCGAATTTTCATCCCAATATTAGTGAAATGAAGAGGCTGTCATGTGTATTTGATACCTACAATTCTGTTATGTGTAGGTTGTGATATGAATTTTCATCCCAACAGTAGTGTTATGAAGAGGCTGTCATGTGAATTGTGATCCAAACAAAAATAATATGGAGGCTGTGGTGCTCTAACAGTAGTATTATATAGAGAATTCGAATTTGAATCCATACAATAGTGTAATAAGGAGGCTGTGGTATAAATTTTGATCCCAACAATAGTATTATGTGGAAGATGTGGTGTGAATTTGATCCCAAAAATAGTATTATGTGGAGGATGTGGTGTGAACTGATCCATCCAATAGTGTGATAAGGAGGCTGTGGTGTGAATTTTGATACAAACAATGGTGTTATGTGGAGGGTGTGGTGTGAATTTTGATCCCAACACTAGTATTTTGTGGAGGATGTGGTGTGAATTTGATCCATATAATAGTGTTATAAGGAGGTGATGTTGTGAATTTTGATCCAAACAATAGTGTAAAGAGGAGGATGTGTGAATTTGATCCATACAATAGTGCGATAAGGAGGTTGTGGTGTGAATTTTGATGACAACAACAGTGTTATGTGGAGGCTGTGTTGTGAATTTGATCCATACAATATGTGATAAGGAGGCTGTGGTGTGAATTTAATGCCAACAATAGTGTTATAAAGAGGTGATGATGTGAATTTTGATCCCAACAATAGTGTGAAGAGGAGGCAGTGGTGCAAATTTTGATAGCAACAATAGTTTAATAAGGCAGCTTGATTGAATTTGGCTCTCAACAATAGTGTTATGAGGCAGCTATGGTGTGAATTTTGATCCCAACAATAGTCTTGGGAGGAGGATGTGGTGTAATTCTTTATGCCAACAACAGTGTTAAGGAGAAGACTGTGGTGTGAATTTTGATCTGAAAAAAAGTGTTATGAGCAGGTTTTGGTGTGAATTTTCATCCCAACAATAGTTTAATGAAGAGGTTGTCGTCTGAATTGTGATCCAAACAATAGTATTATATCGAGGCTGTGGTAATCTAACAATAGTATTATGTGGAGGATGCATTGTGATTATGATCCATACAATAGTGTAATAAGGAGGCTGTGGTATGAATTTTTATCCCAACAATAGTATGATGAAGAGGATTTGGTGTGAATTTGTTCCATGCAATAGTGTGATAAGGAGGAGATGGTGTGAATTTTGATCCCAACAATAGTATTATGAAGAGGATGTGGTGTGAATTTGATCCATACAATAGAGTGATAAGGAGGAGATGGTGTGAATTTTGATCCCAACAATAGTATTATGAAGAGGATGTGGTGTGAATTTGATCCATACAATAGTGTTATAAGGAGGAGATGGTGTGAATTTTGATCCCAACAATAGTATTATGAAGAGGATGTGGTGTGAATTTGATCCATACAATAGTGTTATAAGGAGGAGATGGTGTGAATTTTGATCCCAACAATAGTATTATGAAGAGGATGTGGTGTGAATTTGATCCATACAATAGTGTTATAAGGAGGAGATGGTGTGAATTTTGATCCCAACAATAGTATTATGAAGAGGATGTGGTGTGAATTTGATCCATACAATAGAGTGATAAGGAGGAGATGGTGTGAATTTTGATCCCAACAATAGTATTATGAAGAGGATGTGTTGTGAATTTGATCCATACAATAGAGTGATAAGGAGGAGATGGTGTGAATTTTGATCCCAACAATAGTATTATGAAGAGGATGTGGTGTGAATTTGATCCATACAATAGTGTTATAACGAGAAGATGGTGTGAATTTTGATCCCAACAATAGTATTATGAAGAGGATGTGGTGTGGATTTTATCCATACAATAGAGTGATAAGGGGGCTGTGGTGTGAATTTTGATGCTAAAAATAGTGTTATGTGGAGGCTTTGGTGCAAAATTTGATACCAACATTAGTGTTATAAGGAGGCTTTGGTGTGAATTTTGATCTCAACAATAGTATTATGTGGAGGATGTGGTGTGAATTTATTCATACAATAGTGTAATATGGAGGCTGTGATATGAATTTTGTTGCCAACAATAGTTATGTGGGGGCTATGGTGCGAATTTTGATACCAACAATAGTATTATGTGGTGGATGCGGTGTGGATTTGATCCATACAATATTTTATAAGGAGGCTGTTATGTGAATTTTGATGCAACAACAGTGTTATAAAGAGGTGATTTATTAATTTTGATCCCAACAATAGTGTTAAGAGGAGGCTTTGGTGCGAATTTTGATACCAACAATAGTGTAACTAGAGCCAGTGTTTATGAAACACAATGCCCCCAACTGCTTGACCCTAACACTGCTTGTCCCTAACAGTAATTGAGCTATCTTTTTTCATTTGGCTGCAATGTTGAAATTTTAGAAGGAACATAACATAAGAAAAACTGAAGTTAATCAGGTCATTTATTTTTCGAAGTTACAATAGCTCATACAGTTTTAGAGATACAGTCAAACCTGTCTTAGTGTCCACCTCTATTAAAGCAAACAACCTGTCTTAAGCAAGCATGTATTAAGTTCCCCAAAAATGCAAAGCATTGAAATTCACCTAATCAGTTCATCTACTCATCATCCTGAACCAGCCTGTAAAGTTCAGGGCAATAGCTCAAACAGCTTTTTTGAGATATCTTGCTGACAAGCTTAAAATGCGCAAAATTTCAAAGGGGCATAACTCAAGCATAACTTTAGTTATCTTCCTTACAAACTTAAAACGCGAAAAATTTCAAAGGGCCATAATTGAAGATAAAAAAATTTTTGGATTTTTTTCAAAAGTTAATCAGTTCATCTACTCATCATCCCAAACCAGTCTGTAAAGTTTCAGGGCAAAAGCTCAAACAGTTTTGAGTTAACTTGCTTACAAGATTTCAAAGTATTTTGCAAAGGGGCATAACTCAAGACAGGGGCATAATCCTTCGGATGTTTTTCAAAAGTTAATCAGTTCATCTATTCATCATCCTGAACCAGCCTGCAAAGTTTCAGGGCAATAGCTCAAACAGTTTTTGAGATATCTTGCTTACAAGCTTAAAACGTGCAAAACAAAGGGGCATAACTCAAGCAAAAAAAATGGATTTTTATCAAAAGTTAATCAGTTCATCTTCTCATCATCCCCAACCTTCTGTTAAGTTTCAGGGCAATAGCTAAAACAGTTTTTTAGTTATCTTCCTTACAAACTTAAAACACGAAAAATTTCAAAGGACCATAACTGAAGATAAAAAATTTTTGGATTTTTTTCAAAAGTTAATCAGTTCATCTACTCATCATCCCAAACCAGTCTGTAAAGTTTCAGGGCAAAAGCTCAAACAGTTTTTGAGTTAACTTGCTTACAAGATTTCAAAGTATTTTGCAAAGGGGCATAACTCAAGACAGGGGCATAATCCTTCGGATTTTTTTCAAAAGTTAATCAGTTCATCTATTCATCATCCTGAACCAGCTTGCAAAGTTTCAGGGCAATAGCTCAAACAGTTTTTGAGATACCTTGCTTACAAGCTTAAAACGTGCAAAACAAAGGGGCATAACTCAAGAAAAAATGGATTTTTATCAAAAGTTAATCAGTTCATCTTCTCATCATCCCCAACCTTCTGTTAAGTTTCAGGGCAATAGCTAAAACAGTTTTTTAGTTATCTTCCTTACAAACTTAAAACACGAAAAATTTCAAAGGACCATAACTGAAGATAAAAAATTTTTGGATTTTTTTCAAAAGTTAATCAGTTCATCTACTCATCATCCCAAACCAGTCTGTAAAGTTTCAGGGCAAAAGCTCAAACAGTTTTTGAGTTAACTTGCTTACAAGATTTCAAAGTATTTTGCAAAGGGGCATAACTCAAGACAGGGGCATAATCCTTCGGATTTTTTTCAAAAGTTAATCAGTTCATCTATTCATCATCCTGAACCAGCTTGCAAAGTTTCAGGGCAATAGCTCAAACAGTTTTTGAGATACCTTGCTTACAAGCTTAAAACGTGCAAAACAAAGGGGCATAACTCAAGAAAAAATGGATTTTTATCAAAAGTTAATCAGTTCATCTTATCATCATCCCCATCCATTCTGTAAAGTTTTAGGGCAATAGCTCAAACAGTTTTTTAGTTATCTTGCTTACAAGCTTAAAACGCAAAAAAATTCAACGGGCCATAACTCAAGAAACCAAAATTCAGATTTTTTTTTTCAAAAGTTAATCAGTTCATCTACTCATCATCCCCAACCATTCTGTAAAGTTTTAGGGCAATAGCTCAAACAATTTTTAGTTATCTTGCTTACAAGCTTAAAACACAAAAACAATTCAAAGGGCCATAACTCAAGAAAAGAAAATTCAGATTTTTTCAAATGTTTATCAGTTCATCTACTCATCATCCCAAACCAGTCTGTAAAGTTTCAGGGCAAAAGCTTTAACAGTTTTTGAGATATGTTGCTTACAAGATTTCAAAGTATTTTTTGCCAAGGGGCATAATTCAAGAAAGGGGCATACTCCTGATGAGAAAAAAAATTGGCTTTTTGTCG
The DNA here is from genome assembly GCA_963580285.1 of Lucinisca nassula. NCBI lineage: Eukaryota > Metazoa > Mollusca > Bivalvia > Lucinida > Lucinidae > Lucinisca > Lucinisca nassula. Next base: position 39,574,402 of record OY757024.1, on the reverse strand, counting down.
AAAGTTAATCAGTTCAACTTCCTATCATCCTCAACCATTCTGTAAAGTTTCTGGGCAATAGCTCAAACAGTTTTATAGTTATCTTGCTTACAAGGTTAAAATGCAAAAAAATTTCAAAGGGCCATAAGTGAAGAACCCATTTTCAGATTTTTTTCAAAAGTTAATCAGTTCATCTACTGATCATCCTGAACCAGCCTGTAAAGTTTCAGGGGAATAGCTCAAACAGTTTTTGAGATATCTTGCTTACAAGGTTAAAACGCGCAAAATTTCAAAGGGGCATAACTCAAGAAAAAAAATTGGATTTTTGTCGAAAGTCAATCAGTTCATCTTTTCATCATCCCCAACCATTCTGTAAAGTTTCAGGGCAAAAGCTCAAACATGATTTTAGTTATCTTGCTTACAAGCTTAAAACAGAAAAAATTTCAAAGGGCCATAACTCAAGAAAAAAATTTCGAAATTTTTTCAAAAGTTAATCAGTTCATCTACTCATCATCCCGAAGCAGCCTGTAAAGTTTCAGGGCAATAGCTCAAACAGTTTTTGAGATATCTTGCTTACAAGGTAAATGTTTGTTTGTTTGATTTGAGGTTTAACATCCCCTTCAAAACTGTAAAGGTCATTTTGGAGATGTTGCTTCCAATTTTGTGGGACTTTTACCCGACACTGAGATGAAATGACATCTCAAGCCCTGTCGCCCAAAGAAACAAATAGGGTTTATAAGCATGGACGGTCCGCCTCGCACCACGGTTCCTGGGCAGGCTTAGATCCTCTAAGCGGTTTACCAGTACTAGTGTGCGGGCCAGATTCAGCTCTGCGTGGAAGCATCATGCAGCCCATATATTTCTTCAAGCCCCTGTGAGCGGGGGCGTTCTTACAAGGTTAAAATGCGCAAAATTTCAAAGGGGCATAACGCAAGAAAAAAAATTGGATTTTTGTCAAAAGTTAATCAGTTCATCTTCTCATCATCCCCAACCATTCTGTAAAGTTTCAGGGCAATAGCTCAAACAGTTTTTTAGTTATCTTGCTTACAAGCTTAAAATGCAAAAAATTTCAAAGGGGCATAACTCAAGAAAAAAGTTAGGATTTTTTTCAAAAGTTAATCAGTTCATCTTCTCATCATCCTGAACCAGCATGTAAAGATTCAGGGCAATAGCTCAAACAGTTTTTGAGATATCTTGCTTACAAGGTTAAAACGCGCAAAATTTCAAAGGGGCATAACTCAAGAATAAAAATTGGATTTTTGTCAAAAGTTAATCAGTTCATCTTCTCATCATCCCCAACCATTCTGTAAAGTTTCAGGGCAATAGCTCAAACACTTTTAGTTATCTTGCTTACAAGCTTAAAATGCAAAAAATTTCAAAGGGCCATAACTCAAGAAAAAAACTTCGGATTTTTTTCAAAAGTTAATCAGTTCATCAACTCATCATCCCAAACAAGTCTGTAAAGTTTCAGGGCAAAAGCTCAAACAGTTTTTAAGATATCTTGATTTCAAAGTATTTTTTTGCAAAGGGGCATAACTCAAGAAAGGGGCATAATCCTGACGAGAAAAAAACAAGGGTCAATTATTTTTTCATAAGCAATCAATATATGAAATTTCAAAATCCTTGCACCCATGGTTATTAAGTTATGCTATGCAGTAATAAAGCGGGACGGACTGAAGGACGGAAGGATGGACAGAGGAACAGGGCAAAACCAATATGCCCCCACAACTTCTTTGAAGTTGGGGGCATAATAAGGAAGCTCGACTGAATTTTGATCCAAACAATAGTCTTATGAGGGGGGTGTGGTGTAATTCTTTATGCCAACAACAGTGTTAAGGAGAAGGCTGTGGTGTGAATTTTTATCTGAAAAAAAGTGTTATGAGAAGGTTTTGGTGTGAATTTTCATCCCAACAATAGTGTTATGAATAGGCTGTCATGTGAATTGTGATCCAAAAAAATAGTATTACATGGAGGCTGTGGTGATCTAACAATAGTATTAAGTGGTGTGAATTTGATCCATACAAAAGTGTAATAAGTAGGCTGTGGTATGAATTTTGATCCCAACAATAGCATTATGTGGAGGATGTGGTGTGAATTTGATCCATTCAAGTGTGATAAGGAGATTGTAGTGAGAATTTTGATGCCAACAATAGTATTATATGGAGGCTATGGTGATCAAACAAAAGTATTAAGTGGTGTGAATTTGATCCATACAAAAGTGTAATAAGGAGACTGTGGTATGAGTTTGGATCCTAACAATAGTATTATGTGGAGAATGTGGTGTGAATTTGATCCATTCAAGTGTGATAAGGAGGTTGTGGTGCGAATTTTGATGCCAACAATAGTGTTATGTGGAGGCTGAGGTGTGCATTTTGATCCCAACAATAGTATTATGTGGATGATGTGTTGTGAATTATGTCTCCCCCGAAAAAAATTTTTTCGGAGAGACATATTGTTTTTCCCCCGGGCGTCTGTCTGTCTGTATGTCTGTCTGTCTGTCCGTCTGTCTGTCTGTCTGTCCATCTGTCTGTCACACATTCGTGTCCGCTCTATAACTTGAAAACCGTTGGAGCTATCGTCACGAAACTTATTATAAATATAAATCAGCATTAGACGACGTGCAGTGCGCAAGAACTATAACTCTCGCATTTATACTTTTTGAATTATCTCCTTTGGAAGTTTGTTGGTATGTATATATGTATGGGCAAATCGTGTCCGGTCAATAACTTTCTTATTTTCAGATGGATTTTAAAACTACTTGGCAGAAATATTAACAACCATAAGACGATGTGTGGTGTGCATGAATCAGGTCGGTACCTCAAAGGTCAAGGTCATACTTAGAGGTCAAAGGTCAAAAAAGGGGCCTTTTTTTCGTATTTGGTCAATAACTTTCTTATTTTGAGATGAATTTTAAAATTACTTGGCAGAAATATTAACCACCATGAGACGATGTGTGGTGTGCATCAGGCAGGTCAGTACCTCAAAGGTCAAGGTCATACTTAGAGGTCAAAGTTCAAAAAAGGGGCCTTTTTTTGTGTTTTGTCAATAACTTTCTTATTTTGAGATGAATTTTAAAATTACTTGGCAGAAATATTAACCACCATGAGACGATGTGTGGTGTGCATCAGGCATGTCAGTACCTCGAAGGTCAAGGTCATACTTAGAGGTCAAAGGTCCAAAAAGGGGCCTTTTTTTCATGTTTTGTCAATAACTTTCTTATTTTGAGATGGATTGTGAAATCACTTGGCAGAAATGTTAACCAATATATGTTACGTGCATGACCCAGGTTGGTACCTCAAAGGTCAAGGTCATACTTAGAGGTCAAAGGTAAAAAAGGGGCCTTTTTTCCGGTTTTGTCAATAACTTGCTTATTTTTAGATAGAATTTGAAGTTACTTGACAAAAATGTTAACTTTCATGAGACGATGTGTTGCATGCATGATTCACTTTGATACCTCAAGTGTCAAGGTCATACATAGAGGTCAAAAGTCAAAAAAGGGGCCTTTTTTTTTCGTGTTTGGTCAATAACTTTCTTATTTTTAGATGGTTTTTGAAATTGCTTGGCAGAAATGTTAAACACCATGAGATGATGTGTTGCACGCATGACCCAGTTTGGTACCTGAAAGGTCAAGGTCATACATAGAGGTTAAAGGTCAAAAAGGGGCCTTTTTTGTGTTCTGTCAATAACTTTCTTATTTTTAGATGGATTTTGAAATTACTTGGCAGAAATGTTAACCACCATAAGACAATGTGTTGCGTGCATGACCCAAGTTGGTACCTCAAATGTCAAGGTCGTACTAAGAGGTCAAAGAACCAAAAGGGGCCTTTTTATGCCTCCAACTTTGAAAAAGTTGGAGGGGCATATTAGTTCTGGTTCGTTTGTCAGTTCGTCTGTCCGTTACGCTTTTGATGCATAGCTTAACTAAAGAACCGTGTATGCTAGGGTTTTGAAATTTCATATATGGATTCCTCATGGAAAATTAGCTGACGCTTTTTTTTTTCTTGTCCGGATTATGCCCCCTTCAAGAGTTATTGCCCTTTGAAATTTTTTTAATAAAATCTTGTCAGCAAGATATCTCAAAAACTATTGGAGCTAGAGCCTTGAAAGTTGGTGAATATATTGGTGGTGATGAGTAGATGAACTGATTAACTTTTGTCAAAATTCCGAAAAATACTTTGTGAGTTACGGCCCTTTGTCATTTTGGTAATTTGTGCCCATTGTAATGTATGCTAAAAGTGATGCATAGCATAACTTTAGAACCGTGTATGCTAGGGTTTTGAAATTTCATATATGGATTTCTCATGGAAAATTAGCTGACGCGTATTTTTTTTCACGTCCGGATTATGCCCCTTTCAAGAGTTATTGCCCTTTGAAATTTTTTTAATAAAATCTTGTCAGCAAGATATCTCAAAAACTATTGGAGCTAGAGCCTTGAAAATTGATGAATATATTGGTGGTGATGAGTAGATGAACTGTTTAACTTTTGACAAAATTCTGAAAAATACTTTATGAGTTATGGCCCTTTGTCATTTTGTTAATTTGTGCCCGTTGTAATGTATGCTAAAAGTGATGCATAGCATAACTTTAGAACCGTGTATGCTAGGGTTTTGAAATTTCATATATGGATTCCTCATGGAAAATTAGCTGACGCGTATATTTTTTCTCGTCCGGATTATGCCCCTTTCAAGAGTTATTGCCCTTTGAAATTTTTTCAATAAAATCTTGTCAGCAAAATTTCTCAAACACTATTGGAGCTAGAGCCTTGAAAGTTGTTGAGTATATTGATGGTGATGAGTATATGAACTGATTAACTTTTGACAAAATTCCGAAAAATACTTTATGAGTTATGGCCCTTTGTCATTTTGGTAATTTGTGCCCATTGTAATGAATGCTAAAAGGGATGCATAGCATAACTTTAGAACTGTGTATGCTATGGTTTTGAAATTTCATATATGCATTCCTAATGGAAACTAGAGCTGTCAGAGGATCTGACTATAGCCCCGCTTCAGCGCTGTCAGAGAAGAAAGTTATTTAAGCTGCAGAGAAAACAGTTATGAACAAGAAATAACTGTTGAAAATTTTACATTATCTGGAAAAACTCTAAGAGTTGTGAGCCCTTGTCCCTCATTTCAATGAGCATGATACATTACCAGAATGTCCATGTTTATACTAAATTGCCTTTTTAAATGTTCAAAGGGCAATAACTCCTAAAGTAGGCAAACCAGAGTTATGGTTCCTGCACTCTGCACATCATCTCAAGGTGCTTTTCATTTATTTGAAGTTTCATGAAAATATCAGAAACGGTTATGGAGCGGACATAGTTAAAATTGCCATTTTTTAATATTCAAAAGCCTATAACTGAAAAAGTAGACAATCCAGAGTTTGGGTTCCTGCGCTCTGCACACGTAATATGGTGCTTTACATTTGTGTGAAGTTTCATAAAATTATCTCAAACGTTTTTTGAGTTATCGAGCAAAGACGGCTAAAATTGATATTTTTCAATATTCAAAGGGAAATAACTCAAAAATTAGGCAATCCAGAGTTATGGTTCCTGCACTCTGCACACCATCTCATGGTGTTTAATGTTTGTGTGAAGTTTCATGAAAATATGTGAATGGGTTTTAAAGTTATGGAGCGGACACGAAAATTGTTAACAGACACAGACAGACACACAGACAGACATACAGAAAATACGAAAACCAGAGTTATGGTTCTTGCGCTCTGCACATTGTCTCATAGTGCTTAACATTTGTGTGAAGTTTCATGAAATTATCTCAAACGGTTTTCGAGTTATGAAGCGGACACTGTTAAAATTGCCATTTTTCAATGTTCAAAGGGCAATAACTCCAAAAATAAGCAATGCAGAGTTATGGTTCCTGCACTCTGCACATCGTCTCATAGTGCTTAACATTTGTGTGAAGTTTCCTAAAAATATCTCAAACGGTTTTCGAGTTATGAAGCGGACACAATTAAAATTGCCATTTTTCAATGTTCAAAGGGCAATAACTCCAAAAGTAGGCAATCCACAGTTAAAATTCCTTCGCTCTGCACATTGTCTTATGGTGTTTAACATTTGTGTGAAGTTTCATGAAAATATGTTAAGCAGATACAAAGTTATGGAGCCAACACAAATTAACGGAATCACGGAATCACGGAATTACGGAATTACGGAAAATGTTCAAAGGGCAATAACTCCAAAAGTAGGCAATCCACAGTTATAATTCCTTCGCTCTGCACATTGTCTTATGGTGTTTAACATTTGTGTGAAGTTTCATGAAAATATGTTAAGCAGATACAAAGTTATGGAGCCAACACAAATTAACGGAATCACGGAATTACGGAATGACAGAAGGACATGGCAAATCCAATATAGCCCCACTTTTTCAAAGCGGGGCTATAAATAAGCTGACGCGTATTTTTTTTCTCATCCGGATTATGCCCCATTTCAAGAGTTATTGCCCTTTGAAATTTTTTGAACATTTTTAAAGTTACTTTGCAGAAATGTTTATCTTCATTAGATGATGTGTTGCACACAAGACCCGGCTCAATACCTCCAATGTCAAGGTTATACTTAGAGGTCAAAAACGGGGGAGACATCTGTGTTTTTGTAGAAAAACAAATTCTAGTTTGATCCATACAATAGCGTTATAAGGAGGTGATGCTGTGAATTTTGATCCCAACAATAGTGTTAAGAGGAGGCTGTGGTGCAAATTTTGATACCAACATTAGTGTAATAAGGAGGCTGTGGTGTGAATTTTGATCCCAACAATAGTATTATGTGGAGGATGTGGTGTGAATTTGATCCATACAATAGTGTGATAAGGAGGCTGTGGTGTGAATTTTAATGAAAAAAAAAAAAATAGTGTTATGAGTAGGCTGTGGTGTGAATTTTGATTCCAACGATAGTATTATTTGGAGGCTGTGAATTTTGATACCAACAATAGTGTAATCAGGAGGCTGTGGTGTGAATTTTCATCCCAACAATAGTATTTTGTGGAGGATGTGGTGTGAATTTGATCCATACAATAGTGTGATAAGGAGGCTGTGGTGTGAATTTTAATGCCAACAATAGTGTTATGTGGAGGCTGTGGTGTGAATTTTGATTCCAACGATAGTATTATATGGAGGCTGTGGTGTGAATTTTGATACCAACAACAGTGTAATAAGGAGGCTGTGGTGTGAATTTTCATCCCAACAATAGTGTTATGAAGAGGCTGTCGTGTGAATTTTGATCCCAACAATTCTATTATGAGTAGGTTGTGGTATGAATTTTGATACCAACAATAGTGTTATGAGGCAGCAGTGGTGTGAATTTTGATACCAACAATAATGTTATGAGGAGGTTGTGGTGTGAATTTTTTATTCCACACATAGTGTTAAGGAGAAGGCTTGGGTATGAATTTTGATCCAAAAATAGTTTTATATGTAAGCAAGTAATGGAGGCTGTGATGTGAATTTTTATCACAACAATAGTTTTATGAGGAGGCTGTGGTATTAATTTTGATCCCAACAATAGTGTTATAAGGAGGCTGTAGTGTGAATCTCGATCTCTATAATAGCATTATCAGGAGATTGTAGTGTGAGTTTTCAACCCAACAATAGTTCATCCCAACAAAAGTGTCATTAGGGGGAATTATGATCCCAACAATTTTAATATGAGGGGGTTGTGGTGGATTTTTTATCCTAACAATAGGATATTCTGGTGTGAATTTTTATCCCAACTTTAGTGTACCAGGAGGTTGTGGAGTGAATTTTGATGCCAACGGTAGTGTTATAAGAAGGTTGCAGTATTAATTTTGATCAAAACAATATGGGTACAAGGTCATGGTGTAAATCTTGATCCAAACAGTATGGTTATAAGGTGGTTTTGGTGTTAAATTGGACCCCGTCAATAAGACCTTGTGGAGCATGGGTTATTGGCATATGTTACAAGATACAATGATGTAAACACTGGATTTTTCATGCAGGTACAGGGTCAACATCCACATATGTGGGCCCCCTTCCAGGTAGCTAGCTTGCTGCATGCATGGCAGATCTCACACCAGATCTCCAGGTGTGTCTAACATGAGGGTAGGTAGCCAAGAGCTTCAACTCTCTGCATTCCCTCTCTGTCAGCTGCTTCTAGGTCATCTTGGGCCTGGCCTGCCAAGCCCACCCTTTCCATCCACTGGTATGTCACAGGCTGTCTTGTACCATTGGAGCATGCCACATGTCCATTGAGCTACTGGAGCCCGCTCTCCTTCAGGATGAGGTCCAGGTCCTCAATGCCAATCTGCTCCAGTAGCTCATTGGACCGAGGGCCTCCGTGGCCTAGTGGTTTAGAGCGCTGACTCTTGATCATTAGGTCTCTCACCGCTGTGGTTCGAGCCTCGCTCTGGTCACATGTGAGATGCCAAGTTCTGCAACAGAAGGCCAGGTGGTTTTTCTCCGGGTACTCCGGTTTTCGCCCACCTCTGATTAACGATCGGCTCGATATGAGTGAAATAATCTTGAAAGGGCCGTAAAACCAAAACCAAAAAAAAAAGCTCATTGGACCTGATGGTGACAGTTGCTTGCGGCTTGACATTGCAGATCTGTCTGATTACCCTGTCATTCTGCTGCTAACGTTGGAGGTGCACTCCACACATAAGGACAATACAGGCAGCCACACATCTTAAATGAGAGGTGGCAGGAAGAGAGAACTGGTAACAGTTCCTTGGACTTCTTCCAGGCAGTTTTCAAATGTGACGTAATCTATCTTAACTAATCTTTGACAAAAACATTAACATTGGTCAATAAAAAGAGTAAGATCAAAATAGAATAACAGAAGAACAAGTTAGCCAAGACCCAGGGTTCAGTTGTTCAAACCATCGTTATTGTATGGGGAATGGGAACATCTGGCAGATTTTTCCCCCCATTTTTCAAAGGGAGACAATTTTTGGGACTTCCTGTTCGCTTTTCTACAAGCCCTGTCCCACTGAAAAAGGGGACTACTCTTAAAGGAAAGAATTTGCTCCTGAAGAGCAAAAAATTCTTTCCTTTAAGAGTTGACCCCTATTGGCATGGGAGACAAAAATACTTTTGCCGAAGTTGCCTTCCCTGAAGGTGTTCCCATGCCCCTTAACAAGTTCATTAGTATCCAAATTGTTAATTTTCTAGCAAGTCCAATATGGAATACTGTGGTATTTTTGTTGAAAAAGTGTGAATAGCTTTTGCATTTGCAAAAGCTACTCACATTTTATCAGCAAAATATTAGTATATTAAATGATCAGGGAATTAACTTTTCATGAACTAACAACAGCCTTTTTTTTTTGTTTGTTTTTTGTTTCAGAGAAAATAAGGCTTATTCTCTGAAAACAAGAATTCTGCCAAATGCTATGTTGTGCTTGTGGGGGCAAAACTTCCACAATGTCAGTGAACCAAAAAATGTAGGCCAGCGTTAAATATGGATGCTTACACTAAAGTTGTCATCCCTAGATGCAAGTTTGTACAAAGTAAAATTAATAATGCCCTTAAATTTCTTGAGAAATGGACTGAGAACTATATGTATACCATTCAATGATGCTCAGATATGTTCCAAAGTGACAGGCTGTTGGATATGCTCAGATGATTGCAAGAACTCAGCTTGCAGCATTTGATCACAACTTCAATTTGAAACGTGAAGTTGCACCAGACCTAAAAGGAAAACAGCGCTTTGGTATTTTCATTTCCAAAGGTATCTGGGTCGATTTACCGCAGTGGAATTTGATTCACTGACCTTTCCAAGGTGGTTCTTCTGCCGGGGTTTATTTTTGTTATGGTTTGTCTTTGAATGTATGTATTGCTTATTTTTTTTTGTTTTGGATAGCCCGTTGACCATTTTGTGGGAAAGTAACTGTCCTTTTGGCTTTCCGCTATTGGTGTTTCCATTTGGGTCAAGTTATTTCATGTTTGTGTTTCTTTCCCTTTGTATCCATTCCTGATTGTTGCCTTCGCTTCAATAAAGGCAAGCAAGGGTTGACACAATGGTTCTCAAAGTCAGTGAAACATGAAATGTAGGTCAAGATCAATATTTAATATGGAAGCTTGCATTTGTTATCATTTCTAGATGCAAGTTTGAACAAAGTATCATTAATGAAGCTCTTACAGTTCTTGAGAAATGAACTTGACCATTACAATGAAAGCTAGAGTTGACACAAAAGTTCTAAAAATCTGTGAACCATGAAATGTAGGTCAAGATCAAATATTGCTTGCATTAAGTTGCCATCTCTAGGTTCAAGTTTCCACCAAGTATGATTTATAAAGCTCTTCTAGAGTTGAGAAAGGGACACATCACGAAAACACGCCTATATAATTTTGACCCCCTTGAACCCCACTTTTATATAGTAAAACTGGGGTTTACAGGGGTAAACCTTATTTTTCTAATTTCTGCTCTAAAATATAGATTGTGGGTACTTGTTAGAGCCACCGCATCGAGGCAGTTCTAACGAGTACCCAAAATCTATATTTTGAGCAGAAATAAGAAAAAATATCACAATTTTTCATCGTAATATGCTCGTATTTTCAGTGATAAAATTGAAAATGTATTTGTATAAGCCTGTTTACGTAATGAAAGTCTTGTACATAAGTCTCAACGTCAAGGTGGTCGCAAATGCTTATTGCTTGAGGAATGGATGAACAGCCGGAAAACTGAAGTCCCATATCCTAAAGCGCAACAATAAAACAAGAGGACTATTTGGACCTGATTGCTCTCCTGAGCCCTGAGCATAATTTGTTCCCCCTCTGAGTGACCTTTATTTATAGTATTTTTAAAGTTTCATCTACTCTTTCAGCCAGCTGTGTCTAGATGACCTTTGGCATTCATAAGTGTTTATGTTTTACCTTCTTTCAAATCATAGATGACAATTATTATACATAGGAAAAGATGAAGTGGGTTTTTTGTGATAACTGAAGGATAGTTTTTATTATTTCTCCATTTTAACCTATGTTGTGGGTATTCATTAGAACCGCCTCGTTGAGGCAGTTCTAATGAATACCCACAGCATAGGTTTTAATGGAGAATTGACAAAAGCTATCCTTCAGCTATCAGAGAATACTCACCTAACTGTTGCTATCCAATACATATGGAATATTACTGAGCACTGTTTCAATCTTTTTCCCATGCAAAGCCCCTTGCTACCATTCAATCAAACTGTCTCTCACTACCAGGGGACTGAAATTAGTTTACCTTTTTCCAGTTCTACAGATTGTAAGAGACTAAATTTGACCTTGCCGTAAAATAGGTCAAGGTTACTTTAGTGTCATCATTTAAACAAAGTTAGAAGTACTCCGTTGCCTGATGCTACATACATGTAGAAAGTTTTAAAGCAACTGGCCAAGCAATTCAGAAGAAGATTTTTTAAGGTTTTAACCATACATAGGCATGACAGCCTGTAAGAGACTAAATTTAACCTTGTTGTAAAATAGGTCAAGGTAACTCTAATTTTAGTCATCATTTAAAGAAAATTAGATGTACTCAGTCGCCTGATGCTATTATACATACATGTATAAAGTTTTTAAAGCAACTGGCCGAGCAAGTCAGGAGAAAATTTTTTAAGGTTTTAACCATACATAGGCATGAGAGCCTTCTTGGGCATGTGACATGGACCACCTGATGAGGACAACAGATGGAGGCCTACCATCCTATTCGCTTCCCTGGAGCCTTTGTCTCAGGAGAGCAACAAAAATAAACTGTAGTCGTCTGCTCTATAATTCTGGAAGCACTTGAACAGTTATCCTTTTCCCGCTGAATAATTAATTAAGCCACACCCATTTCTGACTTTCAACTAATCAGATTACTTGATGTATTTTATTTCTGCAGATCCACAAACTGTATGTCAAACAGTGTAGATCCAGATCAGATGGCTTCTTCAGAAGCCATCGGATCTGGATCTACACTGTTTGCAAAGATAAGGGTTGTTGTGAACAGCTGAATAAGGGTAACTGCTTCAGAAACCATCTGATCTGGATCTACACTGAGAACTTACTGTTTAAACAATCTCATGCACTGAACAGGGGCAAACTTGGCTCCGAAGTCCAGGTTATCTATGGCATTATCAGCAAGGTGAAGTTTGTGTACCCAAGGGCCCACTCTGGGAGGGGGTGGGGGTTCCTTCTTCTTTTTCTTTCCTTTCTTTTTACCTATAAAGATAAACATTACATTAGTTTTGGGGTTGACTGTTTGTGAAAATATGTACAATTAAAGTTATAAATTCAGATAAACTACAAGCGCCTAGGTAAGGCACTTCTAATGTTTTTGTTGGATCAGTGCTTTTGGATTGAAAAAAGCACCTTATCTGGCTGGAACTATGTTTCCTTAAATTTTTTTAAAACTGCTACTGCTCATTTCCATGTAATCAGAGAAATGCTTGATTAACCAGCATTACAGCCAATATTGAATTCTTTACCTTTCTTTTTCTTCTTCTTTTCTTCTCCCCCACTCTTTCCAGCATCTGAACCTTTTGCACTCATCTCACCCCCACTTTCCATGTCATAGCGTAACTGGGTCTTCTTGGCTGGAAAAAAATGTTGAAAAAATATTGTAGCAAGCAACATTCCATTCTAAGTAGTTGTTCAAGCTAAAAATATTGTTAGCTAATGTTTGGTCATTTAATATGACAAAGGATCATGTATTATTGCTTACAAATGTGAGTAGCTTTAGCATTTGCAAAAGCTACTCACAAATTGCATAAGCTACTCATTTTTTTCAAGCAAATATATCCGAGTATCAGATATTGAACTTGCTACAACTTAAAACTTTTTTGTACTGGAAACCCCGAAACGGGTTCCCTGGCAAACAGTGCAGGCCCAGAGCAGACGCTGCAGAATGCAGCGTCTGATCAGGGCCTTCACTATTTGCAGAAAGTTTAGCTATTTTCCGAATAAATTTTAAAGATTACACTCGCGACCTGTCACACCTAAATTTCAAAATGGACTCCTGCCATATATAAGGAGGAAGATTCCATTTGGTATAGCTCGTGCAATTTGACACGAGACTGACCGTTATGCAAGGAATAAATTTGTTAATGTTATCGCCTAACAGGTCGGTCTTCGTAAACTTGTCATGAATTTTTGGCATCTCGTGAATGGCGATCCATTTACCGACCTCTATGTATTGAATAACAATTTTGACTTCTTCAGAAAACGGGGAAGATAAAAATATGCATTCAATCAGGTGTGAAATTATGCTAATAGAGGACCCCAGTTTCATGTCAAATTGTTCAAACTACAGTATAGTATAAACATATTTTATTGCTTATTTCTATAGGGCAATTACATCGAAAAAGAGATTGATCTCAGCCAGAAATAAATAAGGCTGGATTTTTATTGACTTGCCCTCGTACTATTAAAACTGTTGCCCATAAAATGTACTGTAGAATGCCTTAAGTGGGAGCAACTTCATGAAAATGCAGCTAACTGGCCTCTATGTGACCAGTGACCAGCAATAGTTCAGATCGGTCTGGTCTCATTCAAAGCAATGTGTGTGCTAACAAAATTAATCTAAAATTAATCTTACATTTCAGCCAATCAAATTAATGCTGGCTCTACTTCAGCTTATCCTATTCATGCCAGCTCTATTTCAACCAATCAAATTCATACAGGCTCAATTTCAACCAATAAAATCATCACGCAAACACGCCTATATAATTCTGACCCCCTTGAACCCCACTTTTATATAGTAAAACTCGGGTTTACAGGGGTAAACCTTATTTTTCTTATTTCTGCTCTACGTAAAATATACATTGTGGGTGCTCGTTAGAACCGCCTCGAGGCAGTTCTAATGTGTACACACAATCTATATTTTGAGCAGGAATAAGAAAAATATCACAATTTTTCTCCTTAAAATTTTCATTTTTTCGGCGTTAAAGGTTACAATATATTTTAATAGGCATGTTTTCATAATGTCATGATGGTGTCAGTCAGCAAAACTAATCCTCTACTTCAACCAATCAAATTTATACTGGCTCTACCTCAACCAATCAAATTCATGCTGACCATAATAATCAAAGTTAGGCTCACAACAATTTCTAATTGTGTAGGAAGTGTAGAAATTTCAACCACACCACTTTAAGAATAGGAGAAAAATACTACAGACAATAATTTAAGATTTTACTTAAAGTTTTAAAGCAATCCCTATGACAAAATGTTTGTTTTGCCTCTCACTGCTTTGTCTGAGGATGACTTGGGTCTTAAACCTGCATGATTGAGGTATAAACTGCAGTCGTACATGCATAAAATCATATGTGTTGTATTCAAAATAATACAAAATGTGAATGACATACATTAACCCTTATCCTGCTGAATAACTAAGTTTGCCACACCATTTCTAACTCTGAACCAATCAGATTATTTCATGTAATTTATTTCTGCAAATTCACAAACTGCATGACAAACAGTGTAGATCCTGATCAGAAGGCTTCTTCAGAAGCCATCTGATCTGGATCTACATTGCTTGCAAAGGTTGGGAGTGTTGTGAACAGCAGGATAAGGTTTGATCAGATGCATGTATTCACAATTGCCTGTCCCTGAGGCAGTAAAAGAGATTTCACACTTATCTCAACTGAGAATGTCATTTTTCCTGCTCATAATTATTAAAAATTCCAACAACTATTGGCATTTTAAATTCATGAACAGGCATTTTGACATTCATGAGCAGGGATTATTCATGATCATAAAAACAGTTTTATTTGTTGCTATGTACAATTTTCATGCTCAATTCAAGTGAACATGCAAAATATTATATCACTATGAGACAAGGATTTATTCATGCAAACAAATAACGGCATCAACATGTTATCTGTCAACTTTTCCAAATCTAGCTACTGCTAGCAAAAGCCTATTACATATATGTTATGCAAAAACACACTTAAAAAGATTAGCAATTCATTATAATCACATTTGTCTTATATGATGATAATAATGTCTTATCATAAGGAACAAGAATATATATATTTTAGGGGTGGGGATCTGAATGGTTTCTGATATAGTAGGCCTTTAAAGAAGTGAAGGGAGTGGGGCACGACACCAGTGGACACAGAGGACCCTACCCTTTGAAACCCTCTTGCAAAACTTCATTTAGATATCTATCATACACCCCAAATTTCAGAAAATCCATCAAGCAGGTATTGAGAACTCATCCAGACATAATTTGGGCAATTACTGTATGCCCCCAGGTACCTTTTGGGTCTGTGGTTTTAAATTTTGGAACCCTCTTGCACAAAGAGTTGTGGGCATAAAAGCATATAGCTGACACAAGATAACTCATGGAGCATCTCTACAAAAGCTAAGTCTTGTCAAAATATCTGCAATGACTTGGCAGCAAATGCCAGTTTTCAATTTTCCCCATTATAAGTCTATGGGAACTATGAGTTGCCATAGCAACCAAAATAAAAGAGCCAATTTTCATAAAGGTAGGAAGATTACTTAAGGAAACTTTCTACGGAAGTTTTATCAAAATATACTCAGAGGCAATAAAAAGTATACAG
The DNA here is from genome assembly GCA_963580285.1 of Lucinisca nassula. Classification (NCBI taxonomy): domain Eukaryota; kingdom Metazoa; phylum Mollusca; class Bivalvia; order Lucinida; family Lucinidae; genus Lucinisca; species Lucinisca nassula. The sequence goes on along the minus strand of OY757024.1, from coordinate 39,558,941 downwards.
TTTTTGATTTGGAATGCCGCATCTTGTATTGCTGTCGGTAATAAAATATGCCTATGTCCGTTTTTCCCAAAAGTCTATGTTTGAAAACTTCAATTCTTTTCCCGTTGCAGTCATCCATGATGGAGTTATTGCCCTTAGTTGATTATCAATATTTCCAACGAAATCTCATGTTGTACATGATATTCAAATCTATGCGCATCACAAAAGTCATTATGAATGTTCATCGATAAGATGCCATCATTACTTTGCCATTAAACCCAATCAAACAGCTTCAAACTCAATTGTAATTTCTGCCTGTTCCAGATTGTCTCCCTTTCAATAAAAGTCATAGTGAATTAAATGAGTCTTTTTCTCAAATCGTGTAGGAGATATTCATTTGAAACTTTCACATAATTATTGTTTTCCTCGGCATTTTTATGCTTACTCCATAGTGATGCCTTTAAAATTGCTCAAAGAAAAGTTAATCACCAAAACAAATCCCAAAGAAAAATAAAGCATTTAATCAAATGAAGAACGTAAAAGGCGAAAATGACATTTTCTTTGACAAAAAATGTTGCATTTTACCTTGTGTTTAATTTGAATATGGGATATATTCTTGCCAATCAGTTCCCCTTCTTTGAATCTGTTGCACAAAAGATCACTTATTGAATAACACTCATTCGAAACAAATGTTTAAAGGGAAACTACTCAAGACAAAATATTGGATCAGGCCCCCTGTCCATTTCAAGTGACGCAATTCCATTATCCTTTGAGCCATTTTAACGGAAAATGCTGCAAATTATGTGGAAGTGGTTGTTCATATTTATGATGCCACATATGTATGTAGAGAGGGAGACATTGGGACACAAATCGACGTTCAGTAACCTGTATACTTACTTTTGCCTCTCAGTATATCAACAAAGACTTGGCAGTAAATGCCATTTTTAATTTTCTCCATTGTAAGTCTATGGAAACTGTAAGTCGTCATAGCAACCAAACTAAAGAACCAAATTTCATAAAAAATAAACATAAAACCTGTAAAGGCCATTAAGTGTCAGCCTCACAGAGCATATGGTTTCTGAGAAGATGGTATTTTAAGTTTTTTTTTGTTTTTTTTTTTGCTACAGAATGAAATTTGGGTCCAATCAGCCCTGTGGCTTAAGAAGAGAAAGGGTCTGAAAGTGTTTACCCCATACAACATATGACAACAGATGATGGCGGACATCTGCCTATCCTATAAGCTCCCCCAGAGCCTTTGGCTCTGGTAATGTAAAAACAAACCCAATTCTAATTTATACACAAAATACATATTCAAATGTACATGAATTTTGAGTGTGTGTGAATTCGGGTTTAACGTCGCTTTCAACAAATGTATTTTGAAAGTGTTAAAAATTCAAATAAAATAGTGAGTACTTTGGACATTAAATCATCAATGTTCTACAGTAAGGCATTTAGCAAACCAAAATGGAATACCTAATTTAGCAATGACAACTACTCTACACCTGCAAAGTCACAGCAAATGTTCTTAAGGGGAATGGGAACACCTTCAGGGGAAGCAAACACTGCAAAAGTACTTTGTCTTTGTTGGTTTCATTGGGCGACAGGGCTTGAGATGTCATTTCATCTCAATGTCGGGTAAAAGTCCCACAAAACTGGAAGCAACGTCTCCAAAATGACCTATACTGTGTTGACGGGGACGTTAAACCTCAAATCAAACAAACAAACAAACAAACAGTGGGAATGTGCTTATAGAAAGGGGAAAGAACGTCTTGAAAAAAAAAAAATCAGTAGACAACATCAACAGACGACATTTTCAGATGCAGTTTTTCACGGCGTCCTAAGGGTTAAACATTTTAGAGATATGAAAGAATGCATTAATTTTTTATACTGTCACACAGATGTGTAATTGTAATGTCATTCCTGGAGTAGACACAGGAACAAATTCTTTCTTCTTCAAGCACACCCTGGAGCAAATTCTTGCCGCTTAAATGAGTGTTTGTGTTGGAGTTTTATGGCCCAGGTAACACCATTAAGGTCACATTGAGCCAGTCAGTTTACCTAACAACACTTCCTGTGCAGGCTAGTTCACCCCCGCCCATAGGGGCTTGGGGAAATATATGGGCTGCATGATGCTAGCTGAATCCGGCCCGCACACTAGTATTGGTAAACGGCTTAGAGGATCTAAGCCTGTCCAGGAACCGTGGTTCGAGGCGGACTGTCCATGCTTATCAACCCTATTGGTTTCATTGGGCGACAGGGCTTGAGATGTCATTTCATCTCAATGTCGGGTAAATGTCCCACAAAATTGGAAGCAACGTCTCCAAAATGACTTTTACAGTGTTGACGGGGACGTTAAACATCAAATCAAACAAAATGTGCAGGCTTATACATAAACAGTTCACGGGTACATTGCACATTCTTTCATCGGAAACTGACAACTGCCTTTCTTGAATCAGTGGAAGGGAGAGAATGGAGGCAGAATAGGTAAGGGAGACAAAAAAGTTTCTGACACAGTTGCTTCCCATAAAAGTGTAGCCATTCCACTAAACGACAAAAAGTCAATTCTGATGAGCCAAAGCTGCTTTGTTGTGTTCTTGGCCAATGAATAGGCCTTTAAACATTCAACATATCATTTATACCATTACAAGGACAAATGTGTCTTAATCCTTAGCATTCTGGATAAAAATTTCTGCAAACAACATTTGAGCTGGTGCATGACAAAACCTACAATAAGACCGGGCGGTGTGACCAGCAGAGACTCAAATCAACCTGCACACCCATCCCATGCCTATGTCTCTTTGTATAGATATTAGCCTATAGTAGGTACATGCGATCAGCAAAGACTCTGATCAGACTGGGCAAATGCACAGGCTGATCTGAGTCTTTGCTGGTTGCTCAAGACTTCTTGTAGATTTTGTCATGCCCCGGCTCATTTTAAAAATATTTCTCTTGTCTTTACTAGAAACCAGATTTTGACATTTCATGCAAAGTGACTCCATTTGAGACAATTTACACGATATTACAAAACCCGTTTTCTGGGACAAATAAGAAAAATATCATCAATTTGTCGTCTGATGGTTTTGCCCAGAGAGTGTAAATGTGGGCATGTAAGCACATGATAGACAAACATTAGCCTGAATACCCACTCAGTAAAAGATGGGCCTTTGGGGCCTAGTTGGTAAGAGCACTGTCTCTTAACTCTTAAGACACCGAGAAAAACTACATCTGAAAGTGCCGTGTGCTTATGTTGTCTGCGGAACTTTTTGCAAAATTTAATGTTTTAAACAATATTTTTGCTTACAGGCAAACAGTTTGGACCCAAATCAGACTGCTCCTACAGGAGCAGTCTGAATTGGATCCAGACCGTTTGCAAAAATTACTTTAAAAGTAACCAGCAGAACCTCAAAGCAGACGACAATAATTGTGACTGGCATTTTATGGGTTAATCTTTAGGTATTTCACCATTATGAGTTGAAGCCCTGCTTGGGTCATGTGTGACTGCAAGTTCTGCAATGGAAAATCAGGTGATTTTTCTCCAGATACTCCAGTTTTTGCCAACCTCTGATTTTTTCCCCCATTTTTTGTTTTGGTTTTATGGCCCTTTCAAGATTATTTCATTTATTTCGAGCTGATCCTTAATCAGAGCACCCAGAGAAAAACCACCCAACCTTCCTTTGCAGAACTTGGCATCTCACATGTGACCCAAGCCAGGCTCGAACCCACAGTGGTGAGAGACTTAATGATCAACAGTCAGCGCTCTTACCCACTAAGCCTACGAGGCCCCCACTTCTGATTAACGACAGGCTCAAAATAATCCTGAAAGGGCCATAAAACCCAAAGCCCTCACCCCACCCCCACACACAAAAAAATCCCTGTCTGCATGAAGAAGATTTGTGTCCATTAGAGACACTGATCAGAATGAGCAGATGTGCAGGCTGATCTGAGTCTTCACTGGATGCATATGACTGAAGACACATTTCCACATTTGATTTGTATCCTATCAAATTGTTTGGATTTTTTTATTTAACTCTTATCTTGCTTTTCACGACAACCCCTATCTTTGCAAACAGTGTAGATCCAGATCAGATGGCTTCTTCTCAGATGGCTTCTGAAGAAGCCATCTGATCAGGATCTACACTGTTTGACATTCAGTTTATGAATTTGTACGAATAAATTACATCAAGTAATCTGATTGGTTCGAAGTCAGAAATGGGTGTGGCTAAACTGAATATTCAGCAAGAGAAGGGTTAAAATCAACTTCCTCAACCACATCCAGAATTTTACTGACCTTCTCATCACTCCCAGTGACATTAGAAGCCTCCGTGGTGCAGTGGTTACGCTACTCGCCTTGTAAACCAGGGATCGCAAGATCGATCCTGGGCTTCTCCAGACTTTCGGATGAGTCTTGAAACCGAGGTCCCATCTCCATATGACCTTAGCTGTTGGTGGGACGTTAAACTAAAACTCACTCACTCACTCCCAGTGACATTGCATAAGTTTTCGAATGTTTGTCTCAAAAGAAGACAGTTTAGCATACATTAGTACATACCATATTTAGTATATGTTATATAGAAACAACTTTGTTACTAGCAAACATCTATATTTACATCAATCATTATATTTATCCTTATTGAAAGATTACAGATGCTCTCTCCCTCTCTCTCTCTCTGTATGCCTATGTTTTGCTTTCTTTATTACAGAGACCCTCGTTATAACAACAGTATTTGTTCCCAAACATTTTGATGTTACACAAAATTTGCCGTTATAAAGAATCTCAATAAGATAGGTAAGGTGATATAAAGTGCCTTTTCTTTTCCCTTTAATTACTCCAAGAAACATGTTGTGTTTGTTTGATTTGAGGTTTAACGTCCCTGTCAACACTGTAATTTTACCCGATATTGAGATGAAATGACATCTCAAGCCATGCCGCCCAATGAAACCAATAGGGTTTATAAGCATGGATGGGCCGACTCGCACCGCTTTGCCTGGGCAGGCCTAGATCCTCTAAGCGGTTTACCAGTATTCGTGTGCAGGCTGGTTTCAGCTCTGCATGGAAGCTTCATGCAGGCCATCTATTTCTTCAAGCCCCGATGGGCGGGAACGAAAACATATGTTGTGGAACATTTGTTATAATCGCCTCAACTAGGCAAATTTAACAAATATAACATTTCCCTTAAATTTCTCTAAGAAACTCATATTGTAGAACATTTGTTAGAATCGCCTCCACAAGGAGACTTTAACAAATATCTATAACATTTGTTTTTTGGAGTACTGGATTGCAAGAATCTTTCGTTAGTATAGATTCAGTATAGGTATTTCCAACCCGAGGGATACCTGCGCCGATCGAAACCAAGGCTAAGCCTTGAGGTAAGGATTCATTCCATTAAATTGTAATTACAACGAATGTCGGTATAAAGAAGGTTGACTGTGTATGAAATATGGCATCTCTTCGTACATGATTCTGACACATGTCTTTCCTAATAAGGACAAATATGTTGTATGTTAATTTAGCCAATGTCAATCAAACAAATTTATTAATACATGTACACTGTTTACCATTGTCCTCGGAGCCATATTGTTCAACTAAAAATAGCAACATAATATTATGTTATTATGAAAATAGTTATCATTTCAAGGACAACAAATACATGAGACAAATTTCTGCCGTATCTTTTCACGAATTTCCATTTGCTTTTATGTACAGTCGAACTCCAATGGCTTGATATCCTTTAGGACCATGAATATTTGTTTGAGACAGATCACGACGTTGCACCGACGTAGATGTGACGTTGCATAAACGTCCTGACATAGCACCGACGTTTATGTGATGTCACAATTACGTCTGCTGGAGTGTAGTTCAAGCCAACCATATTGAAACATATCGCTAGAGCAGGAAGTGCCATGGGAATAATTTATGGTTTTCTATGAGTTAAAAGAATGTTGTCGCCAATCATTAGAATAGCCTCATTCAGGCAATTCTAATTCAAAAAGGTATGTGTTTATTAGAATATTGCCTCATTCAGGCAATTCTAATTCAAAAAGGTACCGTATGTGTTTATTAGAATATTGCCTCATTCAGGCAATTCTAATGTGTACACACAAAAAGGTATGTTGTGTGTACTCATTAAAATTGCCTCATTGAGGCAATTCTAATGGGTAATGGTACATGTATGTTGTGTGTACTCATTAGAATATTGCCTCATTCAGGCAACTCTAATATGCACACACAAAAAGGCATGTTGTGTGTACTCATTAGAAGTGCCTCAGTAAGGCAATTGAAATGTGTACACATAAACTCAAGAGGCAATACTAATGAGTGCACACAGCATATTTTATTTTAAAAGGTATTCTCGCCAAGTTCTGCAACGGAAGGTCAGGTGGTTTTTCTCCAGGTACTCCAATTTTCTTCCACCTCTGATTAACGATTGGCTCGATATAAATGAAATAATCTTGAGAGGGCCATGAAACCAACCCCCCCCCCCCCAAAAAAATATGCTCTATTATGCCTCCTAACCTGCTGCTGTGATTAACCTTCAATGGTTGGACAGTTATTCGACCCCGCCCCTTCACCCCCCCCCCCCACACACACACAAACACACCCCACACCCCTATTTTGAACAAATTTCCATGGCCCAAAGGTGTTTCAGACTTTGAAGTCTGACTGTATATTTTTTTATCCTGTATTTGAAACAAACTGAAACCATTAAAAGAAAACATACACCACGACCTCTTTATAACACTAGTGTTGGGGTCCGAAGCAGAAACCATGTTAGTTAAAGAACCATGTTTTGTTTGTTTGATTTGAGGTTTTACGTCCGCGTAAACACTAAATAGGTTATTTTGGAGATGTTGCTTCCAATTTTGTGGGACTTTTACACGACACTGAGATCTCAAGCCCTGCTGCCAAAATGAAACCAATAGTGTTTATTCACAGACAGTTATATCCAAACAAAAATGTATAGATTATATAGAAAAATGACCATTTTCTAAATAATCTATACATTTTTGGGATCCATCTTGAAACCATGTTATATCCAAAATGAACAGTTTTATAATGAGGATGCGGTGTAATTAAATAAGTGAATAAATTACAATCATGACAGTTCTTTACATATACTGTCAACAAACTGATATGTAAACAACTAGATATTTTCTTATTAACAATAATCCCTTGTTTTAACTGACCGACATTTCAAACCAGTAAAAGGTCACAATTCTTAACCCTTTGACTGCATAACTGTGATACCTCCCTCATCAGGAGGGAGACTCCCTCATTTTGATGCTAATTTTTTTCCCAATTTATGCTAAATTTTAGTAAAATTTTGTAGTATCCTTCATTTGAACTGTGAATTTCCCAATACATGTACAGCCAAACCTGTATAAAGCAAGCGCCTTTGGGATATTCAAAAAGTGATTGCTTAAGACAGGTGCTTGCTTAATACAGGTGAATTTTAATGCAGTTTCCTTTTGCGGGAACTGAATGCCTGCTTGCTTAAGACAGGTTGCTTGCTTAATAGAGGTGGCCACTAAGACAGGTTTTACTGTATATTCTTTACAGCTCCCTCATCACAATGGCAAATCTCCTTCTCTTAAAAAATTTATCACAGGTATGTGACTGCTACATACATATCTGGAGCAGACTACAAATTGATTGTTTAATATACAATCGAACTTCAATGGCTAGAACACCTTTGGGACCACGAAAATCTGTTCGAGGGTTCTGAGAGTTACTGCCAGGAAGCATGACGGGGTTAATTTTGGGAAATCTTTTGGGTGTTCTATAATAAAGTGAATGCTGTGTGTACTCATTAGAATCGCCTCATCGAGGCAATTCTAATGAGTACACACAGCATTCATTTGCAAGTTAAAATTCGAAAATCTCCTTAATTATCCCACACTACTTCTTATGTAGCAGAATTCTCTGGGGACTCAAAAACGGGTTCGAGTCAGTCATGGTTAACGAGCCATCGAATTTCTACTGTATTCTACTTATAGAAAATAAGGCTTTACATGCGGACTGAACAAATTATTTGTCTAAATCACGTCGGAAGTAAGGGCAAGGATTGCGGCCAAGTAAAATCTATTTAGGCCCCCAACAGTGGAATTTGTTTCACTGACCGTTCCAAGGCGGTTCTTCTGTTGCGGTTTATTTTTGTTATGGTTTGTCTTTGAGTGTGTGTATCGCTTATTTTATTTTGTTTTGGATAGCCAATTGGCAATTTTGTGGGAAAGTAACTGTCCTTTTGACTTTCCGCTATTGATGTTTCCATTAGGGTCTGGTTGTTTCATGTTTGTGTTTCTTTCCCTTTGGTGTCTCTGATGGGAGTTGTGGGTTAATTGTTTCGATTCCTGATCATTGCCTTCACTTCTGTTTTACATGACATGTAAATTGTCTGCTGTGCTGATGATTTATGTGTAATTTTAAATAATTATGTTCTATGAAAGTTTGTTTGTTTGTTTGATTTGAGGTTTAACGTCCCCGTCAACACTGTAAAGGTCATTTTGGAGACGTTGCTTCCAATTTTGTGGGACTTTTACCCGACATTGAGATGAAATGACATCTCAAGCCCTGTCACCCAATGAAACCAACAGGGTTTATTAGCATGGACGGTCCGCCTCGCACCGCGGTTCCTGGACAGGCTTAGATCCTCTAAGAGGTTTACCAGTACTTGTGTGCGGGCCGATTCAGCTCTGCGTGGCAGCATCATGCAGCCCATATATTTCTTCAAGCCCCTATGGGGGGGGGGGGGGGCTGCTGTTCTATGAAAGATTTATCCTTTGGAAGCAAGGAATACACCATAGAACTGAAAAATATGGAGTAAACAAGCTTTTCTCTGCTAGACTAGGTAGCTAGTTCCAGCGGATTGGAACTCATCAGTGACCCTCAAATGTTTCCAAAATTCCACAATGGAATCAATGATCCCATGGGACAAGAAAATATATACTACACTATGATGAAAGGCAGGGAGCCTTTTTACGGCCGCCACACATTCCCTTAACACCAGCTGTAGTGATGTTAAAATATGTTCTATGAAAGGCAATCCTTTGGAAACAAGGAATATGGGATACACCAAAGAACTGAAAAATATGGAGTCTAAAAGCTTTTCTGGGCCAGACTAGCTAGTATCAGCCAATTAGGCCTCATCAGTGACCCCCAAATATCTCACTGAAAAATAAGAAACATACACTTTGAGAATGCCGTCTGCTTGCATCCAAAATAAAGGGACACTAGTAAACAGTGAATACTCAGATCAAAAGCTGCAGAATGTGTTTTCACCATCTGTTTAAGGGGAATGGGAACAGCTGGCAGATTTTTCCACCATTTTTCAAAGGGAAACAACTTTCAGGACTTCCTGTTCACTTTTCTATACACTCTTACCCAGGGAAAAGGGGTCAACTCTTAAAGGAAAGAATTGCTCCTCAGGAGCACATTTTTTTCCTTTAAAAGTTGACCCCTATCGACAAAAAAACAAAAACACTTATGCAGGAGTTGCTGCCCCTGAAGGTGTACCCATTCCCCTTAAAGTAAATGGATTTTCATAAAACTTGAAATAAGTAAAAGAAATCAGACGCCTCTTAAATTCAAAATGGACCTGTGCAAAGGCCTTTATTTGTCTAAACCACAGCAGAACAAAGGACGAGGACTGTGGCCAAGTAAAATCGATTTAAGATCCTCCAGTAAAAACTTTTTACTGACTGTTCCAAGATGGTTCTTCTGTTGTGGTTTATTATTATTAGAGTTCATCTTTCCATGTCTGTATTGCTAATATCTTTTAGTTTGGAAAGCCATTTGGCCATTTTGTGGGAAGGTAACTGCCCTTTTGGCTTTCCACTTGTTAAGTTTTCATTATTGAGCACCAAAAGATTTTGAATTGTGACATATTTACGCATCCGCACATATAGCAGCATGAGTTCAGTACCATGTGTAATGCACAAGAGGTTTATTAAAGCACAGTTAGTTTATAAGCAGCGATATAATGCTTTATAGATAAACAACAACAAATTATAGTGAAGTTATTTTATGTTTGTGTTTCTTTCCCTTCGGTGTCTTGGATGGAAGGTGAGAGGTAATTGTATCGATTCCTGATCATTGCCTTTACTTCTATGTTAACCCTTGTCCTGCTGAGCCTGGATATGTCTGATCTTTCAAACAATGCAGATCCAGATCAGATGGCTTCTGAAGAAGCCATCTGATCAGGATATTCATTGTTTGTCATTCAGCTCATGAATTTGTAGCAATAATTTGCATCAAGTAATCTGATTGGTTGATAATCAGTAGTGGGTGTGGTATATATAAATATTCAGCAGGTCAAGGGTTAAAGGATTCTATGTGTTATATAAGGGTAAAAGTTCATTTTGAAGGCTTAATGCTATGCAAAGGAAAATTCAGTTTTAAAAAATTGCTTTTGTTTTGATTTTTATATCCCTCTTAACAACATAGGTCATATGGAAATGAGATCTGAGTTCATAGACTCATCTTAAACTCTGGAGTAGCCTGAAATCAAACCCACAGCCACTGATTCACACGGCAAGTAGTACCCCAAAGAGGCTTCAAGTTCTCTACAGCTGCGAATAGGCATTGTTAAAATAATATGTTTAAACAATTGCACTGTGAGTCTCACATTGCAATTGTTTAAACATATTATTTTAACAGTGTGAGATATAATCGCAAAGTCTCACTAATCATTATTTATATAAACATATACAGTGAAATTCCGCTATTTTTTGTTTTGTTTGATTTGAGGTTTAACGTCCCCGTCAACATGTATAGGTCATTTTGGAGCTATTGCTTCCAATTTTGTGGGACTTTTACCCGACATTGAGATGAAATGACACCTCAAGCCCTGACGCCCAATGAAACCAATAGGGTTTATAAGCATGGACGGTCCGATTCGCACCGCTTTGCCTGGTCAGGCTTAGATTCTCTAAGCGTTTTACCAGTACATGTGTGCGGGTCGGTTTCAGCTCTGCGTGGAAGCATCATGCAGCCCATCTATTTCTTCAAGCCCCAATGGGCGGGGGCCAGAAATTCCGCTATTAAGACCACCTAAAATTAAGACTTAAGCTTATTTAGTATGTTGCAGTTATTCTTTCTCTGTGTTTTCTGCAGTCAATGTTCTCTGGTCAAAGACCACCTTTGGGACTGTTCAAAAGTGGTCTTAAAGACCACTTTTGAAAAGTCCCAAAGGTGGTCTCAATATAGGAATTTTACTGTACATGTATATGATTTGTTACATTAGATCTATTACATACTATACGTGTACTTGACATATGAAGCAGATTCAAAGTTCGTAAAATGTTAATATTGCCTGCCATACTGACCTTATTACGGCACATACCCCTAAAAGTGCACAGTCAAACAATTCTGTAGGCTTCAGATTGCAGTCTGAGTAATATTATCTACTTCTCCATAGCATATGTTATGGGGGGCAGTTGGGTTCAAGATGTCATCTCGTCTCAATATGGGGTAAAAGTCCCAACAAATCAGAAGCAATGTCTCCAAAACTAGAGAAAGCGACTAGTGGGTCATGTATACCCCCGGCCAGTGCCACCCTCTGATATATCTTTCGAGCTTTTATGTAATATGAATGAAGTCAAGAAGCTATAAGAATCTATAAATGTGCTTGTAAAAGCTAAAGCAAACATAAAAATTCTAAATGGACCAAGGGAGTGAGGGATCGAAGTTAATGAAACAGCAGGGTGGGGTATTCATCAATGAATCTTTGGACTGGTATGCAACATTGATGCAAGTATCAATTGAATTTTTCTTAGAGTTTAGAACATACAGGCATCTATAAACTTTGTCATAAAACTTTAACCAAATGTAAAATTTTTCAGTCCGTGACCTTGAGGTCAAGGTCACCATGGGTGGGGGGCTGGGAAATGCATCACGAAATTGTTTATCAAACATGAAGAGAATCTAACATGTGGTTACAGAGATATCAGCAATGAAAAAGGTTGAACACAAAACTTTGACAAAAAAGGAGATGAACAGACAGACGGCCCACCAAGGGGCTTAGATATTCCATATGAAAGGTAATGGTATAGAGATATCGTTTACCAAACATGAAGAGAATCTAACATGCGATTACAGAGATATCAGCAATGAAAAAGGTTTAACACAAAACTTTGACGTAAAAGTAGATGAACAGACTGACAGACAGACAGCCCACCCAGGGGCTTGACCCAGGGGCTTAGATGTTCCATATGAAAGGTAATGGTATAGAGATATACTTTACCAAACATGAAGAGAATCTAACATGTTGTTACAGAGATATCAGCAATGAAAAAGGTTTAACACAAAACTTTGACGTAAAAGTAGATTAACAGACAGATGGACAGACAGACAGCCCACCCAGGGGCTTGACCCAGGGGCTTAGATATTCCACATGAAATGTAATGCTATAGAGATATCCTTTACCAAACATGAAGAGAATCTAACATGTGGTTACAGAGATATGAGCTGTCAAAAAGGTTTAACGCAAAACTTTGACGTAAAGGTTCGGATGGAAGTACGAACGAACGAACGAAGGAACGAACGAACAAACGGACAAATGGATGGAAAGACAAAAACTATATACCCCCTGACATACTTCGTATGCCGGGGGTATAATAACCTAAATACATGTAGTGTTGACAGGGACATAAAACATCAACACAAACAAACTCTTGCGAACTGCCTTGAAAAGGCTAGGCAATTCAAAAGAGTATCAGAATCATATGATTTTATATCATAAACTTGTCGAGGTACCCACAATATAAACTTTTATGAAAAAAATCAGAATACAAGCATAATTAACCCTTAAACTGCCTAGAAAAACAACATCTGAAAATGTCATCTGCTTATGCCGTCTGCTGAATTTTCTTGCAAACTTTTTAAAATATTTTTGCATACAGGCAAACAGTGTGGAACCAGATCACTCCTATAGGAGCAGTCTGATCTGGGTCATCACTGTTTGCAACAATGACTTTTAAAGTAACCAACAGACGACAAAGCAGACGACATTTGTCGTGATTGGCATTTTATGGGTTAAAGACATCCCTCAAGAAGTCCTCTTCTCTTATTCCTGAAAATTGCACCCTGATTAGGAAGGTATTTTACTACATTAATTTCAAATACTTTTGAAAAACTTAAGCACACAGTCCCGTAATTAGGTCAAATGTGGCATATGACAATACTCATAACTGCTTTATAACACTGTTCCTTGTAACACAGTTTCAAGAAAAAGATCCCCAAAAATGTAAAGATTATATAGAACAAGAGCACCCGGAGTAGGTGCCATGCTCGTGTGCTTTTTTATATGTCACAAAGGGAGACAAATCAATCAAACTGCATGATAGAGTTATAGAACTTGGTCAGAATGTAGCTCTTGTGATGAGACAGATGTATGTCAAGTTTCATGAGGCTGGGCCAAATACTTTTGGAAATATGGCTAAGGTTAAAATTTTTTTGTAAAATTTTCAAATAATAGGTCAACGTTCAAAGGTCAAAGTCACAGGTCAAAAAGTTTGATATCAATAGAAAGCTCTTGCTCAAAAGAACACAGATGTGAATTTTGAAAACTGCATTGTTTGTGGTATTAAAATGGAGACCAAAATGTTTTCTTGAAAAGGGCATTTTTTCGTACGTCACAAATGGAGAAAAATCAGTTGCATGATAGAGTTATGGAACTTGGCAAGAATGTAGCTCTTGTGATCTATGTCAAGTTTCATGAGGTTAGTCATCATCATCATCAACAGATTTTTGATTAACGTGCAGGTACAGGGGCAACATCCACATAAGTGGGCCCCTTTCCAGGTAGCTGGCTTGCTCCACACATGGCAGATCTTACACCAGATCTCCAGGTTTGTCTATCATGAGGATCAATAGCAGAGAGTTTCCATTCTCTGCAATCTCTTTGTGTCAGCTGCTTCCAGGTCCTCTTGGGCCTTCCAGGCCCCCGCTTTCCAACTACACCTGTATGTCACAGGCAGTCTAGACTGCACCGTTGGAGCATTCCACATGTCCATACCAGCGAAGCCTTCTCTCTCTCAGGATGAGGTCCAGGTCCTCAATGCCAAGAGGCTCAAGTAACTCACTGGACCTGATGGTGACAGTGTCTTGTGGCTTGACATTGCAGATCTGTCGGATCATTGCCTTGTCATTCCGCTGTAGACGTTGGTGGTTTGGCTTTGTAAATGGCCATGTCTCACTAGCATGGAGCATTACGCTCCACACACAAGAGCTATACACACAGCCACATGTTTTGAACGAGAGGAGGCGGGAAGAGAGAACTGGTAGCAACTCCTTGAATTTCTTCCAGGCTGTTTTTACATGTGATGTAGCTGAAAGGTCGCAACCAGCATATCACCTAGGTAGCAAGAGGAAGCTACAACTTCCAGCTTGTCGGATCCGACTTGAACTTCCCTCTGTGGTCTGCCATCTAAGGGGCGCGCAGTTCCTTGGCACCGTGTACACCTGTAATCAGGGTCCTCTATCAGGCGTTTGAGCCCACTGCATTTCTTGTGCACCCAGAACTTGCAGCCATTACAAAAGATACTGTTGCTGCCCACTTGAGTGCGACATACAGCGCATGGGAACTGGACTGTACTCTGCAAGAGGTCCAGACCTGTACCACAGATCATGATCTTTGTCTTTCCTGCATTCACTCTCAGCCCTTTCACCTCCATTGCCTCTTTCCAAGTTAAGAGCCTCCTGACACATTCCTCAAGGGATTCAGCTATGATGACAAGGTCATCAGCATACAGGTCCTCCCAGGGGACTCCAGAGCGGAACTCGCATGACAAGGCTTCAAGCACAATGATGAAAAGCAGTGAGCTGAGAACAGAGCCTTGATGAACACCCACCTTCACCTCGAATTCTTCACTGTTACCATCCCACATGCGGACATGGCTCCGAGCATTAGCATACATCCCTTGGACCAGTTGCACAATCCACTCGTCCACTCCAAGTTTTCTTAGTGCCCACCAGATGACTTTCCGAGGCACTCAGTCAAATGCCTTCTCCAGGTCTACAAAAGCCATGTAGAGTCTCCTGTTGGCCGCCAGATACTTCTTTTGCAGCTGCCGTACAACAAATTGCGTCTGTTGTGCCTCTTCCTGGGACTAAGCCAAACTGGGAATCGTCAATGGACACTAACTGCCTAATGAGGCCATCCACAATCCTCTCCAGGACTTTCATGACCTGTTCTGTCAGCTTGAGACCAAGATAGTTGCCCCGTTCCAGTGCATCGCCCTTGCCCTTGTAGAGACAGACAATGGAACTCTGTTCCCAGTCACAGGGTACCTTTCCATCACAGATGATTGAGGCTGCAAGATCGCGGATCATCGAGGCACCCACATCACCTGCAGCTCTTATCATCTCCACCACTATGCCAGAGGGGCCCGGCGCTTTGCCAGTCTTCATTTGAGAGATAGCCTTCTTAACCATATCAATAGTGATTGGGATGGGCGGCCCTTCCACTGGTGGTTCATCAGACAGGTGGTCTGGGTCCCAGTCAAACTCAACACTGAGTAGCTAGGGCAAATACTTTTGAAAATATGGCCATAGTTAAAGGTTTTGGGTTACATTTTTGAAACATAGGTCAAAATTCAAAGGTCAAGGACACAGGTCAAAAGGTTTGGTATCAATGAAAAGGTCTTGTACCAATGAACATCCATGTGAAGTTTGAAGGCTGTATTGTTAGATGTATTAAAATGAGTGACAAACATATTTTTTTTTTTAAACGGAGAGGAAAGGGAAGATTATTCAGTCGCATGGAACCTGGAAAGAATGTAGCTCTTGTGATGTTGAGTATGAGGACTGTTCAAATATGAATGCAACTAAGCACATAAAAATGATTCCGTGATAGATTTCGATGAAAAATTTATTTTGTCCCCAAAAGTATTCCCCTTCAACATATATACAAACTTTCAGTCTTCTGATCCAATCATTGAATACATTTTGGTAGTCTTTTCGAGGTATACTATGAAGGCACTGGAATACTGCAGAATCGAGGTGTTTGCGCTGTACAAATTTTCGACCAGAAAGGTATTTTTCAGTCGCGGGAACAAAAAAAAGTCACACGGGGCAAGGTCAGGGGAATACGGGGGGTGAGGGAGTTCAACAACCTTTTCCTGCTTCAGATGGTCTTGCACAATGAACACCTTGTGCGATGATGCATTGTCATGTAGCAATCTGACATTGGCTAAACTAGTTGCGGGTCTTCGTTCTTTGAAATATTTCTTCAATTTTCGAAGAACTTTATTCTTGTTAAACTTCGCATTTACAGATTTGCCTTTAGGCACAGCAACCTGAATAGCAGGGCCCTGATTTGAAAAGAATATGGCATACATTACCTTCTTGACGCTCATGGTCCGCTTTGCAATGCATGGTCTTTTGCAATACTTTGTTGCCCATATTTTGTTCTGAATCTTTCGTTTTGGCTCAAAAAAGTGAACCCATGTCTTGTCACCTGTGACGACATTAGCAAAAGACCGTGCATTGTAATTTGGAAACTTTTTAAGCAACTTCTTGGCGCACTGAACCCGTGTCTTTTTCTGTTCATCTGTCAACAGATGGGGAATCCATCTAGCACAGATCTCTCTCATTTTCAAATCCCCTTTCAGAATTGTATGAGCTGCTCCTAATGAGATGCCAACCATACTAGCTATTTGCCTAGTGGTGTATCGTGCATCGGTAGCAACTATTTCTTTCACTCTAGCAACCATCTTGGCAGATGTTGCTCTTTTCGGCGGACGATCATGTGGTTCATCTTCTATTGAGCCTAGCCCACAGCTGAATTTCTTACGCCAACGAAAAACTGTCGGAAAAGACATTTCATTATGCCCATAAACCGAACATATTTCATCAAAAATGTCTTTGCACCGTATACCAAGAATACAACGATTCTTAATATAGGACTGTATTTCAACGGCCTACTCTGACCTTCTTCCAACCATGTTTTGTATTAGTATACAAGAGTAGACAGTGTTTATCGAAAGATATACATGGCTAAAGTGCACGGATTTTAACAGGTTTGGTATCAATATATAGGTAAAATGTTTTTCTACCCTGTGATATTTATTTCCAGATGATTTTCGCATTAGTGCATGAGAAAACGTTCTACTTGCATTCATATTTGAACAGTCCTCGTATGTGTGTAAGATTCATGAAGGTAGGCCAAATACTTCTGGAAATATGGTCAAGGTTAAAATTTTTGATTAAATTGTCGAAAAATAGCTCTAAGTTCAAAGGTCAAGGTTACAGGACAAAACATTTGGTATCAATGGAAAGATCTTGTCCCAAGGAACATCCATGTGAAGTGTGACGGCTCTGTTGTACATTCAAGTAACAGACAAGCTAAAAATGACCGTAAATGGTCCGGCCCCCACCCATCGGGGCTTAAAGAAATAGATGGGCTGCATGATGCTTCCATGCAGAGCTGAAACTGACCCGCACACAAGTAATGGTAAACCGCTTTGAGGATCTAAGCCTGCCCAGGCAAAGCAGTGCGAGTGTCGGACTGTCCATGCTTAAAAATATTGGTTTCATTGGGGGGCAGGGCTTGAGGTGTCATTTCATCTCAATGTCGGGTAAAAGTCCCCTAAAATTGGAAGCAACGTCTCCAAAATGACCTTTACAGTGTTGATGGGGACGTAAAACCTCAAATCAAACCAACAAATAAAAAACCATAAATGGTCAGTTTTCTATATGATCTATACAGTTTGTTTGGATATAACACAGTTGTTGGGATATAACACAGTTGTTGGGATATAACACAGTTGTTGAAATAACACAGTGTCTGCTTAGGATCCCAATAAGTGTATTTTAAAGAGGTTATGGTGAACTTAAAATGTTGCCAATGCCATAGCATTAAGTTTTATCATGCTGTTCAAGACAACCCCTATCTTTGGAAACAGTGTAGATCCAGATCAGATGGCTTCTGAAGAAGCCATCTGATCAGGATCTACACTGTCTGACATTAAGTTTATGAATTTGTAGGAATAAATTACATCAAGTAATTTGATTGGTTGAAAATCAGAAATGGGTGTGGCTAAACTGAATATTCAGCAAGAGAAGGGTTAAGAAACATAAATGACTATCTTACAGAATTTTACAGCTTCTTCAACAGTTAACAAGGTTGGCTTCTATAAGCTTTGCTTTATCATCAATACATTTAAAAAAAGAAGAATAATGAAAGCATCTAATATCAAAATGAAACAAGTATTTAATATGGCTTTTCTTGGTCTATCACTTCTCAATCTCTGCTCATAACCAGTATACTCTGGCTAGTCACTATGTTAAAAGTGATGTTACACCACAACCTCATTATAACACTGTTCATTATTTTATAACACAGTTTTTGATATAACACGGTTTACGGATGGATCCCAAAAAAGTATAGATTATATCTGCTTATAATTGTCATATTTCTATATAATGATCCAAAAAATGTATAGATTATATAGAAAAATGACCATAAATGATGGTCATTTTTCTATATAATCTATACATTTTTATTTAGATATAACACGGTTGTATAACTAACACGGTTTCTGCTTTGGACCCCATTAATAGTGTTATAAAGAGGTTGTGGTGTATTTATCATAAAAATGCCACTGTGGTTGAGCCTTAATTTTTTGCAAGATACAGTTTCATCGCTAGAGATATCCCTTATTCCAATGAAACTGTATTACTTAACAGTAAGATAATACTTAAACATATTAATCTGAATTAATCATTAGCTCTGACCATTACCAGCATTAAGAGTCTTGGCAATTAAGACCTGGAGATCCTCGTTGATTTCTACTACTTCTTCCTCCCCTTTGATGAGGGGAAATAATCAACCAGTCAAGGACAACCTCAGTAATTTTCAACTTGATTCAATGTTCAAGGCAGTACATGTAATTATAAAGCTGTTATTCTTGAAAGTATCAAAAGGACGATAGGCAAGGAACTCTACAGTAAAAAGAAACAAAGAATGGTTATCTTCCCACCATTTTTCTACTCCCGTGTTTATTGCTAAAATATCACCATTTTTGAACAGTTCTTTTAGCAGAATATGTCTGACCTTTTTATCGATAACTAGAGCAGCAGTCGATGGTATACCATCACTAATACCCGCTTTTTCTTTGAATAACACTAATGACTATGTATTAGCTAGCCAAAACTAAATGTAATTTAAAAAAAAGTTGCAAAGAACATTCTAACTGATAAGCAGATATGGCAAAGTCATACTTTTTCACCTTTGACCTTGGAGTTATGTTAAGGTCCACCAAAAGTATCCCAATTTATTCTATATTCTAACAGCCATCCAATAACAAAGTTTTAGAAGTGTAACTCCAATAGTTTAGAAGATATGGCAATGTCATACTTTTTGACCTTTAACCTTGGGGTCATGTTGAGGTCAAGGTTACACCGAAAGTATCCAAATTTATTCTATATTCCAAGGGCCATCCAATAACCAAAGTTTCAGAAGCGTAACTCCAATAGTTTAGAAGATATGGAAAAATCATACATTTTGACCTTTGACCTTGGTGCCAAGGTCACACCAAAAGTAGCCCGACATATTTTACATTCCAAGGACCATCCAATAAGCAAAGTTTCAGAAGTGTAACTCCAATAGTTTAGGAGATTTGGCAAATCATACTTTTTGACCTTTGGCCTTGTCGTCATGTTGAGGAGAAGGTCACAAGAAAGTAGCCCACTGCCATCTACATACCAAGTACTATCCACATGTAAAGTTTCAAAAGTGTAACTTCAGTGGTTGCAGAGGAGATCCATTTACAGGAAACGTGATGGACAGACAGATAGACAAACGGATGGACGGACGGACGAATGGACTGACGACCACTCAACTCCGGTACGAAAACAATATACCCGATTTTTCTTCAAAAAAGCGGGTAAAATCATCAGGCATTAAAGGAAATATACGGAACAATACTATAGAGTAAGTCTTTGTTATGGGATTAAAACAGATTTGAACTATTTCTTGCGCACATTTGGTAAGGTTATATAGTAGAATACCTTTGTTTTCACCTCCGAAAATGGCTGACCTGAACGGAACTGACGTCCCACCGACTTCGGTAATTTTCAAAATGATTCAATGCTTAAAGCAGTACATGAAATTATAAAGCTGTTATTCTTCAAAGCATCATAAAGATAATATGGTATATGTTTCAAGTCATAGCTGCGGGTAAGGCAAAATGATGTGGATAATTTTGGGATAACATTTCGAAAATACTCCTATACAAATACATGTACATTGTACACATTACTGCCGAAAAAAAGGAAAATTTCAGACAGAAAAATTGTGATATTTTTCTTATTTCCGCTCAAAATATAGGTTGTGGGTACTCATTAGAACCACCTTAATGAGGTGGTTCTAATGAGTATCCACAATCTATATATAGGTTGTGGGCACTTGTTAGAACCACCTTGATAAGGCGTTTCTAACGAGTAACCACAATCTAAAATTTAGAGCAAAAATGAGAAAAATAGGTTTAACCCTGTAAATCACAGTTTTACTGTATAAAAGTGGGTTTCAAAGGGGTCAAAATTATATAGGAATTTTTTTGTGATGTGTTCAAAAAATTATTTTGTTAGACAATTCTGACGAGCTGACACTTAAACAATAGCAATTACAGAAAAACATTTGTGCCTCATCAATGGTGTAGTAGGGAACTGGAAGGCATTTTGCCCACCACAGAAAACGCGGCAAATTACCTTTTAACTTGTGTGATGGAGACTTTGGACATGTATGCCCCTCAATAGTAGCATTATAAAGGGACCATACTACAATATGGAAATTTATCCCATAATTATCCACATTACCTCCCCTTATCTGGAGTGATAACAGTTTTTGAACAAAAAAATTGCATCTGAAAATGTTGTCTGTTTATGTCGTCTGCTGCACCTTCTTGTAAACTTTTCAAACATATTTTTTCTATACAGGCAAACAGTGTGGACCAAGATCAGACTGCTCCTAAAGGAGCATTCTGATCTGGATCCACACTGTTTGCAAAAATGACTTTTAAAAGTTACCAGCAGACGACAAAGCAGACGACAATTTTTGTGAGTGGCATCTTATGGGTTGAGTGTTAGCAATTTTAATTTATTTCGGTGACAGTTTACCACTATCGTCTGAACCATCTGAAGTGTCATCTGAAATATCATTCTCTTTGATGGCTGGTTCTGGAAATACTATTCAAGAATAAAAGAATCCATGACAGTGTTGACACCATAACAAAGCATTTTCCGGCAAAATTTCAGGTTACGTATTCTCATGTTTGGTCATGTTTTATAAATGTCATGTAAATTGCCAACTCATGTTGTTGTTTACATGTATATGAAAGGAGTCAATGGCATGCCAGTCATTTAGATTTGATTGTGTAAGAGTTTAAGGGGAATGGGAACACCTTCAGGGGAGGTAACTCCTGCAAAAGAATTTTTGTCTCCCATGTCATTAGGGGTCAACTCTTAAAGGAAAGAATTTGCTCCTCAGGAGCAAATTCTTTCCTTTAAGAGTAGACCCCTTTTTCAGTGGGACAGGGCTTATAGAAAAGGAAATGGGAAGTCCAGAAAGTACTCTCCCTTTGTAAAATGGGCAAAAACTGCCAGGTGTTCCCATTCCCCATAAGAGCCCAGTCAACACATTTTAGGTAATAACAAGCCAGACAGTTTACCTCATGCCACTTTTCCTGGGCAGGTTTATTCATAAACGGTTAACCATTACAGTGCGCATTTAGCAACTGCCCTTCTTGACTCAGCAAAAGTGGGGAAATGACTGTAGAAATCAGTCATTTACAGTTATCTGCATTGACTCCGGAGAAAGGGAGAGACAGTATGTGAGAGGAAAAAGAGAAAACCGAAATCATGAAAAAGGGAAAAAAGTGGAGAAAAAGAAGAAACAAATGCATGATCCCACTCCTCCAGCCTCTTTTTCAAGTTCTGCTGCTCATACAGGTTTTGCCAAGCTTGTGACTATGAGCCAATATCATTTGGATGCACTGATGCCAAAAGATGCACAACCTTCTTCTCTGCCTACCAGCCCCTCTTTATGCATTTTTTAAAGATTTTTTTTTTAAATTTATGTCTCTGACAATTGTATATTTTCTTGTTGTTGTTGTTATTGTTGTTGTTTTATGAACCTGTAAATGTAATCTGTTAACAATAAGCATACACAACTAACAAAAACATAGGCACGCACTAAAAATGAGCCAATGTCACAAGAAAACCTGTCTTTAAGATTTGTGACCAAGTACGATGCAAGCTCATTAGGCAAACACACCTATACAAATACATTACCACCTTTATCGCCGAAAAAATGAAAATTTTATGATGAAAAATTGTGATATTTTTCTTATTTCTGCTCAAAATATAGATTGTGGGCGCTCGTTAGAATTGCCTCATCGAGGCGGTTCTAACGAGTACCAACAATCTATATTTTAAAGCAGAAATAAGAAAAAAAATGGTATACCCCCAGGAACCCCAGTTTTACTATATAAAAGTGGGGTTCAAGGGGGTCAAAATTATATAGGCGTGTTTTCGTGATGTGACCTATTTACTGCTCAGCTACACGAACTACTGTAAAAGTCCTAAAATTTGGACACCTTAAGGACTTGCTGTAATTCTCCTAATATTTTAACAAATTCGTTTCACGATCCAGCAAGGAGTTCAAAAGGTGAAGACGGAATGGCAAACAGTGTAAACCCTGATCAGACTGCTCCTTCAGGAGCAGTCTGATCTGGGTCTGCACTGTTTGCATAGGCCTGTCTGTCCCGATACTTTGCATTATTATGGTAGATTGTCTCTGAGTGTAGGCTGGTGAAGTGAAGACAGAATGGCAAACAGTGTAGACCCTAATCAGACTGCTCCTTCAGGAGCAGTCTGATCTGGGTCTGCACTGTTTGCATAGGCCTATCTGTCCCAATACTAAGGATCATTACAGTAGTAAATATGTTCTATACACGGGTTATCCTTTGGAAGCAAGGAATACACTACAGAACTGGAAAATATGAAGTGTACATGTTTTCTGGGCAAGACTAGCTAATCCTCATCAGTAAGTCTTTAAATTTTTTTGATATATAAACCTAGAGGATTATGGTATACAAGCAGCGAACAGAAAGGCATTGATCAGACTGCGCATATGCGCAAGCTGATCAGCACCTTTGCTGTTCGCAAAAACATTTTTTCTCATCACATGGCTCATGCGAGAAAAACTGTAAACTTACTCAATGTATTTTCAAAACAATCACAGTAATATGGCAGATGGTTCATAGAAATAGATATGGGTATTTTGTGATAATCAAAAGACAATTTTTTGTCAATTCTATGTTGTGAGTATTTATAAGATTGCCTCGGCGAGGAGGTTCTAATGAATACCTACAACATAGGTCCAGATGTTGTGAGTATTCATTAGAATCGCCTCTCTGAGGCGGTTCTAATGAATACCCACAAAATATATTTATATGGAGAAATAGGAAAAATTATCCATCAATTATCAACAAATACAATGTTATCTGTTATTTTGATAGTGTATACATTTACATGTACAACCAAAGGGGCAGATCAAACCAAAATGGAAACCTACTACCCATTTTGTTTCAGCTGCAACATTCCATTCCTGGCACTGCTGTCAAATGTTTCTTTTCTATGTAAAAATCAAAGATCTAAAGAGCAATCAAGTTTCTTTTATCTGAAATATTTTGTCAACCAAAAGGGTCACTGTACTAGATGACCACTGATTGGTCAATGTACCACCAACAGCACCAAAACTGTTGTGTCATGATCCTAATTGTTGAAATTTACAACAGGCACTGTACTGTTTTGAGGTCACAGGTGCAAAGTTGGCACACTTGACTGTCTAACATTATCGGCTTCTCTTCTCAGTGCTTTGTGACAAATGGAGTACATCCTTGCGATCAAAGACACAGGGATAAATCAAAACCTATTTATCTGACAAATTGGAAATCAAACTTTTTAGCTTACATGAAAACCTTATGGAGGGACCATACTGCAATAAAAAAAAATATCCCATAATTATCCACATTACCTCCCCTTATCTGGAGTGCTTAAAGTTTTTAACCATGTCTGAAAATGTTGACTGTTATGTTGTCTGCTGCATCTTCTAGTTAACTTTTCAAAAGTATTTTTTTGCATACATGCAAACAGTGTGGACCCAGGTCAGACTGCTCCTAGAGGAGCAGTCTGATCTGGGTCCACACAGTCTGATCTGGGTCCACACTGTTTGCAAACATGACTTTTAAAGGTTACCAGCAGACGACAAAGCAGACGGCAATTTTTTAAACAAAATGGGTAGTAATGGTAGACACAAATGTGAGAACATTTGAATACATATGAAAACAATATGTAACATACATGGTGTAACAAATCAAAGACATTATCCAGTTATGACATAGAAGTATTAAGCATGGTATAAAATGGAAACTTACAAGTTAGAAATACCACAAGGTGAATTAAGACAGCAATTGAAAAATGTGGTGTGTTAACGATTTTATGTATTTCACAGAAAGTTTTTACCATGTTCTCCATCACTTGTGGTTACTAGGAAACAAAAAATATTCAAAAACCATGCAACAAAATCATTAAAAAATTCATGTTGAAGCAAAAACGAGAAGAATGTTTTGGGGTCTTTAAAGGATGCAGTTCTTGAACTTGAAAGAATAGCAATTATGTCAGGCTAGAAAAGTGTCACAATGGCACTGCAACCTTATCAGATTGAGCTTCATATGGTTTGGTGTTTAAGGGGAATGGCAACACCTGACAGATTTTTCCGCCATTTTTCAAAGGGAGACAACTTTCGGAACTTACTGTTTGCTGTTCAATAAGCTCCATCCCATGGAAAAAGGGGTCAACTCTTAAAGAAAAGAATTTGCTCCTTAGGAGTAAATTCTTTCCTTTAAGAGTTGATCCCTATTGACATGGGAGACAAAAATACCTTGAGGAGTTGCCTCCCCTAAAGAAGTTCCCATTCCCCTTAATGGCTCAGTCAACATTATTAAGGTCATGTTACTCCAATCAGCTTATTTAACCACACTTTTCCGGGGCAGACTATAACGATTTATCAGAACAGAGCACATTCTTTAGCCAGGAACTGACTACAGTTGACCAGAAAACATTTATGAAAGGATGTTTGTTGTTTTTTTATGTTTGATTTGAGATTCACCTTCCCCGCCAACACTATTTTGGTCATTTTGGACATGTTGCTTCTAGTTTTGCGTGATTTTTACCCGACACCGAGATGAAAGGACACCTCAAGCCCTGCAGCCCAATTAAACCAATAGAGTTCTGACTCTCATTACTTTGCCTAGGCAGGTTTAGACCTTCTAAGTGGTTTACCAGTACTCATGTGCAGTCACTTTCAGCTCTGAGTGAAAGCCCAATCTATTTCTCCAAGCCCCGATGGGCAAGAGCCCATGATTGTACATCTGACTGAGCCACAAAGGCCAGCAATGGGACCCTGAGTACCGTATTGTTATTATTCTTAACCCAAATTTTTATGCAGGAAACCCCAAAAGAGGACAATGGCAAACAGTGCAGCCCCAGATTGCAGCGTCTGGTCAGGGCCTACACTGTGCACAAAAAAATTCAGCAAATTTGCGCATAAATTTGAAGGATAACACAAACTGACACCCCTAAATTTTGAAATGGACTCTGGCTGTATATAAGAGGGAAGATTCCATTCAGAACAAAACGAGTTAAATAGAAAAACCGGGTTAAATTTTCATTAACTTTTCACCCAGTCAGCTCTATACCCCTCGACGGACTGGTGGTTTAGATAATCACAGTGACTGAGAGAGGAAATATATGCAAAATATGTAGCTTTCAGCATCAGCAAATGTCCACAACATTTGTTTCTTTGACTAATTAAGTGAAAAGGGTCCTTTATTACCTATTATACCACCAGTTCTCCTTGTTTAAGAAATAGATCAGCTCTAGCTGTGATTTGTTGAGTAATAAATCACAGTTTGGAGGTCAGTTGTAAAGTAGACAAATCACGAGCGCGTAGCGCGCGTGATTTGTCTACTTACAACTGAGCAACAAACTGTGATTTATTTCTCAACAAATCACAGACAAGAGCTGATCTATTTCGATTTTAACACCCTGAAAATCGGCAATAATGTTGTTGTTTCCTTCAAAACCTCACAACCTTTCGCGATTGTTATAAGAAATCCCGCTAAAATTATCGACTGAAACACATGCATTTATATCCTTTTCTTACGTTTTCGATGCGAGAAAATGACGTTTCACCGTCTAACGTTAAGGAAATAGACAAGTGACGTCATAAATTGGAAATTTAATGACGTCACTCGTCACGCTCTTCCGAGCTGTGATTTGTTGCAGAATAAAACACAGTTATTTTCCATTGTCTATATAGGTGCGCTGTGTTAGAATGGTAATTTTCAGTGCGGAAAATTGTTTAAAACATCAAAAATGTTAGTGTCTTTATAATGAAGGTCCAGTGTATTCAAATTTTATTGTATATTTAAACAGCAATCGATCACACCTAGGTCATAAAACTGGAAAACCGTTATAGCATGTGCCACCAAGTGTTAATCTTTTGGAAAAGCTTTGTAATTGAAGCATTTTCTACAAATCAAAACAGTACAGGCCCAGATCAGACACCACAGGGCCCAAATATTGAGATTATAAATTATATTTTGTTAGGATTTCAGGCTATACAACTAGACTGGCACAAGACTGTTTCTCCGAAATTAATGACACTCCTGAGTGCTATAGCCCAGCTATATATAGCTCAAACCTGCCAGAAAATCGATCCCTATTAGAGTAATGCCTGCTGAAAAATGTTCAGAGACTGAACTTAAACTATTTATTTACACAACATTTTGACCTTCAATGACCTTCATAATTGTCTACTGTCATGCAAGCTAAACACACAATATTGCAATAATGCCATTTCAACACTGCTTTAACCTTCACCACTTTCTGGGCTAATTCAGCAGACGACAAATTGTTGATATGTTTCTTATTTTTGTCAGAAAACAGGACTTGAAATCTCATGCAAATTGTCTCCATAGGAGACAATTTCATGGAGACAATTTCATGGAGACAATTTGCATGAGATGTCAAGTCCTGTTTTCTGAGAAAAACCAGTGCTTCAGCTGAAGTGCACGACCCGCCGGATGCTTTTAGCTTTATGAGTGTTACCATATATGGGTATGGCGGCCTTTTTGGTCATGTGACCTGGACCTAAAACGGTTCCCCCAATAAATGCGCCTTATCGTAAGGAGCACAAATATATCTTATAATTTAGTACTGTATTCTGAATCGTTTGCAGGATAAAATGCATTCTCACTTTTCCAATACAAAAGCATATGTGTCAAAGTTTGACCTAGGCACAAAGAAGGTCAAGGTCAACCCAGGGTCACCATTTTAACAATTTATAATGGGCCTACGTCCCAGATACTATTTATCAAGTTTCGTGGAAATCTGCCCAGTGGTTCTGGAGAAGACTATTTTTGAAGGGTTTTTACCATATATGGCTTGGCGGCCATTTTGGTCATGTGACCTGGACACCATGAGCAAATTTAAGTTTCCCCCATCCCATAAAGGCGCCATATAAAATTTGACTTCAATCGGCCCAACGGTTTCCGAGGAGAAGCAGTTCGAAAATTTTCACATTTTTCGCCTCGGCGAGGCTATACTAAATGGAATGTAATATTTCGCAAGTTCATTGGTTAGATCTCATTGATATCTATCAGTATGCCAAAAATTGTTTAAATATTCCAAGCGGTTAAGTCACTATCACCAATTTTCACAAACGGGTTACGGGCGGACAGACAGACAAACCATATATGGCTTGGCGGCCATTTTGGTCAAGTGACCTGGACCCCATAAGCAAATTTTGGTTTCCCCTATCCCATAGAGGCTCCATATGAAATTGGACTTCAATCGGCCCAACGGTTTCCGAGGAGAAGCAGTTCGAAAATTTTCACATTTTTCACCTCGGCGAGGCTATACTAAATGGAATGTAATATTGCGCAAGTTCATTGGTTATATCTCATTGATATCTATCAGTATGCCAAAAATTGTTTAAATATTCCAAGCGGTTAAGTCACTATCACCAATTTTCACAAACGGGTTACGGACGGACAGACAGACTGACAGACTGACAGAATGACCGATTGACCGAATGACACGGTGATTTTAGGGCACTCTTAGAAAATCAACCGACTTCAGTTGGTCGCTTTTTCTGCGGGTCGTGCAATAAGAAAAAGATTTCAATATGTTGTCTGCTGAAAAAAATTACCCAGCATACAGTGTTAACTATTATCTCACTGAACATGACAACCCCTACCTTTGCAAACAGTGTAGATGCAGATCAGATGGCTTCTGGAGAAGCCATTTGATCAGGATCTACACTGTTTGTCACTCAGTTTGGAAATACAACATATCAAGTAATTTGATTGGTTGACAGTCTGAAATGGGTGTGTCAAAATTAATTATTCAGCAAGATAAGGTTTAGCCGCAGTCTATAACAGTAAACTGGCACTCTTGCAGCAGTATCATGTGATTATGGGTTGACTGTACCTGCTGTTTTTAGGGACTCCTCTTCCAGCGCTTTTCTCTTAGCTTCTTCTGCTTTTAGGTATACCTCATATTCAGCTTGTTCAACACACAGTTTGATTAGTTCTTTTGCTCCATCACACATAAGATTATTACCATCTAGATACAAATCCCTGAAATACACCACAACTTCATTATAACACGGTTCGTTATAACATGGTTTGGATATAACACAGTTCCAAGATGGATCCCAAAAATGTATAGATTATATAGAAAAATGACCATTAATGGTCATTTTTCTATATAATCTATACATTTTTGTCTGGATTTGACATAGTTGTTTAACTAACACGGTTTCTGCTTTGGACCCCATTAATGGTGTTATAAAGAGGTTTTGTTGTACAAAAGTTATAGACCCTTGGCCCTGATTTTGGTGTACAAGATACATCAGCCCACTGTCTGTGTGTTCACCAAGTGTCAACTTTACAGCCATTATAGTTCCTGAGAAATCTGTAATGATTTTTTTTAATTTATGGAAAATATACTGACCGATAATAGAAACTACCGTATTCGGGTGTGTATTACCCGCATTTGCGTACTACCCGCACCCCCGTTTTTTGCCAAAATCTGGGGGAAAACTGTTATTCTGTTGTATTACCCGCATGGAACATTTGCTGAAATTTTGGTGGATGCGTATTAAAGTGAGAAAAAGTAAGAATTTGGCCAGATTTTGTAACACACAACGGAACGCGCGATCGTCTTCAAAAGGCGGGAAAATGCACGTGCGTGCGAGTATCACCAGAAAGCATGTATTTTGCATTAAAATGTTGAAAAAACTTTACCTGTTCACCATTGTAATTTATTTATTAACCCACATATGCCCACGGCCTTTTTGGGACATCGGCAAACAGTGCAGTCCCAGACCAGACACCTCAGAAAGGCGCTGCAGACGTCTTTCTTGGGACATCGGCAAACAGTGCAGTCCCAGATCAGACACATCAGAAAGACGCCGCAGACGTCGAATTTGGATTTACACTGTTTTATGATTTATAACGGTTCATTTATGACAATATTGTTAATCCCTGTCATATAATTGCCACCCTGCGGTGCGTGTCGATAAGGTGTGAAAATATAGTCAAATTATGTCTCTAATTTGCGCTTATTCCCCAATCATAAAATTTAATCCGCATTCAATGTGAAAATTATTTAATTGCTCCTAAGACGAGTTGCTACGACTATTCTACTATCTCGTAAATGGTTATGTTTTGGCGCCAAACAGCAGACGCTTGGCGAGAAAAGTTGAACACTTTAATTTGTGTTAACACATCTGTATGCTGCTGTTGGTATTGACACGGAGCTTACGGAAAACGTTGTTTTCCACATTCGTTTTGCAATCGAGAATGTTTTTACCGTTTCCAGAGATAGAGAGCGATACGCCCCATTAAGATAAAACAATAGGCACTTGTGGGGTTGCTGGGGTCCGATGACGTCATTTACCGATCGCGTGCCGAAAAAAAACTGTAGCGGTGGTTTCTGGGCGGCGGTTTTGATGACGAAAAACTTTAATGTTCGCATTGAACTTGCTTGTTTATTTCGTTTAAAATCAGTGTTTTAGGAATAATACTCATAAAATCGGGCTTGCTAGTAATGGAGATTGTTATATTACTCATGTGTAAGTAAAATTGAGTGGACAATTAAACGTTTTTTTTGTTTTTTTTATGTCGGGAATCGTAAAAGGATAGAGCATAACACGAGATGCATCGTATTTTCAGCTGACAAAAGTAAAAATTAAATGGTCCAAAAATAATTCGGGCGGATTACCCGCACCCTGAGCTTGGGCCTGTAATTTGAGGGAAAAAACTGCGGGTAATACACGCCCGAATACGGTATACACTTTTATTAAATTGTCTCGCCTGACAAAACAAGTGGATAATTCAGTTAAAAATTACTGGTGAAGGATTTGACTAACTATTGACATGAATCCTGTAACAATTCAAAGAAAATCTGGTGTTCAAAATAAAAGGTTTTTGGGGAAAATGTAAAAAAGTGCATTTTTCACAAAATTTGTTTGTAATCGAAATTTGACTTCAACATTTTTGCATATAGGTAATAAGTTAAAAGCAAGGAATAAAAAAATAACATAACATCTAAAATTTATCGAGAAACAAACATTTTATTGAAATCTCAAAATATGCTTTTTTCAGCAAAATTTTCAAAATAATGTTTCAAGCCAATAATCGACCCAAAAGGGCTTTCGATCTTTTAAGCATCTTCCACTGTGTCTTAAATATTGATTAAAACAAAATCCGCAATCAGCAATCCGGTGGTTTGGTCCAATATTTAAAGGTTGATAACATTTCAACCATCGTGAAAACTTCATTTTGTAAACAATATTCCCAAAGTTAGATGGTGAGCAATAGTTGGTAAAAATGAAAATCACATTCACGACACAAAATGTTTGATTCAATGGATACTTGAACACCAAGATTTTGACCCTTGCCTTGGATCTGTGGCTATCATTAAACATTTTATTTGATAAATCAGACATGCCACTGATGATAATTTATATAATTGGAATTCAAATTTCATTAAAATGTTTTGCCAGTGACAATTTAAAAATGAGTGTATAGTTTCTATTTCCCGTGAGTATAATTCAACCTATCAAGAGATTTAACTTCAAGAGTTATAGGCCCTTAAATATTTGGAAACAGAATTCTTAAACCTTTTTCTTTGTAACACACATGCGACATTAACCTACCTTACTGCAGTGGTAGTCAAAATATGTCCAAGAGTAGTTCCACTAGCCACCCCAAGGTCACAGTAACACATACTAAGCGACAGCAACGTTCTGTTATTCTCAAGACCTTTGCACAAGTTTTTACATCCTTCATCTCCAAATTCATTATAGTCCAAGTTCAACTTGGTGAGAGCCTCGGTTACACTAAATGCACGTGAAAGACGTTGAATGGCTGGAGCATCAAGAAGGCAGTCCATTAGTTCCACCATTTTGATTGGATAAAATGGTTTCTCCAGTAACAGTGCCTGAGGGAAAAAAAATGCATTTATCACAAAATTACAAAGCAGCAGCATTTTAGGGAGTCAAAGTGAGTCTGCCATAGCCCCAGATTACAGGGGGTACCCAAATAGTATTCTTCTTATTTCTGCACGAAAACATATGTTGTGGGTACTCATTAGAAGCGCCTCACTGAGGCGCTTCTAATGAGTACCCACAACATATGTTTCCGTGTATAAATAAGAAAAATATCAGTACTTTTTGGATGAAACAAGTACCTTATCTGGAGCTATGAGTTATAATTTATATCAAACATCATGCACTCTTTAACTTCCATCAATATATGCATTTCGAGTGATTTGATTTGTTGAAATAAAAGTTATATACTCCAATAAATTCCATGAGCAAGACCCTAAGATCTGTTTCACATAGCGACAGGTAGTAATATAACATGGTGTCAAAGAGCGTGCTAAGGATGCGCGTATTACATCATTGTTTATGAAGCGACGTCAACAGCGTTCGTTTAAAGATGGAAAACTATTGGAATCGTTTATGTTAGAAGTCAAATAAACTGAATTTAAAGCCTTGATGTTTTGTTTTTTCGCCTGGATTTCTTTAAAGGATGGCAGCTTCTAATTGAATAATCATTACACCGTGGCTGTTGGTAAGTTCATTCTTATACTTTCGAAAGAATTCCTAAAATGTACCATTTTGTTAGCATTTGTAAATATTTTGAGGACAAAGTTGGAATTATGAGAATTTTTGTGCATTTTATCAATGTGTAAACTCAGACCAATCACTCACAAATTGCATAAAGCCTTTGGGCTTTAAGCAGTTTGTGAGTGATTCGCTAGAGTTTACAAATCCTTAAAATCCACAAAAATGAAATTCATAGAGGATCTTACATGAGTGTTCATGTATTATTGAGTTTATTAAACGAGTTGAAGAAAAGGGATAAAATGCGAGGCTGTGCCGAGCATTTTACCCCTTTCCTCAACGAGTTTAATAAATTCAATAATACATGAGCACGAATGCAAGATTCTATTTATCATATGACATTTTAAACTCATTTTATTCACGATTGTTTACAAAAATGTCAATATTCCACCGTTAGTAAACGCGACGTCATTAAGGACGTCGTACATGTAACGTTACGGGGCGTATCTAACTAATTTGCATATTTAATCCACCAGTGGATTATCGAATTTATTACATGGCGTTATCACACTCTTAGACGCGACGTCATATGATAAATTTCTATATTAAATGCCAACCTCAGTGGTTAGTTAGATGCATGTCTGACTGGTGATCAGTTGGCAGTTTTGTTACCAGCCAGGGTCAGCTACATTCTTTTATGGAGATTGATCATGAAATCTTTTTTATGGTCATTCTCCCCATTCTGCTGAGTCAAGAAGGACAGTTACCGCTTATGAATAAGCCAATCCAGGAAAAGTGTGGTTAGGTAAACTGACTGCCTTGACATGACTGAAATAGTGTTGGTTGGGCCATTAAACTTCAAACATGGAAAAATCTCCATTCTGACAGTTAGCGAAGGCTGTATTGCAAAAGCTTGAGATCATCCATACATCAAACAGTGCTGATTCTGATGAGACTGCCTGAATGCACAGGCTGAACTGAGATTTTATTCGGTGGGCAAGCTCAGTGACGCACTTTTGCTTGTCACTGCCTTGTCATAGGATATTGCTGGATATAGCGATTGTTAACCTTTAAGATGCCATGATAAACTGCATCGGAAAATGTCACCTGCTTATGTCGTCTGCTGAAATTTCTTGCAAACATTTTTGCATACAGGCAAATAGTGTGGACCCAGATCAGACTGCTCCTAGACTAGCAGTCTGACCTGGGTCCTCACTGTTCGCAAAAATGACTTTTGAAGTCAATGGCCGATGACAAAGCAGATGACAACTGTTGTGATTGGCATTTTATGGGTTAACCCTTCAACAGCTTTGACAATCTGACTTTTCAAAATATTTTTCCTGGTAAATAAGGCTTGACATTACATGTGAATTGTCTTTGAATACTTTTGGCACAGGAATATAAGAATCTTATATGGTTGTGAGGGGTGGATGGAAAAATCCCTCCTGAGGGACACTGTCCGGCATCACGAGGCTTGCCGAGTGATGCCGGACAGTGATCCCGAGGGACGGATTTTTCTATCCACCCCTCACACCCATATTGGATTCTTTTTCTTGCATACCTTCCATTTCTATTGCGAATTTTTAATGCTGCTGTCACTTCGGTTACCAACGTCAGCCATTTTGTGATGACACAATAGGAATGTTTAGTGACGTCACACATGACAACGACGCACATGAGGTTGTAATCAACCAGTGGATTTATCAAACATGCGATTCTATTTGATTTGGGGTCGGAACACCAGGGTCAGAACATAAATTTCTATCCCAGGGTAAAATCACGGATTTCCTTGTCTGGTGTGCAAGAATGTAGATGTCAGAAGGTCCAAGCCAACTATTATTGCTAAGTCTCTTTGACGGCCTTCGCTGTTTGCAGGAAGTTCAGCCATTTTCTAAATAAATTTCTGGAATAAAACATCAACCCGACACCCCTAGATTTTGAAATGGTCTCCTGCTATTGATAATTTGGAAGATTCTATACAGTACAAAAAGTGTTAAACATTCTTGACGGCAAAGATGTTGACATATCATGGTCTTCCATGGTGATGGAGACTGGACTGCCCAGCAAACACCACCAACAATGGATGGTCTGTTACGACCGTGCCACAGCAGTGACATGTAAGGTACATATGACATGTAAGGGACATACCGTAAAACTCCTAAAAATTCGACACCCTGTAATTGTCCGAAAATTTTAACAAATCATGATCCTGCAAGGAGTCCAAAAGGTGTGGACGGAATGGCAAACAGTGTAGACCCTGATCAGACTGCTCCTGAAGGAGCAGTCTGATCCGGGTCTGCAATGTTTGTTTAGGTCTACCTGTCCCAATACTTTAACTTAGGATCATCACGGTACCTCAGCACTATCCAGAACATATAGTCTGAACACTTTGACACGAGACTGACCTTTATGCAAGGAATAAATTAGTCAGTGTCATTACCTAATGCATGTACGTCGGCTTTCGTAAACGTCTCGTGAATGTTTCGGTATCTCGTGAATTGCGACCGATTTCCCGACCTCTATGTATTAAATAACAATATCGCCATTTTCGGGAGACAGCGAAGATAAATACATGCATTCAGTCGGGTGTGAAATTATGTTAATAGAGTTCACCAGTCTCAGATCAATTTGTTCGAACTATATCAAGTTTGATCATATTTAACTTCACTACAGCTGGAATATAAAAGGAATTTATGGCGCCTGTAGAAAGTCTCCTGGACCTTCACCACAGTGTAGATTATAAGAATCTTATATGGGTGTGAGGGGTGGATGGAAAAATCCATCCCAAGGGACACTGTCCGGCATCACGAGGCTTGCCGAGTGATGTCGGACAGTGATCCCGAGGGACGGATTTTTCTATCCACCCCTCACACCCATATTGGATTCTTTTTCTTGCATACCTTCCATTTCTATTGTTAATTTTTAATGCTACTGTCACTTCGGTTACCGACGTCCGCCATTTTGTGATGACACAACAGGAATGTTTAGTGACGTCACGCGTGACGCCGCCGCCCATGAGGTTGTAATCAAGCAGTGCATTTATCAAACACGTGATTATATTCGATTTGGGGTCGGAACATCAGGGTCAGAACATAAATTTCTATCCCAGGGTAAAATCATGGATTTCCTTGTCTGGTGTGCAAGAATTTATTTTCTAGTCTTTCTGGATCATTGATTCCATTGTGGACTTTATATAATATATTTGAGGGTCACTGATGAGGCCTATAAGGCCGAAATTGGCCCAGAAAAATTTGAACACTTCTCAGAGATTTCAGTTCTGCGGCAATTTCCTTGCTTCCAAAGGATAACCTTTTAACCAATTGTATACTAGTGGACTCTTCCACTGCTATATGTTGGACAAGTCCATTTGTCATATAAGGGGTGTTAGGCTTATTTTTTCGTTTTTATGCTATTTTTGATGGAAAATTCTGTTAGCAAATAGTGCAGGCCCTGATCAGACGCCATGTTCTGTGGCGTCTGATCTGGGCCTGCACTGTTTGCCAAGGTACCCCTTTAGGGGTTTCTCGCATGCCATGGGTTAACCCTAATACTGCTGAACACGACAACCCCTACCTTTGTAAACAGTATAGATCCAGGTTACATCTGATCAGGATCTACACTGTTTGTCATGCAGTTCTTGAATTGAATGAATACAGGATATCAAGTAATTTGAACGGCTGATTGTCAGCCATCGGTATTGCTAAATGGATTTATTCAGCAGGATAAGGGTTAACCTTTACCCTGCTGTAGGTGACAAGCCCTATCTTTGCAAACAGTGTAGATCCAGATCAGATGGCTTCTGAAGAAGCCATCTGATCAGGATCTACACTGTTTGGCATTTAGTTTGTGAATTTGTAGCAATAAATTATATCAAGTAATTTGATTGGTTCAAAGTCAGAAATGGTTGTGGCTTAAATGAATATTCAGCAAGATAAGGGTTAATGGATGATTTTGAAAACACAATACAGGTCTACCATCTTACCAAAGTTGCAGCATTCTCATATGACATAGGATACTGCCAGATATAGAGATCTTTAATATAGATATATCTTTCCTGTCTTAGACACCCTAGTAAGGGGTCGAGCAATACTGGTACATCCCCTTCTTTCTCCACCGGCACTGGCTCTAAAATAAACTGAAACAGAATAGAATAGCAACAGATAAGTTTGTTTGTTTGAATTGATAGGGCTGGCTAATCGGAGCTGAAAAGATAATCGATTATCAGTCCTGTCATTGCTATTGATAATGGAATAGTAATCGCTAAGGTTTTTGTCATAATTTTACCTGTCTGGCTTTCTTCTGAGGATGACTCTTACCTTTACCATATGTATATTTGAACAGAGAGGCCTGAGCAAACAGTGGAGACCCAGATGAGACGCCGCAGAATGCGGCATCTCATCAGGGTCTGCACTGTTTGTCACCCATCCAGCTATTTTAGGCATAACTTTGGGTAGTAAATTGTACCTATCAAGTAATCGATTAAAAGCAAATCAGAAATGATAACCATTTTTGTTGAATTTATCGATTGGTTAATCGATTATACGATTAATCCTGCCAGCCTTAGTCCCTGACAACACTATTTAGGACATTTTGGAGACGGTGCTTCCAATTTTGTAGGACTTTTACCCGATATTGAGATGAACTGACATCTCAAGCCCTGCCACCCAATGAAACCTAAAATCTTATATGCGCTGGATGGTCCTACTCACACCGCTTTGCCTGGGCAGGCTTAGTCCATCTAAGTGGTTTACGAGTACTTGTGTGTGGTCAGTTTCAGCTCTGCGTGGAAGCATCATGCAGCCCAATCTATTTCTTCAAGCCCAAATGGGTTGGGGCGACATAAGGCATGTATTTGGTGATAACTGAATGATAACTTTTCTTAATTCTTCATAAAAACCTATGATGTGGATATTCATTAGAACCGCCTCAGTGAGGTTGTGGCATATTTGGTAATCCTCTGATATAGATTTGGACTTGTCAACACACATTTTGCTCTGAATGTCACCAAAAGTGTTATAGGAAGGCTTAATGTTTCCACTTTGGATTCCAACAAGTGAATTATAATTGGCCCCTGTCCATTGTAGTTTGGCGAAATATATTGGGCTGCCTGATGCTTCCACGCAGAGCTGAAAACGACCACACATAAGTACTAGTAAACTGCTTAGAAGGTCTAAGCATGCCCAGGCAAAGTGGTGCGAGTCAGACCGTCCATGCATATAAACCCTATTGGTTTCATTGGGCGGCAAGGATTTAGATGTCATTTCATCCCAATGTGGGGTAAAAGTCCCACAAAACTGGAAGCATATCTCCAAAATGACCTAACTAGTGTTGACGGGGACGTTAAACCTTAAATCAAACAAAAAAAAAACTGACTTATAAAGAGTTGTGGTGCATTTAGTATATATGCTGGCACAGATTTGGGCTTGCCAACACAGATTTTGGCAAATCATGTCTAAATCATGATGGAAGTAAGGGCGAGGATTGTGGCCGTGTAAAATAAATTTAAGCTTGCAGTGAAATACTTTTCACTGACCATTCCAAGGTGGTTCTTCTGTTGCAGTTTATTTTTGTTATAGTTTGTCTTTGAATGTGTGTATCGCTTATATCTTTTTATTTTGGATAGCCAGTTGCCCATTTTGTGGGAAAATAACTGTTTTTTTTGGCTTTCTGCTATTAATGTTTCCATTAGGGTCTAGTCATTTCATGTTTGTGTTTCTTTCCCTTTGGTGTCTCTGATGGGAGGTGTGGGTTAATTGTATTGATTCCTGATCATTGCCTTCACTTCTATTTTGCTCTAGATGTCAGCAACAGTGTTATATAAAACAGGTTGCAATGTATTACCTACCTGGGGTAAGATAGCCTTATTTTCAATGCATGCTAACATGGCCTTCTTTATACCCGGACACATCTGGGAGTCTGTCAGATAACAGTTTCTCTCGTAACATTTCAGAAGACGTTTCACAATCTCATCAGAATTAGCTGGCCCCTTTGATTTCTTTTTTCCTTTTTTCTTTCCTTTACCCTTCTTCTTTCCTTTCTTTGGAGGCATATCTGTGAATAAGTAAGTTTGTGTATTCAATTATTAATGTGTTTAACGATTAGGGCTGGCTAATCAGAGCTGAAAAGATAATCAATTATCAGTCCTGTCATTGCGATCGATAATCGATCAGTAATCGCTAAGGTTCTTGTCATAATTTTACCTGTCTGGCTTTCTGTCTGAGCAAGACTCTTACCATATGTTGCACTTTACCATATGTATATTTGAACAGACAGACCTGAGCAAACAGTGTAGACCCAGATGAGACGCCGCAGAGGGTCTGCACTGTTTGCCACTCATCCAGCTATTTCAGTCATAACTTTTGGTAGTACATTGTACCTATCAAGCAATCGATTAAAAGCGAATCAGAAATGATAATCATTTTTGAGAAATTTATCGATCAGTTAATCGATTACACGATTAATCGTGTCAGCCTTATTAACGATTACCATAAATATACTAAAAATTTGGACACCTTTAGAGGACTTGCTGTAATTCTCCTGAAATTTTAACAAATTCGTTTCATGATCCAGCAAGGACTCCAAAAGGTGCAGACAGAATGGCAAACAGTGTAGACCCTGATCAGACTGCTCCTTCAGGGACAGTCTGATCTGGGTCTATGCTGGTTGTTCAGGCCTGTCTGTCCTATTACGGTGTGCTCAATCTCTGTCTTACAGGAGAAATAAGAAAAACCTGGGCCACATCACAAGAAAACCTGTTTCTTGTGGGGAGGGTAGGGCTTACAGCCCTTTCAAGATTATTTCACTTATACTGAGCTGATTGTTAATCAGAGGTGAGCAAAAACTGGACTTTTTGGTACAGGAGTACCTGGAGTAAAACCACCTGACCTTTTGTTGCATCTCACATGTGACTGGAGCAAGGATCAAACCACAGCAGCAAGAGACCTAATTATAAACCTCATATTACTGCTGAGCCCGACCATGTCTTATCTTTCAAACAATGTAGATCCAGATCAGATGGCTTCTGAACAAGCCTTTTGATCAGGATCTTCCTCGTTTGTCATTCAGTTTATGAATTTGTTGCAATAATTTGCATGAAGTAATCTGATTGGTTGATAATCAGTAGTGGGAGTGGCATATTTAAATATTCACCAGGACAAGGGTTAAGAGTCATATGATCAGCAAAATCTTTTTTTTTTTTTTGCCATTTGCAAACAACAAACATGTAGATCAGTCTGCGCATCCACGCATTCTGATCAGCACCTTTGTGTTCCCTACTTTAATACATACTACAATTTCTCTAGTTTCTTTATCTAAAAGTTCAAGACTTTTGCTAGAGTAATACGACATCTACAGAGCTTGCCGTAGGAGCAGGCGCCTTTGGTGATGCGGGTAGAGTGGTTGGCTTACTTGCAAAGTTAAACAACGGAGATTGCAGAAAGTATGTGGATGGGTGTCCGCATTGCTTGACTTTGTGCCACAAAGTTTGTGGATAACCTGGCTACATTGGTGGGATGAAAACAATGCCGCTGGTTTTTTGCCCTCCGATTTGCCTTGTGGCAAGACAAAGTCAAAGAGATGAGGGGGAGAAATGTAATTCTTGCACACCAGACAAGAAAATCCATGATTTTACCCTGGGATAGAAATTTATGTTCTGACCCTGGTGTTCCGACCCAAAATCGAATATTCCCATGTGTTTGATAAATGCACTGGTTGATTACAACCTCATGTGCGGCGGCGTCATGCGTAGCGTCACTAAACATTCATGTTGTGTCATCACAAAATGGCGGACGTCGGTAACCGAAGTGACAGTAGCATTAAAAATTCGCAATAGAAATGAAAGGTATGCAAGAAAAAGAATCCTATATGGGTGTGAGAGGTGGATAGAAAAATCCGTCCCTCGGGATCACTGTCCGGCATCACTCGGCAAGCCTCGTGATGCCGGACATTGTCCCTCGGGACGGATTTTTCCATCCACCCCTCACACCCATATAAGATTCTTATACACCTCTACAGCCTTGCTGTAGGAGCTGGCTCTTTTAGCGATGTGGGTAGAGTGGTTGGCTCAAGTTAAGCAACGGGAATCGCGGTTAGCACCTGGATGGGTGACCGCATTACTTGACTTTGAGGATGACCTGGCTTATGCTACACTGGTGGCAGTGGTGGGCTGGAAACAGTGCCGCTGGTTTGTTTGCCTTCGGATTTGCCTTGTGAGGCATATGTGACTTCAAGATGAAGTCAGGAGATGAGGGGGAGAAATGAAACAGTTATTAATATATACCACTGCTACAGCCTTGCTGTAGGAGCCGGAGTTAAGCAATGGAGATCGCGGTTAGTACCTGGATGGGTGACCGCATTGCTCGATTTCCTGGACGCCCCAGCTTACACTACCCTAGTCTGTGTAGCTGAGCAGTCTGGTGCAAACCCCTTCTTCCTTGTAAAGAGCTGGGAACCTGTCAGAGCAAAAGGCCCTGAGAGACAGCAACTACAGCAGAATTTTGATGGCTCGAACATCGATGACTCGATTACCTATAGTATCTTCCTTTCGCTTCTCGAGACAAAGCTTTCATGTAAACGGATATATTTTTCTTGCAAAATGTCTATAATTCGATGTACCTAAATACAGTAATGATGCGTAATGTGGCGTAATGATGCGTAATGTGGCGTAATGATGCCTAAAAAGGCATAATGTAGTGTAATGCAGCCTATTTTATGAATTTATATTTACTCCAGAACAGATAAAGCTTTTTACCAACATCCTGATACCCCACAGTCAGTATCCCAAATAAACTCCCAGTGAGGTTTTCGCGATCCATGGTGGAAATAAACTAACAGCGTTAAGAGCCAATTTATTGTGAAAATTTATCTTCTATCTTCAACTACAGAGCCGGTCATCTTCTAGAGTTGCTTTTGGTAAAAATGGTCATAGTTGCATCACATATGGACCTCCGCCTGCGTGAAGAATGGGGCACAAACAACGTATAAATTAAAAATAAACACATTACGTGTAATACATCCACATCTGTAAGTCTGAATTACTGTGGGATAGAAAAAACGACAAGAAAAGAAAACGTTCATGCATTCCTAACAGCCGCGGTTTTCCTATTTGCTCAGTCCTGTTTAAAAGGTTTTATTTTATTTTTTTTATATTGTTGTTACTCCATTACCATTATGATAATACATCAGTGTGCTAAAATGGCATGATTCTCAAACCTAGAACTAGCATTATCAGAGATAATTTTCAATATTTTTCTTATTTCTAGTCCAAATATAGACTGACAGTGGTTATAATCACCTCATAGGGGCGGTTCTAACAAGGGCCCACATTAACTTTTTTTTCGCAAAAATAATGAATACCCCAGTAAACCCCATTTTGTCTCTGCATCAAATGTGGTTTAGAGGAATGTTCATTACACGGACTCATTAACACGATGTGATAACATTCCTATGTAATATATGACAAAATTTCGTATTTCTATTTCAAACATAGATTGCAAAGCATACTCGTATCATGGACTCCTATTGGAGGCGGCACAAACTGTACCACAACGAATGATCATTTGGCGTATAACCATGAAAATAATGTATAGAGTACCTATATAAACCCCATATCTTATTAGGTTTAACAACTTAGCCATTAATATATTAGTTTGGGCTTATTATCAAGATCTATACTTGCAATGTAAGGGAAAGAACACAAAAATATTGTTCAAAGAATACACAATCACAATTTATGTCATATCAATCCAAAATGATGAGAAGTCCAATATTTCTTCATTTTAATTTTCATGATTTTCTCACCTTCTTTAACTGGGCGCGCGATAAATGTTCGTGTTGATTTATATTAACTGAAGATTTTCACACCTGAAGTGAGATGGGCGGGTATCCATTGTTTAACAAAAAGCCATTATGGATTAATGGCATATCAATTAAAGCAGACAAGACATCATACAAAATTATCATTAGAGACACATGCCGAATTGTAAAGTAATTAAAATTAACACAATCCTGATCGCCAGTCAGATAACTAATTATAGAAAATAGCAACATTATTTTTATCGCAGTGAGGTCAACGTCTTACGTAATCGATTTTTCTACAGACCCAGGGCTGGAATCTTGGGTTGGGCTGGCAAACAGTGTAACCCCTAACAGTGTCTGCACTATTTGCTTACAGTACAGGGTTAGAGGAAATGTTAGCAGTCTAAGTTACCATTCAGGATCATTTTCCCAACCTACACTCAGAGACAGCAGACCCACTAATACTCTCAGTGCTTTGATTTAATGTGGCGTAATGATGCATATTGTAGCGTAAAGATGCAATTTTTTGCTTATGATAACATACCCCTGCGATATATAAAAAAAATTTCACATCTCCAAATTGGCTACTTTTCTTTTTCATAATGCAAACATGGGCTGTGGGCGATCGATAGAACCGCCTCGTTGAATGACAGTAGATCCATCCGGAACTCTCAGTGCTTCAATTTAATGAGGCGTAATGATGCATAGAGAGCGCATGGAGGAGAACGAAGTAAAATAGTGCATGCCTCCCTGCAGTACCCCACCCCATAAACCCCATTTTTCTCTCTGATGAAAATCCGTGATAGGTTTCTTATTCATACTGCAAAAATAAATTGTGGGCGCTCGTTAGAACCGCCTCGTTGAGGATGGGGTTTAAAGGGATAAAAACTGGCTACTCATTACGAAAACTCGCCTATGCAAATGCATTGTAAACTTTACCACTGAAAAACAAAAAAATTAATTTGAAAGTTTGATATTTATCTTAATACTTCTGCTGAAAATATAGATTGTGGGTACTCATTAGAACCGCCTCATTGAGGTGGTTCTAACAAGTACCTACAAGCTATATTTTAGAACAGAAATAAGAAAAAATGAAGTTTACCCCTGTAAACCCCAGTTTAACTATATAAAAGGGGGGTTCAAGGGGGTCAACAAAGATAGATGGTCACATTCAGGAATAATTTTTGTATCTTTACGCTACAATACGCATCATTACTGTTTTAAGGCAGACCCTCTATTTACATTCCGCCTATAGACACATCCAAAGTCGACGTCACACAAGGTCAAAGGTCATTAGCCTCGTTTTATCTGGTGGGCCAAAAAACTTCTGGTTCCATACTCTACCGTTGATGTAGCACAAATTATTTTCTGTAATAACCTGTGTTAAATCGTCTTTCTATCAAAACTGTTTGCCACAAACCATTTTTGACATTAAACTGCTTCTTTTTCGTATAAAATTGGACAGAAAATATACGTTTTAATCTTATTTCCATTCGTTAAATAAAGCGCATCGACTACGTTTTGGCATGATGGTGGGTAGTTTTATAGCGCTTTTTAGGCAACAAAATGTGCGATAAAATGTCAGAAGAGACTGGTTCTATATAATTTATTACTTCAAAAACACAAACTGACAAGGATCAGTAAACTTTTTGGAAAAGAAATGAGTTGAATTACACGATAAATATTCGAAATTCTCATTGACACTGTAGGGTAACAGTCATGTTTTGCCAACCAGATAAAAGAGTACCTCGACAGGGGAGGTAATTGGCGCATGCGCAGTGAAATGTAAACAAGGTCACGTGTCAAAACATTGGATCTGTCTATATATTTTAATAGCTTTGATCATTTCAATTGATGGCCAGCAATTTGCGCATGTGCAAGAATTACATCATAAAGGGAATTCCAAAAAGCTCCTATAAGATATTCAATTTCAGACCAAACTTCCGCTCTTGCTAGAAATAGAAAACAGGTTTACTGGAGCGTTGATTGGATATATTCGAATCCCACACGTAACAGTTGCAGATGACCTCGCCTCTCTTACCCACTCGCAGGTGGAGATGCAGTGCATGTTAGGACGTGGACATAGTTATGCAGGAAGAAACAGATATGGTACACACCCAACCAAAAGCTGTGTATTGACTTATCCATACGGGCCAAAGGAATCAGATGTGACATACACAATGGGAGGAGCGGAAGTACAGCAGGAAACACAAACAAAACATCTCGGAATTAATAGAGATACCAACTTGAAACTTAATACACAAGAAAAGATCAATATGGGTAGGAGAACAGCATACTCCCTCATGGGTGTAGGGTTCCATAGCCTAAATGGCTTTAAACAGAGTGTGAATGGAAAGCTGTGGTCAACATATGTCATACCCATAATGCTGTACGGTCTTGTTGGACATTTATAATCTTATTATAAAATTTAATTATTGACGCTTTGAGGCGTTCCTTTTGACATAGCTATATTCGTGTCAAGATTTAGTTTAGTAGAGCAGCAAATGAATTTTGCTCCTTTCTCCCATTTCATTGGTTAAAATTATGTAGTATATATTTGCATTTTACGCGCGATCGTCACAGTTTGAATTTGACAGTGGGGATAGAAAGAAGAAATTCTTCGTTGAAAACTGCTAAAAAACAAGTATTTGGAAAAAGAAGCAATAAACAAGGCCATTTTGGGACCCTTTAAAAACAATCCTTTTTCCTCTGGAGTTAAAATTTCTCCTTTAAATTCTGTTCCTAAGAAGGAAACAACAGAAAGAAGAGTCATTTTGGATCTTAGTTTTCCTAAAGGTAATGCAGTAAATGATTTTATAAATAAACAGGAATATTTAGGTCAAA
Source organism: Lucinisca nassula (assembly GCA_963580285.1). Taxonomy (NCBI): domain Eukaryota; kingdom Metazoa; phylum Mollusca; class Bivalvia; order Lucinida; family Lucinidae; genus Lucinisca; species Lucinisca nassula. Next base: position 39,514,122 of record OY757024.1, on the reverse strand, counting down.
AAATAGAAATTGTCTTTCCAAAAGTAGATGACTTTGTTCAGCTCATCAAATCTAAAGGTAGAAACTGTCTTTTATACAAAGTTGATCTTCGCAGAGCCTTTAGACAAATTCCTATTTGTCCATCTAGTTACAATTTAGTTGCATTTGTATTATCAATGGGATCTCGGTCATCTAGTTTTTGTTGTCAGTCCTTAACAAATGCTATAGTTTTCATGTTGTTCAAGATTGGTATTTCAGTTTTAAATTATTTGGATGATCTTGCTTCAGCTGAAAAGGAAAATTTAGCAGAATTTGGATATAAAACATTAAAGGAAATGTTGAAAAAATCAGGAATAGAAGAATCCTTTGACAAGGCTTCTCCACCTTCAAAAATTATGTCTTTTATTGGTGTTTTATTTAACACCGAAAAAATGACTATTGAAGTCACACCAGAAAGACTAACTGAGATTCGCATACTCATTAATCAGTGGTTAGGTAAGGAATCTGCTTCTATAAAAGAGATACAATCATTATTAGGTAAACTGAATTTTGTGGCTGCTTGCGTTCGACCAGGTAGAATATTTGTTTCCCGTATGCTTAAATGGCTTAAAGTTTTATACAAATCGGATAGCAATAAACACCCTATACCTTCATATGTTAAAAAAGACATTCAATGGTGGCATACATTTCTTCCAATATACAATGGTGTTTCCATGATGATGACAGAGGAATGGTCAAAACCAGACGAAATTTTTTCTTCAGATTCTTGTCTCACCGGATGTGGAGGTTTTTGGAATGGAAATTTTTTCCATACAGAATTCCCATATAAAGTACAAAGCCGAAAGTATCATATAAACATTCTTGAAATGCTGTCAATAGTTATATGTTTACGTTTGTGGGGACATTCCTATAGAGGTAAACGTATAAAGATTTATTGTGACAACTCTGCAGTTTGTTGTGTAATAAACTCCGGTAGAGCCAAGTCTGAAGAGCTTCAAAGCTGTCTTCGAGAACTTGCTTATCTAACAGCTTTACATGAATGTGAGGTCAGGACGGTGCATTTGGGCACAAATGAAAACAGGCTTTCAGATCATCTTTCAAGGTGGCATCTGAATAAGTCACACAGACAACAATTTTATTTTTTAACTGCTGGGTGTAACCTGACAGAGTACCAAGTACATGAACATTTGTTTGATTTTATTGGTATTTGGTAATCTATTTTGTTTTCAGATAAACAGTTGAGATCCTTAAAGGATGATTTAAAGAAGTCACGAAGACAGGCATTTGCTGAAGGCACAAATACAAACTTATTGATTCAGTGGGAAGCATATCTGTTATTTTGTTTCTACTTTGGATTTAGACATCTTCCAGTGGACACAGATACTTTGTGTTTATTTGCTCAATTTTTGAGTAGGTCTTTCAAGTCTACACAATCTATTGGCAACTATGTATCAGGTGTCAGAACCATGCATCATTTGTTAGGTTATTCCACTGATGGAATCAATAACTTTCTTATTAATTTGGGTTTAAAAGGTGTAAGTAGGCAAAAACCACATCTTGTTAAACAAGCAAGGGCTATAACTCCTGAAATCCTTCTAGCCATGTATCCATTATTAAACCCTACAAATCCTGTAGACGCTGTATTCTGGTGCTTGTTCCTTTTTGCTTTCTTTTTATTTGCAAGGAAATCAAATCTTGTTCCAAATTCAAATCATTTCAAACACAAAAATTTTTTAATGAGACAGGACATTGAAACACACAAAGATGTTTTGATTGTCAATATTAAATGGTCCAAAACAATTCAATTTGGTCAAAAAATATTGAGAATCCCTTTGGTAAATATTCCTGAGTCAGTTTTATGTCCAGTAGCGGCTTTCAACACGATGTGTAAATTGGTTCCAGCCACACCTTTAGATCCTTTATTTATTCTTCCAAACAATAAATGTATTACTTATGTGCAATACCAAAATAAATTAAGACAGTTAATTGAAAAGATTGGATTAAACCCTGAGGAATTTTCTACTCATTCCTTCAGACGAGGTGGTACTTCCTTTGCCTTTCATGCTAAAGTTCCTGTAGATCTTATAAGAAATCATGGAGATTGGAAAAGTGACTGTTACCAACAATACCTGACATTTTCTTTAGAAGATAAGCTGCTTGTTGCTTCTAGCATGAAAAAAGCAATTTTATCACTATAGGGATCAATTCATACTTATATATTCTTGTCTTCGCATACAGCAATTTGAATACATATATGGTGCATAATATACAGCCTTCCAGCCTTTTTTCAAATAACTATTGTCTGTAGAGGAATAGTTTCTTGCTTGAAATTTCTCTGCACAGGGAAATTTAGCATTAATGTTATCTTGAAAGAAGGTTGGTCTTGTTAAGAGTGCACTTCCATTTTAATGGTAATCCAAAACAACATTGTTCATGGTATACAGCCTTTCTTGCCTTGGTCATAGAACTATTGCCTGTGAAAGGATAGTTTCTTGCTTGAGATTTTCAAGCTTAGGGAAATCTAGCATGAATTACGTGTCAGGGCTGGATGGACTGTGATCATGCACATGTAACCTTTTTTTTTTTTTTTTTGTTTTTCTTTTTCCGAAGTCACTATTAGTGTTCATGTACTTGTACGAAAAAGCGAAGCAAAGACTTGTTTTTATTTATACAGTGTACATTTTTATGTTTGTTGATCAATGTGATATGAATTGCATTTGTACATTTTTATTATTGTATATTTACAGATCACCATATTTTCTGTTTAATAACAGACCAAATGTGAGTCTGCATTGGATCTGCATAGGTCTTAATGGGCTACACATTGCTGATTTGGAACAAATGGGTATGTAAGTCATTTCATTTATTTTTATTCTTTCTTTTTCTCTCTCTTATTGCAGAGATGAAAAAGGTTACCATAGTAAGTGACTCCATCGCTAAATATGTATTTGGCATAGAAGGTGTAGTTCTTCAAGCCTTTCGCGGAGACACAATTGGACGAATTTCAAGCAGGATAATATCTGGGGAAATTAAATTAAACAATTTTGACTATGTTATCTTCCATGTGGGAACAAATGATATTGGTAGAAAATCATCATTTGATAACATTATATCAGATTATGGCAATCTTATAGGAACATGCAGGCAGATTAACCCCAGCATTAAAGTTATCATGTCTGCCATTTTACCACGGCCAGTTGATCATGAGGTAACTGATAATATCATCAGAAGAGTTAATGGCTACTTAAATACCAATATGAGCAAACCCATGAACTTCAGATTTATCAAAACATTTAGACCTTTTATGTTTGGTGGCAGAGTAAAAAGAGAATTGTTTGCTAAAAAAGATGGTGGTCTTCACTTAAATTCAGAGGGTACAAATAGACTCAAATATTACTTCCAAAGAACTATTGCTTCCATGTAATTGATGCGCAGCGGAATTCTGCTACATATATGTACTTATATTAGCACATGGCTACTACCTCATTATCACCCTCATTATATTACCTTTATACATCATTATAAGCCTTCCCATGAGGTATATTGCACTTGACAAGAATAGCATGACTGAGGATCAATTTTGCATGGGTTGCGCACAAAGTGCTTTTACACATCCGAGATGGTCATGTGGACATCAGCAACATAGATCTGAGTAATTTAGTAATTCAATTAGCATCATAGAATAGCATGCTGAACTGTCTCACCAATTTGAACATTAATGATGGGTATAATGATTAATCTATGGATAGAATGCACTTCTAGAATTGAAGTATTTGTGCTCAATCCCTTGCCACATATTTGATTTCCTCAGACGTGCTATTAAATGGTAGCAGTGGCTGAATTTGGCTGTGGGTCATAACGGGATAGTTGGTTCTTTCTACTAGCTATGTGTTTGTGATAACAACCCTTTACTTAAAACTGTGGATCATAACAGTATGTGTTTCTTCATACTAGCTATGTGTTTGTAAAAACAAACCCTTACTTGAAAGCATGTTTGAGGCCTTTTTAAACAGATTTTATGCTTATATCATGATAGTGATATATTTCATTGAATTGTGCATTATAATGTTATTGTGAAGCTGCTCAGTAGAAACATAGTATTCCTGCATCCATGTAGGCTAATTCCAATTATAGTTCTAGCGGTCTGACATGAGACTGACCTTTATGCAGTTCACCCCTGTGGATTCATTTTATATTAGATCCACTATCTGCATAATAATTTCCCTATGCACAACTATGCCTATTGTATAGGAAGCCTGCATGTATGATTCAGTAATGCTTATGTTGCTACCATATAGTGTATACATTCGTATGTACTGAGGTCAATTTATACAAACGTATAAATGTGTATAAGTTTCACAAAATTGTATTAAATTTGTTATATCCACTGAAGTATTGTTGATGACAATTTACAGATAATGATGGCCTTAATAGAGGCAATAGTCAGGAATCGAAGTCTGCAATATTCTTTCATATTGGTCTATCACAATTTATATAATTTATATATTATGACTATATAATCTGATTCAAGAAGGGCAGTTGTCATTTTCTGAGGAGAAAATGCACACTGCACTGGTTAGTACTTTCAGGCAGGGCTGCTCGAAAATATCACTTATCAGTGCTTTCGCACGGGACTGCTTGAAAATATTGTCACTATTCATAAACTAGCTAGCTCAATATGACTTAAATAATGTTGACTAGGCCATTAAACTCTTGTATATATGTAAGTGTCTACAAGTCTAGACCTTAACATTGGTGACATGCTCAATACGCACATATGATACCACAACATGTACTGTACATGACATCTTTTTCCACCTTAGCTTTCAGCATTCCATTCCATTTTATATTCATTTCATTCATCCTGCATTTTTGACATTTTTTCATCATTTCATTATATCATTGTTTAGTTTCTCACTTCATTAATTCATATTTTCAACTGTAACACATTTGTCATTTCATTTTATTGCAGTCAAGAATTCATTTCGTTGATAATTCATTTAACCAAAGCTGAATTTTGATACAAGTGTGTTGCTGATTGTGCTAAACTGAAGAATTCTGGTAAGATTATTTAGATCAGTTCAGAGTTTAGTCCCTTTATCTTGTTATTCCGGACATGCCCGTCAACCTTGCGTGTTAAGGTTCCTTACAGCTTGTTGCTTTGGACCATTGTTTTAAATTATGTTGATCAGTGGTCTTGTGGAACAATGCTGTAGTCACTGTACCTAACAATTTATTTGGATATACTGCATAATCGTAGTGTATTTTAACCTACATTGCGGAATGTAACTTGAAGAGGGACTTTACTATTATTTCTTTCTCCTCGTTCTTGTTAATTTTTTGGCCGATGGGTTGGCGTTTTTATGGAATATTAATAATCCATTAATAATTCTGTATCTAAATTAATGATACATTATGGCTTCTGTAGGATACTGTGGAATTCAATATTGGTTTCCATATTGAAGGTTCACTTTTCTTGCGGAAGCTTGTACTTGGTATAAGTTTCCTATTTATTGAAGGATCAAGTACATGTATTTTGAATAAGATTATATTTGTAACTTTCTATTTGATGTATTTCCCCACTGAGAACACCTAAATAATAATTCTATCATTACAAAAAATGTCTTTTCATTTCCTTCCTTGATAAATCACATCTCTTAAAGATCACAGTGGATCAAGAGGAAATAATTGGACATTTATAATCTTATTATAAAATTTAATTATTGACGCTTTGAGGCGTTCCTTTTGACATAGCTATATTCGTGTCAAGATTTAGTTTAGTAGAGCAGCAAATGAATTTTGCTCCTTTCTCCCATTTCATTGGTTAAAATTATGTAGTATATATTTGCATTTTACGCGCGATCGTCACAGTTTGAATTTGACAGTGGGGATAGAAAGAAGAAATTCTTCGTTGAAAACTGCTAAAAAACCCAACCCACCCGCCCATGCATGTTATGTTAAAGCATAATTATCTTTATTTGTTTTGCTTTTTTTAAAAAAGATCTCCCATATGTATTTATTATTCTATGCATTAAATGTTCAGGCATTTTATGGATTATTGATAGTTCATTAATGATTGTGTGTCCAAAATAATGATACAGGGCGTTTTTATGGAATATTAATAATCCATTAATAATTCTGTATCTAAATTAATGATACATTATGGCTTCTGTAGGATACTGTGGAATTCAATATTGGTTTCCATATTGAAGGTTCACTTTTCTTGCGGAAGCTTGTACTTGGTATAAGTTTCCTATTTATTGAAGGATTAAGTACATGTATTTTGAATAAGATTATATTTGTAACTTTCTATTTGATGTATTTCCCCACTGAGAACACCTAAATAATAATTCTATCATTACAAAAAATGTCTTTTCATTTCCTTCCTTGATAAATCACATCTCTTAAAGATCACAGTGGATCAAGAGGAAATAATTGGACCTTAGACAGCGTGACATTGAACAACTTGAACAGTATAAAAGGAAATCTCTCAGGCAGATCCAGCATCTACCAGACAGGACACCTTCATCAGTGACTCTAGCTCTGCTAGGCATTCTTCCAGTGGAGGCTGTTATTCATAAGAACATGTTGGGACTGTTTTGGCGATGGCTTTCAAGTGATGGGATTAAAAGGGAGATATGTTTGCGGCAGCTTGCCATGAAGGCTCCATCAGAAAGTTCTTGGTTTAATCGCATTCGGAAACTACTCGCTCGGTACAACCTCTCCCCTCCTGCGGTTTTAATGGAAAACCCACCTACCAAATCCAAATGGAAATCAACAGTCAATTCCGTAAGTGACAGCCATGTGGAGGATGTGTGGAAAAAGGATATACAACAAAAATCAACCCTGAAATTCATCAACTCTGACAGTGTCGCGGTTGGAGAACCACATCCTGTTTGGACGACGGTTAGAGAAAACGTTTATGACAGCCGTAGAGCGCAGGTGAAGTGTCGCCTACGTACTGGCACATATACCCTGCAAAGTAATAAAGCAGTCTTCAACCAACATACGGTCGACCCTACGTGTAAACTATGCAGAAGTGCCCCCGAAACCCGTCAACACCTGTTGGCAGAGTGCAATGCATATACAGACGACAGAGTAAAGTTTCTCGGCCAAGTCAGTGATGTGTGTCAAAGACTCTCTATTGACACGTCGTCTCCAGAGTTGCTGGTGCGTCTAATCCTAGATCCGTCCACATATATCAAAAGTTACCAAGACATTTGCGTAGTTGAACTCCATAGCAGAGAACTGATAGATCAGATACATTATAAACACATAAAACTGCATACCTTGCATTGGATCAAGGCTTTTCTCAGTAACCGTGTGCAGAAGGTCGTCATTGAGGGCGAGGAATCGGGTTCGGTACCGGTAACTTCAGGAGTCCCTCAGGGCTCAGTTCTGGGCCCAATCCTTTTCCTGGCCTACATTAACGACCTTCCGCAGGACATAGTCTCCCAGGTGCGCCTCTTTGCTGACGATACAGCTATATACCTGACACTAGAGGACAAGGGTGACAGTGACACATTACAGAGGGACCTTGACAAGCTGCAAGAATGGGAGACAAAATGGGATATGGACTTTAACCCCTCCAAGTGCCAGGTCATAAGGGTGACTTCCGCCAGGACTCCAATTAAAACACAATATGTGCTGCACGGGCAGGTCCTGGAGGCTGTCAGCAGTGCCAGGTACTTGGGGGTGGATATCTCCAATGACCTGAGTTGGAACACCCATGTGGACAGGATTGCAACCAGTGCAAACAAAACTCTTGGATTCATTAGGCGAAATATCAAAACTAAGTCCCCCCAGGTGCATGAGATGGCCTACCAGTCCCTTGTCCGTCCCCAGCTGGAGTATGCATCTCCAGTGTGGGACCCCCACACCAAAGAACAAGCCCATAAAATAGAAATGGTCCAAAGAAGAGCAGCCCGGTGGACCATGAATGATTGGAACAGAACAACTAGTGTCACATACTTGCAGCACCAGTTGAACTGGCAAACTTTGGAACAGAGAAGATCCGTTGCTCGTCTCTGTCTCTTTTACAGAATAGTTTATGGCCTCGTGGCCGTCCCCCTCCCAGATTATATCCAGCCCACAAGTAGGCCATCCAGGTTCAACTCAATGACATTCCGTCAAATCCATACTGGTAAGAATGCAGATAAGTATTCCTTCTTTCCCCTGGCCATTGTCCAGTGGAATGTCCTCCCTGAACATGCTGTTAGCTCCACAGGTCTTGAAGCCTTCAAGACCGCAGTAGGAGGTCTTCAGCATCCCAAACCCTAAATATTGTAAAGCATGTTTTTAAATCTGTTTTTAAGTTTTCACCCTGTTTTAAGCTGGTCGATCCAAGAGTGTTGTTTTTATTCTCCCCCTCATTATCGAACTAGTCTTAACCTATCACCTTTTAGTAGCCTCACTATCATTCTTTTATCTTTTTCTTATTCATGACCCGACGTGCAGTCACCTGCCAAAAATGCCTGCGAGGGCGTAGGCAGTATTACGAAGATAGATAGATAGAACTGTTATCACTATTCGAAGGGGAACGGGGTCTCGCGGTCTCCGGTTTAAACTCTCTTGGTTCTGAGTCAGTTCCAGCAACCGGCATCTGTAAAGAAATCTGAACGTGTCCCTTGTGACGTCGACCACGACGGTTCGCCGACAAGTCAACGGCGGAAACCTACTCTAACAACAACAGCTGATGTGAGAAGAGTGACCAGCATGCAAGCATTTTAAACCAACCAAAAGGCTTGTAACAATTTGTAATTTGCACAAAAGCTGTTTTTCTCCTGGTGAATGACTACCATTGCACGCCATTGTATTATTCCGATTCTGATTCTGTTCGAATCCAGGTTCGAATCCTTTGTCTTTACTGATCGTATTGAGTTTTTTTATGCAAACAAATTTAAAAATCCACCCAAAGTTTTCATAAATAATAGCAATGACGTATCCTTTTTGTACCTGACCTGTTAAAAATATTTCAGCCAATAACAAGAAAGAATATTTTGATATTTTCAATCCATCTCTCATAATATCTGGAAGCGGAAGTTTACATGGTTGTTAACTGAACTTTTCTGCTTTTTTCGATCAAAGAGTATGAAAATCTGACTTGTTTCCCTTTGATCACTGTGTCGCCCATCGCACCAGGCCGCGCCGGGCCGGGCCGAGCCAAAAATTGCCGATCCGAAGATTTTCATTTTTCGGAATTTTAACCGAAAATGAAATGTCAGTGGTAAATGTTGATATGATAATGTTAACTTTATCAAATGTGATACTCAGCTTAAATTTTGTTCTTTTTGGTGCCCTAATTTTTGTTTTATAGCAAATTTGCCAAATTTTAGGGGTATAAAAACCAAGGCGGTTTTTTCGTACGTTTTGATCGAATTTGAATGAAATAGACATGAATGTGTGAAAACATGTACATGACAACATCAAAAAAGTATTTTCTAAACCTTTAATTGTAAAAATTCCAGTCAATTCCCTTCAGTATTTGTAATAACCGTATTTTTGGTGGATTTATGTAGGCCACGTCGTAATGAACCGCAACGGACAGCAATGTCAAATAAATGATAAGGGCATTTAAATATAATATCTGAATGGTAGGAAATAAAGATAGAGCTTTATGAAACTCATCATATTTCTTAATCATGTTTTAGACATATTAATTATGTTTTGATACTTACCTATTGTATTATTGCTTGTTAATATGCATCAGTAAGTATCCTGCTAGCATTCTACATAAATCTACAGCGGGCCGTTAGCGGCCCGTCAGCTACCCTGACGGGCCGCTAACGGCCCGCTGTAGATTTATGTAGAATGCTTACTGGGTTAAGTGATTAGTGCATTAATTGACTCATCTAATTGTTTTAATTAGTGAGATCTTGTCAATTAAGGTTCTTAAAGCATTCGATTCTTTAATTTAACTGAACTGCGATCATCATGATACTCGTTAGAACCGCTTCGACAAGGCAGTTCTGATGAGTACCCACAATCTATATGTTCATAGATTGCATAGATAGATGGGCAATACCACCGCCTTGGTGATTGAAAGAGTCGTAAATACAGATTGATGATACTCGTTAGAACCGCTTCGACAAGGCAGTTCTGATGAGTACCCACAATCTATGTGATCATAGATTGTGTATACTCGTTAGAACAACCTCGACAAGGCAGTTCTAACGAGTACCCACATTCTATGTGTCCGAAATAATGTTTAATGTAAATAATGTATATACTATAAAAATTGGGGTTTGATGGATTCTAAATTAAATAGACATAAACTGCTTAGCAGTAATGTACTTTATTATTATTATCATTATGCATGTATACATTCGAATAAAAAAGAAAAAAAAACAACGATTTTTAATTCTTTATTGTTTTGTTTGAATTTGGATCATTGCCTTCATTTCCATTTTTAACGGCCAAGCCAACACTATTTAAGTCATTTTGAGCCGGTCAGTTTACCTATCCACACTTTTCCAGAGCAGGTTGACAACTGCCCTTCTTGAATCAGTGGAACAGAGAGAATGACCGTAGAAAATATTATATGTTCAATCTCCACGAAAGAATGCTGCCGACCTCAGCAGGTATCGAACCCGCGTCCTCCTGGTCACCAGTCAGTAAACAGCTCCTACTGGCAGTAAACAGAACCCTACAGAACACAACGTTGAATCTACGTTGTTTCAACGTTGATTCAAAGTGGAGTGCCTGCTGGGAACATCTATTTATACTTTTTTTATAAAAAAAAGTTTGGTGGACAAGAGTGTTGATTTCCCTTTAACGACGTCGAATCAACGTCCTAAAACCCTGAAGTCCTTGAACAATTATTTAAACAACGTCGCGTATACAAATTTTGTTCACTGGGATAACAGTCTGATGTCACTGAACAGCATGGGTCGTCATTCGATTCGGATCATTTCGGTCGTTGTGTGCCTTCCCTTTCGGTCCTTTTCGGTCGTTTCCTGTAATAAGGTAATTCTAAAAATAGAAACAAAAATAATATAAGTAATTCGATCCATTAAGGTGATTCTGGTGAATATATTTAATTTTATCACGAACACATAATAAGTTTAATCAATTTCAAATATCATAAGGCCAAAAAGAAGTAATTTAACCGATGAATTTGAAAGAAATTCGGAATTGTCAATACTTTTTCGCTGCCTTGGCTTTTAAACCCCTGGATTTCGGAAAACAGCTATTAAAAGATAAATAAGCAATGTAGATATGTAAAACTACTTCTAGTTATAACATATCTAATATATAATAATTTAATCCCACTTTCACCCAAATATATATCTAACTTGTAACTAGAGTCTAAAAATAAAATTTTCGGTAGGCTCGGCGGCTCGGCCCGGCCCGGCACGGCCTTGGCTTTTATACCCGACCCAGTTGCTTCCCTTAGACCAACAGCCAACGCCGACTGATTGGTCGCAGTCGCACCAACGTCGATGCTACGCCATGACGTTACATCGACGTTTATACGATGTTGCATGTTGTCAGTAGACCTGTTTGTTCGGTAAAAAGAATGTGTGCCACGAAGAATCACAATTTGTAATAGGTCCGCCCCCGCCCATCGGGCTTTTGACACCCCTACTTAAATCCAAATTATTTGGTTATGGAAATTGGAGGGAAGCCTCTCAAATGGATAGATTCCTTCCTCTGCTACAACAGCGTGTTGTTGTTAACGGCGAATCTTCAGTATGGGCGCCAGTTTTATCTGGGGTCCCCCAGGGGACTGTTCTTGGTCCGCTGCTTTTCTCCCTGTAGGGGAGACCGGGGTTAGTTGGTCCGAAAATTGCATTTTTTCAGATGCTGACATAAATATCCATTAGCTTGTAATACTTTTATATATTGGCACTAGTACAATCCATTCACCTTATTTCATAAGTTCACGTCCGTAAAATGACAGATTCTTACAAAAATTGCCGTTTTCCAAGACGAGGTAAAACGGACCAACTTACCCCACTATCGGGGTAAGTTGGTCCGAGCCGCGGGGTAAGTTGGACCGACTGGGATTCAACGAGAACTTCAGGATGTAATGATGGGTCCATAAATGCCACTTTTGACAAAAGATCTGAGAAATTACGTGTCTTCAGTAACAATGTGGTAGACTGTCGAGCGACAATCTTAACACAAAGTCCAGAGATGATCAGCCAACTGTGCATTTTGTTAGTTATTTTTCTCAAAAACCGCCGATTTGATTGAAAAACCCATTAAAAGTCATACCGTAAAGAAGACCGGGGCTAGTTGGTCCTAAGATTATGATTTGTCTTCAACAGCTGGGGCCAATATCTATTTTTCAGAACGATTTTGGTACTACGTATGTAACTTGTTCAATAATTTGCTACTGTTTTTCATTCAGAAAATGCCAGGTTTTGATAAATACAAATGCTTTTTCGACGGACCAACTTACCCCGTCGCGAATGGACCAACTTACTCCGACCCTAGCGCCTGGTAGATCTTCACAAATGACATAAACGTCATTAAATTTAGAAACACCAAACACACTCATTTGAAAACCTTAGATAATGAACTTTCAGGAAAAGTATACATTTGCATGTTATTTGTTACACATAAAACCGACAAACAAATGATTCCAATTGTGATAAAGTCCCTTTTGTGGTACAAAATCAGTTTTTGTTCTCTAAAGTTTTTACGCCTTTCTTGATCGCCATCTAATTTTCTTTAGAAAGTGCGTCACGATCAAGCATTCCATTGAGTCAAATCATTTTGCCATGACACTTCTCAGTTCAGAGAAATTGCGCTCGGACCAACTTGCCCCACGGACCAACTAGCCCCGGTCTCCCCTACATCAATGATATTTCTACTGACATTGACTCGGAAATAAGACTGTTCGCAGATGACTGTGTTTGCTATCGGGAAATCAGAGATACTGAGGACTCAATGAAACTTCAGAAGGATATAGGTAGATTAGGATGTTGGGCACGAAAATGGGGCATGAGATTTCAACCCGTTAAATGTAATATTATGCGGATAACTAGGAAAAGAATAGATAAAATTGATGCTTCTATCTATCTACCTACTGATACTGCGTCGGTCACATTTGACCATTACCGCAGGTGTACATTACATACACTCCAGGTTTGCAGGATGAAAGCTTGGAACGGTCCTCGAAAATGTGAATTCCATTAAATACCTTGGTGTGACAATCACTCACGATTTGAGATGGAAACACACATTAGCAACATGTGTACAAAGGCGAATAGAACACTTGGTTTCCTGAGGTGAAATCTTCACCAGTGTCCTCAGGATGTGAAAGAGACAGCATATAGGGGACTTGTTCGCCCAATCTTGGAATATGGTAGTTGTATCTGGGACCCAAGTGGAGTGGTCCTCAATGAAGAAATTGAAAAAGTTCAGAATAGAGCTGCAAGATTTGTAACAGGAAATTACTGCTTTGAAACTGGGAGCATGACTGGAATTCTAGGAAAATTAAGATGGGAGTCTCTCAAGAAAAGGAGAAGAGACAGCAGGCTCATACTCTTATACAAAGGTCTAAAGGGTGCTGCCAGCATTCCAACAGATGACCCTGTTCTCCCAGCTAGGCACTGTAGAAAGCACCATTCAATGATGTTTCAGACCCTTACTTCAAGAACGGACATCTATAAAGAATCGTTCTTCCCCCCGAACCATTAGAGATTGGAATGCCCTTCCCGATTCGATTATTTCGACGGCTGAAGGTGCTGAGGATTGTGTAACTAAGTTTACCTCTTTGGTTAGAGCTAGGGACATTCCCATATCACAAGTCCTGGTGTATGAATGTCATTTGACGTGTCACCAGTAACAATTCTAATTCTGATTCTGCGGGATTGGACTTGAAGGTGCTTCTACGCAGAGCTGATACTATTGGCAAACCGCTTAGAAGGACTAAGCCTGCCCAGGCAAAGTGATGTGAGCCAGACCGTCCTTTTGGTTTTATTGGGCAGCAGTGCTTGAGTTGTCATTTCATCTCAATGTCGGGTAAAAGTCCCACAAAACTGGAAGCAACGTCCCCAAAATGACATGAATAGTGTTGATTGGGACGTTAAATCTCAATTTAAACAAACACATTGTAATCGGTAGTCCTACTACTGGATGTTACTCCAAGAAACAGATGTTTTAAACATTTGCTACAATCTTAGAATCGCTTCAGCGAGGCGATTTTAACAAATATATGAAACCTTTGTTTCAGAGTTAGAATTAAAAAAAGTACCATATGAACTCCTTTTATCCCAGAACTATTTAGATACTGGAATTCTCTTCCTTACAGTACCACTAAGAGAATTTTCTGCTGGAATTTTAAGCTCCAATATGTTTTTATGTTTTAATTTTAGTAAAGTAGGTTATTTTGAAGTCATCATTTTGACGTCATATATATCATTCATCTTAGCCTAACCGTGACAACAACCAGTTTACTCATTTTCATGTTCATCTTTTTCTTGCTGTTTCCCGACAGCACCTCCCAGTAATAGTCAAAGTATCGAGTAGAATTAGCTTCGGTTCAACATTGAATAATAAAAATCAGGATCGATAACCTCAGTTTATTTCTTCGACTTGGTGGTTTCTTAATAGCTTGAGGAGTGAGCTCTCTTGGATATCTATTTGACAGAATTGAATCTGAAGTGACACTTCAAATGACATTCATTCACCATGAATCTTTTAGAATGCGTCGTCCTTTACATTTGTTTTCTTCTTTTTTTTCTTCAATTGACCTAACATTTTCCTTGTAGAAATGCGAATTTTACACCTTTAGGAAGATAATTTATCCAAGTAATAGGAAATATCAACAATTTCGCATCGACAATTTCGCAATTTCGCATTAAATTACTTTGACCTAGGGTCGAAGGAAAAGTGGGGATCACGTCCGTCCGTACGTCCGTCCGTCTGTAATCACGGTTACACCATTACTCCTATACATTAAAACTAGAAACCTCGAAACCATTATTACAGACGGACGGACAGACATTTTAGCTCACCTGAACAAAGGGTTCTACTATCCTTGCATTTACTGTTTGTCGCCCGTGTTGATTCATTGAAAGTATGTAGTGAGCAGAAAAAAAGAAAAAAGTATACCCCTGTAAACACAATTTTTACAATATAAAAGTGGGATTTAAGGGGGTCAAAATTATAAAGGCGTGTTTTCGTGATGTGAAAATATCTCGTAAGATATGTTAATATAGCGAAGACTGACCACATGCGTACCCTCAGTCTTCCGTGTCTGTATGAAGAGTCAACGGGCATCTATAGGGCCCTTATATAGCGCCCGGTGTAGACTATGATCATCCACGGTCCAGTTGTTCAAAGCATCGTAAGCTTAACGATCTCGTTAGTTGTCCAACTGTTAGCTGTTCTAGCATGTACAATATCTAAAATTCTGGTATTTGTGCTGAAAACAAAATTGTGAGTAGCTTTTGCAAATGCAAAAGTCAATCATATTTGTTCAGGAAAAAAAATATTAGAGTTTGTGAACTTGGCTTGGGATTCGCGGCTTGGAATATCGATTTTGCCTAACATTCACTGATATTTTACTATACGTTACTGCCACGGAATAAATCGAATTCCAAACTCCATACTCCAGACTCCAAGCCAACTTCATACACTTAAAATATTAAATGATCAGAGTTTTTTTTTTTAAAGTTGTGTTGAACAATTGCAAACATCGACATTCCCATGCTTTGGGTCCGGGCCTCTAATGCTTCATATAGCGCCCGGAAGACTGATCATTCAGGAGACGAACTCATATTAGTTCTTTCCTGTGAGAATAAGCTCTCTAACCCATTGTATACTAATGGACTCTTCCATTGCTATATGTCGGACAAGTTCATTTGTCATATAAGGGGTGTTTTTTTTTTTTTTGTTTTTTTTTTCATTTTTATTCTATTTTTGACGGAAAATTCTGTTAGCAAATAGTGCAGGCCCTGATTGCCAAGATACTAGCCAAGATGCACTGAGTGATATCTCTCTCTCTCTCTCTCTTGGATCGGACAGAACATGTATTAAGGTTGGTAAACAGGGACATTTATTTAAACTTTTTTTTTTTATTTTGTTTCTTTATCTTACATCCCCGTCAACACTATAGGTCATTTTGGAGACGTTGCTTCCGATTTTGTGGGACTTTTACTCAACATTGAGATGTAATGACTAATGACATCCTACCGCCCTACCGCCCAAAGAAACCGCTGGGTTTTTAGGAGCGGCCCGACTCGTTCCACTTTTCCTGGGGTATACCTAGTATGTAAGTCGGTCGGTTTCAGCTCTGCGCGGAAGAAACTGCAGGCAAACTATTAGTGTTAAAATTACCAGTATGCTCTATTCGTAGTCTGTTGCAAACAACAGACTAGTGAAAGGTGTGTTCATTAAGTACCGTTCTAAAGAGGTTTAAGTAACGCTCTAAAGAGGTTTACGAGTATCAATGCCGAGGAGTGGATTTTAAATGCCGTTCGGAAATGCGCGGGAACAGGGAACATAATTATATATTTCTTTCATTATTTTCAGATGACTCATTCATTTCCATCATTCCACCCAGTTTCGAGAATTTTAATTGGTCTTCCATGCTAAAATAACATTTAATGATTTATTTATTTATTTATTTATTTATTTAGTTATTGCTATTTTCCATATCACACCCATAAAATTTGTGAATTACAAGAAGCCATGGAAATGTCGCCTGTTTGTCATTTGCTAAATCTTCTTGCAAACCTTTCAAACATTTTTTTTTTTTTTGCATACAGGCAAACAGTGTGGACCTTGATCAGAGGGGCCCGCCTGCCTAATCTGGGTCCAATCTGTTTGCAACAATGACCGAAGACAACAAAGCAGACGACAAATGCCATTGGCATCCTAATCCTTATCCCGCTGAACACGCCAACCCATACCTTTGCAAACAGTGTAGATCCAGATCAGATGGCTTCTGAAGCTTTGTCATTCAGTCTTCAAACTTGAATGAATAAATTACAAAAAGTAATTTGATTTCTTACATGCTTTTCAATGAATGATAGAGATTTATCAGTGAAATATAAATCGATATTTTCACTGTTTCAAACAGTGAAAATACGATTTTTTATTTTTCACTGTTTGGGACTACTTTTTTCTTCAAATCTAACTCTAATTTCAATTTTATCTTTGTCAGATAACTGAACAATACTGAAATGTGTTCTAATTGACGCATAGCCCGTTCATGTGTGACGGGGACGTTACTGACGTCATTTATGACGCTGACGTCACGTCTTTTGTCGCGCGACGTTAGACTTGCCAGCAACTTCTTCGGAAAACTACTCTCTCAAAAATTTCATTAATCATTCATAATAATACTATCCCAGGCCATTTCTCAGGTGCAAACTTTCAGTATACCCACTAAACACGATGGACACCACTAAATTGACGCGAAACGAACAGGAACAAAGATAATTTTCTCCGAATGTGAGCGACACCATTAAAGACGCTAAATATTGCCTTTTGAAGCATGTAAGAAACAGAAAATTTGATTTTTCAGTGCAAGATTAAATTTTATTTCACTCATGAAAGTAGTACTCGGGTCATGGAACTGACAGACTAGCACCGCTTTGCTTGGACAGGCTTAGATCCTCTAAGCGGTTTACCAGTACTAGTGTGCGGGCCGGAGAAGCGACTCGCAGCTCTTAGCCCCTGATGGGCGGGGGCCTTTGTGATGGTAAGTATGTGTGTGTGTGAAGTTTCGTGACAGCAGGACAAATCCTTTCGAAGTTATGACCGAGTTTAAGTCGTTTGGTTTTGGTCTCACAAACGCGCACCCAAAATCAATACAGTTATGACCGTTTGTCAGAATGTAGGGTCTTGTGATGGTATGTATGCGAAGTTTCGTGAGCGTAGGGTAAATACTTTTAAAGTAATGACCGGTTAAATATTTTGGTTTAGATGCGACAAACTGACTGACTCGGTGATTTCTTTAGGGCACCCAAAATACTGTGCGGGGTCCTATTAAGAAGGGCAGTAACTCCGTAAATAGTGTTAGCAGGGTTATGTTTATCGCATTCCGCGATTTCTCTCATAGCCCCCCATCGGTGTATCGAGTTTCACTAAATTACCTTTAAAACTATCAGAGGTACGCTCCGGACAAGCTTTATATGTCACCCCGTCTCCGCTATGCCCCTTAGTCGTTGGTTGGACATAAAACGGACAAGCGCGTACACACACACACACACACACACACACACACACACACACACACACACACACACACACACACATGCGTATAAGACGCCGTGGTATACAACGTTGCACCAACGTCGCGTCATCGATTTTTTCCTTTCAGAACCGACTCATTAAGGCGGTTCTATTGAGTACCCACAATGTATGGGTCACGCGTGTGACGCCGAGTTCAGCAACGGAAGGTCAGGTGGTTTTTCTCCGGGCACTCCGGTTTTTGATCAATATTTTTTTTTTTTTTTTTTTTTTTGCTCTGGCTACGCCCCCACGATATCCGTATAAATTCCGTAGCCGAGAAAGATTCTCCGAGATTCAAATGTTGTAGATATGTCCGGTAAAGGTCTCGCGCGACTGGGAGCAACGCCCCCCCCCCCCCCCCCCCCCAAAAAAAATGACCTATACGGCGTTGACGGGGACGTTAAACATAAAATCGAACAAACAAAACTTTTTTTTTCCGGGACGCGGTCCATTCCTAGTTTCTCGCATCAAATCGCGCTCTTCCAGCACCTTCCATTGTTTTCCGGTTTTCGAGGCGATAAGTGGTTCGCCGCGATTGTTAATAATATCAATACGACACCGGGTAGTATCCCCCTAAATATACGGATAGGAGCGCTCGAGCGAACGGTGTAGACCCCGATCGCCCTGACCCGATCGGGGTCAGCAAACCTCGCCATTCCGCGGGAACTTCTTTCGCGCGTCGCCCGAGGCCTCAAACATTAGGATAATTACGGCGTCATTACCGCGAGTTACGTCATTCGAACACTCGTCCGATATTTAGGGTAGTTTCGTCATCTAATCGTTTCCCTTACGTTTCCGGGAGTGACGTCATTCTGCGCATGCGCAGTCCATGGGGCCAAAGTGACCCGAGTACTACTCATGAACACCAAAACTGCTATTTTCACTCGTGGCTACGCCACTCGTGAAAATAACAGTTTTGGTGTTCATTCGATGAAATAAAATTCGATCTTACACTGAAAAAATCAAATATCCTCTATTGGTTGAAACGTAAATGGGTGTGGCTTAATTAATTTATGCAGCGGGATAAGGGTTAAGAGTTAAGACAGCAGGACGATACCAAACTCATAAGAAGTCTTGTGCGAAGTCTTGTGCGCAGTCTTATCAGAGTCCCAGCTATTCAAATTCCCTGGCCGGACTACTTATCCCTGGTAGATCTTCACAAATGACAGGAACGTCATTGAATTTAGGAACACCAGATACACTCATTTGAATACCTTAGAAAATGAGCTTTCAGGAAAAGTATAACATTTTTTTAGAGGCGGATGCTAGTCTTTGCGGTTTGTAGCTGTCTTGTGGGCTTTTCAGTGTTTTTTTTTTTTTTTTTTTTGCTGTCGAGTCCTCACCGTTGTCTCACCTCTGTGGTTCTTTGATTATTTGTGTTCACGGAGATGTTGCACTGATGAGTTAGGAGGCCTTCATGCGGACTGAACAAATTATTTGTTTAAATCGCGACGGAAGTAAGGGCGAGGATTGTGGCCACCTAAAATCAATTTAAGCCCCATTGTGGAATTCTTTCCACTGACCTTCCAAGGCGGTTCTTCTGTGGCGGTTTATTGGTTCTTCTGTGGCGGTTTATTTATGTTGTTGTTTGTTACTACTCACTGTGTGTGTCACTTGTGTCTTTTTATTTTGGATGGCCATTTGGCCTTTTTGTGGGAAAGTAACTGTCCTTATAGCCATCCTTTGTTTAGGTTTCCATTATGGTCTGGTCGCTTCATGTTTGTGTTTCTTTCCCTTTGATGTCTTTGATGGGTGGAGTAAGTTAATTGTATCGATTTCTGATCTTTGTTTTACTTCTACTTTATCATGTCTCAACTGAAAAACAATCAAAGCATAGTAAGCACAGATGATTTCTCAGTGTAGGCTGGGGAAATCGTCCTGAACGGGCACTTACTTTTTGGCTGGTTCGTTAATGGGGAATGGGAACACCTAGCATAGTTTTCTGCAATTTTTCAAAGGGAGACAACTTTTGGGACTTCCTGTTCGCTTTTCTATAGGCTCAGTCCCACCGAAAAAATGGGTCTACTCTTAAAGGAAAGAATTTGCTCCCCAGGAGCAAATTCTTTCCTTCAAGAGTTGGCCCCTATTGACATGGGAGGTAAAACAACACTTTGAATGAGTTGCCTCCCCTGAAGGTGTACCCTTTCTACTTAAATTCCAGTTTCAAAACAGTGTAAACCACGATCACGTGTGTCTACACTGTTTGCCTAACACAACACACGAGTCTAGTCTAGTCAAGGTTTCACTCATAGCCCTCTGACCTCACAACGATAAGAATATTGCAGCTATAAATATCGTATAAATGCTTTTCACGTGGTCAGATATCGTCATGCGGACGAATCTGTCATGTCATTAAATATCCTTCAATTCGGGGTTACTCAGTCTTATCTGGCGCAAAGAAGACGTATTTGTATTTGTTTTTCTTTTTTTTTTTTTTCTTTTTTTTTTACGGGGGTAGGGGGTGAGGGTGGGGGAGGGGGTTGAGGGGGGTAGGGGGAGTTGATTTGTTTATTAACTGAATCTGGGTTATATCGCTTACGTCCGCATGACGATATCTGACCACGTGAAAAGCATTTATACGATATTTATAGCTGCAATATTCTTATCGGTCTTCTCGAGGACCGTTCCCTCTAAAGTGTAAGAAGCCTCAACTTTATTATATCTCTTCCTAGTTATCTGCATAATATTGCATTTAACTTGCTGAAATCTCATGCCTCATTTTCGGGCCCAACATCCTAATCTATCTATGTCAGCCTGAAGTTTCAATGAGTCATCTGTATTTCTAATTTCCCGGTAACAGAGTCATCTGAGAACAGTCTTATTTCTGAGTCAATGTCAGTGGAAATATCATTGGTGTACAGGGAGAACAATAGAGGACCAAGAACAGTCCCTTGCGGGACTCCAGACAAAACTGGAGCCTACTCTGAAGATTCACCATCAACAAAAACACGCTGTTTTCTGTAAGAAAGGAATGTATCCATTTGAGGGTCTTCCCCCGATTCCGTAACCAAATAACTAATAATTTAAGCAGTTCATGAGGAGGGGTGTCAAAAGCCTTCTCGAAGTCCAGAATAAATGTGTCCATTTGTCCACTTTGTCAAAGATTTTTGCCCAGTCATTAATTATTATGCTCAGCTGAGTTTCACAACTATGCCTTTTCCTAAATGCATGTTGTCTGTCTGACAACATGAATGTTAATGCAATGAAATAACCATGGATGACCGTTGTTCTTGCATAATTTACGATTCCGACAGAAAATTTTGATGAAAACGCCCAAAAGCTCCATATAAACACCATATAAACTTCAAATGCGACCTGCGAACCAACATGGCGGCCATTTCAGAATGTTGTTTACAATGACGTTGTTAAGCAGTAACCATCTAACGTAATCATAGAACCCTAAAGGGAGCTTTCCACTAAATGTTTTCCATAGGCGACAATAGTAACCTTTTACCTGCTCCCACAAAAACTACACATACAAAACTTTTCAAACCTTACTTGTTTATAGAGCCATCCTAGCCCAACAAGTTAATGAGAAAAAAAATCCACATGTTGTCCGGCTCATTTTCAAGTTACAGTCAACCATGTTTGTTTACCTGCTAGAACGGAGTAAATAAAACCAACATTTTTAAAAGAGGGGTGACCATATAAAATCAGCAAAAATTTCTTTGAGCTTGCAGATATATTTATAAAACATGCATCATTTTAGTCCCTTATACCTATCATTTTCTCACATTGAAATAAAACATGGGATATATATCCAATGGAAGCAAGTCTGGTATTTAGAACGCAACTAAAAGCTCTGTCCCAAAGTGATAAAACCCGGTACCTCCCAGTATTTAGTGTAATGCTACCTAAAACGCTACGTTCAGGGCGATTGTATAACGTCGCTCAACCTAAAGTAACAAAGCAAGGCCCGTTTTGTGATATCAGAAGCTGCAAATACATGTTCTTGCATAAATACCTATGCGCATGGCTGTTTGAAGCCATTGTCAAATGGACCGAAAGCCGTGCTCAAACAGCAAAAACCATGTTCAAATCATAAAATTCGCGTGCTGTTTGAACATGGATTTTGAGCTTTTGATATCACAAGACGGGCCCTGCTTTGTTTACGTTACGTTGAGCGACGTAACGTTATCGCCCTGAACGTAGCGTTTTACGGTTCTATGATGACGTCAGAGGGTTACTGCATAACAACGTCATTGTAAACAACATTCAGAACTGGCCGCCATTTTGGTTTGCTTGTCGCATATGGAATTTATATGGAGATTTTGGGCGTTTTTGTCACCATTTGCTGTCGGAATCGTAAGTTATGCAAGAACAACGATCATACATGGTTATTTCATTGCATTGACATTTGCCGGATCACTCGGAAGATATTTGAACATTCGGCCTAGCGGCCACATGTTCAAACAGCTTCCTCGGAACCCGGCGAATGTTAATGCATGAAAAAGAATGGTTGATCCCTATATTCAAACAGCACGCGAATTTCATGATTTGAACGTGTGTTTTTTTCTGTTCTCAAGAGCACAGGTGTTTATGCAAGAATATAGGGATCAACCATGGTTTTTCATGCATTAACATTCGCCGGGTCCCGAGGAAGCTGTTTGAACATGAGGCCGACGACCCGACAGGCCGAATGTCCAAATATCTTCCGAGGAATTCGGTAAATGTTAATGCAATGAAATAACCATGGTTGATCCCTTTATTCTTGCATAAATACCTGTGCTCAAACAGCAAAAACCATGTTCAAATCATGAAATTCGCGTGCTGTTTGAACATGGATTTTGAGCATTTGATATCACAAGTCGGGCCCTGCTTTGTTTACGTTACGTTGAGCGACGTAACGTTATCGCCATGAACGTAGCGTTTTACGGTTCTTTGATGACGTCAGAGGGTTACTGCATAACAACGTCATTGTAAACAACATTCAGAACTGGCCGCCATTTTGGTTTGCTTGTCGCATATGGAATTTATATGGAGGTTTTGGGCGTTTTTGTCACCATTTGCTGTCGGAATCGTAAGTTATGCAAGAACAACGATCATACATGGTTATTTCATTGCATTGACATTTGCCGGATCCCTCGGAAGATATTTGAACATTCGGCCTAGCGGCCACATGTTCAAACAGCTTCCTCGGAACCCGGCGAATGTTAATGCATGAAAAAGAATGGTTGATCCCTATATTCAAACAGCACGCGAATTTCATGATTTGAACGTGTGTTTTTTTCTGTTCTCAAGAGCACAAGTGTTTATGCAAGAATATAGGGGTCAACCATGGTTTTTCATGCATTAACATTCGCCGGGTCCCGAGGAAGCTGTTTGAACATGAGGCCGATGGCCCGACAGGCCGAATGTTCAAATATCTTCAAGGTTAATGCAATGAAATAACCATGGTTGATCCCTTTATTCTTGCATAAACACCTGTGCTCAAACAGCAAAAACCATGTTCAAATCATGAAATTCGCGTGCTATTTGAACATGGATGCTGAGCTTTTGATATCACAAGACGGGCCCTGCTTTGTTTACGTTACGTTGAGCGACGTAACGTTATCGCCCTGAACGTAGCGTTTTACGGTTCTATGATGACGTCAGAGGGTTACTGCATAACAACGTCATTGTAAACAACATTCAGAACTGGCCGCCATTTTGGTTTGCTTGTCGCATATGGAATTTATATGGAGATTTTGGGCGTTTTTGTCACCATTTGCTGTCGGAATCGTAAGTTATGCAAGAACAACGATCATACATGGTTATTTCATTGCATTGACATTTGCCGGATCCCTCGGAAGATATTTGAACATTCGGCCTAGCGGCCTCATGTTCAAACAGCTTCCTCGGAACCCGGCGAATGTTAATGCATGAAAAAGCATGGTTGATCCCTATATTCAAACAGCACGCGAATTTCATGATTTGAACGTGGTTTTTGCTGTTCTCAAGAGCACAGGTGTTTATGCAAGAATATAGGGATCAACCATGGTTTTTCATGCATTAACATCCGCCGGGTTCCGAGGAAGCTGTTTGAACATGAGGCCGACGGCCCGACAGGCCGAATGTTCAAATATCTTCCGAGGGATTCGGTAAATGTTAATGCAATGAAATAACCATGGTTGATGCCTATATTCTTGCATAAACACCTGTGCTTAAACACCAAAAACCATGTTCAAATCATGAAATTCGCGTGCTGTTTGAATATAGGGATCAATCATGGTTTTTAATGAAATAACCATGGATGACCATTGTTCTTGCATAACTTAAGATTCCGACAGCAAATTTTGACGAAAACGCCCAACAGCTCCATATAAACTCCATATAAAGTCTTCAAATGCGACCGGCAAACCAACATGGCGGTCAGTTCAGAATATTGTTTACAATGACGTTGTTATACGCAGTAACCATCTGACGTCATCAAAGAACCCTAAAACGCAACATTCAGGGCGATAACGTTATGCGCTCAACGTAACGTAAACAAAGCAAGGCCAGTCTTGTGATATCAAAAGCTCAAAATCAATGTTCAAACAGCACGCGAGTTTCATGATTGCTGTTTGAGCACGGCTTTCGGTCCATTTGACAATGGATTCAAACAGCCATGCGCATAGATATTTATGCAAGAACACGGGTTTTGGTCCATTTGACAATGGCTTCAAACATCCGTGCGCATAGATATTTATGCAGGAATAACCCTTATCCCACTGAATAATCGGTCCCCGCCCATTCCCGGGGGCTTGAAGAAATAGATGGGCTGCATGATGCTTCCACCAAGAGCTGAATCCGACCGCACACGAGTCAGCTGGTAAACCGCTTTGAGGATCTAAGCCTGCCCATGCAAAGTGGTGCGAGTCGGACCGTCCATGCTTATAAACCCTATTGGTTTCATTGGGCGACAGGGCTTGAGTTGTCATTTCATCTCAATGTCGGGCAAAAGTCCCACAAAATTGGAAGCAACCTCTCCAAAATGACGTTTCGTTGATGTTAAATCAAACAAAACTGAATAATTAATTTAACCCCATCAAATTACTTGATTTAATTTATTCCCACAAAATCACAAACTGAATGTCAAACAGTAGATCCTGATCAGATGGCTTCTTCAGATCTGGATCTACACTGTGTCCAAAGGTAGGGGTTGTCGGGAACAGAAGAATAAGGGTTAATAAATACATGTATTCCTAAATGACTACTTCATTGCTACACGTATTTTTTTTTTGGTTCAATCATGAAACTTAAATGTAATGAGTCAGATACCAGGATGATTTAAATAAAACTTGAAACCAGTGCTTCAGCTGAAGTGCACGACCCGCCAGATGCTTTTAGCTTTATGAGTATTACCATATATGGGTATGGCGGCCTTTTTGGTCATGTGACCTGGACCTAAAACGGTTCCCCCAATAAATGCGCCTTATCGTAAGGAGCAAAAATATATCTTATACTTTAGTACTGTATTCTGAATCGTTTGCTGAATAAAATGCATTCTTACTTTTCCAATACAAAAGCATATGTGTCAAAGTTTGACCTAGGCACAAAGAATGTCAAGGTCAACCCAGGGTCACCATTTTAGCACTTTATGATGGGCCTACGTCCCAGATGCTATTTATCAAGTTTCGTGGAAATCTGCCCAGTGGTTCTGGAGAAGACTATTTTTGAAGGGTTTTTACCATATATGGCTTGGCGGCCATTTTGGTCATGTGACCTGGACCCTATGAGCAAATTTTGGTTTTACCCATCCCATAGAGGCTCCATATGAAATTTGACTTCAATCGGCCCAACGGTTTCCGAGGAGAAGCAAATCGAAAATTTTCACATTTTTCGCCTCGGCGAGGCTATACTAAATGGAATGTAATATTTGGCAAGTTCATTGGTTAGATCTCATTGATATCTATCAGTATGCCAAAAATTATTTAGATATTCCAATGGGTTAAGTCACTATCACCAATTTTCACAAACGGGTTACGGACGGACAGACAGACTGACAAGAATGACACGGTGATTTTAGGGCTCTCTTAGAAAATCAACCGACTTCGGTCGGTCGCTTTTTCTGCGGGTCGTGCAATCGAAACAAGACTGAACGGTAATCCGTATATGCTAATAAGAATCGTCGTAAAACAAACGAGAAGGAAATAATGCACGTTTAGATTATAGTTTTCCACTTCTTTCTTTGTACATAGGTGTCACCCGGAGGGTTTCCTCGACTTCTATATCCGTGGCTATAACGTTGGTATAAAAGGGTGCCGAAGGGCCAGAAAGGCCAGTGCTGGCGCTGGCAAAAATCGCCACTATCAACCACCCATCACATGGCCTAAACGGGGGTGTGGTGTGAAGCGGGGACTGTTCTGCATCACCCAACCCAACCATACACCAGTTCAATATGCATGACCACTCCCCCCCACCCACCCCACCCGACCGATCTGATTCAGTAGAGATCGAGTAGAGGCTCTGCACGA
Organism: Lucinisca nassula; assembly: GCA_963580285.1. Lineage (NCBI taxonomy): Eukaryota > Metazoa > Mollusca > Bivalvia > Lucinida > Lucinidae > Lucinisca > Lucinisca nassula. The sequence goes on along the minus strand of OY757024.1, from coordinate 39,487,510 downwards.
GTGGAGATTGCGTGTCATGGTCGTGTGATCGAGAACGGAGTAACGACCAGAAAGAAGTCGTGTACGAGCTCGACCAAGCAGTTGGCCGGGACTTGTTCGGAGAATTGAGGAGATCGGGACGACAGAGACCATCTGACGAACCATAAAACAAAATATTTGTTCCCCTAAATGCAGTATACGTTCGATGGTTCGAACACCTTTAGGCCAATGAAAGTTTATTCTACCATCACGTGAACAAGTCCATTAATTGAACACCTCTGTAAACCCAACTGTATATAGAGAAAACAGGGGTTTACAGGGGTATACATTATTTTTCATATTTTTGTTCCTAGACATAGGTTGTGAGTACTCGTTAGAGCCGCCCCAATGAGAGGCAGTTCTTAGCACCTACAGCCTATGTTTTGAATATAAATGTTGATGATATCACAAATTTTCATCAGAAAATTCACGGTTTGGATTTCTAATGAAAGAATGTAATACAGTAAAATTCCTACATTAAGACGACCTTTGGGACTGTCCAAAAGTGGTCTTTAAGACCAGTTTTGAACAGTCCCAAAGGTGGTCCCTGACCACAGAACAATATGTGCAGAATTCACAAAGAAAGGATAACTGCACCTTTCTAAATAAGATTTTTAAATCAGAACTAGTTTCAATTTTAGGTGGTCTTAATAACGGAATTTCACTGTATGTCGCACGGATATGTTATCGCGATGAAAGGTGTAGTTCTAGCCATCGGGTGTTAACCATCATGTGCGGCAAAGACGCACGAAAAACAAGATTTGCAACAAAAATGAAACTAGTTCTGCAATTTCATTTACAACCACGCACCCAGCAAGTTAGCAATACGCCATATCCCGTCGGTTCATTAAAGAGCAGATACGTCAAAAAACACTGACACGCTACACCAGAATAGGTGTATCAAGTGACAATAATGTCAAACTGACCGTAATCAATACTTAACATCACCATCCAATACCGGTTAACCCACAGGAGAGGGCGGAGCTAAGCGATTGTCAAAAATCTACTGCATGACGCCACGGGTCATGTAAAAAATCAATCACCAATTAGCGTATATGATTTCAGTAGAGAATGTTCGCTGTGAGAGGCTTGGCAAGCAATGGAGACTCAGATCAGGCGCCACAGAACGCGGCGTCTAATCGGGGTCTACACTGTTTACATAGAAAGTGGAATTTAGGGCTTTAACGAAAGTTTGGATCTCAGTCCGGGACTATTTTCCCAGCCTATACTCGGTGGCAGTCGGGGACGCTTCCCCTTTCCGCTGGTCGCCTTTGTCGTCCGCTCGCGACTGCCGACGACTGTCCGGTCTGATGACATACATGTGCATACCTTTATCTATAATGGTTGAGTTTAGTCCTTTGCATCTCGTCTTGATTTAGTGTTGCTACGTCCTAGCGCTTATCATACAACAGCTTGTTGAGAACTGATATATACTCGGTAAAAAAAGTTTTGTCCCTAGGCAGAGAATGGGCTGTAAAATATCACAGGAACGATCGATTTTCATATAGTATATACCAGCCTCTTCAGCAGCCACAGCCCGTCAATACTGATTAGGTTTGAGTCTTATGAACCTGTCAGAAAATGCTACAGAGGCTGCCAAATGTTGTAAGGGTCAGCTTTCAAAACGTGCAAATCGTAATTTAAGCGTTAATGACTATTGTAAACAACGGGGTCTAACTCAGTAATTGCTGGGCAGATTTTTGTGAAATTTTCATTGTTGATATTGCAAGACTATGCCAAAAAGGGATCAGAAAGGTGTTTTGTCTTTTGGACCTTAACTCCTGATACAGAGGCTGCAGACCCCCAGAAGACGTTGTCAAAAAGGTGAAAAAAATGGCTGTAATTGGGTATAACTCAATAGCTAATGATCAGATTTTTGTGTAATTTGTATCATTTTGATGCACAGTCTGTACTTGAAAAGGGCACGAAACCATTAGCCCCTTTTAGACCTTAACGGCTGGTACAGATGCTGCAAAATGCCGGAGGGGGTTAAAAACGCCGGCAAAAATGACAATCGTTTTGAGAGGCGGCTTGATATTGTTTACCGCATTCATTCATGCGGTATTCGTTCGTTCGCTCGCTCGCTCGTTCGTTCATTCGTTCGTTCGTTCGTTCGTTTGTTTGTTTGTTCTTTCGTTCGTCTATTCGTTCGTCCGTTCGTTTGTTCATTTATTTATTCATTCATTTCTCAAAAAGGTCAGTTTTACCGACAAACTCATTAAAATTTCACTTGCATGCTTTTTGTGATTTTTCAAAATGTTGAGTTCATCAATGTTTTTTTTTAATCGTGCACTTTTGTGAGCATCGCTTTAAAACAGATTTGATAAACTTGTTACCGTAGAAACACCATAGACTTTGATCACGATGCCACCTCGTTACCGAAAACTGTCAAACTTAGACCGGGCTAGGGCACTTGGGCAGCTCCAGGCAGGGCAATCTAGTCGACGTGTTGCCATAGCGTTTAACACAAATCGCAAGACTATCGACAGGATAAGGCAACGCTATGCAGCTTCTGGGGATGTCAAGGACCTCCCGCGCTCAGGAAGACCCAGGGCAACAACCCATGCCGAGGATCGACTGATCACCAACAGCACTCTAAGAAGCCGCTTTACCAATGCCAAAATGACGACTATGCGGATTCGACGACTACGAGGTGCTGGGGGCATAGCCGTCTCTGTTCAAACCATTCGGAACAGAATCCATGCTGCTGGGCTGAAATCACGTGTTCCTGCGAAGAAGCCCATTCTTTTACCGAGGCACAGAGCAGCTCGTCTTCAGTTTGCTCGGAATCATGTGCGATGGAATAGACAGCAGTGGCGAACTGTCGTGTTCTCAGATGAGAGTCGGTTTTGCCTACATCATATTGACGGACGTCTACGTGTCTGGCGTCGGAATGGGGAGCGTCACGCGGAAGCCAACGTGCAGCCACGCCATGCTTACAATGGAGGAAGTGTCATGGTCTGGGCTGGTGTGACGGCAGATAGGCGTACCAACCTCGTTGTGGTTCCAGGAATTCTTACCGGTCAACGCTACATCGACGAGATCCTACGTCCCCATGTTGTGCCTTTCCTTCAGCAAATGGGAAACAACGCCATCTTTCAAGATGATAATGCCAGACCACATCGGGCAAGAATTGTAGACGCCTATCTGCAAGCCAACAACGTCAGACGGTTAGACTGGCCAGCAATGTCGCCTGACTTAAGCTGCATTGAACATGTCTGGGATGTCCTCGGCAGAGCCGTCCAAACGAGGATAACAGAGCACAGCACTATGGCAGATCTTCGGCGCTTCCTTGGAGAGGAATGGCATCCAATCCCTCAAGCCACCATCCGGAAGATGGTCTTCTCTACCAGAAAACGACTGATTGAGTGCAGAGACAATCGCGGAGGTTATACCCACTACTAAAGAAAGACAAAGTTCAAACTTATTGAATAGTGTTTCACATGTCAAATGAATTTCAAATGTCAGAATAGTGAAATAAAGTTGCTGATCTTCTTGCTTTGTTTAAGACCAGTGCCACGTATCAGTATATGCATAAAATGGAATAATGTCGTATCAACGTTGATTCGATATGACAATGTTTCAATCAAAGGATGCGGTGGTCTCGATGAGTCGATATTTCATGTTTGTCGTATGCCGATACGTGGCTAGTCCTTTGTTACGATTTGCACGTTTTGAAAGTTGACCCCAGTCGCACTCCGCAGCCTCTGGAGCATTTACGATCGCGTCCTTCTTACCTAAACCTAATCAGTATTGACGAGCAGTGGCTGCTGAAGAGTTTGGTATATGCCATATGAGAATCGACCGACCCTGTGATATTTTACAGCCGATTGTATACATAGGGACAAAACTTTTTTTACCGAGTATATAATTACTATTGCCTAATATTTTAAACCTCCATGAAAGAATTAACCCTTTGTTCTACATTTTGCTTTAACAAAACAACTTCTTTATACACAATGTATTTTTGACACAAATCCTTGTAATTTATCCTCCATGTGCAATTCCAATGCATACAGAAATAGTCGGCCCCCGCCCATCGGGGCTTGAAGAAATAGATGGGCTGCATGAGGCTACCAAGCAGACAACACGAGTACTGGTAAAGCGCTTAGAGGATCTAAGCCTGCCCATACAAAGCGATGCGAGGCAGCCCGCCCATACTTATAAACCCTATTGGTTTCATTGGGTGACAGGGCTTGAGATGTCATTTCATCTCAATGACGGGTTAAAATCCCACAAAATTGGAAGCAACGTCTCCAAAATACAGTGTTGAAGGGGACGTTAAACCTCAAATCAAGCAAACAAACAGAAATGGGCACAACATGAGGCTCAGTTATAAAGTGGCAATTCCTGATCTTTGTTTTACTTCTACTTAGTGTATATTTAACCCATAACAACCCCTACTTTTGCAAACAGAGATGATGTCCTACACTGTTTGCCATGCAGCTTGTGAAATTTTAATGTTTGACACTCGGCAATGGCTGTGGCTAAATGTATATATTCAGCAGGATAAGGGTTAAGACTTATTTGTTTTTCTGGGTTTCTTCTCTTTTTTCCCGCCTATCTTTTGTTCAGTTGTGAGGAAGGTTTCAAAATTTAAAAGGGTGGGCCCATAAAATCACGAAAAACACGCAAAAATCCACCCAAATATTTTACTAACCGTCGAGTCGAACAAATATATTTTTTCAGACTTTCAGTGGAATGCATACACCTTCAGGGGAGGCAACTATTTCAAGCGTATTTTAGTCTCCCATGTCAATAAGGGTCAACTCTTAAAGGAAAGAATTTGCTCCTAAGGAGCAAATTCTTTCCTTTAAGAGTAGACCCGTTTTTCGTGGGACAAAGCTTATAGAAAAGCAAACAGGAAGTTCCGAAAGTTGTCCCCTTTTGAAAAATGTGAAAAATCTGCCAAGTCATTCCCGTCAGATTTCATGTGACCAATAACAGCCTTTAATTGACCAATATTTCTGCTTTTCTGTAAGATTGTTTGTTTACTTGATTTGAGGTTTAACATCCCCATTAACATTATTTAGGTCATTTTGGAGACATTACTTCCAGTTTTGTGTGAAATTTTACTCGACATTTAGATAAAATGACATTTCAATCCTTGCCGCCCAGTTAAACCGATATGGTTTATATGCTCGGATGGTCCGACTCGCCAGGGCAGGCTTTGGGAGTTTATGGCTAAAGTTAACAGACATCTGAAGCGTTGCATGTCCGACTCGCCGGGGCAGGCTTTTAGTAGTTTATGGCTAAAGTTTACAGACATCTGAAGCGTTGCATGCTGTGCCAGTATTATAGGCTGTTGTGTCAGGCAGCACCATGAACATGTGTCTCGTAAGGATCCGAAAGACTTTGGGGCTTGAATCATATGTAATTCGGGTCATTTCTCCGGTCAGTCGCAATGGCGAACTTCCACATAAAAATTGTTTATTTTCGAATCAATTTTTAAAGTTCAAACTAATGCATCTGATAAAATAAACTTCAGTTATGATTAGTTTGGTTATTCTTTTTTTAAAGTTTAATAGCCAAAAATTGATTTTATTTTGCCAGTTTAACGCATTTTGTTATTTGTTGATGGTATGGATAATGGTGTTAGATAGGGAATCGCAATATCGACGATTCTGTTTTTTTTTTTTTTTTGTTGTTTTTTTTTTTTTAATCAAAATATAGGTAATGATCGCTTTCTTTAATTATACCCCGACATTTTCTCAACAATCAAATTACCGATAATCCAAGTGTGTGTACAAAAATCCGGGAAGCAAAACATTCAGTAAGTGTTAATCAGCCACATGCTTGATTTGTCACAGCACGCCCGAGTGTCCCAAGATGGACCTGTCATTTTTTTCCGCAGTCGCGATTGGCAATACACACCTGCCTACAGATCTTTGATCAATTGAGCACTCGCTGTCATTTACAAAGACGAACGCGACAGGAGAAAAAATACTGGCCACGACTGGAAACTTTACGCAAAATCTGGCGTAAAAATACGCCGTATTCGGCATTTCCCATCATTGATGCTCAATAAAGTTCTGTTCCCAACACTGTGATTATAAGTAAGCCTGCACATCTTCATAGTCTCGAAGTTGATACGAACCATAAAAACAAACCTTTTTAATTTTAACCCCTACCACTCAACGTTGGAACTTCCCTACTGTTTCTGTGAATAGCCCCGCCCATCATGGCTTGCAGAAATAGACTGAGCTGCATGATGTTTCCACGCAGAGCTGACCGAACACGAGTACTGGTAAACAGCTTAGGGGTTCTGAGCCTGCCTAGGAAATGTGTTGCAAGTCAGACCGTTCATCTATATAAACCCTATAGGTTTCATTGGGCGACAGGGCTTGAGATGTCATTTCATCTCAATGTCTGGTAAAAGTCCCACGAAATTGGAAGTGACGTCTCCAAAATGACCTGTACAGTGTTGCGGCCCCCGCCCATCGGGGCTTGAAGAAAAACATAGGCTGCATGATGCTTTGATAGTCAGTAATGGATTAATTTATTCAGCAGGATAAGGGTTAAGTCTCCAAAACGAGACATTTGTTTTTCTGGGTTTCTTCTCTTTTTTCCGCCCAATTTTTGTCCCGATAAGTTCTCAGTAACCACTAGACAGATATGAAAATGAAGTTGTGCAGGACGATTTCAAAATTTAAAAGTGTGGACCAAACAGGTCTCCGTGGTGGGGGGGGGGGGGGGGGGGGGTCACGTCTCGCTCGGGTCACGTGTGAGATGCCAAGTTCTGCAACGGAAGGTCAGGTGGTTTTTCTCCGGGTACTCCGGTTTTCGCCCACCTATGATTAACGATCGGCTCGATATGAGTGAAATAATCTTGAAAGGGCCGTAAAACCCAAACCAAAAAAAAAAAATGTAATAACGAATAGATCTTTAACCTGCACAGAATGGGCCTCCCTGCACGTGCAGGGGGTCCCCAGTTAACGTCCCGATGCGGAGGACGATGCACTTATCGGCATTCACCTGGAGCATGTTCGGACACCGCAGTTTTATTACCGCTGCCGGGAATCAAACTGGGGGCCTCTAGCATCACAGGCAGGTGCACTATACCATTGAGATACCACGCTTGATTCAATGTCGAGTGCCGGCTCGGCCACTTTCATACATGTATATACAGGGGTTCATCCATTGTTCTTTTTTGTTTCTGCCACAGCCTCGAGGTTTTAACGAGTATCCACAGTCTGTTTTGAGGAGAATATTTGATTTGATTTGAGGTCTCCCCGTACATCAACCATAGTGCAGTTTATATTTTACTTTTGGTCCTTTGAGATCATCGTGAATATTCTGAGAAATCAGAAATAAATTATTGGTTTAGACTCATTCTAGACAGGTTTTTAACTATTTGGACCCCTTTTGGATTTATATCAGTCTTTGAATCGACTGCCTATTCGAAATTCGGAAAATTGCAGTACGTTTCCTCTGGCTTTTTTTTTGCCGGATCATTACAGGGTCACTGATGAGGCTTTATTAGTCGAAACTACGTAGTATGGCCCATCTTATTTCTTATGAATGTTTTCATTGCTCTTAAAGGAACTCATTTTTGATTTTTATTAACGTCCCCGTCAACACTGTAAAGGTCATTTTGGAGACGTTGCTTCCAATTTTGTGGGACTTTTACCCGACATTGAGATGAAATGACATCTCAAGCCCTGTCGCCCAATGAAACCAATAGGGTTTATTAGCATGGACGGTCTGCCTCTCACCGCGGTTCCTGGACAGGCTTAGTTCCTCTAAGCTGTTTACCAGTACTAGTGTGCGGGCCGAATTCAGCTCTGCGTGCCAGCATCATGCAGCTCATATATTTCTTCAAGCCCCTATGGGCGGGGGCCACAATTTGAGGAGAATATATATTCGCTTGTGGGTACTGCTGGTTAGAACCGCCTCGAGGTTTTGTTTGTTTTGTTTGATTTGAGGTTTAACGTCCCCGTCAATACTGTATAGGTCATTTTGGAGACGTTGCTTCCAATTTTGTGGGACTTTTACCCAACATTGAGATGAAATGACATCTCAAGCCCTGTCGCCATCTAGAGGTTTTAACGAGTATCCACAATCTTTGTTTTGAGCAGACTATAGATTGTGGGTACTGCTGGTAAGAACCGCTTCGAGGTTTTAACGAGTATCTACAATCTTCTTTTGAGCAGTATTAAAATCGATTGTAACATTAACTGACAGCGCTATTGTCCCGCCCACGCTTAAAACGTCCAAAGACGGTTGTCAATCATCTCAAATACCGGTCCAGAAGCACGTGATGGAAAGTTCAAAACGGTGCAATAAAGCTTTCGGCACGTATTTGATATTCGTCTCAAACAACATCAAAAGTACGTCTGGATGAGGACCGATTGCTAACTTGCCGATTGCGTTGTTGTATGTCTTTGCGCCAGGTAAGGACCCAGCAGACACATGAGTTAATTATGACGTCACATCAACGTTGGTACAACGTAATGAGGTTTATGCAACGTCACGTCAACGTCGGTGCAACGTCGTGACGTTGTACCGACGGTGATTTGACGTTGCCCTGGTGACTCGCGCCTGCTGGGGGAGGCATAATAATGATATTCAGGGGCTGTTTTGGGGTCGATTGTTTCTTTACCAACACTAAGACACGAAGGACAGTATCTTTTTGTTGTTAATGTCCACGTGACTATCACTCCAGATAATGGTTGTTTATAGAAAAAAGCCACACAATTATTATCACTTGGAAGTCAGAGGTGTTATCTTTCGAATCTGGACTGGAGTCACGTGTTGGGTTTGGCAGACAGTATAGAACCAGATCAGATTTGTAGTACACCAATTAAATTGAGGGCCAGTTTTCCCCCAAGACAATCAATTGCCTTATATCCAGCTGGAGTATTCACATCATTAATAAGCGAAAGACATGATTAACAATCACGCCTGTGTAATTTTGACCCCCATAAAAACTCCTCTTTTATATAGTAAAACTGGGATTTACACGGGATATACCGTAATTTTTCTTATTTCTGTTGTGGGTACTCGTTAGAACCGCCTCACCGGGCCGGTTCTAACGGGTGCCAACAATCTATGTTTTGAGCAGAATAGTGAAAAATATCATTTTTTTTTTATCAGAAAATTTTCATTTTTTTTTTTTTTTTTTTTTTGCTGGGAAAATTTTCGTGATTATATTTAGATAGACGTGTATTCATAATGGAAATATATTTTACCAGCCGGAGAATTTACAGTGGAATAAGAATCAGTCGTGATGGATGACCCATCGATGGTTTCACAGCATTTAATATGAAAACACGCCTATACAAGTACATTGTCGTTCTGCAACGGAAGGTCAGGTGGTTTTTCTCCGGGCACTCCGGTTTTCGCCCACTTCTGATTAACGATCGGCTCGATATGAGTGAAATAATCTTGAAAGGGCCGTAAAACCAAAACCAAAAAAAAAGTACATTGTAAATCTTACCTTCGAAAAACGAAAAAAAATCAAAGCGCCAAAGGCACTGAAATGACAGATTCTATGAGAAAATCATAACACTGTGAAAACTTACAGAAAACCTTTCTAAAAAGAGCTTAAAATTTAGAAAAGTAGTTCTGCAAATTCCAATATATGATATGTTTGCAGATGTCTATAGACCGGTGGTATTATGAAACGCCATTCGATGTTTCAAATTTTTAAAAGAAACTATTTACGTTTTCAAAACCAAATATTAAAATTCAAAGTTTGACAATGCTACTGTCCATAAGTAACTGTTTTTGTCTGGTCGGTTGTGGACACCTCTACCCAAAGCTACTCTATGGGAAAGAGATCGGAGGAGAAAGCCTGGCTAGTCCAGTATATGAATTCCATTGGCTTGAAGACATTTTTGAGTAAGAACAGCACTTTGAGCCCGATTCTGAGCGTAAACAAATAAATGGAACCATGTGAGGCCGAAGCACTTTATTGATGTAACGTTTCGCTGTTCAATCCACGTCTCAGCTATGATCTTGAATGTTCTTAATGACACTAAGCTGCGTTCGCTAACTACACGCGTTAGCTCGCCACACAATTACGCTTATTTCACCCGATATGTCATGCTCTGTTACGCACGCGTCGCCTCGGCATACCTTACACCTATACGTCGAAACACCCGGAAACGACAACCGGCGTGATTCACGCTGAAGTGCGATTTGTCACTGAAACGCATACGAGGACTGTTCATATATGAATGCAAGTAGAACGTTTTCTCATGCACTAAAGCGAAAATCACCTGGAAATAAATATCACAGCGTAGAAAAACATTTTACCTATACATTGATACCAAACCTGTTAAAATCCGTTGACTTTAATTATGTATATCGTTCGATAAACACTGTCTACTCTTGTATACTAATACAAAACATGGTTGGAAGAAGGTCAGAGTACGCCGTTGAAATACGGTCCTATATTAAGAATCGTTGTATTCTTGGTATACGTTGCAAAGATATTTTTGATGAAATATGTTCGGTTTATGGGCAAAATGAAATGTCTTTTCCGACAGTTTTTCGTTGGTGTAAGAAATTCAGCTGTGGGCTAGGCTCAACAGAAGATGCACCACATGATCGTCGGCCGAAAAGAGCAACATCTGCCAAGATGGTTGCTAGAGTGAAAGAAATAGTTGCTACCGATGCACGATACACCACTAGGCAAATAGCTAGTATGGTTGGCATCTCATTAGGAGCAGCTCATACAATTCTGAAACGGGATTTGAAAATGAGAAAGATCTGTGCTAGATGGATTCCCCATCTGTTGACAGATGAGCAGAAAAAGACACGCGTTCAGTGCGCCAAGAAGTTGCTTAAAAAGTTTCCAAATTACAATGCACGGTATTTCGCTAATGTCGTCACAGGTGACGAGACATGGGTTCACTTTTTTGAGCCAAAACGAAAGATTCAGAACAAAATATGGGCAACAAAGTATTGCAAAAGACCATGCATTGCAAAGCGGACCATGAGCGTCAAGAAGGTAATGTATGCCATATTCTTTTCAAATCTGCTATTCAGGTTGCTGTGCCTAAAGGCAAATATGTAAATGCGAAGTTTTACAAGAATAAAGTTCTTCGAAAATTGAAGAAATATTTCAAAGAACAAAGACCCGCAACTGGTTTGGCCAATGTCAGATTGCTACATGACAATGCGTCATCGCACAAGGCGTTCATTGTGCAAGACTATCTGAAGCAGGAAAAGGTTGTTGAACTCCCTCACCCCCCGTATTCCCCGGACCTTGCCCCGTGTGACTTTTTTTTTGTTCCCGCGGCTGAAAAAATACTTTTCTGGTCGAAAATTTGTACAGCGCAAACACCTCGGTTCTGCAATGTTCCAGTGCCTTCATAGTATACCTCGAAAAGACTACCAAAATGCATTCAATGATTGGAGCAGAAGACTGAAAGTTTGTATATCTGTTAAAGGGGAATACTTTGATGGGACAAAATAAATTTTTCATCGAAACCTATCACGGAATCATTTTTATGTGCTTATTTGCATTCATATTTGAACAGTCCTCGTATGTCAGTCTCTTAGACGCCAGTTTACGTATTTCATTCACTAGCGTAAGTGTTCCGTACTGTGTCGACGCGTTAACTTTGGTCACGACAGGGACGTCTAGCTCTCAAACGTGCATCGCATAAGGGCGACGATCAGTGTCAGTGCTTATTAGACGGTAGTTGAGACCCCTTGTTTATCTACAGGTACAGTGTAGCAGCTGCCGGCGGAAATCTGTTTCGCATATATGCGTCTGACGGTCGAATCGATCTTGACATACGGACGTCGGTCTTCCGCTACGTCGGCGTCCACTAGCGTCTTCTGTATATAGTAAGATGTCGCTCCAATAGACGATAGATCACACACATGTCATTGCTAACTGTCCAGGGGCACGCTTACGATCCTTTAATGAAAAATGTTGCAATACGCTCTCACTAAATGCTTTTTGAGAACAAATTTCAGTTACTTCTTTTCTAGGCAAGACCTTACATTACACATCAAAAGTTTGATCCTGAACATGTGGTTTCTATCCGTACTGGTGTGAGGGTGGTGCACATGATCGACGTGGCCGGGCTGGTAACCAGACGTCACGGTTGATTGATTTAACCTTTTTAGCTATGGTGCCTAAGCGTGTTGTAATCGTTTGGTTTCAGAATCAAAACACTGAGAGTGTGGGGTGTAGGTTGGAGTAAGAGGCCTGGGCTGAGATTTAAACTGTTTCATTTAACTCTGAAATTCCAAACAAATAGTGAAAAATTTAGATAAGAAGACGCGTTCGGCAGCGTCTGATCTTGGTCTACACTGTTTGCCAAGCTCACCCTATGATTCCAGGATAACCCTCTTCCGTCTTATGGAATACCCCGATCTAACTGCGGCTATTTTCTACAAGACAAAAAGTTATTCTGACAAGTCGGTGATAGCCACGTAGACATTAGCACTGAAGCGCTTTTCTTATTATCAACTTCGGGTCGAACGCCAAACAATCATCCCAAACATAGCCGCGTCGTTTGTCAGTGTTGAGTACATGTAAGTGTTATCTGTAAAATCTGCACATGAATCAAATGTTGGATCTGGCAAACAATGTAAACTCAGTTCGAAAGCCACACAACACGGTGCTGATCTTGTTCTACACTTTTTGCATTAGGTACTAACATCCTAAGTTTAAACGAATCAGTCCAAGTCCCCGTTCATAACCAGCCTGCATTTAGAGACAATCGTCATGAGTACAGTATTGTCAGTGCTTCGATGTATTCACTGCCTTGAGTTTCTGGAGTGCACTCTTCCATCACTGAAGTTGGGCTCGTCCATTCTGCTAAATATATGGCACCTAGAATTATATCACAGGACCTACACTAAGTATCTGTACCATATTCCAGGGTTGAAAGGGACAGCCTTGCTTTTCAATTTCTCCACGCAAAGTCAATATAAACCTATGTTGTAACTGACCTAAACTTGACCTCGAAAGTGAGAAAGAAAACCCATTAATATTCTTGTCTACAGCTGACCTGGTCCAACAGCAGGCTGGTCTTTAAGGATTAAATATTGACAGCACTGATAGAAAACAGTGTCAAACCTGAGCAGACTGCTGAGCAGACGCCGCATTGATCTGGGTATACCCGTCGCATGATGCAGCTGACTCATATGAAATGCTGAATCGTCAAGTCGTCTGCTTCAAAAGTTTGTATTACGCTTACAGGATAACTAATACGCTTGTACAATTTGGATTACTGCGCCAAACCGGACTACATTTTGTGCGGACTCTTATTTCTATGGCGGTCAAAGCCGGAAGAAAAAGGCTGAATTACTTTAAACGTGCAGCACAGCAAGAATAGACAGATGGAATCTGTCATTAATCAAAGTACTGAAAGTACTAATAGAAGGTGATGGTAGATAACTGTTAGTTTTTACATTGGGCCATTTCATTTCATTATCTTTTTTTTTTTTTTTTTTTTTTGTTGTTGTTGTTGTTGTTGTTTTTTTTTTTATTTTTAAACAGTCAATGGTTTTGTATGATTGTAGTTACGCGAGGAGCAGACAAATGAAATGTCAAAAACAAAATTGAGGATCGAACGGTACATGTTGTGAATGCCTTCTTGTGTCAGTGAGAATAATTCTGGAGACAATTACATACATAGACTTTAGCAAACAAGATCATTTACTCAACACTCTGTACGTGCTAGCAAATGGCTTTCTTACACCAATATTCCGGGACACTGGCTGGTTTTTATCTGAGGCTTCGATCACAAGTTTAAAAGTTTGTTGGTTCCTATGTTTGTCAATTGGTCGACCCATCGAAACCTGGATTAAACAAGAGGGTTATAATGGCCTTGGAACGCTCACCTCATCCTTATTGTACAGATCAAGTGGTAGGTAATATCAGGTGGAGTGGATGGTTTGAGCCATTTTGGTTGAGAGTGACCAAAGGAACATTCCTGTGAAATTATTTCAAAATCAGTCTACCTATTTAGTAGAACATCACGTGAACAAGTCCGTGAAATGAAGACCCCTCTAAACCTCACTTCATATAGAGAACACTGGGGCTACGGGGTGGGGGTATACATTATTGTTCATATTTCTTCTCAAAGACATAGGTTGTGGGCACTCGTTAGAACTGCATCATTAAGGCGGTTCTAACGATCACTCACAGCCTATGTTTTGAGCATTGTTAAGAAAAATACCACGGACTTTCATCAGAAAAAGAGCAATTTTGCGGATGTTATTGTTTGTTTGTATTGGAGTTTAGCGGCCCAGTCAACACTATTTAGGTCATTTTTGAGCCGGTCAGTTTACCTATCCACACTTTCCTTGGCAGGCTTATACGTAAGCGGTTAACCAGTACAGTGCACATTCTTTCGCCAGAAACTGACAACTGCCCTTCTTGAATCAGCGGAAGGGAGAGAATGACCGTAGAAAAGATTTCATGATCAATCTCCACGAAAGAATGTTGCCGACCCCGGCGGGAGTCGAACCCGCGTCCTCCTGATCACCAGTCAGACGCGCATCCGACTGAGCCAACGAGGCCGGCTTTGCGGATGTTAAAAATGCACAATATCGCATGGGTGTGTTATCGTAATGAGAAGTATTATTGTTTCGTTTGGTGTCTTTTGTGTTCAGTGGAGCGAAACTATTTTGAGCAACTTTGTCAGAGGGTCACCCATGGAACATTCCTTCCAAATTATTCTCTTTCTGCATGAGGATGAAGTCTTTTCAAAATTCCCTTCTAAAGAGCTGACTTATATGTTACTATCTGGACATTTTCCGAACATTGAGGGTCATGTCCTAATGCATGGAGATGAATTTGCTCAGAATCACGTGAACAGGTCCGAAAAACGACCACCCCACCCAAACCCCCTTTATACGGAGAAAACTGGGGTTTACGAGGGTATACATTGTTTTTCTTATTTCTGCTCCAAGACATAGGTTGTGGGTACTCTTTAGAACCGCCTTACTGGGGCGGTTCTAACGAGCATCCTCAACCTGTTTTGAACATTTTTATAAAAATATCATGGCTTTTCATCAGAAAACTAGCCGTTTTGGAGATGTGAAAAATGCTCTATGTCACAAGACTAAGTTATCGTAATGGTCTAACTTACAATGCCTCGCTGTGACAACTGGCGGGGGTTGTGGGGGCGTGGGGCCAAGAATTGTCACAAAATGCTAGACAAATGAGTCATTGGTTCCCTTTGACAATACACAGCTTACTTGTATGTAACTATCTGGACATAATTGTGGACATTGAGAGTCAGGTCCTAGTGCAACAGAAGGAAATGAAGAGGCTCAGTTTTACTAATACTGTCACATGGTGACAAAGGGTGTATGTGTGTGTGTGTGTGTGTGTGTGTGTGTGTGTGTGTGTGTGTGGGGGGTTATGTGTCAGTGGTTCCCTTTGACAATACAGAGCTGACTTGTATGTCACTGTCTAGGCACCTTGTGGACATTGAGGGTCAGGTCTTAGTGCAGCAGAAGGAGATTAACCGGCTCAGCCTTAACCCTATATAAAACCAGAGTGCTCCGGGCAGGTCCAGTTTTGACCCGGTGGGGTTATAATTTGGACAATCTTGGATAAAGGATCTAGAGGAAGTTTTATTCCAAATATCAAAGACTTGGACCTTCTGGTTTCAGACGAGAAGGTATTTAAAGGTTTTCAGTACGTAAGTCTATGTGAAACCAGTGGGCCCTGAGGCGGGGCAACCTTTGACCCCAGGGCTATAATTTACACAGCATAGTAGAGGACAACCAGATGAAGCATCATACCAAATATCAAAGACCTGGGCCTTCTGGTTTCAGACAAGAAGCTTTTTAAAGGTTTTCCATATATAAGTCAAAATAAAACCAGTGTACCCCAGGGCAGGGCCATTTTTGACCCAAGGGCTATAATTTGAACAATCCTGGTAGAGGTTTGCTAGCTGAATCTTCACACCAAATATGAAAGACATGGGCCTTGCGTTTTCAGAGAAGTTTTTAAGGTTTTCCCTATATATCCCAATGTAAGACCAAAGGGCACCCGGGGGGTGGGTGGGGGGGGGGGGGGTGCAATTCTGGCACAAGGACTATAATTTGAAAATCTTGATATAGGTCCACAAGATGAAGCTACATACCAAATGTCAAATATCTGAGATCTGAGGCTTATGGTTTCAGACAAGAAGATTTTTGAAGATTTTCCCGCGAGATGTCTATGTAAAACCAGTGGACTACAGGGCGGGGGCATTTTTGGTCACAGAGCTATAATTCTAACAATCTTGAAAGAGGTCCACTAGACGCAGCTTCATATCAAATATCAAATACCCCAGCCTCCTGGTTTCTGACAAGAAGATTTTCAAAAGGTTTCCCTATATAAGTCAATGTAAAACCATAGGGCCCCGGGGCGGGGGCATTTTTGTCCCCAGGGCTATAATTTGAAGTCGGAAAGTCCATTGGCCTCATAGTGTGGCAAGGCTTTAAATGCCATTTCATCACAATGTTAGGTAAGAGTCCAACGCAATTCGAAGCATGTCTATACAGTTTTGTTTATTTGTTTGATTTGATGTTTAACGCCCCGTCAACACTTTAAAGGTAATTTTGGGGACGTCGCTTCAATTTTGTTGGTTTTTTACCCGACAATGAGATGAAATGACAACTCAGCCTCTGCCGCACAATGCAACTAATAGAGTTTATATGCATGGATGGTCCAACTCGCACTACTTTTCCTGGGCAGGCTTAGAATCGGAACCTTTAAGCTGTCTACCTGTACTCATGTTCGGTCGATTTCAGCTCTGCGTGGAAACAGCATGCAGCCCATTCTGTTTCCTCAAGCCCCGGTACGCCCATAGGGGCTTGAAGAAATATATGGGCTGCACCATGCTTCCACGCAGAGCTGAATCCGGCCCTACACTAGTACTGGTAAACCGCTTAGAGGATCTAAGCCTGTCCCGGAACCGCGGTGCGAGGCGGACCGTCCATGCTAATAAACCCTATTGGTTTCATTGGGCGACAGGGCTTGAGGTGTCATTTCATCTCAATGTCGGGTAAAAGTCCCACAAAATTGGAAGCAGCGTCTCCAAAATGACCTTTACAGTGTTGACGGGGACGTTAAACCTCAAATCAAACAAATCAAGCCCCGGTTGGCGGGGCCGTTATACAGTCTTGACGGGGACTTTAAACGTCAAATCAAACAAATCAAATACACCTCAGTAAAAAAGGGAAATATTCAGATACAGAAGAAGAGGAAACAAAGTCTGATAGTTTCTGACCTCGCCCCGACCCCCCCCCCCCCACACACACACACACAAAAGCACCCACCGCCGGGAATAAATATGTATTACCCCGTACTATACTCGGTAAAAAAAGTTTTGTCCCTATGTATACAATCGGCTGTAAAATATCACAGGGTCGGTCGATTCTCATATGGCATATACCAAACTCTTCAGCAGCCACTGCTCGTCAATACTGATTAGGTTTAGGTAAGAAGGACGCGATCGTAAATGCTCCAGAGGCTGCGGAGTGCGACTGGGGTCAACTTTCAAAACGTGCAAATCGTAACAAAGGACTAGCCACGTATCGGCATACGACAAACATGAAATATCGACTCATCGAGACCACCGCATCCTTTGATTGAAACATTGTCATATCGAATCAACGTTGATACGACATTATTCCATTTTATGCATATACTGATACGTGGCACTGGTCTTAAACAAAGCAAGAAGATCAGCAACTTTATTTCACTATTCTGACATTTGAAATTCATTTGACATGTGAAACACTATTCAATAAGTTTGAACTTTGTCTTTCTTTAGTAGTGGGTATAACCTCCGCGATTGTCTCTGCACTCAATCAGTCGTTTTCTGGTAGAGAAGACCATCTTCCGGATGGTGGCTTGAGGGATTGGATGCCATTCCTCTCCAAGGAAGCGCCGAAGATCTGCCATAGTGCTGTGCTCTGTTATCCTCGTTTGGACGGCTCTGCCGAGGACATCCCAGACATGTTCAATGCAGCTTAAGTCAGGCGACATTGCTGGCCAGTCTAACCGTCTGACGTTGTTGGCTTGCAGATAGGCGTCTACAATTCTTGCCCGATGTGGTCTGGCATTATCATCTTGAAAGATGGCGTTGTTTCCCATTTGCTGAAGGAAAGGCACAACATGGGGACGTAGGATCTCGTCGATGTAGCGTTGACCGGTAAGAATTCCTGGAACCACAACGAGGTTGGTACGCCTATCTGCCGTCACACCAGCCCAGACCATGACACTTCCTCCATTGTAAGCATGGCGTGGCTGCACGTTGGCTTCCGCGTGACGCTCCCCATTCCGACGCCAGACACGTAGACGTCCGTCAATATGATGTAGGCAAAACCGACTCTCATCTGAGAACACGACAGTTCGCCACTGCTGTCTATTCCATCGCACATGATTCCGAGCAAACTGAAGACGAGCTGCTCTGTGCCTCGGTAAAAGAATGGGCTTCTTCGCAGGAACACGTGATTTCAGCCCAGCAGCATGGATTCTGTTCCGAATGGTTTGAACAGAGACGGCTATGCCCCCAGCACCTCGTAGTCGTCGAATCCGCATAGTCGTCATTTTGGCATTGGTAAAGCGGCTTCTTAGAGTGCTGTTGGTGATCAGTCGATCCTCGGCATGGGTTGTTGCCCTGGGTCTTCCTGAGCGCGGGAGGTCCTTGACATCCCCAGAAGCTGCATAGCGTTGCCTTATCCTGTCGATAGTCTTGCGATTTGTGTTAAACGCTATGGCAACACGTCGACTAGATTGCCCTGCCTGGAGCTGCCCAAGTGCCCTAGCCCGGTCTAAGTTTGACAGTTTTCGGTAACGAGGTGGCATCGTGATCAAAGTCTATGGTGTTTCTACGGTAACAAGTTTATCAAATCTGTTTTAAAGCGATGCTCACAAAAGTGCACGATTAAAAAAAAACATTGATGAACTCAACATTTTGAAAAATCACAAAAAGCATGCAAGTGAAATTTTAATGAGTTTGTCGGTAAAACTGACCTTTTTGAGAAATGAATGAATAAATAAATGAACAAACGAACGGACGAACGAATAGACGAACGAAAGAACAAACAAACAAACGAACGAACGAACGAACGAACGAATGAACGAACGAGCGAGCGAGCGAACGAACGAATACCGCATGAATGAATGCGGTAAACAATATCAAGCCGCCTCTCAAAACGATTGTCATTTTTGCCGGCGTTTTTAACCCCCTCCGGCATTTTGCAGCATCTGTACCAGCCGTTAAGGTCTAAAAGGGGCTAATGGTTTCGTGCCCTTTTCAAGTACAGACTGTGCATCAAAATGATACAAATTACACAAAAATCTGATCATTAGCTATTGAGTTATACCCAATTACAGCCATTTTTTTCACCTTTTTGACAACGTCTTCTGGGGGTCTGCAGCCTCTGTATCAGGAGTTAAGGTCCAAAAGACAAAACACCTTTCTGATCCCTTTTTGGCATAGTCTTGCAATATCAACAATGAAAATTTCACAAAAATCTGCCCAGCAATTACTGAGTTAGACCCCGTTGTTTACAATAGTCATTAACGCTTAAATTACGATTTGCACGTTTTGAAAGCTGACCCTTACAACATTTGGCAGCCTCTGTAGCATTTTCTGACAGGTTCATAAGACTCAAACCTAATCAGTATTGACGGGCTGTGGCTGCTGAAGAGGCTGGTATATACTATATGAAAATCGATCGTTCCTGTGATATTTTACAGCCCATTCTCTGCCTAGGGACAAAACTTTTTTTACCGAGTATATAAACGTTAAGATTAAGGAGTATAAGTTTTAAAGTCATATTTTCCTGATGATTCACAGAAATATATATCCATGCAACAGTGAATCGGCCCCCGCCTATCGGGGCTTGAAGAAATATATGGCTGCACGATGCTTCCACGCAGGACTGAATCCGACCCGCACACGAGTAGTGGTAAACCTCTTAGAGGATCTAAGCCTGCCCAGGCAAAGCGGTGCGCACGAGTCGGACCGTCCATGCTTATAAACCCTATTGGTTTCATTGGGCGAAAGGGCTGGAGATAACATTACATCTCAATGTCGGGTAAAAGTCCCACAAAATTGGAAGCAACGTCTCCAAAATGACCTTTACAGTGTTGACGGGGACGTTAAACCTCAAATCAAACAAATGCAACAGTGAAGGTAACTTCGCTCTATCCGCCGCCCCCCCCGCCCATGGGGGCTTGAAGAAACATATGGGCTGCATGATGCTTCCACGCAGAGCTGAAACCGGCCCGCACACTAGTTCTAGTATACCGCTTAGAGGATCCCCAGCAGGCACATGACGTATTTGTGACGTCACATCGACGTCGGTTCAACGTCATGGCGATTATGCAACGTCACATCAACGTCGGTGCAACGTCGTGACGTTGCACCGACGTTGATTTGACGTTGCCCTAGCGACGTGTGCCTGCTGGGTCTTAGCCTGTCCAGGAACCGCGGTGCGAGACGGAGCGTCCATGCTAATAAACCATATTGGTTTCATTGGGCGACAGGGCTTGAGTATTCATTTCATCTCAATATCGGGTAAAAGTCCCACAAAATTGGAAGAAACGTCTCCAAAATGACCTTTACAGTGCTGAGGGGGACGTTAAACCTCAAATCAATCAAACAAACAAACAAACAAAACTTCGCTCTATCTGTAGTATAGCAAGTCGTAGTATTCCATTCATACTGTCAACTCATTCATTGAATTATTAATCCGCAATCTAGATTTTGAGCGAGTTCAGTTGACGTACTAGAGTTAACAAGAGTTGACTTGCTCCAAAACGCGCCGTGTAGAAATATTGCGACTGTTAGAGTTAGCTTGGTATGAGAGTTGGAAGCCTTGCCTAGTGACAACGAATACGGTGGAAAGTGGAAAATTGTAAGTTGAATGCAATCCGAAAATCGATTATTTTCATCTTTTTGAAATTTTGGCCACGAGTTGGAAAAATCACGTCCAACTTGAAAACATTTTTATACTTTCTATTTACTCAAGGGCAAACGATGACATTTTCTTTACGTCAGTAGAGTTCTGAATCTGAATCGTTACTGGTGACGCATCAAATGATATTTGATGCTTCCTGTCGGTTCTAATTTGGGGATCGTGAAGTAGGGCGGTGGGGTGGGGGTGGGGGGATGAAGTCATTGTACAACCTTGTACAAGAGTATGCCTACTGTCTCCCCTACTTTCCTTGAGTTAACTTTAGTTGGTCAACTGAACTCGCTCACAGCAAATTAGGTCATAACAAAGCTGCGAATCGAGACCAATTTGAACTCTAGGGTTAATTTTATGGTATTTTACTCTGAAGTTAGTTGTTTATGTAATTGGCTTCTTCAGTTTGACAATCTGCATATCATTTTCACTTATCAAATGATACATGCGCGTCTATTGATAAATATATGGAGGCTTACTTTTCTTGAAGCATAGGATTGATTCGTCATCGAGGGGCTGCGGTGTCGATTGGCATAAGAAGGTGAGACCTGAAAGGTCATCACCTTCTAATAAGTTTACATTCATTTCTTAATTAACCTATGATCACCCCCCTGCCGTCGTGTTTTTTGTTCTTGCTAGACAGAACTCCCAAACTCCCAAAGCAAGCTTGGTTGAACTCAAGTTAACTCTAGTAGTGCGGCACGAGCCATAACCCGCGTGTTTTGGTGTAACTATAGTTTACTCTAGAAAGTCAACCGAACTCGCTCTCAATAACTAGGCCAGGTCAGCTGCGAAACGAGACCAATTTCAAATCTAGATCAATTTTATGACATTTAAAACTGAAATTCATTGTTTGTGCATTTTGCATCCACAGTTTATTTATCAATCTGCATATTATTTTCACATATCAAATGATACAGGCGCGTCTCTTCACTGATTTATGAGGACCTATTTTTCTTGAAACAGATGAGTGATGCGGTATCGAGGGAATTCTCTGAGTGTTGCCATAAGAAGGTGAGACCTGAAAGGTCATCACCTTCTAAAAATGATAAAAAAAATGATATTTTTCTTATTTCTGCTCAACCGCCGGTTCTACAGAGTACCCAAAATCCATATTTGTATAGCAGAAATAAGAAAAATAACCTGGAGCGTGATAGCTCAGTGGTTAGTGCACTTGCCTCTGATGCTAGAGGTCCCGGGTTCGATCCCCGGCAGCGGCGATAAAATTTCGGTGTCCGAACACGCTCCATTGGCATCATTTGCAGGGATGAATGTCATAAAGTGCACCGTCCTTCGGATCGGGACGTTAACTGGAGGCCCCCTGTGCAGGGAGAACCATCCCCTGTGCAGGTTAAAGATCCCTACCGTAATTATGCTCTTTTCTCATACATTCGTGCACGTTAATCAATGTCCGATCGCGTGCGCTAAATCTACAGGGTGAAGAACTGTTATCATATTAACATCTAAGAGGGGATTCAATATCATTTATTGTGCAACAAACATCGATGCGCAAAATCGCCATTCACCAGTCAAATCTTACCTCTTGGTCAAGGTCGATCTCCGATCCGGGTCGGCTGGGCGCTTCTCATACTTTCGTGCATGGTGATTGGATGAGCGCTGGGGAATTCCAGAAGAAGTAAGACGTCACAATCTATAGTGCATTTCAAAGTTAAAGGTCCAAATTCATCACTGGAACACTTTTTCAAGAGCGATGATGACACCTGGGGTTTTAACTGGGCCTGCCAACACCCCCTCCGCCAGAAACATTGAAATCCACCCCCAAAATGTCAACTAACATATTTTACAGTGTTTTAAATTTAGAATGCAAGAAAAGTCAAAAATTGAAAATAAAGTCCCAATGCAAGTATAACTGTTATGAACACTAAAAAAACACATTTACATTGTCTGTTTGAGAATATTAGTTGATTATTTTTTTATCTGGCTCCTCACAATGAGGGCACAGGAATGCACCATGTCGACGTACAAACTTCTTGCTGGAACAGAACTCAAGGTGAGTCCAATGGCCACAGCGATCACACTGTGCCCATTTCACAATCACAAGGTACTGGCAATCCTTGAGAGCTTGGGGCGAGAAACGCTTGCACTGACAGCATTTGTCCTGTTCAGGGATATCAGAATCCTCAGCATCCTCGGCTGGTAGATTTAATCCACTGGTCGATGGTTTTGGGGAGTCGCTTGGGGAGGTCTTCGTTTCACCTACTTTGGTTGAATTCTCATTTTTGTTTGACACATTTTTAAGTTCCTTCAGTTTTTTTGGTTTACTTTTGTCCCTTGCATCTTCATAATCTGTCATCCTCTTTTCATATTCCCCTTCAGTTATTGCTAATCCCCCAGGGCTTGGCCTTTTGATTGTTTGGTCTTGTTCCTTAATTTCATTTGTTTTGCTCTTGTCTGTGCTGGTTGTCATTTTTTCTATTTTCATTTCAAGGAACTTCTTGACTTCCTCTTTCCCGGCCTTCATGGCCATTACTTTCTTGACTGGCTCCTTCTCTCTGAAGGCTTCTGTTGGGTATAGGGCGTCTGCTGAAATGGCTTTCCTACAGAAGGGGTGTATACCGGTCTTCCTGAATGCTGCCATGATGTTTGTTGGAGTCATAGCCTTCAGATACGCCTTGCACGCCAGCTCACACATGTTGTAACGCGTTATCTTCTGGCCGATGTTCTTTCTCATGAAGATGCTACACTCGGTATGGTAGTAATTTTTGAATGGCGCATATATGGCTACATCTAGTGGCTGAAGAAGGTGGCTGCAGTGAGGTGGAAGGACAAACAAAATAATGTTGTTTGTTTTAGCCCATTGGATGACATCAGGGGATATATGCGACTTGTGGCCGTCATACATAAGAAGTATGGGTTGTGATGTATCTTTGCCAGGGCGCACAAAGGGCAGGAAGTGTTCTGTCAGGTACTCTTTGAAGATTTCCCCATTTATCCATCCAGAATCAGACATCTTTGCCTTTACACCAGGTGTTGCGCCATTCAGAAGTTCTGGTACAAATCTCTTTCCCTTAAAGATGAAAAAAGGTGGGAGACTATTACCGGCTGCGTTAGCACATCCAACCAATGTTACTGTAGTTGATCTCGGTGAAGTGATGGCTTGTGGGTTGCTGCGTGGCGGGGCAATGACATTGGGTGGTCTATGATCAGGCTGTAGTCCCGTCTCATCCAAGTTGTAGATGAACTGTGGTTTATTATTTAAGCTATATTTTGTCAGAACTGTGTCCAACTCCTCATAGTAGCTAGTAATCACCTCAGGAGTTGCTGCTTTGGCACGGTTTGTCTCCAGACTCCTTGGATTCAGAGACGTCAGACGATCTTGCCATCTGTGTAAAAAGCCATATAGCCAATTATTACTCAAAGGCTTGCTGGTTGGTCGCCGCTCCAAGCTGTGAGCCAATTCTCCTCCAAGGTGTTGCAGCTGGACATGGGTAAAGCCATACCCTAATTGAGCCATTACCTCGACATGCTCAACTAACACAGTCTCTTCTTCCTGCGATAGCAATACATTTATGCCAGTATCAGGGTTGGGGTCCACGACACCGGTGAATCTGTCTCTGAGAGTCTGGGAAGGTATACCATGCATCAACGCTGCTGCTCTAATAGAAAGGTTTCTTTCCTTCACTGCGTTATAGGCCTTGAGTAGATCCTCCTTGGTGTAAGTTGACCTGTACCTTCTTTTGACCTGTTTTGGCTTGGGCTGAAAAAAAAAAAATGCAGGTTTTTAATTCATTGGTTTCTATTTTGGGATGTTTAAATGTTGTTGTTTTTCTAAAAAAAATATTTGTTGCTTTTCATTACAATTTTTACCAATGTTCATATTTATTTTATAAATATTTATTTTTATATACATATATTTATTTGTTATTTCATTTTAGACCATTGTTTTATTTTTACTTTTGTTGTTTTAATTATTTTATTATTGTTATTTATTGTACAGCAGCTTTTATCAGCACTAATATTGATATCTGATTAATTGTTTGCTGTGGGCAAATATTTCAACATAAAAGGCATTTGCCTTATTTTTTGGAACACACTATACACATTATAGGTCAAGCGCCCAGACGACATGGATCAAGACAGGTCACGTGACCTTGTTGATACGGACGCGAGCAGGGTTGCAGACACCGGTAGCTTCGATCCCAAAATGTACAGGTAAGTTTTGCGGTGCACGTGACTGATTATATGTAGGGACGAGTTATTAATTTATGCACCTGTGGGGTGTGATGGTACTTTTCCATTTAAATTACCTGTTTTTTCCTCATTTCTTCTGACTAGGGGATCTCTCTGGATTGAAGTCTTCCGGAAACTTTTGACAGGTGGCGCTAAAATGGCACGCGCCATTAAATATCGCGAGAAAAACGTGAATTCACGAAAGTTTGGGAATGTACGAAAGTATGAGAAAGGACCATACATGATTACTGTGTAGGCTTTCATCCTGCAAAACCTGGAGTGTATGTAATATACACCTGCGGTAATGGTCAAATGTGACCGACGCAGTATCAGAAGATAGATAGATAGATAAGGTTTACCCCTATAAACCCCAACTTTACAATATAAAAGTGGTGTTCAAGGGGTCAGAATTATTTTGGCGTGTTTTTCTTATGTGAGGCCCAACTGATTTTGGTTCTAGATCCGCCCTCGAAATTTTGTCCGATTCGTCCGATTACCGCAAGCGCTGTCTCGCTATTATTACTCATGTCAGTGTAATACCGGCTCGGTTACCTATCACAGCTGTGGGACAGAACGTGTGACATGATTTTGTATTTTAGAGGCACATTCAAGAAGGATTATTGTGTTTTAGATAAAATATTTCGGGATATTTAATTTTCGTGTATTGGTCCTGTTGTAGAAATAGATTTTTCAAGCCCCAAAATGTGTCGATTTCGGTTTGTTTTAATTTCTATTTGTGCCATTGTGACAATTTCGTCTGGTTCCAAAAAGTGCACAAACGTGAAAGAGGAATACTCCAAACTGGGGCTTGGGCTCTCAGACGTGGTACCAGAAGAACCAATAATTGGTGAGTATTACACCACAACCTCTTTATAACACTATTAATGGGGTCCACAGCTGAAACCGTGTTAGTTAAACAACCGTGTTATATCCATAGAAAAATGTACAGATTATATAGAAAAATGACCATTTATGGTCATTTTTCTATATAATCTATACATTTTTAGGATCCATCTTGAAACCGTGTTATAGTCAAACCGTGTTATAATGAAGGGGTGGTGAAAAATGTCACCAGACTGTCACGGTCTGGCGGAGAAAAGATCAAAGGGTAGGCGGCAGAGATAAAAGGATGCCCGCTGGTGATGTGTATTCAATACACTTTCACTAATTTAACAGGTAAATGGACCGTGCCATATTATAAGAAGGTGATTATTGGACCATACATCATTGCTAATTAATATATCACACAACATTATGTCAAAACTCTGGGGATAAAAGAGCATAATTTTAAACTTATTAACTTGCCCCCGCCCGTAGGGGCTTGAAGAAATATATGGGCTGCATGATGCTTCCATGCAGAGCTGAATCCGGCCCGCACACTAGTACTGGTAAACCGCTGAGAGGATCTAAGCCTGTCCAGGAACCGCGGTGCGAGGCGGACCATCCATGCTAATCAACCCTATTGGTTTCACTGGACGACAGGTCTTGAGATGTCATTTCATCTCATTGTCGGGTAAAAGTCCCACAAAATTGGAAGCAATGTGTCCAAAATGACCTTTACAGTGTTGACGGGGACATTAAACCTCAAATCAAACAAACAAATTAAACTTATATTAACCCTTTTTGTACCAAATGGAATCTTCCTCCTTATAATTATAGCAGGAGTTCATTGAGATTTAGGGGTTTCAGGCTGTGTTTTCTTCAAAATTTGTTTGAAAAATGGCTGAACTTTTTGCAAACAGTGTAGGCCCTGATCAGACGCCGCAATCAGCAACGTCTGATCTGGGCCTGCATTGTTTGCCAGGGTACCCGTTTAGGGGTTTCTGGTACTAAATGGGTTAAAGTCAATTGGAGATAGATCATAGATGGAACAGTTTCATTTTTTACGAAAACAGTCATCTGTGTGAAATCCTAATAATGCATTCTTTTATATCTCCAAAATAGTCACTTTTTCAGATGAAGTATTTTTCTTAATCATACTCAAAATATAGGTGGTGGGCACCTCATTGAGGCGGTTCTAACGAGAACTGCAGACTATGTCTTGGAAAATAATACACACATCACATTGAGGTGGTTCCAATGAGAACCCACAACCAGAAATAAGAAAAAAATAATGTATACCCCTCTTAACCCCAATTTTTTCTATAAAGTGTGGTTTACAGGGGTGTTCATTACACAGACCTGTAAACGAGGTGTAAGGAAAATGCACAGGTGTGATCAAATAAACATGCCCATTCTGAACATTGTTCAAAACCCTTGTAAACACAATATATATATGTATAACAAAAAGTGGGGGTTTACAAGACATTATTTTTGCTTAACTCGTTGTATGCTAGTGGACTCTTCCATTGCTATATGCTGGACAAGTCCATTTGTCATAAAATAGAATAAAACAAAAAAAAAATAGGCCTATTTTTTTCGTTTTATTCTATTTTTTCAGCAAATAGTGCAGGCCCTGCGGCATCTGATCTGGGCCTGCACTGTTTGCCAAGGTACCCCTTTAAGGGTTTCCTGCATGCAATGGGTTTATAAGTGCTCACAGTCTATAGGGCAGAAATAAGAAAAATACCACAAATTTTCACCTGAAAAATGCTTGTCCTAATGACGTGAATTACACATGCTGTGTTATTGTAATAGAGTCAATAGAAGGTGCTTTTAAGACAAATTTTGTAACGTTTCCAAAAAAACTCTATATTGGCAGAATGAAAAATAAAATATTAATAAGCTTCCCTATAAAACACATCTACACTAAAGGAATAAAAGTGCTAAACAGTCTATCAAATAAGTATATCTTTGTAAACCTGACTTTTTAATAGAGTTGATAAAGTGGGGTTTACATTTATGCATTTCATGGGCTTTTAGATGACTTATCTGATGTTATGTACAGGACATGCATTGTATTATCCTTAACCCTTGACCTGCTGAATATTTATATATGCCACACCCAAAACCGATTATCAACCAATCAGATTACTTGATGCAAATTATTGTGATACATTCATAGACTGAATGGAAAACAATGAAGATCCTAATCAGATGGCTTCGTCAGAAGCAGATGGCTTCGTCAGAAGCCATCTGATTTGGATCTTCATTGTTAGAAAGTTAAGACATAATATTATATCTGGGTTCAGCAGGACAAGGGTTAATACCTTGAAAAGAAAAAAAAAATATATGATACTGCTATTTACTACTACTACTACTACTACTTAATAATAATAATAATAATAATAATTATAATAACAAGCCAGAGAGCCAGTGGTGTTTTTTTTTTCTTTCCATTTTGTTAGAAATACAATTTTTTCATCACATTTATACTTACCTGTGGTATATTTTTACTGCCTCATAAAGGAAATCTACTCATTAGAATTGCCTCATTGAGACAATTCTAACAAACACTCACAATCTGACAATCTATGTTTTGGCCAGAAATAAGATCAAAGCGCCAAAAGGCACTGAAATGACAGATTCTATGAGAAAATCAAAACACTGTGAAAACTTAGACAACCTTTCTAAAAAGCTCTTAAAATATAGAAAAGTAGTTCTGCAAATTCCATTGTATGATATGTTTGCAGATGTCTATACACCGGTGGTATCATGAAATGCCATTCGATGTTTCAAATTTTGGAAAGAAACTATTTACGTTTTCAAAACCAAACATTAAAATTCAAGTTTTAAGAATGATACCGTCAATTACTAACATTTTTGTCTGGTCGGTTGTGGATACCTCCCCACAAAAGATACTCTATTTTTCACAAAGAGATCGGAGGTGAAAGGCTGGTCAGTCCAGTACATGAATTCCATTGGCTTGAAGACATTTTTGAGTAAGAACAGCACTATAAACCCGCGCGTAATCCTGCTGGATTAGATATCCCGGATTCTGAGCGTAAACAAATAAATGGATCCAAGTGAGGCCGACGCGCTTGATTGATTTAACGTCTCGCTGTTTAGTTATCGTCTCAGCCATGATCTTAAATGTTCTTAATGTCTATAGCTACATGCAATAGCTCGACATACCATTCCGCTTAAATTCCATCCGATATGTCATGCTCTAATACGAACGCGTCGCCTCGGCATACCTTACACCTACAATGTATATGTCGAAACATCCCGAAACGACAATCAGCGTGATTGGATGCCAATATAAATGTACGTATTTAATGCACCAGCGTAAGTGTTCCGTACTGTGTAGACATCTTAATTTTGGTCACGACAGGGATGTCTAGCTCTCAAAATTGCGTATTAGTCGGTAATTGTGTGTGTACGTGTGAATTCGGGTTTAACGTCGCTTTCAACAATTTTTCAGTCATATCACGACGCTGTCTGGTTGCGACAGGGAGCTCAATGCTCAGTTTTATAGTGCTGCCTCACTGAAGTATCATGTCCCAGACTCATTACATGATACAACACCCAGTCACATTATCCTGACACTGGGTCGACCAGTCCTAGCTCTTCCTCGTTGGGGAGGGGGGGGGGGGAGATGTAGGTTGGGGTGAAAGCCCTGGGCTGAAATAAAACTGTTTAATTTAACTCTGAAATTCCAAACAAATAGTGAAGATAAGAAGCGCGTCCTGCAGCGTCCGAACTTGGTCTACACTGTTTGCCAAGCTAACCCTATGATTCCAGGATGACCCTCTTCAGTCTTATGGAATACCCTGATCTCACTGCGGCTATTTTCTGCAAGAAAAAGGTTATTCTGAGAAGTCAGTGATAGTCACGTAGACGTTAGCTCTGAACCGCATTTTTTATTAGTAACTTCGGGTCGAATGCCAAACAATCAACCCAAACATAGCCGGGTCGTTTGTCAGTCTTGGGTACATGTAAGTGTTATATGTAAAATCTGCACTTGACTAAACTGTTCGATCTGGCAAACAATGTAGACTGAGATCAAACGCGACAGAACACGGTGCTGATCTTGTTCTACATTTTTTGCATGAGTTACTAACATCTTAAGTTTAAACGAATCAGTCCAATTCCTCGTTCATGACCAGCCTGCATTTAGAAACAATCGGCTTGAGTGTTGTCATTGCTTTGATTTATTCACTGCCTTGAGTTTCTGGAGTGTACTCTTCCATCACTGAAGTCTGCTAAATATGGCACCTAGAAATATATCACAGGACCTACACTGTTTGCATAGGTATCTGTACCATATTCCAGGGTTGAAAGGGACAGCCTCTCGCAAAGACTGATATACACCTAGTTGTAACTGACCTAGACTTGACCTCGAATGTCGGAACACCCATTAATATTCTGGTCTGCAGCCGACCGGCTGGTCTTTAAGGATTAAATATTGACAGCACTGTTAGAAAACAGTGTAAAAACCTGAACAGACATCTGAGCAGACGCCGCATTGACCTCGCATGATGCAGCTGATTCATGTGAAATGCTGAATCTATTCTCTGAAAGGTAAGATAAAATCGTCAAGTCGTCTGCTTCAAAAGTTTGTATTGCGATTATAGGATGTACAATTTTGATAACTGCGCCAAACCGGACTACATTTTGGCGGACTCATATTTCTTTGGCGGTCAAAGCCGGAAGAAAGTCGTAAGAAAGCCGGTACTACTTTACAACACGCAGGATAGCTAGAAACGACAGATAGAATCTGTCATTAAAAAAACACATTTGAGCCAGCACATGACAAAATCTACAGTAAGAAGTGTGTGACCAGCGAAGACACTGATCAAACTGCGTATATGCACAGTCTGATCAGGGTCTTCACTATGTTTGGGACTTTTATAGCCTTTGGTCCATCTGAAGACTCTCGACAAATGCAAAATTTAAGCTTCTCACATTTTATCATCAAAAATATCTTTGCATTAACCCATTGCATGTGGGAAACCCCTTTAGGGGTACCTTGGCAAACAGTGCAGGCCCAGATCAGAACGCGGCATCTGATCAGGGCCTGCACTATTTGCTGACAGAATTTTCCGTCAAAAGTGGAATAAGAGTGAAAGAATAGGCCTGCCACCCCTTATTTGACAAATGGACTTGTCCAACATATAGCAATGGAAGAGTCTACTAATTGAGGTGGTTCTAATGAGCACCCACAATCTATATTAGAAGAAAATTTAGTGTGAAAATTATGTCAAATTTCAGTCCAGAAAATGAAGTTTTCAGAGTCATACAGGATTATTTTCCCACATGCATGTGTTTTCCTGAAGAAATGGTGTTATGATTACGAGTAATTAACCCATTTTATACCGGAAACCCCAAAACAGGTAATTGGCAAACAGTGCAGGCACAGATCAGATGCCTACAGGGCCTACACTGTTTGCAAAAAAGTTCAGCCATTTTTCTTAATACATTTTGAAGAAAACACAACCTGACACCCCTTAATTTTGGTGTGGACTCCTGCTATAATATAAGGAGGAAGATTCCATTTGGTACTAAAAGGGTTATGGTATGTATAATTGCTATAAAGTGCAAGTCTAGTTGTCATTAACCTTTTTTGTACCAAATGGAATCTTCCTCCTTATATATGACAGGAGTCCATTTCGATATTTAGGGGTGTCAGGTTGTGTTTTCTTCAAAAGTTATTTGGAAAATGACTGAACTTTTTAGCAAACAGTGAAGGCCCTGATCAGACGCCCCATTTGATCTGGGCCTCCACTGTTTGCCAAGGTAACCATTTTGGGGTTTCTGGTACTAAATGGGTTAAGAGAGTTCAGCGAATGCAAAATCCTGCATAAAAAAATCGTAGAAATGTGTTTTCCTGCCAGTACAAACACAATCAGCACGCAGTTGCATTTTATTGCATGTCAGATGCATTTTACAGCCATTTGTTTATTATGTTTGCCCTTCCTTGAACATTACATTCGTAGCAATCAAAAGTATGTTCTACTGAAAATTATATTACACAACAGTCTCATTATAGCATGGTTTCAAGTCAAAATGGATAAAAAAATGAAGGCGATTGCTATTGACAGCCGGCTGTCGATAGCGAGTATTCACTATCGACAGCCGGCTGTCAATAGCCACTTCAAAAAATGTATTGATTATATAGAAAAATGACAATAAATCTCCTTTTTCAGTCTCTATAAGGGAACTCTTTCCACAAAATTGGAAGCAACATCCCCAAAATGACCCATATAATGTTGACAGGAATGTTAAACCTCAAATCAAACAAACAAACAAAAAAAATGTTCAAGCTGCTGATGTTCAACTTTTTAGTCTGTAGAAGGTATAGCTGTGTTCTGGGGCACCGATCACTGTTGTAGCTGACCTACTTACTCGCTTAGGTCAATTTTATGAGGCGGTAGACATTAATGGGCTGGCCAAATGCAGAAAATTTGTAGTCTATAGCCAGCAGTGGTTCAAAATATTAACCCATTTTGTACCGTAAACCCCAAAAAGGGTACCCTGGCAAACAGTGCAGGCCCAGATCAGACACCGCAGAACGTGGCGTCTGATCAGGGCCTCCACTGTTTGCTAAAAGTTCAGCCATTTTCCAAATAAATTTGAAAGAAAACACAACCTGACACACCTAAAGTTTGAAATGGACTCCTGCTATATAAAAGGAGGAAGATTCCATTTGGTACAAAAAGGGTTTAAAGTAATGTGCCAGACATTGTTAAATTATGGCCATTTTCAGTTTATTTTCTTGACCTTTTATTACTTACAGCACCAAGGAAATATCTAGAGCAGATGACAATCCGTTTTTTCTTTTTTTAATTTTTTTCAAATTTAATAAGGTTCGATATTTCATGTCAGTTGTCTAGATCTGCCCTGTAGAAGAGTCACAGATAATGTCAAGCCCCATTTTCTCTGGAAAAAAAAACAAAAAACAAATTTGCAAATGGCGTCTGCTTGTCAGGATCAGTTCTGGGATTTTTATTCCAGAATTCTTTTAACACTATGCATGCTGGGTAGTATTTTACAGCAGACGACATTTTGAAATACATGTATATTTTCTTAGACCTTGTCTCTTTCTTATTTTTCACAGACAACAGGATTTGACATTTCATGCAAATTGTCTCCTGTGGAGACGATTTGCATGAGATGTCAATTCCTGTTAATATCTGGGAAAAATAAGAAAAATATCGACAATTTGTCGTCTGCCGAATTAGCTCAGAGAGTGGTAGAGGTTAATGGGGAGACGTAACCAGGTAAAAAGCCCCAGGCACTCAAGTGGTTTAATTATCTAAACATGCCCAATTGTGAAAGTTTTTCTTTGTGAATATTAGGTGAAGTTGACCCAGCCGAGAGCTCTCATTATTAAATAAAGGGATTTCAATGATTTTAGAGAGACCTCCTGGCTTCAGCTCATTTACTCCCTTCCGCTGATTCAAGAGCTCGGGGGGGAAGGTTGTCAGTTTCTGGTGAAAGAATGTACACGGTAAACCGGCTGGCTCTTTTTGACCTGTGTGAATACCCACCCCCACTTCCATCGGGGCTTGAAGAAATAGATGCGCTGCATGATGCTTCCACGCAGAGCTGTAACCAACCGCACAAGAGTATTGGTAAACCACTTACGGGATCTAAGCCTGCCCAGGCAAAGCGGTGCGAGTCGGACCGTCCATGCTTATAAACCCTATTGGTTTCATTGGACGACAGGACTTGAGATGACATTTCATCTCAAAGTCGGGTAAAAGTCCCACAAAATTGGAAGCAATGTCTCCAAAATAACCTATACAGTGTTGACGGAGATGTTAAACCTCAAAACAAACAAACAAACAAAACCTGAGTGAATACTGTTAAACTCCAAACAAACTTGTAAACATTAGAATTCTCCCTCTGCTGTGGGTTCAAACCTTGCTCGGATCAAGTGAGACTCCCAATTTCTGCAGCAGATGGTCAGGTGGTAACTTGTTTTATTCCGGGTGATCTAATTTTGGCCCATCTCTGATTAACGATCGATATATGTGCATTAAGTGAAATAATCTTGAAAGGGCTGTAAAACCCAATTATAAAAAAAGTGAAAAAAAAAAACTTTTAGAAACTATATGTTTAGCCCTTAAAATTCCTGCCGGGGTCTGTAACATTCTTTCGTGGAGATTGATCATGAAATCTTTTCTACAGTCATTCTTTCCCTTCGGCTGATTCAAGAAGGGCAGTTGTCAGTTTCTGGTGAAAGAATGTGCACCGTACTGGTAAACTGCTTATGCATAAGCCTGCCCAAGAAAAGTGTGGATAGATTAGATTGACCTACTCAAAAATGACCTAAATAGTGTTGAATGGGCCTTTAAACTCCAATACAAACAAACAAATTAACCCTTAAAATGCCAAGAAAAAAGGTATCTAAAATGGCATCTTTTTATGTCGTCAGCTGCATCTTCTTGTAAACTTATCAAACATATTCTAGAGGAGCAGCGTGATCTTGGTCCACACTGTTAATTTGCAACAGCAATTTTAAAGTAACCAGCAGACGACAGGTCTTGTGATTGGCATCTTCTTGCAAACTTTTCAAACAGGCAGTGTGGACCCTGATCAGACTGCTCCGAATACATATGGTAAATACAAAAACTGACAAATTTTTGGAAATACTATATGCACAGACATCTTTTCATCCACAATCATGGGCATAGGGCTCCATTGTGTTGCCCAAATCAGGTTTTGCAATTATGATGCCTGTTATGGGGCAGTGATAATGTGGTGTGTGTGTGTGTAGGGGGTGTGTGTGTGTTGGGGGGGGGGGTGGAAATCAGCCTACAATGTAGTTGGAAAGCTTTAACATTGCTGAAGGCTACCAGTGAGGTACATGTATATTTTGTTTTAATGTGACAGCTCTAGTCCACTGATCAAAAGTTGTTTGATATTCTGATAAACAAAATATAGGTTATGTTTTAATGTGATTTGTTTGTTCTGTTTGATTTGAGGTTTAACGACCCCACCAACACTGTCATTTTGGAGACGTTGCTTCCAATTTTGTCGGACTTTTACCCGACATTGAGATGAAATGACATCTCAAATAATATTAGCCCAATGAAACCAAAAGGGTTTATAAGCATGGACAGTCTGACTAGCACCTCTTTGCCTGGGCAGGCTTAGCTTTTCTAAGCGGTTTACCAGTACCTGTGTGCGGTCGGTTTCAGCTCTGCTCTGCGTGGAAGCATCATGCAGCACATCTATTTCTTCAAGCCTGGATGGGCAGGGGCCGGGTTTTAATGTGACATATAGGCATTACAACAGGTATATCAAAAACACAAGAGGACCCTCAAACCCTTATTCCCGCTGATCATGACAGTCCCCACCTTTCTGCACAGTGTAGACTCAGATCAGATGGCTGCTGAAGAAGCATCTGATCAGGATCTACACTGTTTGTCATTCATTTATGAATTGAACAAATAAATTACATGCAGTATTTTTATTGGTTGATAGTAAGAAATGGGTGTGGCAAAATTAATTCATTCAGCAGGATAAGGGTTAAGGACAGTACCCTGCAGGCACAAAACGTTGACTCAACGTTGAACTAACGTTGAAACAACGTTTTCAACGTTGTTTCAACATTAGTTCAACGTTGAGTGCCTGCTGGGTATTTTGCTGTTCAAAAGAATTAGTCCTTTTCACCTTTACCACTCTCATCAGCTCATTCAGCAGATGACACTGTTGATATTTTTCTTATTTTCGTAGAAAACACGACTTGACATCTCATGCAAATTGTCTCCATAGGAGACAATTTGCAAATTGAGACAATTTGCATGAGGTGTTAAGTCCTGTTTTCACGGAAAAATAAGAAAAAATATTTCAAAACGCCGTCTGCTGCAAAAATACCCAGCATGCATAGCGTTAAAGAATCCCATCATAGTTATTCACCTTATTTGCATTATCTGCTGGTTCCTAGTCTGAAGGTTATCAGTGTTGGAAAAATAGGTAACCAGGTCTGGTTACCTGTTTTTCCAATATTGACAATGTGCAAGCTGAGAGCCAGCAAATAAATGCAAATATGGTGAATAAATAAAGTGCCTTTTTCTCTTTATTACTAAGAGAAAATCAAAGCAAATCATCCTGAATGATGCTGAAGACTGTTAACCCTTCTCTTGCTGAATATTCATTTAAGCCACTCCCTTTTCTGTCTATCAACCAATCAAATTCTTTGATGTAATTTATTGCTACAAATTCATAAACTGAATGCCAAACAGTGTAGATCCTGATCAGATGGCTTCTTCTGAAGAAGCCATCTGATCTGGATCTACACTGTTTGCAAAGATGGGGGTTGTCGTGAACAGCAAGATAAGGGTAACTATATTTCGTTTAACCCTAACATTCTTGTACTGTTAGCAAAAAGTGTTTTGCCTCATCTGACACATAAATTCCTGTTCTGCAAGCAAAAAGTGTAGACCCTGATCAGACACCACTGTTTGTCTAACTCGCTTTCAGATTCTATCAGTAAACCTCTTATAAAATGTGTCTCTGACCTCCCTCACATTGTATTATATGAACTTGGACCCTAGATTTCCTACAAATCAGTGATAGGGTGGACTTAACCCTTGTCCTGCTGTATATTTATATATGCCACACCCACTACTGTTTATCAACCAATCAGATTACTTGATGCAAATTATTGCAATAAATTCACAATCTGAATGGCAAACAATGTAGATCCTGATCAGATGGCTTCTTCAGAAGCCATCTGATCAGGATCTACATTGTTTGAAAGATGAGACATATCCGGGCTCAGCAGGTCAAGGGTTAAGTACTGAAAAGGGCTTTGGATTGATTGATAAACATTCAAAACATTTAAACTGAGGTCCCATTTCCATACCTTAGTTGTTGGTGGGATGTTATCATGTAAAACTCAAACACACACACTGGAAATCCTAAAACAGGATACTGGCTAACAATGCAGGCCCAGATCGGATGATCTGGGCCTGCACTGTTTGCCAGGATCATGATACGATAGTTTGCCAGGATCCTGTTTTAAGGTTTCCAGTGTGTGTGCGCAATATGCAGCGTCTGATCAGGGCCACCACTGTTTCCAAAAAGTTCAGTACAACCTGTCACCCCCAAATTTTGAAATGGACTCCTGCTATATAAAGGGAGGAAGATTCCATTTGGTACAAAATGGGTTAAAGCATGTGCACTTATAACTAGCGGTAAGCTTTTTTTAACGCCATGGGTATCATGATCCGATAGTTTGCCAGGATCCTGTTTTAAGGTTTCCAGTGTGTGTGCGCAATATGCAGCGTCTGATCAGGGCCACCACTGTTTCCAAAAAGTTCAGTACAACCTGTCACCCCCAAATTTTGAAATGGACTCCTGCTATATAAAGGGAGGAAGATTCCATTTGGTACAAAATGGGTTAAAGCATGTGCACTTATAACTAGCGGTAAGCTTTTTTTAACGCCATGGGTGGTTACTCATGGGTAGGGTATAATGTTCCTTTAACACAAGTTTGACATTTTAAATATTACATAAAAACGCATTAAAAGTATATTCAAAAACATTTTATCTTTCTTGTTTAAGGTAGTCATTTCAAGCAGATATTTTGTTCATTGTCATGTTGAAAGTATCCCTGTCTGTTGAAATTTGCGACTACCAATTAACCGGCTACATCAAGCAAAAAAGCATCTTCTGTAACTTTAGAAAAGAACTAATTTTTTTCGTTACTTCTGGTTAACAACATATGTTACGGGTGCTTGCCAGAATCACCTCCATGAGCCTGTATGGGCTGCAATCAATCAATCAGTCAAACGGTCAATCAATCAATCAACTAGAATAGCGCAGTCGATGGCAAGCCATTGCATATCCCCACGCTTGCTTCCCCGCGGGCCCCACCCCCTGGGCCATCCCCTAGAGGTGTTTGACCCAAGGGGTAAAATTTGGATTGTGATGTAATCTACTCATCATGCCGTTTGATTTAATATGCTACACGACCATGTTCTGAAAACTTTGATTTTTTATCCCCAAGGTGCCACACCCGTGGCCCCACTCCCAGGGGTAGGATCAAAATTCCGAAAGTGTTATGCACTCCCGAGACCAAAGTTTTATCTGTTCCCAAAGTTTCAAGTGTCTATCTATAACGGTCTAGGAGGAGTTATCAGGTAACAGTAATGTATGGGGGTAAAGGGGTCAAAATCAGTTTTTGACCTCTGGTGACCTCAAAATTGACCCCAGGGTTCAAATTTTGGTTGTAATGTTTTCTACTCATCATGCCGTTCGCTTTGATATATTACAAGACCATGTTCTGGAAATTTTGATTTTTGACCCCCGCGGGCCCCACCCCCTGGGTCCACCCGTAGGGTGTGATCAAAATTCCGAAAATGTCATGCACTCCCCAGACCAAAGCTCTATCAGATCCCAAAGTTTCAAGTTTCTACCTATTACCGTCTAGGAGAAGTTATCCAGTAAAGGGGTCAAAATCATTTTTTGACCTCTGGTGACCTCAAAATTGACCCCAGGGGTCAAATTTTGGTTGTAATGTTTTCTACTCATCATGCCGTTCGCTTTGATATATTACACGACCATGTTCTGGAAATTTTGATTTTTGACACCTGCGGGCCCCATCTCCTGGGTCCACCCGTAGGGGTGTGATCAAAATTCCGAAAGTGTCATGCACTCCCGAGACCAAAGATCTATCAGTTACCAAAGTTTCAAGTGTCTATCTATAACCGTCTAGGAGGAGTTATCCGGTAAAGAGGTCAAAATCCGTTTTTGACCCCTGGTGACCTCAAAATTGACCCCAGGGGTCAAATTTTGGTTGTAATGTTTTCTACTCATCATGCCGTTCGCTTTGATATATTACACTACCATGTTCTGGAAATTTTGATTTTTGACCCCGCGGGCCCCACCCCCTGGGTCCACCCGTAGGGGTGTGATCAAAATTCCGAAAGTGTCATGCACTCCCCAGACCAAAGATCTATCAGTTCCCAAAGTTTGAAATTTCTATCTATAACCGTCTAGGAGGAGTTATCCGGTAAGACCGACTGACGGACGTACGGACGACGAAGACCATTACAATATCCCCACTTTTTCTTCGAAAAGCGTGGGGATAATTATGTATAAACTCCAGTTTTCTCTACATGTATATGATATAAAGTGGGGTTTAGGGGGGGTGTTCATTTCACGGACTTGTTCACATGATGACAAATGTCATCTGAGTCTACCGTTTGCATACATTTTCGAAGACCCTTTTTAACTTGAAATGGCATATAGGTATAGGTACATAACATCTAATTATAGTCTTTCAACTGTGTTGTTTATACATTGAAATCTAAGGCCTCAATCACACTGTTATTGTTTATCAACAACCTTTGAGAGTTCAACGTTCAAGCGTGGCAAGACTGTTCCATGTTTTAGGGGAAGCAGGTTTCGCATTTCTTTTTTCACGGGATTTTAAAATTATAAATAAGTTTTTTGATAATGCCAGTATGTAGAAGTCGTGGCCAAGTGGTTAGTATGATGCAGTACGACTCTCAGTTAAATTATATCTCCCAATGTAAAATCCTAACTGAAGGCAACTCGCCTAAAACACGGACTAGTCCAAAATTAAAAGTGCAGTCACGTCTCACTGCATTTTAAAAGACTATATGTATTGAGCTACGTTAATTTTGTTCCATTTTGTATACCTACCAAAGCCTATTGAAACGTAATAAAACGTAGAATAAAACATAGCAAAACATATTTAGACGTAGAAAACTGTAGGTAATGCCTAGTGTCATATGCTGAGGCCCTCCAGGTATATTGTTTATTATGTTATTTGTTTGTATTGAATGAGTGAGTGTTTGAGTTTTATGTCTCACCAACAGCTATGGTCATACGGAGATGGGGCCCCGGTTTAAAGATTCATCCAAAAGTCTGGAGAAGTGCGGGATCGATCCTGCGACCCCTGGTTTACTAGGCGAGCACCTTACCACTACACCACGGAGGCTTCCTATGTATTGAATGCATTTGGTTTACGTTTTAGTATGCTTTACCACGTGTTTTACTCTTTTTGCTAGGTATAAGCTACTTATATCAAAAGTACCACATATGTTTTGAAAATTTCAAAGCAAACGTAGCTGTGTCATGTATGTAGCCATATATAGCCAAATATACTATGTACAACCGTTATTGCTGTTCTGCTACGCTTTAAAATATGCAGTAAAACCTAGCCCTCAATATGTGACAGTGAGAATGTGGCCTGTGTAGCATATATAGCCATACTTAACCCTTATCTTGCTGTTCACGACAACCCCTATCTTTGCAAACAGTGTAGATCAGATCAGATCAGATGGCTTCTGATCAGGATCTACACTGTTTGGCATTCAGTTTATGAATTTGTAACAACAAAAATGTCTCTGAGTTTAGGCTGAAAAAAAAAAAAGGTCCTGAACGGGGACTTAGACTGTTTCATACAGTCCTTAACCCTTTTTGTACCAAATGGAATCTTCCTGCTTTTATATGGCAGGAGTCCATTTAAAAATTTAGGGGTGTCTGATTCTGCTTTCTTAAAAATTTATTTGGAAAATGACTGATCTTTCAGCAAACAGTGGATGCCCTGATCAGACGCCGCATTCTTTGGCATCTGATCTGGGCCTACACTGTTTGCCAGGGTACTCCTTTAGGGGTTTTGGCCCCAAATGGGTTGAACTCCTGTACTTTAAGCAAACAGTGAAGATCCTGATCAGACGCCACATTCTGTGGCGTCTGATCTGGGTCTACACTATTTTGACAAACCCAACTTATAGATAACCCTCTTATGCAAAACTCTGACCTCACAGCGATAAGAATATCACCTCTATTTGCTATAAATAACTGTTACCCTGATTTCTTACAAGTCACTGATAGTCACATGGACTACAGCAGTGAAAATAATAATGGCTTCTGCGCTTCATAATTTTGGGGAGATTGACAAACAATTGATCAAAAACTACAAGAGAAAAAAAAAAAAAAAAAAAGTAAGCAATCTAAAAACAACAACAACAAAAATTTCTATCATCCATCCCTGGTTCCAACATCTAAATTTGAATCAGATAGTACCTTATATGGCATAATGCACTTGACAACGGGCAATATGGAAAAATATTGACACTGGTAACTTCTGTACAAAGTGCAGTAAAATTCCTATATTAAGACCACCTTTGGAACTGTTCAAAAGTGGTCTTAAAGACCACTTTTGAACAGTTCCAAATGTGGTCCCTGACCAGAGGACACTGTGGGCAGAAAACACACAGAAAGATTAACTGCACCCATTAACCCTTATCTTGCTGACTATTCATTTAAGCTACACCCATTTCTGTCTATCAACCAATCAAATTACTTGGTGTAATTTATTGCTACAAATTCATAAACTAAATGCTAAACAGTGTAGATCCTGATCAGATGGCTTCTTCAGAAGCCATCTGATCTGGATCTACACTGTTTGCAAAGATAGGGCTTGTCGTGAACAGCAAGATAAGGGTTAAAATAAGCTTTTTACAGCATAATTAGTCTTAATTTTAGGTGGTCTTAAAATTAATAGCGGAATTCTCACTGTACATGTAAACGGGACATTCTCTCCACTGCACGGGAATATAATAATTCCTTATCAAATGTTCACACTTGAAATAAATTGTATCTTGATTACTGTCATTTGGTAGAAAATGAGAAGAAGACCGAAAAAAAAAGATCTCCATTTCGTTTTAAAATCTGATAACACCCAACTACACCTGCTTATCAGTCATTAGAAATCGAAAACGAACGAACAATTTGTGAAAAACCAATACATGATGATTAAATCTGTACTGTAAAAGTTGAAACTTAAGTAATGTTAAAAATGTTAATTGAGCTGTATCAGTAATAACCTCGGACCCATCGAGTATTGACGGGTCCGAGGTTATAAAGAGGAACACGGTACATATATATATATTTACATTTCCAGTGTAACGTCTAATGTAAACCTATAGAAAACAATTGCTTTCATGCTTTCATGAACGCATCAAATCACATGATTTTCAGTGACGTTAAGCGACGTCATTTTTATACGCCCGTTTTGAAAAAACGGGACGTATTATGTTATGGGGTCCGCGTCTGTCCGTCCGTCCGTCCGTCCGTAAACTTTTCGTTTCCGGATAACTCCTCCTACAGTTTTCATCCGATCAAGTTGAAACTTGGTAGGTAGTAAGACCATGATGTGTAGATGTGCGTAAAGTTTCGAGAATTAACGTTCGCCA
Organism: Lucinisca nassula; assembly: GCA_963580285.1. Taxonomy (NCBI): domain Eukaryota; kingdom Metazoa; phylum Mollusca; class Bivalvia; order Lucinida; family Lucinidae; genus Lucinisca; species Lucinisca nassula. The sequence goes on along the minus strand of OY757024.1, from coordinate 39,445,340 downwards.
AATATTAACAGAGTTATGCCCCTTTGAAAATTTTGTAAACATTTTCGTTTCCGGATAACTCCTCCTACAGTTTTCATCCGATCAAGCTGAAACTTGGTAGGTAGTAAGACCATGATGTGTAGATGTGCGTAAAGTTTCGAGAATTAACGTTCGCCAAATATTAACAGAGTTATGTCCCTTTGAAATTTTTGTAAACATTTTCGTTTCTGGATAACTCCTCCTACAGTTTTCATCCGATCAAGTTGAAACTTGGTAGGTAGTAAGACCATGATGTGTAGATGTGCGTAAAGTTTCGAGTATTAACGTTCGCCAAATATTAACAGAGTTATGCCCCTTTGAAAATTTTGTAAACATTTTCGTTTCCGGATAACTCCTCCTACAGTTTTCATCCGATCAAGCTGAAACTTGGTAGGTAGTAAGACCATGATGTGTAGATGTGCGTAAAGTTTCGAGAATTAACGTTCGCCAAATATTAACAGAGTTATGTCCCTTTGAAATTTTTGTAAACATTTTCGTTTCCGGATAACTCCTCCTACAGTTTTCATCAGATCAAGCTGAAACTTGGTAGGTGGTAAGACCATGATGTGTAGATGTGCGTAAAGTTTCGAGAATTAACATCCGCCAAATATTAACAGAGTTATGCCCCTTTGAAATTTTTGTAAACATTTTCGTTTCCGGATAACTCCTCCTACAGTTTTCATCCGATCAAGCTGAAACTTGGTAGGTAGTAAGACCATGATGTGTAGATGTGCGTAAAGTTTCGAGAATTAACGTTCGCCAAATATTAACAGAGTTATGTCCCTTTGAAATTTTTGTAAACATTTTCGTTTCCATATAACTCCTCCTACAGTTTTCATCCGATCAAGCTGAAACTTGGTAGGTAGTAAGACCATGATGTGTAGATGTGCGTAAAGTTTCGAGAATTAACATCCGCCAAATATTAACAGAGTTATGCCCCTTTGAAATTTTTGTAAACATTTTCGTTTCCGGATAACTCCTCCTACAGTTTTCATCCGATCAAGCTGAAACTTGGGAGGTAGTAAGACCATGATGTGTAGATGTGGGTAAAGTTTCGAGAATTAACATCCTTCAAATATTAAAAGAGTTATGCCCCTTTGAAATTTTTGTAAGTATTTTCATTTCCGGATTACTCCAAGAGTTTTCATCAGATCAAGCTGAAACTTGGTAGGTAGATAAACCTTGATGTATAGATGTTCGTAAAGTTTCGAGTATTAACGTCCGCCAAATATTAACAGTTATATCCCTTTGAAATTTTTGTAAACATTTTCGTTTCCGGACATTTTGATAAAAAACGTCGCATTATGTTATTGACTTCGTGTCCGTTAGGACCGCTTCCGTCCGCCTTTCCGCCCATCCGCCCAAAATCTTCTTCTTTTCAGGATAACGCCTCTGTCAGTTTTTTGTAAACATTTTCGTTTCCGGACATTTTGATAAAAAACGTCGCATTATGTTATTGAGTTGGCGTCCGTTAGGACCGCTTCCGTCCGCCTTTCCGCCCATCTGCCCAAAATCAAACTTTTCAATTGTATACACCAGAGACTAATGGAAGTTATGCAGAGTCCAAAACCTTTTGGCGGAGTTTCTTTGATAGCAGTTGGTGACCTCTTCCAACTTAAACCTGTAATGGATTCTTACATATTCTCATTACCAACAAATGATTATATGCCATTGGCTATAAATAAGTGGCAAGATCTCTTCACAATGCTACAGAACTAAAGCAAATAATGAGACAGGCAGACAGTAAGAGGTTTGCTGAACTACTTAATAGAATGAGAGAAGGTGATCAAACAGATAGTGATATAGCTGTTCTTAAAAAACACATGATCTCCCCCATTGAAAAAGACTACCCACACCAGCTAACACATTTATTCACAACAAATGCTAGTGTGAATGCTTTCAACAATGAAGTTTTGCTAAGAGCTAAAACACCTATTACCAGAATTAAGGCAAAAGATACAGTTATTGGTTCTGCACCATTTTCTATGAAAAAGAAAATCCTTGAAAACTTCCAAAATAGCAAACAAGTTAAGCAATTGTTGAATGAAGCAATTGTTGAATGTGGTTGAGGTCACAGAGGACATTTGTTATGATCTTACAGTAAACCTAGACACTTCTGATGGACTCATCAATGGAGCCTCATGCATTGCCAAAAAAGTTCAAATTACAATTTGTGGCTTGGAAATATTTGCTTCAGGAATAATTTGGGTAAAATTCTGTGATCCTCATATAGGTACAGCTCTGCGCAATCAGAGTAGGAAATTGTATAAAAAAGGAATCCCTAAAGAATGGACACCTATTGAACCTATCGTTAAACAGTATCCTGCTGGTTTTAAAGGTGAAGCTCAGATACAAAGATATCAATTCCCTTTACGGCCAGCACATGCAAAAACAATTCACCGGTCACAAGGTGATACTCTAGAAGAAGCAGTCATAGATCTGACAATGAGAAACAAAGTTGACCATATACACTATGTTGCTGTTAGCAGATTAAAAAGCCTTGATGGATTGTATCTGAGGAATCTTGAAGAGAATAAGATCTCAGTTTCAAAACAAGTCAAAGAAGAAATGGCTCGACTTCGATCGTCCACCCTTTTATATTCTTTAAAGTTTCTAGATGATATACAAGATAAATTTAAACTTGTTTTTCTAAATGCTCGTTCCATGAAAAGACATATTGATGACATCAGAGATGATCCAAACATAAAATCTGCTGATATTGCATGTTTTTGTGAAACACGATTCTCTATCAGTGACTCGCTAGAACAGACGAACTTACAGTCCTTTAATCAGTACAGACAGGATGGTACAAATTCTAATCCAAACCAGAGATCTCCGTATGGGATAGTGGCTTATTCAAAAAGTTCCTTTGTTGGTACTCCTCAGAATGAAAATGTTACAAATAAACTAGAAATATCAGTCATTTCAGTGCATGATAGAAAAGATACATTAATTATTGCACTATACAAATCACCTGCTACCCCTGTTCGAGTATTATGTGAAAAACTGTCAAACCTTCACCAGAAGTACCTTCAAAACAAGACAGTTATTATTCTTGGAGATTTCAACATCAATTGGAACATTGATAATTGTGATAAAACAATTCTTCATAACCTTCTGGTAAAAACCTTCAAATACAGGCAGGTTATTTCACAACTAACAAACGACCATGGCTCAATAATAGACTTGATATTTACTAACATTCAAAATGTGGATTCTGGTGTGTGTGAAACATACTACTCAGATCATAACATAATCTGGATAGCTTGGTAAACATTTTGCAGCACCTGCTGCTTGGAGTAAGGCCTTCAATAGGCAAGATAGAATCATGGTATTCGCTCTAAAGTGTCTATTTAACAGCCACCTTAATACTTAATAACACTCACCCTTAAATATTTGGGAGTCATACTGACTCAAATGACTGGAAGTTGTCAAACCATTGTGGCACAAGGATCCATACCAGAAATTGGTGTTTCATTATGTGAGTTTTAACATAGATCCAGATTAGGAGTAACAAGGAAATGTGCATAAAGAATAATTTTACATTTCTTTAAAAAAAAAAACAGTTGTGTGTACTTGTTAGAATAACCTTCATGAGGTGATTTAAAGAAGTACCAAAAATATTCATTTTTGAAGAGTATTAAGGAAATGTTGTTGCTTAATTGCCCTTGTTACTTCCCTTATGTGTTATAATATTGATAGTATGTTTACTACTGCAATGACCAGTCTTAACCTTTATCCTGCTGTAGGCGACAAGCCCTATCTTTGCAAACATTGTAGATCCAGATCAGATGGCTTCTGAAGAAGTCATCTGATCAGGATCTACACTGACATTCAGTAAATGAACATGTAGAAATAAACTGCATCGAGTAATCTGATTGGTTCAAAGTCAGATTTGGGTGTGGCTTAATTGAATATTCAGCAGGTTAAAGGCTAAGCAAATGCTATAAGTGCTCTTTTTTATGTGTTCTAAATTGCTAATCAGATTAATTCTAGTTCTAAGCTGTTTGCTGTGGATGCAGCAATACAGGGAAAAGGAAGAAAGCTCTGTTTGTGATGCCCTAGCTCTGGATTCGCACTGTGCATGCTCTTCTTGCATTTTGCTGTCACCCATTGAAACTTGAAAAATAGTTCCACCATGAATAAGCAATGAATACTGTTTTCAGATTTCAGTCTACCAAATACGAATTTGCCACGGGCGTATAATGCCCCGCTTGCGGAGCTCTTGTTAACCATTGTTCTCTACGGGCGTTGATGACATCAATGCTGCTCCGCTCTTTGTAGAAAAACAGCGTGTAAATGTTTTTTAGCTTTAAAAGTTTGCCCTACAAGCATTTTTTTCGCTCAGTGATGAGGGGCAAATAATGAAAATATAAACACGGTACATATATATGAACAGCAAAAGGTCAGATGAGAAAAACGACAAAAAAGGATCGATCGATTTGAGGTTTAACGTCCCTGTCAAGACTGTTTAGATCATTTTGGAGATGTTGCTTCCAATTTTGTGGGACGTTAACCCGACACTGAGATGAAATCACATCTCAAGCCCTGTCGCCCAATGAAACCAATACGGTTTATAATAAACATTGGACGGTCAAACTCGCTTTGCCTGGACAGGCTTAGATCCTCTAAGCGGTTTACCAGTACTCTTGTGTGGTGGGTTTCAGCTCTGAGTGGAAGCATCATGCAGCCCATCTATTTCTTTAAGCCCCGATGGGCAGGGGGCCAAACAAAAGAGGAAGTGTCAGTCAAAAACTCAGAGGTCTGCCTGAAAAAAGTGATGACACATGCTCTTTTTGACAGATCACAGATTGGCAGTTCAGGAAAGTGACTACGGTAAAAATCCTAAAAGTTTGGACACCTTGAGAACTTGCTGTAATTCTCCTAAACGTTTAACAAATTTGTTTCATGGTCCAGCAAGGTGTCCAAAAAGTGCAGACGGAATGACAAACAGTGTAGACCCAGATCAGACTGCTCCTCCTGGAGCAGTCTGATCTGGATCTGCACTATTTGCTTAGGCTTGTGGAATCATTACAGTACTTTTTGTTGACATGTCTCAATTATCTATATTCTGTAAGATAATTACACTGTGTGGTCCAATATGTCGTCATTTGAAAGACCTAGTGAACTTTAAGGAATCTCTTTATGTAATTTCACACAATTTCAAATATTTCCATTGTGGCCCTGTATCAAAATTACTCAAATGGTTCCACTCCATAATGAACAAGATGGCCAAAAGAAAAAACCTTTAAACAGGCCAATGGCCCGATTTCAAAATAATTTCACAGAAATATTCCTTGGATGACCCTGTACCAAAAATTGATAAAATAGTTGCTGGACAAAATGGCCACCAGAGCTAAAAATAGAAAAATCTTTTAAATGTTTTCATTTGGGGAAAGAAAATAATAGTTCAATAACCAAGTGCAAAGTTTCCTTTTAGGGAAGATATTCTTATTTATTTTACGCTTACTCATAAATTAGCAGTGAAATCAATGCAAATCTGAAAAGAACAAAAATGATAGTTCCACTATGTGAAAATATATGATTGTGAAAATAACATGACCATGTTATCCTGAACCACTTTCATATAAAATAAAAATAAAATTTACTTTTTTTCTTATAAAAGAAGTTGCACTGCATGTTGCATTGAATCTTCAAATTGTTACACGTCAGCCTGAAAGCTGGCTTGATCAAGTCAGAATAGTATCTTCGCCCCCATTACAAAAACACGTCTATACAAATACATTGTGAGTTTTACTGCCAAAAAAATCCGACAAATTTAAGATGAAAAATTTTGATATTTTTCTTATTTTTGCTCAAAATATAGATTGTGGGTACTCAAATTAGAACCGCCTCATCGAGACGGTTCTAACGAGTACCCACAGTCTATATTCTAGAGCAGATATAAGAAAAATAAGGTATACTCCTGTTAACCCCAGTTTTACTTTATAAAACTGGGGTTCAAGGAGGTCAAAATTATATAGGTATGTTTTCGTGATGCCACTCATCTGCGCGGGCTGCATGATGCTTCCATGCAGATATGAAACTGACCACACATCAGTACTGGTAAACTGCTTAGAGGATCTAAGCCTGCCGAGGCAAAGCGGTGCGAGTCGGACTGTCCTTCTTATAAACCCTATTGTTTTCTTTGGACGGCAGGTCTTGAAATGTTGTTTCATCTCAATGTTGGGTAAAAGTCCCACAAAATTGGAAGCAATGTCTCCAAATTGACCTATACAGTGTTGACGGGGACGTTAAACCACAAGTCAAACAAACAAATTACATTTTGCCATTACAATAACACACTCCTGTGACATGGTGCATTTTTTCACATATCTGCAAAATGGCTACTTTTCTGATGAACATCCTCATTGAAGCGGTTCTAACGAGTACCCACAACCTGTGTCTCGGAGCAGAAATAAGAAAAATAATGTATACCCCCATAGACCCCAGTTTTCCCTTTTTAAAGTGGGGTTTTTGGGGGTGTTCATATCACGAACTTGTTCATGTGATGCTATGAGATTTATGTCCCATTTAGCCCATTGGACAAAAATTGGGCAAATCTCTCAGAATATCACCTGATAATTATCCCTGCTTAACATTTATGTTGACTTTAAACATGGTACTCCCAGTGATGCCAGTGGACTGCATTATCAAAACATTTTCTTTATATTTTTTAGTGAAAATAAAGCTTGAATTTACATGTGATTGACATGAATTGTTTTTTTTTTCTGTTAAATGAAAAAAAAAAATAGATTGTCATTCTACTTTAAAGCACTTGTTACTGTAATTGAAAAAAAAAGACAAACCAAGAGAAAGTGAGATTCATCTTCAGCATTACAGAATGCACTTAGAGAAACTTGCACAGGGGCCAATGAGCTTCTTGTGCCTGGTTACCTTAACCTGCTGAGTCCGGTTATGTCTTATCTTTCAAACAATGAAGATCCAGATCAGATGTCTGATCTGGATCTTCATTGTTTGTCATTCAGTTCATGAATTTGGTGCAATATTTTGCATCAAGTAATCTGATTGGTTGATAATCAGTAGTGGCTGTGGCATATATAAATAATCAGCAGGTCAAGAGTTAACAAGAAATATCTTTAAAAAAGATATGCGGCGTAGATTTAATTGGAAGGTTGTTTAGAAACCAGTGCTTCAGCTGAAGTGCACGACCCGCCGGATGCTTTTAGCTTTATGAGTGTTACCATATATGGGTATGGCGGCCATTTTGGTCATGTGACCTGGACCTAAAACGGTTCCCCCAATAAATGCGCCTTATCGCAAGGAGCAAAAATATATCTAATACTTTAGTACTGTATTCTGAATCGTTTGCAGGATAAAATGAATTCTCACTTTTCCAATACAAAAGCATAGTGTGTCAAAGTCTGACCTAGGCAAAAAGAAGGTCAAGGTCAACCCAGGGTCACCATTTTAGCAATTTATGATGGGCCTACGTCCCAGATGTTATTTATCAAGTTTTGTGGAAATCTACCAAGTGGTTCTGGAGAAGACTATTTTGAAGGGTTTTTACCATATATGGCTTGGCAGCCATTTTGGGCATGGGACCTGGACCCCATGACCAAATTTTGGTTTCCTCCATCCCATAGAGGCTCCATATGAAATTTGACCTTAATCGGCCCAACGGTTTCCAAGTAGAAGCAGTTCGAAAATTTTCACATTTTTCGCCTCGGCGAGGCTAGACTAAATGGAATGTAATATTTCGCAAGTTCATTGGTTAGACCTCATTGATACTATCAGTATGCCAAAAATTGTTTAAATATTCCAAGCGGTTAAGTCACTATCACCAATTTTCACAAACGGGTTACAGACGGACAGACAGACAGACCATATATGGCTTGGCGGCCATTTGGGTCATGTGACCTGGACCCCATGAGCGAATTTTGATTTCCCTCATCCCATAGAGGCTCCATGTGAAATTTGACTTCAATCGGCCCAACGGTTTCCGAGGATAAACAGTTCGAAAATTTTCACATTTTTCGCCTCGGCAAGGCTATACTAAATGGAATGTCATATTTCGTAAGTTCATTGGTTACATCTCATTGATATCTATCAGTATGCCAAAAATTGTTTAAATATTCCAAGCGGTTAAGTCACTATCACCAATTTTCACAAACGGGTTACGGACGGACAGACAGACTGACAGAATGACACGGTGATTTTAGGGCACTCATAGAAAATCAACCGACTTCAGTCGGTCTCTTTTTCTGCGGGTCGTGCAATATGAGCTACAATAGTGACAGCAACAATTGTCTAGCTATGAACTGGTTTACTGTATTCAAACAATTCAGATGTCACGCGAGGAAAAATAGCTTTGCAGAGGGCGGTGTCCCGCCTGTTTGAGCTAAGGTCAATGTAAAAGGTCAAGGTTAAAAACATGACCTCTTTTCAAGAGCATATGATCTCAAGTATATGCACAACAAATAAGAAAACGTTATCATTTACTGTTTTTGAACACAAATTCTAAGGTTAACATTTCGGGTTGTCGCTATGGTGAACGTAAACGCATAGGCGGACGAACAAACGGACGAGCAGACAAACGGACGGAAACTTGATCTTATGTGCACCTAATTAAAACATCAAATTACACTTATTCCTTTTCAGAATTTATATAACATTAATGATATTCGAAAACGTCCATTTTGTGTTAAAATGGAGGACATAAAGTATGCTGAAGACAAATGATACACTGCAACTTTTATTTAGCATATACCGGTATTGTAAATTAAACATCTGTCAATTTGTAATGCGATTATTACATGTTTTTGTCATGCTATATCTCTTTATTGGTTTCATTGGGCAACAGGTCTTGGGGTGTCATTTCATCTCAATGTCGGGTAAAAGTCCCACAAACTTGGAAGCAACGTCTCCAAAATGACCTACACAGTGTTGATGGGGACGTTAAACCTCAAATCAAACAAACAATTCCTTTCGCAGAAAATTCTTCCTTTCGCGAAAGGAACCTTCCTTTCGCGAAATGGTTCCTTTCGCTATATAGACCAACCACGTGAAATTAGGTCAAAATAGCTATTCACCACAGCAGTTACAGAATTCACTAGAAACACAATTATACATTATGACGTATGGTCATCAAAGGACAAGACGGTGAGCAAGCCGAAACTGTATATATTTTTCATTCATGTCTCACATAAAAAATGAAACATTTCCTAGGTTAAAACTTCAGTAAACTGTCGTATTTTTGAGTAGATTTATTTATGCAAATCATTGACCAATGAAATGGTCATCTCCTTGGACATGTGGTTTTATTGACCAATGGAATAACGAAAAATGTAGGACAAAAGCAAAACCATAACGGCTACGCTGTAAAAACAAGATCTCATTTGAAACTTTAAGGCCAGTTCATTTTGTTGCATGCATAATTTACACAGGGTAGCCCCAATGTGCTTCTAGTGCCTGGTTACCTTAAAACAATATCATTCGAAACTTGCACTTTGTTGTCTTAAGGCCACTTCATTTCTGTTGCATGCTTGTTTTGTTGGTAACATGATTATAAATTGCACAAGAGTCTCTGATGTGCATTTAAATAGGCCTTTTAGTTCTTATCATATAGACATGGCTATCTACCCTTTTTCTCTGATGTCTAGTTGTGATGGTTAGCTTATATCTTCTCATTTAATATGGATGATCATTTTATTGTGTCTAATGAACTTCAGTTATTTCAAGACTGGTAGATAAATGGTCCTGAAATTCGACATCATGTCTGCTGATAGACATCAAAGCATGGTGACTAATAATGGTCAGTAAGGGCATCATTAGCTCACCTGAGCCGAAGGCTCATTGGTGAGCGGATAGTATGGCCAGGCAAAAATTCTGTGTGTGTGTGTGTGTGTGTGTGTGTTCACATTTTCAAACGTCTTCTCCTCCGGAACCGCTGGGCCGATTGTAGTCAAATTTCATGTGGAGGCTCCATGGGGTGGGGGAACGAAAGTTTGCATTTTTGGTCTAGGTCACATGACCAAGATGGCCGCCATGCCCATATATGGTAAAAACCCTTCGAAAATCTTCTCCTCCGGAACCACTGGGCCGATTTGCATGAAACTTGGCATGTAGCACCTGGGACATGGGCCCATCATAAATTGCATAAATGGTGTCCCTGGGATGACCTTGACCTATTTTACGCCAAGGTTAAATTTGGTAACATGGGCATTTGTATGGGAAAAAGTAGAAATGTCTGATATCTTGCAAACTGTTACAAATAATGCCACTAAACCATATATATTCTTATTCCTTATGATGAGGCGCATTTAGTGACGTGGATTTTGGAACCCTGGGCCCCCCGGGGGGGGGGGGGGCATGCCCCACCCCCTTTTTGGCACAAAATGCTTAATATCTCCAAAACAGCTAAGATCCCGACCCATAAACCATATATATTCTTGTTCCTTATGATAAGGCGCATTCAGTGACATGGACCTTTGGACCTTTGGGTACCGGGGTTCCCCGGGGGGGGGGGGGGGGGGGGGGGGCATGCCCTACCCCTATTTTGCACAAAATGCTTAATATCTCGGAAACGGTTAAGATCCCGACCCATAAACCATATATACTCTTGTTCCTTATGATGAGGCCCATTCAGTGACATGGCATGCCCCACCCCTTTTTTTGCACAAAATGCTTAATATCTCGGAAACGGTTAAGATCTCTATCCATGAACCATATATATTCTTGTTCCTGATCATAAGGCGCATTAAGTGACATGAACCTTTGGACCCGGGGGTCCCAGGGGGGCATGCCCCACCCCCTTTTTTGCATTAAATGCTTAATATCTCGGAAACGGTTAAGATCCCCACCCATAAACCATATACACTCTTGTTCTTTATGATGAGGCGCATTCAGTGACATGGACCTTTGGACCCTGGGGTACCAGGGGTCCGGGGGGGGGGGGGGGGGGGGGCATGCCCCTCCCCCTTTTTTGCTCAAAATGCTTAATATCTCGGAAAAGGTTAAGATCCCCACCCACAAACCATATATATTCTTGTTCCTTATGATAAGGCGCATTCAGTGACATGGACCTTTGGACCCGGGGGGTCCCTGGGTGAGGGAGGGGGGCATGCCTAACCCCCTTTTTTCCACAAAATGCTTAATATCTCGGAAACGGTTAAGATCCCCACCCATAAACCATATATATTCTTGTCGCATTCAGTGTAATGGACCGTTGGACCTACGGTTCCAGTGGGGGGGGGGGGGCTGGGGGCCAACTCCCTTTATTGCATTGAATGCTTAATATCTCGGAAACAGTTGAGATCCCCACCCAGTTACACAGACCTTCGGTCCCTCTTGGCCAAAGATCACATATTAAAGTCTTTGAGGACTTCCTCAGAAAAGTCAGGTGAGCGATTCAGGACCAATGGTCCTCTGGTTTTAACCTTTGTCCTGCTGAATATTTTAATTTGCCACACCCACTACAAATTATCAACCAATCAGACTACTTGATGCAAATTATTGCAACAAATTCACAACCTGAATGACAAACAATGTAGATCCTGATCAGATGGCTTCTTCAGAGGCCATCTGATCTGGATCTACATTATTTGAAAGATAAGACATATCCGGGCTCAGCAGGACAAGGGTTAACAATTTAGAAAAAAAAATTCAGTCTTATCTAGTACTCTGACTGGTCAGCTAATCCGTACCTTGCTGAACATAACAAAACTTACCTTTGCAAACAGTGTAGATCTAGATCAGATGGCCTCTTTGTCTTCTTCAGAATCCATCTTATCAGGTTTTTGTTTGATTTGAGGTTTAAAGTCCCCGTCAACACTGTAAAGGTCATTTTGGAGACGTTGCTTCCAATTTTGTGGGACTTTTACCCGACATTGAGATGAAATGACTTCTCAAGACCTGTCGCCCAATGAAACCAATAGGGTTTATTAGCATGGACGGTCCGCCTCGCACGGCGGTTCCTGGACAAGCTTAGATCCTCTAAGCAGTTTACCAGTACTAGTGTGCGGGCCGGATTCAGCTCTGCGTGGAAGCATCATGCAGCACATATATTTCTTCAAGCCCCTATGGGCGGGGGCTTTAATCCATCTGATCAGGAGCTACACTATTTGTCATGCAGTTTGTGAATCAAATGAAAACGAGTGAGTGTTTGAGTTTTACATCTCATCAACAGCTAAAGTCATACGGAGATGGGACCTCAGTTTGAAGACTAATCCGAAAGTCTGGAGAGGCCCCGGATCGATCCTGTGACCCCTGGTTTACAAGGCGAGCAGCATAACCACCACGGAGGCTTCTGTGAATCAAACGAATACATAATATCAAATGCAGTAATTTGATTGGTGGATTGTCAGAAATGGGTGTGGCTAGGTTGATTTGTTCAGCATTTGATTTAATTTATTTTTGAGAGTTAATGTTTGCCACTAAATTTTCATTTTTTGGTATTTCTTCATTTCAGATAATAGTAAATACAGTCAACCCTCTTTATAACGACATTCGTTATAACGGCGAAACTCGTTATAACGACAATTTCAAGGGAATGAATTCTTATCTTAAGGCTTGGCCTCAATTCCGAGCAACATGGACTTCCCTCGGGTTGGAAATACCCAAATTGAATCCATAGTCATGAAAGATTCATGTAATTTAATACTCCAAGAAACAAAAGTTATCGATATTTGTTAGAATCGCCTCACCGAGGCGATTCTAACAAATGTCTATAACATCTGTTTCTTGAAGTAATGGTGTGGAAAAGACCTTTTATAACTTATCATTCTCCTAACTGGGTTTCTTCAAACGGCATATTCATTATAAAGGCACAATAATAGGGAACAAATACTGTCGTTATAACGCGGGTTCTCTGTAGTTTACAGATTTTCATTTTTTTTGTATTCTTAATTTCAGATAATAGTTTACAAGTTTGTGTGAAATCGCTTACACCAAGTGAGGCATCGTGTTGTTCACGAGACAGCGAGATGCAGTATGTGATAGCCTCCGAAAGATTTGTGATGGAGAATATACGGTTCCAGAATTCCTACCTAAAAACGTTGATTTCACAACATATGCATGATTATAAAGGTAACCATTTGATTTTGTTTGTTTGTTTTGAGGTTTAACCTCCCTGTCAACACTGTAAAGGTCATTTTGGAGACTTTGCATCCAATTTTGTGGGACTTTTACCTTACATTTTGAATTCTGGTCATTTTGGAGACCTTGCATCTAATTTTGTGGGACTTTTACCTGACATTTTGAAGAAATGGTATCTCAGACCTTTCTAACACCCAATCGAACCGGTAGGGTTAAAGGGATGATCTGAATCATACCACTTTTTCCCTGGGTAGGCTTAGACCTTCTAAGCTATTAACCCTTAAGCTGTCGAGAAAAACTGCATTTGAAAATGTCATCTGCTTATGTTGTCTGCTTTTTTTTTTCGCAAACTTTTTAAAAATATTGTTTCATACTGGCAAACAGTGTGGGCCCAGAATGGGTACACCTTCAGGGGAGGCAACTCCTGCAAAAGTTTTTGTGAGGAGCAAATTCTTTCCTTTAAGAGTAGACCCCTTTTTCCGTGGGCCAGAGTTGATAGAACAGGAAGTTCCGAAAGTTGTCTCCCTTTGAAAAATGGCGGAAAAATCTGCTGGGTGTTCCCTTTCCCCTTAATGATGCAGTATTTTTACAACAGCTGTTTCATATACTGAACATCCTCCCCTGCTTACTGGGGCATCCGTTTTAAACATTGATTTGAAACAATGAAACTAGTACATGTATTAACCCTTGTACTGCTGAATATTTTTTATCTGCCACACCCACTGCCGATTATCAACCAATCAGATTACTTGATGCAAATTATTGCAACAAATTCACAATCTGAATGGCAAACAATAAAGATCCTGATCAGATGGCTTCGTCAGAAGCCATCTGATCTGGATCTTCATTGTTTGGAAAATAAGGCATATCCGGGCTCAGCAGGACAAGGGTTAATACACATGCTCTTATAAACTCATACCAATACTATTTCAGGGTTGGAAAACTTTTCAAGATTCTACTCATCCTGAATGACCATGCAAGGGCATTTAGATTTTTGTAAAATTCATTGGGACTAGACAAAATCCTTACTCGTCCTCCAAAATTTTTACTCATCATGGCGAGTGGAAGAGTGGAATTTTCCAACACTATTTTGGGGTTGATATGTTTGTCATTTGACACAGAGTTACTAAGCACAGAAGCTTTTCTGTGCTGATGTCCATGTATCTATCTCTGATTTGTTGCAAAAACCTTAGGTAACGGTTATTTAAAGAAAATAGACATGTTATTCTTATTGCTGTGAGGTGAGGTCAGAGTGTTGGGTAAGAGTGTTATCTATTGAGTGTTGGATTTGGCAAACAGTATAGACCTAGATCAGATGCTGCAGAATGTGGAGTCTGATCAGGGTCTACAGGGTTTGCTTCCAGTACAGGAATGTAAGAGTTAAGCAAAATCTGAACATTTCTAGGACTTATTTATGTGGGATTTAATATCGAAAACACACTCCGCCCATCAGGGCTTGAAGAAATATATGGGCTGCATGATGCTTCCACGCAGAACTGAAACCGACCCGCACACGAGTACTGGTAAACCACTTAGAGGATCTAAGCCTGCCTAGGCAAAGCGGTACAAGTCGGCCCGTCCATGCTTATAAACCCTATTGGTTTCATTGGGCGGCAGGGCTTGAGATGTCATTTCATGTCAATGTTGGGTAAAATTCCCACAAAATTGGAAGCAATGTCTCCAAAATGACCTTTACAGTGTTGACAGGGACGTTAAACTTCAAATCAAACAAAACCTTTAACCCATTTTGTACCAAATGTAATCTTCCTCCTTATAATTTTTATATAGAGCGGAAGTCCATTTCAAAATTTGTGTTTTCTTCAAATTTTATTTTGAAAATGGCTGAACTTTTTGCAAACAGTGTAGGCCCTGATCGGACACCGCATTCTGCGGCGTCTGATCTGGGCCTGTACTGTTTGCTACAGTACCCGTTTTGGGGTTTCCGGTACAAAATGGGTTAAAATTACAGAGAGCGCAGTTTCTGTTGCTTCGCTAAAACTGCTGAAACTTCGAAGTACTAAGGGATACCCTAGTAAAACTGCTGAGTTTTTATGCATCCTCTAAGGCATTTGATACGGGCCTCCGTGGCCTAGTGGTTAAGAGCGCTGACTCTTGATCATTAGGTCTCTCACCGCTCTGGTTCGAGCCTCGCTCCGGTCACATGTGAGACGCCAAGTTCTGCAATGGAAGGTCAGGTGGTTTTTCTCCGGGTACTCCGGTTTTCGTCCACCTCTGATTAACGATCGGCTCGATATGAGTGAAATAATCTTGAAAGGGCCGTAAAACCCAACCCCCCCCCCCCCCCAAAAAAAAAAGGCATTTGATATCGTCATCATCAACAGATTTTTCACTAACGTGCAGGTACAGGGGCATCGTCCACATAAGTGGGCTCCCTTCCAGAAGGTAGCTGGCTTGCTGCACACATGGCAGATCTTACTCCAGGCTTGTCTATCATGAGGATCGATAGCAGAGAGCTTCCATTCTCTGCAATCCTTTTCTGTCAGCTGCTTCCAGGTCATCTTGGGCCTCCCAGGCCCCCACTTTCCACCTACCTGTATGTCACAGGCAGTCTTGAATGCACCGTTGGAGCGTTCCACATGTCCATACCAGCGGAGCGTTCTCTCTTTCAGGATGAGGTCCAGGTCCTCAATGCCAAGACGCTCAAGTAACTCACTGCACCTGATGGTGACAGCATACTGTGGCTTGACGTTGCATATCTGTCTGATCATTGCCCTGTCATTCCGCTGAAGACGTTGGAGGTTTGGCTTTCAACGGCCAATTTATATGTATAAATAAAAAAAAATGTTAATGTCAAAATGTCCTGTTCATAAAATTGATGAACTCTAAATTTAATTATAGGCGTGCGACCTGTAGATTTAAAAGAAGATGATCAAAGCATAGCTCGTATTTTGATAATATGATACGACAAATTATGAACATATTAAAATTTATTGGACCAAGAACAGTTGAAAAGTCGCTTTAAGGAGAATGGTTAAAGCCAGCATATTTTCTACCAAGGGACACAACTTTCAGAATTTCCTGGTTGCTTTTCTGTGAATTATGTCCCACTAAAAAGAGGTCTACTCACAGAGAAAAGAATTTGCTCCTTAAGGAGCAAATTCTTTTCTCTGTAAGTAGACGCTTATTGATAAGGAAGACAAAAAATGTTTTTGAAAGAGTTGTCGCGTCAGAAAATGTTTCCGTTCCCCGTAACGGGCACACAGAGGATGACAAAACAGTTTCAACATGAATGTGATACGGATGAAGGTTGTACTGTTCTAATAAAGTACATTGCAGGTTGCAAAATTTTGATGCATACAAATTCAAATCGGCCCCCGCCCATCGGGGCTTGAAGAAATAGATGGACTGCATGATGTGTCCATGCAGAGCTGAAACCGACCGCACATGAGTACTGGTAAACTGCTTAGAGGATCTAAGCCTACCCAGGCAAAGTAGTGTGAGTCCATGCTTATAAAGCCTATTGGTTTCATTGGGCAACAGGGCTTGAGATGTCATTTTATCTCAATGTCGGGTAAAAGTCCCACAAAATTGGAAGCAACGTCTCCAAAATGACCTATACAGTGTTGATGGGGACATAAAACACGAAATCAATCAATCAGTACCAGTTCAAATAGCTTCCTGCTCAGTGTGCATAATTTTTGTTGTGCCTGCTTTAACCCTTTTGTACCAAATGGAATCTTCCTCCTTATATATACCAGAAGTCAAATTCAAAATTTAGGGGTGTCAGGTTGTGTGGTTTTTTTTTTTTTAATTTTTTTTGGAAAATGGCTGAACTTTTTGCAAACACTGTAGGCCCTGGGGCCTCTTTCAAAGAAACAAATCGTACGATCCTTCGTACGATTATCATACGACGATCTTACGATTTTCTTACGATTCTCGTACGAGGCTTTCACAAAAAAATCGTACGACTGTCTTAGGATAAATCGTAGATTTTAGTCCTACGATCGATCTTACCTGGGCAGGCTTAGGTCTTCTTAGCGGTTTACCAGTACTCGTGTGCGACCGGTTTCAGCTCTGCGTGGAATGACCATGTAGCCCATTCTATTTTTCCAATTCCCGATGGCCGAAGACCCTTGCCATTTTAGCTTACGATGTCGATTAATTTTGCACAACTTATTACTTCTTACTTTTTCATTTTCAAGAATTTGAGAAACCCCACAGGCTGGTAATTTCAATTTAGTTTGAGCAAGTATCGCTTTATTCCTGAAATTTAAGCATCTAAATAGTATTTATTATTGACTGGTTCGTGTTTTTCGACGCGTCAGCACAACGTAGACTCGAGAAGGATAGACTCAACCCAATAGAGCGTTTAAGTACGTTTTTATTTAAACTTATTGTCTATCACTTGTTGTCTGACAGCTCTGCCAGTACCAATTACTGTTATCATTATCGCCATCGCCATCATTATCATCCATGTTCAAAAATTATATTCGAATCCACATCTAATGGAGACACGCAGTGGCAATTGTGATCAAAATGCATTTCAGCGGTGAATAATGAAAACTTCCCCAAATTTTGTCGTCACATCTGAAGAGTGACATCCACATGTCATCTAATATTTTCACAACCCAGCGTGTACGCCGACAACAAGAATTGTATAGTCTTTCAAAACACAGTGAGACGTGACTGCACTTTTAATTTTGGACTAGTCCGTGTTTTAGGTAAGTCGCCTTCAGTTGGGATTTTTCATTGGCAGAAATAGTTTTACTGAGATTCGTACTGCATCATACTAGTCACTTGCCAACGACTTCTACATAATGACATTATCAACAAACTTATTTATAATTTTAAAATCCTGTGAAAAAAAGAAATCCGAAACCTGTCTTCCCCTAAAACATGGAGCAGTCTTGCCACGCTTGAACATTGAACTCTCAGAGGTCGTTGTTAAACTATACCGCTGTTGAGGTCTTGTTCCTGCAGCGGTTACTGGGATTAATAACCATGGCTTTATGTCATCCATTTCAAATATCTCTCACTTTTATGGCTATAGCTTGCGACACACTTGAAAAACACATTGAAACAGAGGATAATAAAATGCAATGCAAATCTGCAGCTTCTCGTGGCATAGAAGCGTAGAGCAGTTGTTAGATGTATAATTGGCGAGATTGCATGCCCTCTTTTGGTGGAGTGTTGTAGCTCACCTGATTTTGTTGTGCAATGTACTCTCGGCCTGTATTGCTTTTACTCTTCGAATTTTTAGTTGGGAAAGTTATATTATCTTTCACTTTCATGGCTGTAGCCCGTGAAACACTTGAAATACAGAGGATATTGAAATACCATGCAAATCTGTAACGTCTCGTTGGAAGCAGCCAGTGTCGGAGAACCGTAGAGCGGTTGTAAGTTGTATAATTGGTGAAACTGCATGTCCTCTGCTGGTGGGGTGTTGCAGCCCATCTGTTATTATCTCTATCAGATCTAAAATACACTCTGCTTAATCTGTACCCTAAGATCAATTCATCGGCACTTAAACGATCGATTGGGTTGAGTGTATCCTTGAGCAATATAATTTATTCTTCTTGCAACAAGAACAGCGGCCATTATTTCAGAATGTCAGGAACAAACAATGCCTTTGTGTTAAGAGGAAAAAAAAACAACTGATTACCTCTCTTACGATTAATGTTTCCGCTCTACGAAAATCGTAAGATTCTCGTTGAGCAGAAACATGCTTGAAAATGGTGGTAGGTCTATTGTTTTTAATATATCTAGAGTAAAACTAAATATTTTACTAAGAAAATCGGTACGAGTATTGTTGAATAAATGTTAATAATTGCGCGAATATTGAAAATTAAATTTGTGAATATTTGGATTCTACAGCGATAAAATCGTAAATTCTACGAGTGGTCTAAAGTGATCGTGGATTTCGTCGTAAATGACACGATACGATAACTTTTTTGAAACCGGATTTTTTTCTTGAAAGTCATTTTTGGTCGTACGATTCTCGTACGACCACGATACGATGAAAATCAGTCGTACGACCTTTTTTGAAAGAGGCCCCTGATCAGACGCCGGGTTCTGCGGCGTCAGATCTGGGCCTGCACTGTCTGCCAGGGTACCCATTTTTGGGGGTTTCCGGTATAAAAAGGGTTAAGCATGGACTGATATAATAGTCTGGTTTTCCGAGCGTTGGCATCCGTCAACATTTGTGACAACTTTTATTACAAAAATAAAAAATCAGTTTGTCATCTGTTTAGGAATTTCTGTAGCAACTGAAGGGTTATAAACGTATCATTTCACCATCATTGCTGGTTATCAGGTTTTCCAGTTTATGCGTAACCATTGATTTAAGCATCAGATGAGTCATTGGTCTTCTGACAAAGATAATTATGCGTAGCATGTCATCTGTGTGGCTCAGTAGCCCAGTCGGAACAGCGTCTGTGAGACTCCCTTGGTTCGAGTCCCGGTCAAGCCATGTTCTTTTTCCTTCCATGTGACACATACGTCTCTCCGTAATCATGTGAAAACTCACAACCAGCGGATTGCATTTTCAATGTTTTTTTATGTTTTTTCAGAGAAAATAGTGATTGACATTACCCAGAACATGATTCACAAGCATAATTTTCTCTGGAAAGTAAGAGAAAAAGTCTGTCCACGAGGCGATTCACATGTAATGTCAGGCCTTATTTTCTCGGAAAAATAAGTTAATAATATTTAAAATGATATCAGCAAATGTTGTGATTGGCAGTTTTAGGGTTAACACGGATTTGACCCATAAAATGCCAATCATGGCAATTGTCGTCTGCTTTGCCGTCTGCCGGTTATCTTAAAAGGCATATTTTTTGCAAACTGTGGATCCAGATCAGACTGCTCCTGTAGGAGCAGTCTGATCTGGACCCACACTGTTTGCCTGTGTGCAAAAATATTTCTAAAAAATTGCAAGAAAATTCAGCAGACGACATACCGGTAAGCAGACGACATTTTGAGGTGTAGTTTTTCTCGGCAGCTTAAGGGTTAATACTTTATTTGGAATCATCGAGTTCCCTTTTCATAATTTAATCAGTACAAATATTTTATGAATGGCATTATCATGACTATTGGCCCCTGAATGCAATGTTTGAAAATCCTTATCAAAATAATTACATCAGCGCTGAACTTAGACCAAATCCTTTCATAATTTATGAATGAATAATCTCATCTTTAGAATATCTCAACTTAATACCCATGAAATACCATTTGCTGTCCCTATTTGCGTTGCGGTATTTTTATCACCACGACTGCTTTGTCGTTCATTGAAACACGAGTCATCGAAAATGAAGAGGTGTTTGAATGTGAAAGTGACTGTGGCGTAAAAAGATTAGAAAAATCGGGCCATGGCACAAAAGAAACACCTATTGCAATTGACGTTTGTTTATTACCATAATGAGCCAAAAAAGTTTAACCCTTGTTTGTTTGTTTAATTTGAAGTTTTACATCCCCGTCAACACTGTAAAGGTCATTTTGGAGACGTTGCTTCCAATTTTGTGGGACTTTTACCCGACATTGGGATGAACAGACATCTCATGACCTGCCGTCTTGACCTGCTGAATATTTAAATATGCCACACCCACTACTGAATATCAACCAATCAGATTACTTGATGCAAATTATTGAAACAAATTCAGAAACTGAATGACAAACAATGAAGATCCAGATCAAATGGCTTCTTCAGAAGCCATCTGATCTGGATCTACATTGTTTGAAAGATAAGGCATATCCGGGCTCAGCAGGCCAAGGGTTAAGTTATTCTTTAGATTTGAATGCCTGGTTTTATGATCAAATGGTGAATAGTGTAGACCTTGATCAGACTACTCCTGAAGGAATGTGTGGGGTGGGGGGTGCTGTTTCCTTCTAATGCCCCATGTCTTGGGAGACAGCTTGTGGGCTTGAAATGGACAGTTGCTTGAGAACTTGGCCATTGATCCACATTACTGTTGTGGTGGTGGGTGGGTGTCGGGGTGGATCTCACAAAGTACTTGTAAACCGCCTGAGGGTCTAAACCTGTCCAGGCACCATGAAAGTAACATGACCTTAGTGGTTGACTGGGCCATAAAATAACAATATAAGAACTGAACAGGCACTGAGTCTGTTTTTTTTTTGCTCTTTAAATTCCTGGTCTTTCAGCGAAAAATGCAGACCCTGAGCTGTGTCTACACTGCTTACGAATGCCCCTTTTTGGGACCCAAGGCATATTGGTTTACCAGTTCAATATTACCCTTTTTGTTCCAAATGGAATCTTCCACCTTATATATAGCACAAGTCCATTTAAAAATTTAGGGTTGTCAGTTTGTGTTCTGTCAAAAAATTCATTTGCAAAATGGCTGGATTTTTTTTTACAAACAGTGTAGGCCCTGATCAGATGCTGCAGAATATCTGATCTGGGCCTGCATTGTTTGCCAATTACCCATTTTGGGGTTTCTGTTACAAAAGAGGTTAACTGTTATCCTGTTGAATAAATTAATTTAGCCACACCCATGTCTGACTATTAGCCAATCAAATTAATATGTATTCATTCAATTCACAAATGGAATGACAAAGTAGATCCTTATCTGCTGTCTTCTTTAGACAAAATGACCTAAATAGTGTTAGCGGGGGTGTAAAACCTTAACACACATGAACAAACAAATAAAATCATACTGAAGCCCTTAACCCTTCTCTTGCTGAATATTCAGTTTGGCCACACCCATTTCTGACTTTGAACCAATCGGATTAACTGATGTAATTTATTCTTACAAAGCCATAAACTTAATGCCAAACAGTGTAGATCCTGATCAGATGGCTTCTTCAGAAGCCATCTGACTGATCAAATGGCTTCTTCAGAAGCCATCTGATCTGGATCTACACTGTTTCCAAAGATAGGGGTTTTCGTGAACAGCATGATAAGAGTTAAGCCCTAATGTTGGTTTTCTATAAATGGCTGATCTGGCTTTTTTCAGTGTATTAAAATCGCTGCGGTCTATTAAAACTCCCAACAGGAAATAATTTCTTATGTCATAATTGCGGTGTCGCTAGCTTTTATGGAGGGTGCGCAATTGAGATTTGATAGATACTCCCTTCTCTGTATTTAAAGTGGCCAAAATTACAGGCTTGCTTAATAAGAAGTGCATTTATACCACATGACTAAAGTGGTCCATTTATAACATATGGGGTATTTGAAAGTTATTAAGTTTTGTAGTTAATATATTAAACAGCAACTGCAGGGTCATGGGGTTCAGTGGGTTTAACCATTGAAGTGCCATCTGCGACATTTGCAAACACCATTTTCACGTATGTTTTTCTTATTTTTAAGAGAGAATATAAGGCTTTGCATCGCATGTACTAAGCAGACGATTTACATAAAATGCCAAGCTTAAATATTTTGTGTGAAATTTTTTTGAAAATGCTCCAAAAAATGTCCATGGATCTTAATGGTTTAAATGAAAATGTTGACTTTTTTTTTTTCTCAATAGAATCTTCTGCCTTATATAATGCAGGGGTCTGTTTCAGATTTAGGGCTGTCATTGCACAGGAACTTGTAGTTACATCAAACAACCCATAAAAACTGTAAAAGCCATGCTTGTCCTTTGGCTCGCTAACCTTATTTTCGTCTTGTTTACAATTTTTCTGGGTTGTATGATGTAACTTCAAGTTCCTATGGTCAGAGCTTTTTAAATTGAAGGAAAATTTTGCAAACAGTGAACGGCAATGTGTGTCTCCCCCCCCCCCCTGTCCTGTTTTAGTGTGTCTTGCTTATGAAATTAAGCCAGCATATGTAATTCAGTCGGATGCGCAACTGAAGGTCACAGCTTTGATTCTTGCAGGGTCGGGGTATGGTGGCCTCTGATCTGTTAGGTAACATTTCAGCCATTTTCAAGATAGATTTCCAAAAATAACACAACTTAGCCTGATCACCCCTAAATTTTGAAATGTACTCCTACAAAAGAACACTAGACCCATTTTGTACCAAATGGAATCTTCCTCTTTGTATATAGCAGGAGTCTGTTTCAAAATTTAGGGGTGACAGGTTGTGTTATCTCTTAATAAAATTTATATGGAAAATGGCTGAACTTTTTGCAAACAGTGTAGGCCTGATCAGGGGCCTCTGATCTGGGCCTACATTGTTTGCCAATTACCCATTTTGGGGTTTCCAGTACAAAATGGGTTAATAAAAAGCGAAGTTATTTTAAGGTTACAGTAAGTCATATAATTGAATTTACTGAAATAATCCTTATTTTTGTAGCATTTAATCATGATCAAAGGCTGATTAAGAGAAATTCATAAACCATAAATACTCAGAAATTTCGTTGGGTCACCCGGGCTTGTCATGGACAATTCACATGAACTGTCAAACCCTTTTTCATCACGTGAACAAGTCTGAAAATGAAGACCCCCCTATACCCCACTTTATATAGAGAAAACTGGGGTTTATATTTTTCTTATTCTTGCTCCAAGACATATGTTGTGAGTACTCGTTAGAACCGCCTCAATGAGGCGGTTCTAACGAGCACCCACAACCTATGTTTGCAGTATTTATAAGAAAAATATCACGGATTTTCATCAGAAAATGGCCATTTTGGAGATGTGCAAAATTGCACTAATTTGCATGGGTAGGTTATCGTATTGTGCTCTGCAAAATAAGAAGAAAAAAATAGATTGTAATTGGTAATTTTTTGTAGCAAATTCTCAAAAAAAATGGGTCACCTATTACCCTTCAAGGGCTAATTATGGACAATTCACATGAAATGTCAAGCTCTTTTTGTTCTACAAAATAAGAAAGAAACATTAGATAGTCATCTGCTCTGATTGCCCCCGCCCATAGGGGCTTGAAGAAATATATGGGCTGCACGATGCTTCCACACAGAGCTGAATCCGGCCCGCACACTAGTACTGGTAAACCGCTAAGAGGATCTAAGCCTGTCCAGGAACCGCGGTGCGAGGCAGACCGTCCATGCTAATAAACCCTATTGGTTTCATTGGGCGACAGGGCTTGAGATGTCATTTCATCTCAACGTCGGGTAAAAGTCCCACAAAATTGGAAGCAAAGTCTCCAAAATGACCTTTACAGTGTTGACGGGGACTTTAAACCTCAAACAAACAAAAAAACAAATCATCTGCTCTGGTATTTTGTGTAGCAGTTGATGCTGTAACTGTCCTAAAGTCACAGACTTGGTTAGTCAGCCTGTTGCAGGAAAAGTGTGGTTGGCATGTTGGACAAGTCCATTTGTCATATAAGGGGGTGATAGGCCTATTTTTTCATTTTATTCTATTTTTGACAGAAAATTCTGTTAGCAAATAGTGCAGGCCCGGATCAGACGTCTGATCTGGGCTTGCACTGTTTGCCAAGGTACCCCTTTAGGGGTTTCCGGCATGCAATGGCAGTTATAATTGACCTACTCAACATGACCTATGTTGACAGGGCCATTAAACTCCAAAACAAACAACAACAAGTACCAACGACAACAAAATATAATAAAAAGAAAGATTAAAAACTCGGCTAGAGCCTCTCTCAGAGTTGTTATGTAGTATAAGTAACAGGGTAATTCCCAGATTTTGAGGGTCACAACTGCAACAACCAACAACAACAACATAAAATATTAAGAAAGATTAAAAACTCGGCCAGAGCCTCTCGCAGCGTTGTTATGGGACTCACATTATGTTTCTGGGTGGCTGTAGTATAAATAACAGGGTACTTATTCAAATCTGAGGGTCACAACTGCAACAACCAACAACAACAAAATGAAATATTAAGAAAGATTAAAAACTCGGCTAGAGCCTCTCTCAGAGTTGTTATGGCACTCACATTATGTTTCTGGGTGGCTGTAGTATAAATAACAGGGTAATTATTCAAATCTGAGGGTCACAACTGCAACAACCAACAACAACAAAATGAAATATTAAGAAAGATTAAAAACTCGGCTAGAGCCTCTCTCAGAGTTGTTATGGCACTCACATTATGTTTCTGGGTGGCTGTAGTATAAATAACAGGGTACTTATTCAAATCTGAGGGTCACAACTGCATCAACCAACAACAACAAAATAAAATATTAAGAAAGATTAAAAACTCGGCTAGAGCCTCTCTCAGAGTTGTTATGGCACTCACATTATGTTCCTGGGTGGCTGTAGTATAAATATCAGGGTAATTATTCAAATCTGAGGGTCACAACTGCAAGAACCAACAACAACAAAATAAAATATTAAGAAAGATTAAAAACTCGGACAGAGCCTCTCTCAGAGTTATTATGGTAACTCAGATTATGTTTCTGGGTGGCTGTAGTATAAATATCAGGGTAATTATTCAAATCTGAGAGTCACAACTGCAACAACCAACAACAACAAAATAAAATATTAAGAAAGATTAAAAACTCGGCTAGAGCCTCTCTCAGAGTTATTATGGTAACTCAGATTATGTTTCTGGGTGGCTGTAGTATAAGTAACAGGGTAATAATTGAAAAATAAGCCCCAGATTTTGAAGGTGCATTAACATTCTAGGATAAAGCATTATATCAGCTCTGTCTCGAGAAAGCCTGTCTTCTGTGTTTTGCTGCCTGGTAAGAAGCAGGTTGGCTACACAGATTAGCAAGAATCTTGAAATTCTATATATAGAAACTAGAGGTGCTACACGAACACAAAGGTGCTGATCCGACTGCGCATCCGCGCAGTCGGATCTGCACCTTTGTTGTTCACGAATGGCAAAAACCGGTTTTCTCAGGACCTGGCTAGTGTGATAATGGACAGTTTGGCAACAGTTTTCCTCTAGATATATGTTTTAATCACCAAAAGCAAAAGTGAATCTTCATAATGGTATGTGCGTACACTGAGGACACAGATCAGACTATACATCTAATTTTTATGGATACAGCTTTCCCTTTCCGCCTCAAGAAACCTTTCTGTGGCTTATGTATATATTTTTTTTGTTTTTGTTTTTGTTTTGGAGTCTAACAGCCCATTCAACACTATTTTAGATCATGTATGGTTGGTCAGTTTACCTATCCGCACTTTTCTTTGGCAGGGGTTTTTGAAAGTTGATACTTGTATCAAGTTTATATGTCATCGCATTTCTACTTCCGGTACTGGACCGCGTTACTACACTTCCGCTGTTCGTTCGCTGCATAAAATAGTCCAAATTAAGCACTTGCCTCATTTCCTTTTCCAGCGCATTGATTTCTTAACATTTGCGTGGAAGACGGTCTTGATTCCACAGGTGTTCCTTCCCTTTCACCCCTCAGTTGCGGAACTGGACTTTTCCAGCTTTGATACTCGGTGTATCCTTTTATATCAAAACGGACTTGATTCCACAGGTGTTCCTTCCCTTTCACCCCTCGGTTTCCGAACTGGACATTAGCCCATATATAACTAGCGTCACTTTGTGTGGTATGTAATTATTGTAGGCCCATATCAAAAGCAGCACAACTTGGCGTCTGATCTGAGTCTGCATTGATTGCTAAAAAAACATATATTCTTGCAAAACCTACCTTTAAGAAAACAAATCTTGACAATCCTGTTCCGAACTTATTTGTTGGAAGATTCCATTGCCATATATTGGTTAAGCAAACTCAGAAGCCACTGATCAGACACCTCATTCTGTGACCTCGAATCAGACCCTTCAGTGTTATAAAAGGAAGCTTTGCATTTTTTGGGTGCATATGCACTCGTTTTATAGACACTTGGGAAGACGAATCTAAGTCGAAGCGTCTCCACTGTTTAAAATAGAGAAATTAAAGGGCTCTGCTGTAACGTCTCCGAAAGCAATGTACACTTCATTTTTGGAGACCCATGACTCGCCGAAAGAAAGCAATAGGTTTTAAAGTTCACTCCCGTCCAGTGCTCCAGATAAACAGCGTATTTGCGTAAATACTCAATTAATCAAAGTGCTGAGAGAACTTGTGGATCGATCGTCTCTGAATGTAAGTTTGGAGAATAGTCATGAACTGAGAATCGGACTGTTAGTTTAAGCAGGTACATTAGATCTGATCGGACACCTCATTATGTGGCGTCTGATTATGAAGGTTCTGTTTGCCAATGGCCAAATGTACGAGCACAGTCCCACCGCCCCCGCCCATCAGGGCTTGAAGAAAAAGACGGACTGCAAGATACTTCCACGCCGAGCTGAAATCGACCGCACACAAGTACTGGTAAACCGCTTAGAGGATCTAAGCCTGCCCAGGCAAAGTGGTACGAATCGGACCGTCTATGCCACAAGCCTATTTGGTTTCATTGCGCGACAGGCTTGATAATTATGTCATTTCATTTTAGTGTTGGGTAAAAGTCTCACAAAATTGGAAGCAACGTCTCTAAATGACCTAGTCAGTGTTGACGGGGATGTTAAACCTCAAAACAAGCAAACAAACATACAAACAAACAAACAAGCACAGTCCAGAATTTTCTTCTGACGTTCCGCTCTGACATCTTAGGGGTGCTATCAATAACCAATACCTGGATTTTGTTAGGGTCGGCGCCAGTCAGATGGTCAGTGATTGTCACGAGGACAATAACAAGCAACAGGAATTTTTTTCTTAGTCGAACCTGGTTAAACTCCTTTACAACCTTGTCAAAAAGATACTTAGAGAACTGTTTAATCTACCACTACCATTTTATCATGGTGAATATACCTCATAAATCAACTTTCCTCAGTACTTTCAGTACTTTGATTACGTAAGCAGTTAGCCTGAACAATGCATTCTTTCGCCAGAGACTTGACAACTGCTCTTCTTGGATCAGCGAAAGGGGGAGATTGACCGTAGGAAAGATTTCATGATCAATCTCCATGAAAGAATGTTGCTGACCCAAAGTGTGGCTTATAGTACTCAGGCAAGGCTCAGATCAGTCTGTGCTGATATGCGGACTGATCTGAGTCTGCCCTGAGTAGATACAAATTCAAATTCCACTTGTTGCAACTCATTGACTGTTTTGATAACTGCTCATCATGTGAACAGGTCCGTAAAATGAAGACCCCCCCTATACCCCACTTTATATAGAGAACACTGGGGTATACGGGGGTATACATTATTATCCCCACGCTTTTCAAAGAAAAAGTGGGGATATTGTAATGGTCTTCGTCGTCCGTACGTCTGTCCGTCCGTCATACCGGATAACTCCTCCTAGACGGTTATAGATAGAAACTTGAAACTTTGGGAACTGATAGATCTTTGGTCTGGGGAGTGCATGACACTTTCGGAATTTTGATCACACCCCTACGGGTGGGCCCAGGGGGTGGGGCCCGCGGGGGTCGAAAATAAAAATTTCCAGAACATGGTCGTGTAATATATCAAAGCGAACGACATGATGAGTACAAAACATTACAACCAAAATTTGACCCCTGGGATCAATTTTGAGGTCACCAGAGGTCGAAAACTGATTTTGACCCCTTTACCGGAT
The DNA here is from genome assembly GCA_963580285.1 of Lucinisca nassula. Lineage (NCBI taxonomy): Eukaryota > Metazoa > Mollusca > Bivalvia > Lucinida > Lucinidae > Lucinisca > Lucinisca nassula. Next base: position 39,416,918 of record OY757024.1, on the reverse strand, counting down.
AACTCCTCCTAGACGGTTATAGACAGACACTTGAAACTTTGGGAACTGATAAATCTTTGGTCTGGGGAGTGCATGACACTTTCGGAATTTTGATCACACCCCTACGGGTGGGCCCAGGGGGGGGGGGGGGGGTCGAAAATAAAAATTTCCAGAACATGGTCGTGTAATATATCAAAGCGAACGACATGATGAGTACAAAACATTACAACCAAAATTTGACCCCTGGGATCAATTTTGAGGTCACCAGAGGTCAAAAACTGATTTGGACCCCTTTACCGGATAACTCCTCCTAGACGGTTAGACAGAAACTTGAAACTTTGGGAACTGATAAATCTTTGGTCTGGGGAGTGCATGACACTTTCGGAATTTTGATCACACCCCTACGGGTGGGCCCAGGGGGGGGGGGGGGGGGGGTCAAAAATGAAAATTTCCAGAACATGGTTGTGTAATATATCAAAGCGAACGGCATGATGAGTAGAAAACATTACAACCAAAATTTGACCCCTGGGGTCAATTTTGAGGTCACCAGAGTTCAAAAACTGATTTTGACCCCTTTACCCCCATACATTACTGTTACCGGATAACTCCTCCTAGACCGTTATAGATAGAAACTTGAAACTTCGAGATCTGATAAAACTTTGGTCTGGTGAGTGCATAACACTTTTGGAATTTTTATCCTACCCCTGGGAGTGGGGCCAGGGGTGGGGCACCTTGGGGATAAAAAATCAAAGTTTTCAGAACATGGTCGTGTAGCATATTAAATCGAACGGCATGATGAGTAGAATACATCACAATCATAATTTTATCCCACGGGTCAAACACCGGTAGGTGATGGCCCAGGAGGTGGGGCCCGCGGGGAAGCGTGGGGATATGCGATGGCTTGCCATCGACTGCACGATTCAATGAGGCGGTTCTAACGAGCACCCACAACCTATGTTTGCAGTATTTATAAGAAAAAATATCGCGGATTTTCTTCAGAAAAATGACCATTTTGGAGTTGAGAAAAAATTCACTATGTCACACGGGTGTGTTATTGTAATGTACATAAAATTCTAGAACAAGGAAAACAATTTGATTTTTAAAAATATTTGTCTTAGTAAATGAGGCTTGACATTACATGTGAATCGTCAAACCCTATATTGAAAGGTTCACTTTGAAAATGATGTCTGCTACATGTATGCACGTTTAATATCAGACAACTGGCACGGCTTGTTTTATTTTCCTGTTGTTTTTGGTTTTACTACCTTTGCTTAACACTTGACCTGCTGAATATTTCAATATGCCACACCCACTACCGATTATCAACCAATCAAATTACAAGATGTAATTTATTGCTACAAATTCACAAACTGAATGGCAAACAATGTAGATCCTGATCAGATGGCTTCTTCCGAAGCCATCTGATCTGGATCTGCATTGTTTGACAGATAAGACGTATCTGGGCTCAGCAGGACAAGGGTTAAAATATTAATCGCAGGTGGGGCAAAAACTGGCGTACACAAAGAAAAATCGCTAATAATGGCTGTTGCAGACAACACCTTATTTGAAATTCCTGCTTTTAGAGAAAATCAAGATTATCATTTCATGTGACCAGTTTCAAGCCCTGTTTCTCTGAAAATTAAGGGAAACAAGAAATATCTTTAAAAAAGATATGCGGCGTAGATTTAATTGGAAGGTTGTTTAGAAACCAGTGCTTCAGCTGAAGTGCACGACTCGCCGGATGCTTTTAGCTTTATGAGTGTTACCACATATGGGTATGGCGGCCATTTTGGTCATGTGACCTGGACCTAAAACGGTTCCCCCAACAAATGCGCCTTATCGTAAGGAGCAAAAATATATCTAATACTTTAGTACTGTTTTCTTTATTTGCAAGATAAAATGAATTCTCACTTTTCCAATACAAAAGCATATGTGTCAAAGTTTGACCTAGGCACAAAGAAGGTCAAGGTCAACCCAGGGTCACCATTTTAGCAATTTATGATGGGCCTACGTCCCAGATGTTATTTATCAAGTTTCGTGGAAATCTGCCAAGTGGTTCTGGAGAAGACTATTTTGAAGGGTTTTTACCATATATGGCTTGGCGGCCATTTTGGTCATGTGACCTGGACCCCATGAGCAAATTTTGGTTTCCTCCATCCCATAGAGGCTCCATATGAAATTTGACCTTAATCGGCCCAAAGCTAGGTTTCCGAGGAGAAGCAGTTCGAAAATTTTCACATTTTTCGCCTCGGCGAGGCTATACTAAATGGAATGTAATATTTCGCAAGTTCATTGGTTAGACCTCATTGATACTATCAGTATGCCAAAAATTGTTTAAATATTCCAAGCGGTTAAGTCACTATCACCAATTTTCACAAACGGGTTACGGACGGACAGACAGACAAACCATATATGGCTTGGCGGCCATTTGGGTCATGTGACCTGGACCCCATGAGCAAATTTTGGTTTCCCCCTTCCCATAGAGGCTCCATATGAAATTTGACTTCAATCGGCCCAACGGTTTCCGAGGAGAAGCAGTTCGAAAATTTTCACATTTTTCGCCTCGGCGAGGCTATACTAAATTGAATGTAATATTTCGTAATGTCATTGGTTAGATCTCATTGATATCTATCAGTATGCCAAAAATTGTTTAAATATTCCAAGCGGTTAAGTCACTATCACCAATTTTCACAAACGGGTTACGGACGGACAGACAGATTGACAGAATGACACGGTGATTTTAGGGCACTCTTAGAAAATCAACCGACTTCAGTCGGTCGCTTTTTCTGCGGGTCGTGCAATATGAGCTACAATAGTGACAGCAACAATTGTCTAGCTATGAACTGGTTTACTGTATTCAAACAATTCAGATGTCACGCGAGGAAAAATAGCTTTGCGGAGGGCGGTGTCTCGCCTGTTTGAGCTAAGGTCAGTGTAAAAGGTCAAGGTTAAAAACGTGTGTGTGTGTGTGTGTGAATTCGGGTTTAACGTCGCTTTCAACAATTTTTCAGTCATATCACAACGGTGTCTGGTTGCGACAGGGAGCTCAATGCTCACGTTTATAGTGCTGCCTCACTGAAGTATCATGTCCCAGACACATTACATGATACCACACCCAGTCACATTATCCTGACACTGGATCGACCAGTCCTAGCTCTACCCCGTAAATCTGAGTGCCAAACGAGGAGCAGCTAGTACCATTTTTAACGACTTTGGTATGTCGCGGCTCGGGATCGAACCCGAGACCTCCCGTTCCCCGGAGCGGACACTCTACCAACTGAGCTATCGGGGCCGGTCAGGTTAAAAACATGACCTCATTTCAAGAGCATATGATCTCAAGTATATGCACACCAAATAAGAAAACGTTATTATTTACTGTTTTTAAACACAAATTCTAGGGTTAACATTTAGGGTTGTCGCTATGGTGAACGTAAACGCATAGGCGGACGAACAAACGGACGAGCAGACAAACGGACGGAAACTTGATCTTATGTGCACCTAATTAAAACTCAAATTGTACTTATTCCTTTTCAGAATTTATGTAACATTAATGATATTCGAAAATGTCCATTTTGTGTTAAAATGGGGGACATAAAGTATGCTGAAGACAAATGATACACTGCAACTTTTATTTAGCATATATTGTAAATTAAACATCTGTCAATTTGTAATGCGATTATTACATGTTTTTGTCATGCTATATCTCTTTATTGGTTTCATTGGGCAACAGGGCTTGAGGTGTCATTTCATCTCAATGTCGGGTAAAAGTCCCACAAACTTGGAAGCAACGTCTCCAAAATGACCTACACAGTGTTGATGGGAACGTTAAACCTCAAATTAAACAAACAATTCCTTTCGCAGAAAATTCTTCCTTTCCCGAAAGGAACCTTCCCTTCGCGAAATGGTTCCTTTCGCTATATAGACCAACCACGTGAAATTAGGTCAAAATAGCTATTCACCGCAGCAGTTACAGAATTCACTAGAAACACAATTATACATATGACGTATGGTCATCAAAGGACAAGACGGTGAGCAAGCCGAAACTGTATATATTTTTCATTCATGTCTCACATAAAAAACGAAACATTTCCTAGGTTAAAACTTCAGTAAACTGTCGTATTTTTGAGTAGATTTATTTATGCAAATCATTGACCAATGAAATGGACATCTCCTTGGACATGTGGTTTTATTGACCAATGGAATAACGAAAAATGTAGGACAAAAGCAAAACTATAACGGCTACGCCGTAAAAATGAAAATGTCATCTGCTAGTAATGATTTCTGCTTTTGCCCATTTTGTACCGGAAACCCCAAAGCCGGTAATTGGCAGACACTACAGTGCAGGCCCAGATCAGATGCCGCAGTCTGCGGCATTTGATCTGCGCCTACATTGTTTACAAAAAGTTCAGCCATTTTCCAAATGAATTTTTATGAAATCTCAAACCGACACCCCTAAATTTTAAAATGGACTTGTGCTAATCTAAGGTGGAAGATTCCATTTGGTACAAATTGGATAATATGGTCCAAATACCATGGCCTCTGTTGGTCACAGACTTAAAATTTTAAATGTCATCTTTTGAAAGTTCATTTGTCCTGCATATAGATTTTGATAAATGTTATAAGCCACAAAATTTTTACTCCTGAGGCACTAGCCATGACTAGACACAATTTGAGTTGTTCTTCAATATTGATGTGCAATTTTAAGCTTCTGTTTTTTACATCCCAGTCAACACTATTTTGTCAACACCATTTAGGTCGTTTTGGATTTTAAGCACATGGTCAAATGGATGCATATCTGATGCTGGCCGATCTGCTAATCATGCAGACAATATTCCTCATGGCGATTGGTCATAAAAATATTTCCTGCAGTCTCCCTGGAAATGTTGTTAGGTTAATTGACTAGCTCAATATGACCTTAATATTTTTAACTGGGCCATCAAGCAGCAACTGCCAGGTCTGTCCATTCTTTTCAACCCTTAAGATGCCAAAAAAAAAACCTACATATGAAAATGTCGTCTGCTTATGTAATCTGCTATTAAAATATTTTTTGCGAACTTTTTAAAAAATATTTTTGCGTACAGGCAAACAGTGTGGTCCCGATTCAGACTGCTCCTAGAGGAGAGTCTTGTTCTGGTCCACACTGTTTCCAAAAATGACTTTTAAAGTAAGCAGCAGACGTCAAAGCAGATGACAATTGTCCTGATTGGCATTTTATGGGATAAGGGAAATTAAGATCTTGTACATCATGTACATGTGTTGAAGAAATAGATGGGCTGCATGATGCTTCCACGCAGAGCTGAAATCCAACAGCACACGAGTACTGGTAAACCGCTTAGAGGATCTAAACCTGCCCAGGCAATGCGGTGCGAGTCGGCCCGTCCATCCTTATAACCCTATTGGTTTCATTAGGCGGCAGGGCTTGAGATGTCATTTCATCTCAATGTCGGGTAAAAGTCCCGCAAAATTGGGAGTAACCTCTCCAAAATGACCTATACAGTGTTTACAGGGACGATAAACCTCAAACGAACAAACAAACAAAGACTTAAAGTAAGCAGCAGACGTCAAAGCAGATGACAATTGTTGTGATTGGCATTTTATGGGTTAAGGGAAATTAAATTAATATCATGTACATCATGTACTTTATTTAGCTTTACTGGTGCAACAAATACATGCATTAGAGTCGGAAAAAACCAACAGGACACCCTGTAAGCTGATGAGAAATTCGACTTCAAAATCTTTTGGTGACTCATGTCTATAATATAAACTTTATGCCCTGTGCTTGAACAATTAAAATAGCCTCAGAAATAAGTGGGCAGGTATTAAAAATCTTTAGCCTAAAGAGCTAAGCGAAATTGCGATGACATACTGTAATTTTTCTTAGTATTTTTCAAAAGAAAAGAGAAAACCAGCAGGCTTGACATTTCCTGTGAACGGTCTGATTCATGTGAAACATGAAATGAGAAATTTGTTGGAGAAATTTGTGTGCAAAATGTCATCTGCTTGAGTTTTGATTGGTGCTTTTAGGATCACTAAAATGGTCACTGACGCAAATATTCGGAATGTGCTTTAGCAATCCCTTGCGAAAAGTGTGCATATGGCATGTGTGAAAAGTGAAGGATCAGGCGAGGCCCTCGCCACGCTTGCCCGATCTTTCACTGTTCACATACGCTGTTCACAAACATTTGATACTGGCCTAAACTAAAGTAAAGACTGTGGAATGGAGATCAGGCTACGGAAATGTGCTTTTATACTCACCGATCACACTAACACTAAGGGACAGTTTCTCGTGTGTCGTATCAGTTCAAGTAGGTCCTAAGTAAATATGGTCCATTGTAATTTAATCTGGGTCACAAGATCAAAGGTGTTTACCTTTAAATTGATCATTCGTTTTCTGTTTGTATAGCTCTCTGTCTCGTTTCGGCCACTCGACAAGTGAAAGCATAGCTTATCAAACACGAGTAACTGTAATGATCCCAAGTACTGGGACAGGTAGGCCTACGCAAAAAGTGCAGACTCAGATCAGACTGCTCCTGAAGGAGCAATCTGATCAGGATCTTCACTGTTTGCTATTCCATCTGCACCTTTTAGACCTGCTGGATCTTGAAACAAATTGTTAATATTTTAGAAGAATTACAGCAAAGTTCTCAAGGAGTCCAAATTTTTAGGGTTAATACAGTATTTACTATTATTGCTGATACATTTTGGGTCGATTGTTTGTCAGTCGACTTTTGCCCCCGCCCATCGGGGCTTGGAGAAATAGGTTGGGCTGCATGATGCTTCCATGCAGAGCTGAAACCGACCACACACACGAGTACTGGTAAACCACTGAGAAGAGGCAAAGTTGTGCGAGTCGGCCTGTCCATGCGTATAAGCCCTATTTGTTTCATTGGGCGGCAGGGATTGAGATGTCATTTCATCTAAGTGTAGAGTAAAAGTCCCACAAAATTGGAAGCAACGTCTCCAAAATGACCTAAATAGTGTTGATGGGGACGTTAAACCTCAAATCAAACAAACAATTGTCAGTCCACTGAGAGTTATTAACAGCAGTAGTTTTACTTTGCTGTTGTCCATGTGACCATCACTCAGTTGTATGAAATTTCACTATACCATAAAAATCCTAAAAATTCGGACACCTTGAGGACTTGCTGTAATTCTCCAAAAATTTTAACAAATTTGTTTCATGATCCTACAAGGAGTCCAAAAAGCGCGGACAGAATGGCAAACAGTGTAGACGCTGATCAGACTGCTCCTTCAGGAGCAGTCTGATCTGGGTCTTCATAGTTTGCTTAGGCCTGTCTCAGGCTGTCTGTTCCATTACTTAGGATCATGTGAGGTCATAGTGTTGTGTAAAGAGGGTTTCGTGTATGGGCTTATATGTTTGGGTTCGGTAAACAGTGTAAACCCAGGTCAGATGCCGCAGAAAGTGGTCTACACTGTTGGCTTAAAGTATAGCAATTTATAAAAATTATTTAATGCAATTCATTTATTCATTCACAAGCTGAATGACAGTGTAGATCCTGATCATACAATGTTTGCAAAGTAAGGGCTGTCGTGTTCTGTAGGAAAAGGGTAAATGTCCTAACAAACTTTCTCGTATTGTGAATAAAAAAGAAAAAATTTGAATGTTGAAATTATGTTTGAAGTCATTATTGTACTCTTTTGATTTTTACACTTTTTGCAAAAATTCCGTACTTGTTAATGTGTTTGTTGAAAACACTGAATAAAATTTCTGTTAAACTAATGTTTGCTGTAATGATTTATGGCGCTCGATTCAGCATAATTACATTCCATATAGGGGATTTTGAATGGACTCAATTTTGATAGGAATGCGTGTTTAAATATTGATTGATTTTAACTAATTACCAATATTTGTAAAAAGCAAATATCATTCTGTAGCTGCTTTTGTGACTAACTTACTGATGTATTGTACAAATATGACTACAGACATTACTACTGCTACATAAATTCCTGGAGCAGAAGATTATCTGATTTTTATACACCCATTTTGAAACTAGATTGCGCTGTCGATGGTGCACCATTGCAAATACCCACTTTTTCTATAACAATGCATCTGTACACTGTATAGAACAATTGAGAACCTTTTCTTGGAAATTTGACCTTTGACCTCATCCATGTGACCCCAGAGGGTCAGGTAAAAATTCTGACATCTTCATGCACATCTGCAGCCGTAAGCAATGTGTGTACCAAGTTTGGTCATCCTAGGCCAAGACATAAAAAAGTAGATGCATTCACAAGAAATGTGACAGACGGAAGGATGGATGTCCGGATGGATGGATAGACACCCCTGACGAAAAAGCGGGTATAAAAATGGTTGTATTATGTTATTTTGTCGGCGTCAATCCATCTGTCTGTCCATCCATTCGTCTGTCCATCCGTGTGGAAACTTTCTTTTCTGGATAACTCCTCCTACAGTTTTCATTGGATCAGGCTGAAACTTGGTAGATAGCAAGACTATGATGTGGAGTAGCACGTAAAGTTTCAACATTGACTGTCCACCAAATGTTTTCAGACTTATGCCGCTTTGAAAATTTCTGTAAACATTTTGTTTCCGGCCAACTCCTCCTACAATTAAGATTCAATCAAGTTGAAACTTGGTAGATAGCAAGACTATGATGTGGAGTAGCACGTAAAGTTTCAAGGTTAACTGTCCACCAAATGTTATCAGACTTATGCCGCTTTGAAAATTTCTGTAAACATTTTGTTTCCGGCCAACTCCTCCTACAATTAAGATTCAATCAAGCTGAAACTTGGTAGATAGCAAGACTATGATGTGGAGTAGCACATAGGGCTGGTTAATCGGAGCTGAAAAGATAATCGGTTATCATTCCTGTCCTTGCGATCGATAATCGATTAGTGATCACTGAAGATTTGGTCATAATTTTACCTGTCTGGCTTTGTCTGAGCGTGACTCCTACCACATACTGTACCTTTGCCATGTGTATTTGAACAGACCGGCCTGGGCAAACAGTGTAGACCCATCTTGGTCTGCACTGTTTGTCACTCATACAGCTATTTTAGGCGCAACTTTGGGTAGTAAATTGAACTTATCAAATTATTGATTGCAAGCAAACCAGTGATGATAATCATTTTTCAGGAATTTATCGATTGAAAAATCGGTTATCCGATTAATCGTGCCAGCCTTAGTAGCACGTAAAGTTTCAAGGTTAACTGTCCACCAAATGTTATCAGACTTATGCCCCTTTAAAAATTTCTGTAAACATTTTGTTTCTGGCCAACTCCTCCAACAATTAAGATTCAATCAAGTTGAAACTTTGTAGATAGTAAGACTATGATGTGGAGTAGCGCGTAAGGTTTTGAGGTTAACTGCCCACCAAATGTTAGCAGAGTTATGCCCCTTTGAAAATTTCTGTAAACATTTAGTTTCCAGCTATCGCCTACAATAAACATTTGATCAAGCTGAAACTAGATTTATAGTTAGACCATGATGTGGAGTGAGTGAGTGAGTGTTTCAGTTTTACGTCCCACCAACAGCTAAGGTCATACGGAGACGGGACCTCGGTTTAAAGACTCATCCGAAAGTCTGGAGAAGCCCGGGATCGAACCTGCGACCCCTGGTTTACAAGGCGAGTAGCATAACCACTCGACCACGGAGGCTTCTACACCATGATGTGGAACATTGCATATTGTTTCGAGGTTACGGTCCACCAAATTAAAATAAAGTTATGCCCCATTGAAAATTTCTGTTAACATTTCTTTCTGGCTAACTCTGCCTGCAATTAAGATCTGGTGAAGCTAAAACTTGATATATAGTTAGATCATGATGTGGATCAGCACATATTGTTTCGAGGTTACGGTCCACCAAATAAAAACAAAGTTATGCCCCATTGAAAATTTCTGTTAACATTTTGTTCTGGCTAACTCCGCCTGCAATTAAGATCTGGTGAAGCTAAAACTTGATATATAGTTAGATCATGATGTGGATCAGCACATATTGTTTCCAGGTTACAGTCCACCAAATAAAAACAAAGCTATGCCCCTTTGAAAATTTCTGTGAACATTTTGTTTCTGGCAAACTCCTACAGTTAACATTCGATCAAGCTGAAATTGATATATAGTTTGACCTGAATGTGAAGCAGCGCATACATGTATTGTTTTGAGGTTAAGGTTCGCCAAATATAAATACAGTTGTGCCCCTTTGCAAATTTCAGAAAACCTACAATTTGGATCCAATCAAGTTGAAACTTGATATATACTTAGACCATTATATGCAGCAGTGCAGTTTTGGTTCACCAACTATTAATTGAACTATGCATCTTTGAAAATATTTATAGAGTTATTCCCTTTTGAAAACTGTACACATTTTGTGTAAACATTTTGTTTCCGGCTAACTCCTCCTACAATTTAGATCTGATCAAGCTGAAATTTGATGTATAGTTAGGCCATGATATGGAGCAGTGCATATTATTTCGAGGTTACAGTCCAACAAATATATTAACTTGACCCATTTAGTACCGAAAACCCCAAACGGGTACCCTGGCAAACAGTGCAGGCCCAGATCATACGCCGCAGAATGCGGCGTCTGATCAGGGCCTTCACTGTTTGCTAAAAGTTGAGCCATTTTCCAAATAAATTTTTAAGAAAACACAACCTGACACCCCTAAACTTTGAAATGGTTTCCTGCTGTATATAAGGAGGAAGATTCCATTTGGCGAGGCGGTTTTCACGGGTGCCCGCGGTCTGTGCTCTTGGGCGGAGATTGAAAGAATTATATGTACCCCTTCAAACCCCAGCTTGCTATGCAAAGGTGGGTTGGAAGGGGTCAAAATTATATAGGCGTGCTTTTGTGATGAAGAAACACCAGTTTATGTTTTTGTTTATCCTATCATTCAGGATCATCCGATTTACTTCACCTTATATAGTGTTTATGTTCTTGTTCTATTTATGTTTGTCTCTTCTTTCTGTCCATCCTGTATTGATTCTTTCTCTGGCTGATTCCCTTGCTCCCACTCCACATTCTCAATCTCCCATGGTGTCAGTAAGCAACTTGCAGAAACGTTACTTATTCCCTGCTTTACGGCTGCATCACGACCCCCCCTACTTGCCATCTGGACCTGTCGATTTTTCTACAATTATTACTAAGTATATCGCATGTTAAACCATTATAAATCGGACGGCCTGGGTGGCTTCTACGGGGTGTCGTGTTCCTTACATCTTGGGACTAGAAAGAGAATTACCTACAAGAAATTTAATTTTTTGCTCTTCTTCATATTAGTTTCATGTATTCAAAAGCCCGAAGTTAGTAGTTTCTCACATTTCAGTTTAATTCTTGCATTACAACGCAGTACTGAAATGTATAAGACAATAAGAATGATTCATCCCCGTACTTGCAAATTAGCCCCAAATTTCGAAAACATACAATTTATGCACATTTTAATCCGTTTTATATTTGTGTTTGACCTAGTGCTCTGGATTACTATTCTCCTCCTTTTGTCTGGTGACGTAGAAGTCAACCCTGGTCCAGGCTCTGTCGACAGCAATACGGACTCAAATCTAAACGTCTCAGCGTCATCACCAGAAATGCTCTCCAATCATCTCAGTATTTTCCATATTAACATCCAAAGCATCGTACCGAAAATGGATTTGATCAGGAGCGAGGCAGATGCTTATGATATTCTCATATTTACAGAAAGTTGGCTGAAGCCAGACATTTCAGACACCACTGTCCATATTGAAAACTTTTCGCAGCCTTTTAGAAACGACAGACGCGATCGTCTTGGAGGTGGTGTTCTTGCATACGTACGTGAAACAATAACCTGCAAACGTCGCAACGATTTAGAGATAAACGGTCTAGAGGCTATCTGGCTCGAACTCATATTAAAATCGAAGAAAGTACTCGTGGCAGGTATATATCGACCTCCAAACAGTAATTCAGCGTACATGGACTTGTTAAAAGAAAGTGTCGACCGTGCCTACAACACAAACATTGTTGATATACTTATTCTAGGTGATTTTAACTTTAATATGGCGTTAAACAGGGACAATAAGATTACCGAACTAATGTACGAGTTCAACTTAAGCCAGCTTATCACAGATCCGACGCACTTTACCGAACACTCATCATCAACGATTGACCTGATTCTTGCCCGTAATACAGCAAACATTCTGCAGAGTCGTGTAACCGATCCTTTTATACCTGATCAAATACGATATCACTGCCCAATCGTTGTTTTCTTAAAATTTATACGCCCGTCGACCAAAAATTTTAAGAGAAAAATATGGAATTACAAGTTAGCTGACTACGATAAATATCGTAGATTATTACTGGAATCTAACCTTATAGAAAATCTCCAAACAGATAATGATGTAGATTCCAACGTTAATTTTGTCTCTGCAGCAATTATCACTTCAGCAGAAAGTGCGATTCCGAACAAGATTGTCACAGTAAAAGCATCCGATCTACCATGGGTAACATGTCGCATAAAACATCTAATCAGGAAACGCAAACGTACATTTCGCCAGTATAAAAGAACTAACAACATCCGCTTCTGGTATGATTATAAAAAAGTTCGAAACGCCGTAGTAAATGAAATAAGAAAATCTAAAAAAGAATATTATGATAAACTAGACCGATTACTTTCTTCTGATGGCTGTGATCCTAAAGTATTTTGGAAAACTTCTAAACAAATTCTAAACTTACAAAAAACAACAACCAAAATACCTACTTTGTGCATGAATCAGGAATATGCAGAAAGTGATCTTCAAAAAGCAAACATGTTAAATAATTTTTTCACATCACAGACAACTCTTAACGACGCAAACAAACCTTTACCGAACTTAGACCCAGTACCTTACCGTTTGGAATCTATAAACATTTCAGAGGAGGATGTGAAAGACTGTCTTCAAAATTTGAAAATAAACAAGGCAAGCGGTCCAGACTTGATCAGTCCACGCTTACTGAAAGAAGGCGCTATCGTTCTTGCCGGTCCGTTTTCCATTATTTTCAATCGTTCTCTCCAACAGGGTTATTTCCCATCCAACTGGAAACATGCAAACATCTCGCCAATCCATAAAAAAGACGAAAAATCAATACCTAGTAATTACCAACCTATATCTCTCCTCAGTTCACCAGGCAAAGTAATGGAGCGCTGTGTACATAAACACCTGTATAACTACGTCATTTCACATCGACTCTTAACCCCTCTTCAATCGGGCTTTGTCCAAGGCGACTCAACAACATATCAGTTGTTACATACATACCACACTTTTTGTGAGGCCGTTGATAATGGCAAAGAAGTTCGCGCCGTATTTTGTGATATTAGTAAGGCTTTCGACAGAGTCTGGCACAAAGGTCTTCTGCACAAAATATCAGGAATAGGTTGTTCAGACGATGTTCTCAAATGGTTCGCGAGTTACCTCTCTGGATGTCGACAGCGCGTTGTACTTAATGGTCAAGCTTCTGATTGGACTTTAGTCCTGGCAGGTGTTCCCCAAGGATCCATTCTTGGACCTCTGCTATTTCTTTTATATATAAATGACATCGTCAAACATATAGGTTGTTCTATACGCTTGTTTGCAGACGATACAAGTCTCTACATTACTGTCGAGTGTCCAAATGTAGCGGCTCGGCTATTAAATACCGATCTACAAACCATCTCCCACTGGGCAGACGACTGGCTAGTTAACTTTAACGCCAATAAAACTCTCTCTATGATTATCTCAAGGAAAACACAGTCACCCCTTCATCCTCCCCTTTTTATGAATGGACCAGTGCTCCAAGAGACAAACTGTCACAAACACCTAGGACTTACTTTTTCTAGTTCCTGCAACTGGTCAGATCATGTAAAAATCATTTCTGAAAAGGCCTGGTCGAGACTAAACCTACTCCGAGCTCTAAAATTCAGAGTAAGTAGAAAATCACTGAGCAAAATGTACATGGCATATGTCCTGCCCCTGCTAGAATATTGTGACTCGGTGTGGGACAACTGTCCTACGGAGACAAAAAAACAGCTTGACGCAATCCATATCGAGGCTGCTCGAATTATAACAGGTGCAACTAAACTATGTAGCGTAAGCAAACTTCATACAGATCTTGGATGGGAGACTCTCCAAAACAGGAGAAATAAGCACAAACTAATAATCCTCTTCAAAATTCTCCATGGACTAACTCCTACCTATCTCTACGATCTCCTACCACCACTCGTGCGAGACACGACCACTTACAATCTTAGAAACTCAAATCATTTCCAGAACTATCGCGCTAATACCAACTTGTTTTTAAATTCCTTTTTCCCAGCAACTATCCGTGCATGGAACGATCTCCCTACTGAAGTCAGAGAAGTGCCATCAGTGGCTGCCTTCAAATCACGTCTGAATAGGGATCTGAATAAGCCTCCTCCGTACTATAACACTGGTACACGCATCGGCCAAATTCTCCAAGCACGACTAAGATTGGGATGCAGCTCCTTAAACGCAGATCTCTATCGCAAAAATATCGTTCCCAGTCCTACTTGTGCGTGTGGAGATTTTGAAAGTGCGTATCACTTTTTCTTTGTATGCCCTAGGCTGGCTCATATTCGGAGAAATTGCTTACCAGACACACTCCGAAACTACACGGTAAATGATTTTCTCCATGGCAACGAAAATTTAACGTTCCAGGAAAACGAAAGTATATTTCTCAAAGTGCAAGAATACATAGTAAAATCCGGCAGATTCTTGTAGTCCCTAGATGTAACCATGGATTTGAGTGGGGTTATTGGGGGAGGGGGTCCAGGGAATCAGCCATAGTATTTTCATTTGTCGCAAGAATATTTCACAGCTGTTGAATCTGAGCTCTAGAACTCTAGAATATGCTTGTGTTTTATTACCGTTTCAAGATCTTAGCTATTTTCTCTTCTGTATTTATAACTGAGCTGCCACTTAATTCGCTAATCAGTTCTAGATATTGTATTCTCATCAAATGTATAAAATGAGATGTTCTTGATCATTCTTTCTTTCTTTCTTTCTTTCTTTCCTTCTATATTCGTTTTTTTATATTCATATCACATGTTTACGTTGCATTCCATTCATAGAAGATGTAACTTATTGTCTTTGTCATCCAGGAGATGACTTAAATTAAGCACTTGTGCTTACTGTCAAATCCTGTGACATATATGTCTAATATTGTGTATTGTATATGTTTACTGTAATGTCAAATAAATACAGTTTAAACCAAGATTCCATTTGGTACAAAAAGTGTTTATTGCCCTTGCGGAGCTCTTGTTAGCTTGGTGCTCAGGGTGAGCTATTGTGATCACCATACCAGAATGTTTGCCTTGATAATATCTTGGTCAAGTTCGAATATGTGTCATGTCAGAATAATAAAAAACTAGGTCACTAGGTCAAATTGTTTTAAAACCTTGTTAACCCTCTAGAGGCCACAGTTTTGTTTCAGTATTCATGAAACTGTCCAGAATGTTTGCCTTGATGATATCTTGGTCAAGTTCCAATATTGGTCATGTCAGTTAAAAAATTAGGTCTCTAGGTCAAATTGCTTTTTAATACCTTGTTCACCCTCTGGAGTCCAGAGTTTTCTTCAACTTCATGAATCTTCACCATAATGTTTGCCTTGATGATACGTGTATCTTGGTTAAGTTCAAATATGGGTCATGTTGACTTAAAAACCAGGTCACTAGGTCAAACTGCTTTAATACCTTGTTCATCCTCTAGAGGTACCCAAATGTTTGACTTAATAATATCAGGGTCTAGTTCAAATATGGGTCATGTTCAGATCAAAACTGGGTCACTAGGTTGAATTGCTTCAAAACCTTGTTCAGTCTCCCACTGATTTGATAGCTGCTTATCTTTAGAACAGGTATGGCAAGGAGTTGAGGTATTTGAATATTCTGGGTAAGTACTGTAGGTGACTCAATTTCTTTCATGATTTTAATATGTTACAGAGGAACCGCGTTATAACGACAGTATTTGTTCCCTATTATTGTACCGTCATAAAGAATTTGTCGTTATTAAAAATAGAAGTGGAGGCAATGATCAGGAATCGATACAATAAACCCACAGCTCCCATCAGAGACACCAAAGGGAAAGAAACACAAACACCAATGGAAACATCAATAGCGGAAAGCCAAAAGGACAGTTATTTTCCCACAAAATGGCCAATAGGCTATCCAAAATAAAACAACACAAGCGACACAAACACAAGAATTCCTGTTAGGAGTATGTGAGGTAATAAAAGGCCTTTTCCCCATTATTACTCCAAGAAACAAATGTTATAGACATTTGTTAGAATCGCCTCATGAGGCGATTCTAACAAATATCTATAACATTTGCTTCTTGGAGTATTAGACTCTTTCATGCTATGGACTCAGTTTGTGTATTTTCAACCTGAGGGAAGCCCATGCCACTCTGAAGCTAGGCTGAGCCTTTAGCTGAGTAATCATTCCATTCCAAATGCTTCTATAACAAGTTTTGCCATTATAACGAATGTCGGTATAAAGAGGGTTGACTGTACTGGCACCTCTTGTTATCAATGGTGGGTTGTTACTGTTAAAGAATATTTATGGCTTTGTCTCTGCATCTTGTAATATCATACTTCTTACCCCATATGCTTTGAAACATTGAGAGTAATTAATATTCAATCTGTAGTTAAAATATGTATTCAGCCTTCGTGTGTTTAATTAGTTTCAATTTATTATATAAAATAATGCAAAAGTCTATGGCAGCCTTTTAATTTGCAGTTTGCTATTAACAACTTGATTAATTTTACCTAAGATCGAGACATTGCCTGTCAGTTTTAAACACATAAATAGCACAAGATATCAAAACCATTTAAACACATAAGTAGCACTTTAAATGGTTTAGATATCTTGTCTGTATAGATAGTAAAAAAATCAGTCACAAAAGTAAATTTGATATTATCTGTCTCAGGGGGAGGTTGAATATTTTTCAAATAGTTTTTAAATGTCACTGACAAAATATGATACATTTCCTAGTGTTCTTGACAGTATGCATGTTCAGAAGTGTGACAGAAAAGCATTGCCAAATTTTTTACCAGGGTTGACAAAAGAATGTGGGCAGGACATCTAAGCCTGCCCAGGAAAAATGAGATTATGTCATTTGACTGGTCGGACATTACCTAAATGGTGCTATCTGGCTCATAAAACTATATTACAGCATGCAGTCGATGGCACACCATTTCAGTTCCAATGCATGCTTTCTTAACTAGTTACTACATCAAATATGACCTTTTGACCCTATGAGAAGGCCCCTTTGGGTGAAGTGCTCTTGCATGCTCTAATCATGTAAGGAAGCCATGTGCCTAATTTGGTTGTATTCCAATCAGTGGTCTGGGAAGAAACTGTGACAGATGGACAGGGAGATGGACGTTCAAATTATATGATCTTTTGATCCCTTGAGAAGGCCCCTTCGGGCGGATCCAAGTGAAGCATTGCTCTTGCATGCCCTCATCATGTAAGGAAGCCATGTGCCAAACATGTGCCAAATTTGGTTGCATTCCGTTTAGTGGTATAGGAGGAAATAGCATGACGGACAGGCTGACAGACTTTTGACCTCTTAAGAAGGCCCATTTTGGTGGAGCCAAATGTAATATTGCTCTTGCACACCGTCATCATGTAAGGAAGCCATGTACCAGTTTTGTTTCATTCTGTTCAGGGGTCTAGGAGGAGATAGCGTGACGGATGGATGGAGGCATTCACAACATCCCCAATGCTTTTCTCAAAAGCAGGGGATAAAAAAAGCACACACACAAATATATCCAGAACTTGTCATAAGAAACATTTTGTGGTGATATGAGAATTTGGTGTCAGAAGTGGGATCTGACAGAATTGCAGCTTTGTAGGCTTTGTAGGAGTTATTTTTGCAGACCAGTAAATAAAAATCAAAAATGAGTAAGACTGCTGTGATAGACATAAAGCTTCATTTTAACTTGGTGTGGAATATAACAAGGTTTAATGATAGTTACCAAAAATAAGTGTAGATCATACAGAAAAATGAACATAAATGGTCATGTCAATTTTTTCTCTATATAGTCCTAATATTTTATTTGGATATAGCAGGCTGGTTTAGCAGAGTTTCTGGATTGGACCCCAGTGAAAGTGTTATGTAGTGGTTGTGTGATTTTCCAGTATTTTGGTGGAAACTCATTTTAAAATCCTTTAATTGAGCAGACCAGGTTTTTGCTGACTTTTTGTATCTAACACAAGTAGTTTGTACTGTAACTGATTTTTTATGGTAACAAGGTGCTTTAAGCACATAAGGGCTACCCCAAGAACTTGTCCAGGTTTAGTTTTCCCACCTTCTAAAAGGCTTTCGCATGGAGTGATGCATCGGGCTGATGCATCACTCTCGCCACACTGGCTCAGGCACAATGCAATTAAGATAAAAGTGGTCTGCAAGTTACAGTAATTCCAACTTAGTAGAAGATGGTCATTTCTGACCTGCGAATCTTGTTCCATCGCAGTGCCCTTCTTCAATAACCGAGGAGGCCTTTGAAAAGGCTAGAGTTCTGGCAAAGTATAGGTTAGCGTCGGATGTTTGCCTGCTCCATCTGTTCATTGCTGGCATCACTGGTAGGCTGTCCCTAATCAAACGCTTCTTCCTACGGCCTCTTGGCCGGTACAATGCAGTGTAGCCCCGGCACCAATGACAAGGACAGTGTAGTCTGATGTCCGCACAGGGACATATAGTTTGTGACAACTGGCTTGTGACTTGATGCAGCCAAATGTCATCCTACACAGAGTTTAATGTTTGTTTTGATATAAATGATGTATTATATTATGTAATTTCTGTAATAACATGATATTATGTAGGAGTATCTTAAATAAAATTGACTGTTGATTTATACAACCATTGCCATTTATAGCTTTTTACATTAAATTAAGGTGTAATTTTAGTTGATGAGAATGATTAATATTTTAATAGTCATTAAATTAACACTTGTCCTACTGATTCAGAATAACTACCGGTATGCACTACCTTTTACAAAGTGTTTACATACTCCTGAAGAAGCCATCTGATCAGTATCTACACTGTTTGACATTCAGTTTGAGAATTTGTAGGAATAAATTACATCAAGTAATCTGATTGGTCGAAAGACAGGAATGGGTGTGGCTAAATTAATTTATTGAGCAGGACGAGAGTTAAATGGAATGTCAATATGGTGACTCTCTTCAATGTATAGAAGAACTTCAATGGCTCCAACCCCGTTGGCTCGTTTACCATGGATGAGTCAACCCTTTCTTGAGTCCACAGGGAATTCCTCCAAAGTGGATAATGTAGAGTGTTTTTCGTCTTTTATCTTGCAAATGTATGCTGTGTGTACTCATTAGAATCGCCTCGATGAGGCGATTCTAATGAGTACACACAACATACCTTTATAATACAGAACACAGAAAAGATATACCACAATTATCTCCATTATTCCTCTCTAATAGATACCCTCCGAGGCTCGAACTACCGCAGTCTCGAAAAAATTTTCATGGTCCCAAAGGGATTCGAGCCATCGAAGTTCGGCTATAAGTCCAAGGCCCATTTTGTACTGAATAGACTCTTCTACCTTACGATTTATATATGCGAACCCATTTTGAAACTATGACATGCATCCAGGTAAATGATGCCGGTAGGGCATGTTTGGATGCTGAAATTTTATCCCTGCTGCCGGGGATCTAACTCTGGACCCTTTAGCACCACAGACACACACCACTGTAATTGTTGATATTTGTCCAAAGCTTCATACAGCTCTTACCCCACCCCTCCCTTTGGGTCAAGGTCATGAGCTTAAAAAGTGGTCATTTGAGCTAAAACATTTTATGGCTTAAAGGCAGGTTCAAGCTATTACGGTATGTCTTGTTCAGTAGTAGGAGGGGCATCATAATCTTAGATGTACAGTAAAATCTTGCTATTTACCTATTTATACCAGTAACCCCAAAACGGGACACAGGTAAACAGTGCAGGCCTAGACGCCGCAGAATGCGGTGTGTGATGAAGTCCTTCACTGTTTGCAAAAGATCAGGCATTTTTAAATCAATGTAACCTGGTTACCCTAAATTTTGAAATGGACCCCGGCAGAAGATTTCATCAACCCATAAAATGCCAATCCAGCTATTGTTGTCTGCTGTGCCGTCTGCCGGTTACCTTAAAAGTATTTTTTTGCAACCATGTGGACACAGATCAGGAGCAGTCTGAACTGGGCCCCCACTGCTTGCCTATATGCAATTTTTTTTTATAAAGGTCTGCAAAAAAATTCAGCAGGCTACATAAGCAGTCGACATTTTCAAATGAAGAAGTTTTTATCAACGTCTTAAGGGTTAAGTAAAAAAAGGGTTGTTGGATGTCATTTTCAAATATGTCTTAGTTTCAGGTAAAATAAAACTTTACGTAACATAAGAATAGTCTGCTTGACAAACAAATGACATGAAATGTCAAGCCGTTTTTTCACTGAAAAACCATTGAGAAAATAAAAATGTCTGCTATATAAATTTCAGTGGCATGGAAACCCTTAAACAGGTATCCTGGCAAACATTGCAGACCCAGAACAGACAGTGTTCTTTAAATTTCTGAAAGTAACTCAATCTGTCAGCCCTCAATTTAGAATTGGACTCCAGCTGTACATGGTTCGGCCCCCGCCCATCGGGGCTTGAAGAAATATATGGGCTGCATGGTGCTTCCACACAGAGCTGAAACCGACCACACACACGAGTACTGGTAAACCGCTTAGAGGATCTAAGCCTGCCCAGGCAATGCGGTGCGAGTCGGCCCATCCATGCTTATAAACCCAATTGGTTTCATTGAGCGGTAGGCTTGAGACGTCATTTCATCTCAATGTCAGGTAAAAGTCCCACAAAATTGGAAGAAACGTCTCCAAAATGACCTTTACAGTGTTGACGGGGAGGTTAAACCTCAAATCAAACAAACAAGTACTAAAATCCTAGGTTTGACGCATCTCCAACAAAATGACCTTTACAGTGTTGACGGGGACGTTAAACCTCAAATCAAACAAAACAAACAAAGTGAGGAAGATTTCAATCATCTAAAATAGGTTAACCCATAAAATGACAATCACGACAATTGTCGTCTGCTTTGTTGTCTGCTGGTTACTTTAAAAGTCATTGTTGCAAACAGTGTGGATCCAGATCAGACTACTCCAGTCTGATCTGGGTCTACAATATTTGCCGCTATGCAAAAATATTTTCAAAAAGTTTGTTTGATTTGAGGTTTAACGTCCCCGTCAACACTGTAAAGGTCATTTTGGAGACATTGCTTCCAATTTTGTGGGACTTTTACCCGACATTGAGATGAAATGACATCTCAAGCCCTGTCACCCAATGAAACCAAAAGGGTTTATTAGCATGGACGGTCCGCCTCGCACCCCAGTTCCTGGACAGGCTTAGATCTGCAAGAAGATTCAACAGACGGCATAAACAGACATCATTTTTAGATGCAGTTTTCTTGGCATCTTAACCCAGGACAATTGCTGTCTGCTTTGTCGTCTGCTGGTTACTTTAAAAGTAATTTTTTGGAAAAAGGTGTGGACCCAAATCAGACTGCTCCTCTAGGAGCAGTGTGAATTCGGACCACACTGTTTGCAAAAATATTTTTAAAAGTTTGCAAAAAAATTTTAGCAGACGACATAAGCAGAAGACATTTTCTTGGTGTCCTTATGAACATGCCACAATTACTAAGTAGGCCAGAATGTGGTTGATCTTTAAATCTTATACAAATTTAATTTAGAGGGATATCTTTCCCTAAATCAATAATAAAAATTCCTCCCCATAGTCAACAGATAGTTATCACGTTATCCATCACGCGAAAACGTATTTAACAAACTATCAAATGTTCGATTACATATCAAATGCAGGTGGGCTAATTTTTGCTTTCGCTTTAAAACTCATCTCAAAGAGATAAGCGGTTTATCAGCTAAACAGATAAATCTCTGTTCAGATGGCACAAATGTGCTGTCTGTTCAGAGCCTTCACTGTTTACTTATCATAGGTTTTCTACTGGTTGTAAGTTGTATATTTTGAGTAACTGCCAATTAAAAACAATTAAAAAACGTTAATTAATTAAAGTCATCTGTAAATTAACAATGCAGACAATCAAATATGATCAAATATCTTCGGCAATGACATTAGCAGCTGTGATAGGCTGTAACCTGAAATGGCCTTACCAAAAAGTACTGCTAATGGCAAGTTTTTGTTTGATTTTGTTTGAATTGAGGTTTAATGTCCCTGTCAACACTATTTACGTGAACCTGATGAGACGTCGCATATTGTGGCGTCTCGTCTGGGTCTACACTGTTTGCCCAGGTCTGTCTGTCTGAATACATACAGTAAATACAGAAACTCATTTTTTATGAGAAACTCCAACAGACAAGACACACTGTTTGCAGAATGTTCAACCATTTTCTAAAAGATTAACTGAACCTGACCCCCTTAAATTTCTATATGGACTTTGCTGTCACAAGGCTGATCATGAGTTTTTCTCCATGTTTGTTTGCCTGCCTCGGTAGCTCAGTCTGATGCGCGTCAGACTGGCGATCAATACCTGACAGGGTCGGCAACTTTCTTTGGTGGTGATTGATCATTAAATATTTTCTACGGTCATTCTCTCCCTTCCGTGTTTCAAGAAGGGCAGTTGTCAGTTTCTGGCGAAAGAATGTGCACTGTACTGGTTAACAGCTTACGTATAAGCCTGCCCAGGAAAAGTGTGATAAATAAACTGACCCGCTCAAAAATGACCTAAGACAGTGTTGACTGGGCCATTAGCCTCCAATGTAAACAAATAAACAAATCCATGTTTGTTCTCCAAGGGGGTAATACCAAAATCGCGCTGCATGATGCTTCCACACGGAGCTGAATCCAGCCCGCACACTAAAACTGGTAAACCCCTTAGAGGATCTAAGCCTGTCCAGGAACCGCGGTGCGAAGTGGTCAGATATGCCTAGTGTCCCAAAAGTTTGCTTAATCTAAATCTCTTCCAAGCCTACTCCTCCATTATCTAGTAGATAAGAGTGCTGTCCCTTGGTCATTAGGTCTGCCAGCAATGTGGATGGGAGTCTCACTTGGAAACACCAAGTTTTGCAAAGGAAAGTCAGGTCACTTCTCTCCGGGTATACTGGTTTTCTCCACCTCTGATTAATG
The DNA here is from genome assembly GCA_963580285.1 of Lucinisca nassula. NCBI lineage: Eukaryota > Metazoa > Mollusca > Bivalvia > Lucinida > Lucinidae > Lucinisca > Lucinisca nassula. The sequence goes on along the minus strand of OY757024.1, from coordinate 39,393,807 downwards.
ATTGGTTTAAAATGAAATAATCGTAAAAGGGCTATAAAACCAAAAACAGCCAATCCACCAGTGCTGCCAGCATTTTAATGTTTGGCTAACCTGATTTAAAGATAGGTTAGGCTATTGTCCATCGTAAGGCCCCCGCCCGTAGGGGCCTGAAGAAATATATGGGCTGCATGATGCTTCCACGCAGAGCTGAATCCGGCCCGCACACTAGTACTGGTAAACCGCTTAGAGGATCTAAGCCTGTCCAGGAAGCGTGGTGCGAGGCGGACCGTCCATGCTAATAAACCCTATTGGTTTCATTGGGCGACAGGGCTTGAGATGTCATTTCATCTCAATGTCGGGTAAAAGTCCCACAAAATTGGAAGCAACGTCTCCAAAATGACCTTTACAGTGTTGAAATCAAACAAACAAAAATTGTCCATCGTCGGCGTAAGTTCACATTTTGAAAACACAGGGTCAATTGAATTCATATTTTATGCAGAACATCTATGCCTCATGGGAACATATTTTTAGATATAGTTCGAACAATTTGACATGGGACTGGTGACCTCAATTAACATAATTTCACACCCAATTGAATGCATATATTTATCTTTATCTTCGTCATCTTTCGAAAAGGTCGATGTTGTTATTCAATATATGGAGGTTGGTAAATGGGTCGCCATTCAGGAGATGCTGAAAATTCACGAGAAGTTTATGAAAACCGACCTATTAGGCGATAACACTGGCTAATTTATTCTCTGCATAAAGGTCAGTCTCATGTCAAATTGAACCAGCTATAATTTGTCCTGGCCACAGGACCAAGATGGCCACCATGCCCATATATGGTAAAAACCCTTTAAAAATCTTCTCCATCAGATGACCTTGAAACTTGGCAAACAGCAAAAGGAACTCAAGCCCTTCAAAAATTGTAGAAATGATAATTCTGGGTTGACAACCTATTTTACAGCAAGCTCAAATTGGTTCCTCAGGTGTGTTTGAATGAGAAATAGGTTAAATAGTGCTTTAATCCAAAACAGTTGTAGTTTATGAAATGAAAGTAGGTCTTATATGAACCTCTATGAATGTCAAAGGTCAAGGTCATTCAGTGACCATAGCTTAAGTCACTAGTATTGAATGTCCGTCAGAATTTCAAACATTTCAGACACCACAGGGCCACTTGGAGTCAGATTTTATGTAAAATATCTATGCCTCATGGGAACAGAAGATTATGTAATTGGTCCTGGTCACATGACAAAGATAGCAGCCAAATGTGGTAAAAAGCTTTAAAACTCTTCTTCTCCAGAACCAAAGTCAGATGACCTTAAAACTTGGCAGCCAACAAAAGGGAATTCAGCCCTACAAAAGTTGTATAAAGGATGACCCTTGTTTGACCTTGACCCATTTTATGGCAAGGACAAATTTGGCCCCTAAAGTGCTTGAATTGGAAAAAGATAACACAGTGCAGTTATCCAAAACAGTTGTACTTTATGAAATGAAATTAGGTCTTATATGAGCCTGTATGGCCTACTGAATGTCAAAGGTCAAGGTCATTGATCAGTGTCACTAGGATTGAATGTCCATTAAAATTTCAAGCATCTCCTCAGAAACCTTAGGGCCAATTGGAGTCAGATTTTATATAGAACATCTATGCCTCTCGGTAATTTTCTTGGTCTCATGACAAAGATGGCAGCCATGCCCATATCTGGTAGAAATATTTAAGAATGTTCTGCTCCAGAACTGAAATTCAGATGATCTTGAAACTTTAGCCCTACAAAAGTTATATAATCATGATCCAGGATTGATATTGACCTATTTTATGGCAAGGTCATATTCTTTCACTCAGCTTTTTGAATGGGAAAAAGGAAAAACAGTGCATTCACCGAAAGCAATTGTAGTTCGTAAATGAAGGTATGTCTTATAATTATGAACCTCAATGAATGTCAAAGGTCATTCAGTGACCTTGGCATAAAGTCACTAGGATTGTTTGTGAATCAGCATCTTAAAGGACTTCATTTCTAAAGATGCTGGGCCAAATACTATTAAATTTCATGTGCAGCTTCCACCCACATCTATCCAACCAAGTGGGGATGAAAAATTTATTTGAATGGTCTAGGTCACATGACCAAGCTGGCTGCAACATTCATATATGGTATAAACTTGAAGAGATCTTACCACTGGGCAAACTGACATGGAATTTGGCATGTAGTACCAAGTTACTTCAAATGATGACCTTAGGTTGACCTTGACCTATTTTGCTTCAAATATGGATTTCTGAATGTGAAATGGTAAAAACAGCATTGTTTCAAGAAGGATTTTAGTCTAACCCATTTAGTACCGGAAACCCCAAAACGGGTATTTGGCAAACAGTGCAGGCCCAGATCAGACGCCACAGAACGTGGCGTCTGATCAGGGCCTACACTGTTTGCTAAAAGTTCAGTCATTTCCCAAATAAATTTTGATGAAAACACAACCTGACACCCCTAAATTTAGAAATGAACTCCTGTTATAATATAGAAGCCTCCGTGGTGTAGTGGTTATGCTACTCGCCTTGTAAACCAGGGGTCACAGGATCGATCCTGGGCTTCTCCTGACTTTCGGATGAGTCTTTAAAACGATCTCCATATGACCTTAGCTGTTGTTGGGAGGTAAAACTCAAACATTCACTCTCCTGTTATATATAAGGAGGAAGATTCTATTTGGTACAAAATGGTTAAAATATGAATGTAATAGGCGTCAGTGATTCAGGTGAGCGATTGTAGCCCTTGAGCTACTTGTTATTGTATCATAGACAATTACATTTACCTGGAACAGAAGGATTATACAGTCTCACCAGACAGGATTATCTCTGTGATGTCAGATAATACCTATTAAACCTATCATCCGACCCAAACAGCAGCCATTCTTAGACTGTCTGAGATTAGGTATGATGAAGTGCTTCTGATGGTATACTGTAAAATCTGGGCTGGTCCAACAGAGTGGGAGTAAGTTTTGTTTGTTTGAATTGAGGTTTTACGTCCCCATCAACACTGTTTAGGTCATTTTGGAGACGTTGCTTCCAATTTTGTGGGACTTTTACCCGACACTGAGATGAAATGACATCTCAAGCCCTGCCGCCCAATGAAACCAATAGGGTTTATAAGCATGGACGGTCTGACTTGCATCACTTTTCCTGGCCAGGCTTATCCCTAAGCGGATCACCAGTAGAGTGGGAGTAAGAGAAAGATGTTGCTAAATTATATCCATATGACGAGCCCCCGCCCTTCATGGCTTGGAGAAATACATTGGGCTGCATGGTGCTTCCACACAGAGCTGGAACCGACCACGCACAGGGGTACTGGTAAGCTGCTTAAAGGGTTTTGGCCTGCCAAGGCAAAGTGGTGCAAGTTGGACTGTCCATGCTTATAAACCCTATTGGTTTCATTGGGCGACAGGGCTTGAGATGTCATTTCATCTCAATGTCAGCTAAAAGTCCCACAAAATTGGAGGCAATGTCTCCAAAATGAACTATACAGTGTTGATGGGGATGTTAAACCTCAAATCAATCAAACAAACAAACATGCATATGACACTAAGAATTGTCCTTAGTAGATACTTCACAAAAAAGACTTTATGCATTACTGGTATAAAATTATGGTCCTTATACTAGACTTATTTGAGATTTACAAAGATGTCTCTGTTAAGAAAACAGCAAAGACTCAGTGCGGCATCTCATCCGGCAGGATCCTGGGTGCAGACTGGCAATTAGAATATTGCCAAAGGCAGTTAAATGTATAAAATACATTTCTGGGATATAAATATTTTTTGACATTTTAGTGTGTGCTAAGTGTAGACCTAGCTTTTTGTAAAAGGTTTTACTTGTGGAACCTGGTATTTCTAAAAAACTCATAAAACATGATGAAAGATGAAACAAATCAGGGGAATGTCACATTTTTGTTGGTGTCAACAGTTTCTTTCATATAGTAATTAATAAAAACAATAATTATATATGGGGGACAGGATAATTTGTTGTGTGACATTCAGTAGAAATTTATTGCAAATGAGAATGAGAGATTTATTAAAAGGTTAGGCTTGCACAAAATTTGTAACATGCCAACCACCACAATTGTCATCTGCTGATTTCTTTAAAAGTCATTGTTGCAAACAGTGTAGACTCAGATCAGACTGGAGGAGCAGTCTGATCTGGGTCTATACTGTTTGCCTACATGAACAAATATTATTAAAAAGTTTGCAAGAAGATTCAGCAGACCACATAAGCAGACAACATTTTCAGATGTAGTTTTTATCGGCGTCTTAAGGGCTAGTAGCACCCTGTCATATTACATGTACTTGGAAAAGCCAGCAGTCGGAAAGGATGATTGAAACCAAAAATCTAGGAAAAAAATCCCAGTTCTCCATCATTATGTATTATTTCGAGCGATTTGGTTGGTTGAAATTAAAGTTTTAAACTTAAAAAATTCCATGAACAAGAATCTACAATCTGTTTCACTTAGCGACAGGTAATAATATAATGTGACATCAAATAGCATGTTTAGAACCCATGCGTTACGTCATTGTATATAAACGACATCAACAGCGTTTGATTAAAAGATGGAAAACTATTGAAAACGTAAATGTTAGAAGACATCAGGGCTTAAAGAAATAGATGGGCTGCACGATGCTTCCACGCAGAGCTGAATCTGACCGCACACCGGTACTGGTAAACTGCTTTAGGGATCTAAGCCTGCCCAGGCAATGTGGTGGGAGTCAGACCGTCCATGCTTATAAATCCTATTGGTTTCATTGGGCGACAGGGCTTGAGACTGTCTTTTCATCTCAATGTTGGGAAAAAGTCCCATAAAATTGGAAGCAACGTCTCCAAAATGAGCTAGACAGTGTTGATGGGGATGTTAAACCAAAAATCAAACAAACAAAACTCCAGTGAAACACTCACAAACTTAGCATGAAGCCTGTTGGGCTTTATGCAGTTTGGGAGTGGTTCGCCGGAGTCAACAAATTGATAAAATCCGCAAAAATGAAATTCATTCTTATATCCTCATTTCTCTTTGTTACTGCTAACAAGCACCCACGCCATAATATTCTCCATAACCCATAAAATGCCAATCACAACAATTGTTGCCTGCTTTGTCGTCTGCCATGTACTTTAAAATTAGTTTTGCAAACAGAGTGGACCCAGATCGATACCTGCCGGGGTCGGCAACGTTCTTTTCTGGAGATTGATCATGAATTCTTTTCTACATTCTCTCCCTTCCACAGATTCAAGAAGGGCAGTTGTCAGTTTCTGGCGAAAGAATGTGCACCGTACTAGTTAACCGCTTACGTATAAGCCTGCCCAGGAAAAGTGTGGATAGGTCGGCTCAAAAATGACCTGAAATAGTGTTGACTGGGCCATTAAACTCCAATACAAACCAAAAACATGAAGAGATCAGAACTATATGATGCATATTCATAATTTTTTTTTGTTTCATTTCAGAAAAAGTTATGTCACTGGTGAGGCATGCAGAGAACCAGACAGGAAACCAGCTCACAGACTGGTACTCTATTCCTTGGTCAGAACATAGACTGGCTATCAGTAATTTATTTGTTGATATAGAAGAATTTTTACAATTTAATCATAGAACTATTCCAAATAGTATTTCCAAATTTTTTGATGATATATTTCCTGTGATGTTTAAAAATACAATATACCATGGAACATCAGAATCGTTTACACACCATTTTCACCATTGTTTGACGCGACATAGAAAAGAAATTCATCCACACCCTTTCGATGACTATCCGGAAAGGATAGGAAGAAATTTAAACAGTGGGTTGACCTTAGCAAGGGCATATTTGGAAGCCTTATCTGTTGTCATGGAAACTATAAATACAACAGACACCTTGGAACTGGAAGATGAATGTAAACATGCAGTCACGAGGATGCAATACTGTTCACATTGTCGAGGATTCATAGATGTTAAACCGTGCAAGGGATTTTGTTTAGATGTGATGCGGGGTTGTCTTTCAAAGATGGCTGAAATAGGGCCAGAATGGAGTGATGTTATATCATCGGTAGAGACGCTAGTGCGAGAAATGAGCGAGAAGAGTATAGAGGAAGTGTTTAGAAACTTAGTCGACGGAATTTCCGACGCTATGATGCATTCCATGGTGCATGCTCCTGATTATTATGAACAGGTTGGTATGATATTTAACCCTTCTCTTGCAGAATATTCATTTTAGCCGCACCCATTTCTGACTTTGAACCAATCAGATTACTTGATGTAATTTATTCCTACACATTCATAAATTGAATGTCAAACAGTGTAGATCATGATCAGATGGCTTCTTCAGAAGCCATCTGATCTGGATCTACACTGTTTCCAAAGATAGGGGTTGTCATGAACAGCAGGATAAGAGTTAAGAAACAGATCAGCTCTAACACTGATTTGTTGAGTAATAAATCACAGTTTGGAGGTAAGTTGTAAAGTAGATCAAATCACGTGCGCTATTTGTTGTGATTTGATTTACTTTACACCTGACCTCTGAACTGTGATTTATTACTCCACAAATCACAGATTAGAGCTGATCTATTTCGATTCCAACACGCCGAAAATCGGCAATAATGTTGTTGTTTCCTTCAAAATCTCACAACATTTCGCCATTGTTAGAAGAAATCCCGCTAAAATTATCAACTGAAACACGCGCATTTATATCCTTTTTTAACCTTTTCGATGCGAGAAAATGACGTTACACCGTCTGACGTCAAGGAAACCGACTAGTGAAGTCATAAATTAGCAGTTTTTAATGACGTCACTCGTCACGCGTCACACTCTTCCGAGCTGTGATTTGTTGCAGAATAAAACACGCTTATTTTTCATTGCCTATATAGGCGAGCTGTGTTAGAATCAACCTTTTATGTCAGTCGACCCAAAGTTACTAAGGGCAATAGCTTTACATTGCTATCGCTGCTTTGTATGAAATCCAGATAATGGTTAATTATAGCTACACTATTTTTGTCACTAACTGTCATGTAAGAGTGTTTATATCTGAAAAACCAAGACGCGACATAGTGGATTAGGCAAACAATGTAGATTTGTTTGTTTTGTTTGATTTTAAGTTTAACGTCCCCGTCAACACTGTAAAGGTCATTTTGGAGACGTTGCTTCCAATTTTGTGGGACTTTTACCCGACATTGAGATGAAATGACATCTCAAGCCCTGCCGCCGATGAAACCAATTAGGTTTACAAGCATGGACGGGCCGACTCGCACCGCATTGCCTGGGCAGGCTTAGATCCTCTTAGGGGTTTACCAGTACTCGTACGTGGGTCGGTTTCAGCTCTGCGTGGAAGCATCATGCAGCCCATCTATTTCTTCAAGCAAACAATGTAGACCCAGGTCAGATGACACCACAGAATGCAGCTTCTGATCAGGGTCTACTCTGTTTGCTCAAAACACTGGAACTTGAGTCTACATTGAAAAAACAATCAGCTCACCGGTACTGTCAGCACTTTGATTTTTTAATCTTTACCAAGCTCTGGGCTATGAGATTCAACAGAGAACAAACTGTTAATACATTTTTCTTGTATATCCCAGAAAACACGACTTGACATCTCATGCAAAGTGTCTCCACATCAGATGCACTTGACACACCTGGCATTTTCGGGGTGGATTGTTTGTCAATTGACGCAAGGTTACTAAGCACAGCTAGTAAGTTTTCGTTGTTGATGTCCACGCGACTATCTGTCAGGTTCGAGAGAAATCCAGGCTCGAACACCTTTGGGACCTCGAAAATCTGTTCGAGACAGGGGTAGTTCGAGCCACTGAGGTTACTGTCAGGAGGCATAAGGAGATACTTTTAGACATCTTTTCGGCATTCTAAAAGGAAAATGTATGCCGTGTGTGCTCATTAGAATCGCCTCACAGCATACATTTGCAAGATAAATGACTAAAATCTCCTTAATCATTCCCCACTATTTCTTATGTACAGGATTTCGCTAGGGGCTTAAGAATGGGTTCGACACAGCCATGGTAAATGAGTCAATGGTGTTCGAGCCATCGAAGTTCTACTGTAATTGGTTATTTACAGCTGTTAACCCTTTGTACCAAATGGAATCTTCCTCCTTATATATGGCAGGAGTGCATTTCGAAATTTAGGGGTGACAGATTGTGTTATTTCTTTAAAATTTATTTGGAAAATAGCTGAACTTTTTGCAAACCGTGTAGGCCCCGATCAGACGGCCTCCACTGTTTGCCAGGGTACCCTTTTGGGGCTTCTGGAACAAACTGGGTTAACTGTGAAGTCTGAGTGCAGTGTAATGCAAAACATTGACTTGGCAAATGTAGTGGGACTTTGGCAAATAGTGTTGACCCAGATCAGATGCCGTTTGGTACAAAAAGGGTTAAGTAATGTCGTATTGGCCAAGTTACAGGTCTGAGGTCTGCTGTATTGGCCCGAGGCCAAAGGCCTTATTGAGGACCAGTAACTGGGAAAATATGAAATTACTTGATTAATGACAATTTGATTAATTGACACCATTAAAAACATGATTATTGATTTTTGACCTCAGTGTTAATAATATGGGTACTGGGTATTGGGCAAATAACAGTAATCCATGACCACTCTGCTGGGGTGTGTGTGTGTGTGTTTGGTGGGGGGGGGGGGGGGGGGTTCAAGCTGCTTTACGAGAATGGTCCAGCAATGCTAGTTAGGGTAATTACGACAAGGGTCCGTGACTCATTCTTTTTTCTATTTAATGGTTAGAGATGTTTTACTTCTATAATAATTTCTGCTGTTGAATGCTTTAATTTCCCTAGACAGTTGGTGTCTCGCATAAATTCATATTGATCATAGCAATAATTTGTCACATTGCGGCTTCTCGAGAAAGTGTGAAAACTTCCTGTTAACGCAGCTTAGGGATATACCGCATGATCTACAATGCCCGTTTGCAATCATGTTAATTGAAAGATCAAATTGATACTCTGTGTCAGAACCATGCGAAAAGATAGATTCTGATCTTGTCACAATATCCGGTTCCAAGGCTTACTGATGGGCTTTTCAGCCCATCAGTAAGCCTTGGAACCCGATATTGTGACATGGCTACTTTTTCACATGCTTGAATATGGTGTAATAGGTTTGGAGTTTAATGGCCTAGTTAACGCTGTTTGGCTTTTCAGCCCCTTGGTAAGCCTTAGAACCAGATATTGGGACATGGCTACTTTTTCACAATCTTGAATATGGTGTAAAGGTTTGGAGTTTAATGGCCTAGTTAACACTACATTGTATTGGGTCATTCCAATCTAGACAGCTTACCTAACCACACTTGTTCTGGATAGGCTTATTGTACTTTAGTTGCACTTTCTTTCGCCCGTTCAGTGTTTGAGGTTTACGTCCCACCAACAGCTAAGGTCATACGGAAACTGGACCTCGGTTTAAAGACTCATCCAAGAGTCAGGAGAAGCCCAGGATCGATCCTGGGATCCCTGGTTTACAAGGCGAGTAGCATAACCACTACACCACGGAGGCTTCTCGCCAGAAACTGACAGCAGTTACTGCTGTCCTTGCATCAGCAGAAGGGAGAGAATGATCATAGAAACTCTCTCATGATCACTCAATAGGAAAGAATTCTGCCGGACCTGGCGGGGATCGAACCGGTGACCTGATTTACAGTCGGGCGTGCATAGGACACTGTCACCGAGGCCGCTTTTGTATCACGGTAGATTGGAGATTATCATGTTGTATTTACCCATTTTGGCCTGGCAAACAGTGCAGGCCCAGATTAGATGCCACAGAACACAGCGTCTGATCAGGGCCTACACTATTTGCAAACATTCAGTTATTTTCCTAATAGATTTTAAGGATAAGACAACCTGTGAACCCTATATTTTGTAATGGTCTCCTGCTATATATAAGGAGGAAGATTCCATTTGGTACAAAAAGGATTAACCCTTTCGCCACCAAAAAGGTTCCACTCAGCGCCAAATATTTTTTACAGCCATAAAATGATGGCCCCCAACCATTGGGGCTTGAAGAAATAGATGGGCTGCATGATGCTTCAACGCAAAGCTGAAACCGACACCCACATGAGTACTGGTAAACCGCTTAGAGGATCTAAGCCTGCCCAGGCAAAGTGGTGCGAATCTGACCATCCATACTTATAAACCCTATTGGTTTCATTGGGCAGCAGGGCTTGAGATGTCATTTCATCTCAATGTTGGGTAAAAGTCCCACAAAAATGGAAGCAACGTCTCCAAAATGACCATTGCAGTGTTGACGGTGACGTTAAACTGCAAATCAAACAAAAACAAACAAAGATATTGAGCTGAAATTTAAACTACCCACAGAATATATGCTTCTGATAATTGCACTAAATAAATATTACATGCTGCAAAGAAATTTTATGAACGATCAGTAATAGAATGGTCATAATGGGCTTATCCCATTTTGTACCGGAAACTCCAAAATGGGTAGTTGGCAAACAGTGCAAGCCCAGATCACAATACAACCTGACTGCCCTAAATTTGGAAATGGACTCCTGCTATAATATATAAGGAGGAAGATTCCATTTGGTACAAAAAGGGTTAATATTAAAAAATTGTGAACATTTTAAACATTTCCTACCATTTCATTACTGTCGAGGCACAGATGATCCTGTGCATAAAGTCAATCTTAGAAGGTCCAAGCCTGCCCAGGCAATGTGGGGTGAATTCCTTATCCCTTTTTGTACCAAATGGAATCTTCCAACTTGTATAGAGCAGGAGTTCATTTCAAAATTTAGGGGTGTCAGGTTGTGTTTCCTTCAGAAACTATTTGGAAATTGGTTGAAAATTTTGCAAACAGTGTAGGCCCTGATCAGACGCCGCCTTCTGCGGCGTCTGATCTGGACCTGCGCTGTTTGCCAACTACCCGTTTTGGTTTAAACAGTTTATTGAATGACAATACCATACATTGAACAGTACAAACAAAATGAGAACAGGATTTGACAGAAAGCACTTTGGCTTATATTGGTCAACTACCCGTTTTGGGGTTTCTGGTACTAAATGGGTTGAACCGAAGCAGTTCCTTTGGGCTGTAGGGCTTGATTCAGGTGTCATTTCATCTCAATATAAAAGTCCCACAAAATCAGAAGCAAAGTCTCCAAAATGACCTATGTATTGTTGACAGGGAGGTAAATCCTCAACACAAACAAACAAGCACAAACAATCTTGGTAGAGGCTGTAGATGCTCGTGTAAACAGTGAAAACTCTTATCAGACTGTGTGAACATGCAAGTTGATCTGAATGTTCACAAGTTGCACTTGTAGGTTTTGACTCGACTGTTTATCGTATTTACTCTACATATACGGACACTAGAACTCCTCAGCATACTTGTTTTAAAACTTGAATTTGGGCATCCAACTGATATTGGCAAGGTCTGCTGTCCTTGCAGCAGGTAAGGATAGAGGGAGAGTAGATTCGGGGGCATATAGTTTTTGGTCTGTCTGTCCATCTGTTTGTCTGTCCGCAAAAACCTTAACACTGGGTATACCTTTTGAATGGTAACTGATAGGGCTTTCATATTTCACATGTGCATTCCTTGTCACAAGACCTTTCAAGAGGTACCATAAATTTTGACCTCGTGATTTTGACCTTGACATTTGACCTACTTTTGACCTCCTTTTTAAAAACTTTAACATTGGCCATAACTTTCAATTGGTAAGTGGTAGGGCTTTCATATTGCACATGTACATTCCTTGTCACAAGACCTTTTTAGTGGTACCATAATTTTTAACCTCGTGACCTTGACCTTGACATTTGACCTACTTTTTAAAAACTTTAACATTGGTCATAACTTTCGATTGGTGAGTGGTAGGACTTTCATATTTCACATGTGCATTCCTTGTCACAAGACCTTTCTATTGGTGCCATAATTTTTGACCTTGTGACCCTGACCTTGACTTTTGACCTACTTTTTCAAAACTTTGACATAGTCCATAACTGTCGATTGGTAAGTGAGAGAGCTTTCATATTTCACATGTGCATTCTTTTTCACAAGACCTTTCCAGTGGTACCATAATTTTTGACCTTGTGACCTTGACCTTGATGTTTGACCTACTTTTTAAGAGCTTTGACATTGGCCATAACTTTCGATTGGTAAGTGATAGGGCTTTCATATTTCACATGTGCATTCTTTGTCACAAGACCTTACCAACGATCCCATAATTTTTTACCTTGTGACCTTGACCTACTTTTTTAAGATTTGAAAATTAGCCATACCTTTCAATTGCTTAGTGATACTTCTTTCATATTTAACATTTGTTTGATTTGAGGTTTAACATCCCCGTCAACACTGTAAAGGTTATTTTGGAGACGTTGCTTCCAATTTTGTGGGACTTTTACCCAACATTGAGATGAAATGATATCTCAAGCCCCGCCGCCCAAAGAAACCAATAGGGTTTATTAGCATGGACGGTTCGCCTCGCACCGCGGTTCCTGGACAGGCTTAGATCCTCTAAGCGGTTTACCAGTACTAGTGTGCGGGCCGGATTCAGCTCTGCGTGGAAGCATCATGCAGCCCATATATTTCTTCAAGCCCCTATGGGCAGGGGCTTTTCATATTTAACATGCGCTGTCCGGGGGCATCAGTGTTTCACAAACTCATCTTGTTTCTTCTGTTTCTACACTTACATTCCTTTTCATCTTCTCCACTCTCCCACTTCCATTATCTCTTCCAACTCTTTTTTCCCTTTCTCTGGGAGATGACACAAAATGGCCCACATGAGTTGATGTGTTGTTAAACCAATCTAAAATTTGAACATGTACATTTTACTTCCCTAAAATAGCCCATTGCCCTAAAGGGTACCTTGGCAAACAGTGCAGGCCCAGATCAGACGCCGCAGAACACGGCATCTGATCAGGGCCTGCACTATTTGCTAACATAATTTTCCGTCTAAAATAGAAAACGAAAAAATAGGCCTGACACCCCTTATATGACAAATAGGCTTGACACCCCTTATATGACAAATGGACTTTTCCAACATATAGTAATGGAAGAGTTCACCAGCGTACAATGGGATAGCTGGATAAGTTGCAAACAGTGTAGTCCTAATGAGATGCCACATTCTGTGGTGTCTCAGCTGGGTCTTCATTGTTTGTTCAGGCATGTCTGTCCAAATACTTCCAGTAAACACTGTAAAACATGTTGAAAAATATCATTGCCCGGATTGGGACCAAAATTATCTCTGACTATGGGACTTCCAGCATTTTCATGATCACATTTTTTTTCATTTACAGAATTCTAAGATTTTTTTTTCTGGGAAACTGGGATTGTATGTAGACATACATTTTGAACAGTCATGCGTGAAATGCATCACCATGTGTTGGCGTTATTACTGTTTTTAGGCCCAATTTGTATGGTACATTCTGGTAAGATGACGAATTTGGAAGTGAGAAGATTAATCAAGAACATATGCAAATCATGCAATTCATTCATTCACAGCTTCACAGATTCTTTCACACTATGTAGCAAAATGATGTAAAAACATACTTATCCCTTCGACTGCTAATCACCACCAGCAGACGATTGCTAATCACGACAGCAGACGCCAATCTCAAAGTGTATTTTTCTTATTTTTGAGAGAAAATAAGGCTCAACATTACAAGTGAATCGTAATGTTAAGCCTTTTTTTCTATGACAAAAATTTCCGAGGAAAAATACATCTGAAAATGTCGTCTGACTATGTTGTCTGCTGAATTTTTTTTGCAAACTTTTTAAAAATATTTTTGCATACAGGCAAACAGTGTGAGCCCAGATCAGACTGCTTCTGTGATCAGACTGCTCCTACAGGAGCAGTCTGATCTGGGTCCTCACTGTTTGCAAAAAAATTACTTTTAAAATTTAAGGTAACCAGCAGACAGCAAAGCAGATGACAATTGTTGTGATTGGCATTTTATAGGTTAAAAATAAGATAGTCCTCTGCTCAAGGAATTTATATAGAAAAATCAGCAAATCTTTTGCCCTTTTACATGTAGATTATGTGAATTTTAAATTTGAATACGTACATATTACAATAAGTATACAAATAGTGACATTTCTTGATCAGACTGGACATATGAACAGTCTTACTGAGAACTTTCAGTGTTTGCCTACAAAGCAGGCCTCAGTATCTAAGTCTGATGTGCATCGAGTTTGACTGGTGATCAGGACATATCAGGAGGCGTGGGTTTGATCTACGCCCAGTTAGCAACATTTTTTCACCAGGAGTAGACAGATATGATGATTTTTTTTCTACAGTCATTTCCTTTTGCTCAAGGCAAGCACTTGTCTGTTTCTGGCACAAAAAAAAAATGTGCACTGTGCTGGTTAACAGCTTACATATAAGCTTGACAAGAAAAAGCATATATCTGCCCACACACCATCAGACAAGATGCACATGCCGGATGAAATGAATGCAAGGAGTGACGGGAGAAAAACTTTGGGTTTTTGATCAGGATCAGATTTGTTACTGGTGACATGTTAACAAGTCTGTGAATGAATACCCCTCTAAACCCCACTTTATATAGAGAAAACTGGGGTTTATTGGGATTTACATTATTTTTCTTATTTCTGCTCTAAGACATAGGTTGTGGGTGCTCATTAGAACCGCCTCAATGAGGCGGTTCTAATGAGCACCCACAACCTATGTTTGGAGTATAAATAAGAAGAATATCTCAATTTTTCATTGGAACAGTAACCATTTTGGAGATTTTTTGAAATGTACTATGGCACATGGGTGTGTTATCGTAATGTCAAATGACATTCTTACACAAGGACCTGTGATATGGGAAGTTAGTCTTAGCTGCACTATCCTCAGCACCTTCAGCCGTTGAAATGATCCAATCGGGAAGGGCGCTCCCATCACTAATGGTCAGAGGGAAGAAGGAATCTTTGTAAATGTAGGGGTTTGAAATGTCAATGAATGGTGATTTCTTCAGTGCCTAGCTGGGGGAACAAGGTCATCTGTTGGAATGCTGGCAGCAGCCTTTAGACCTTCACATAAAAGTATGAGCCTACTGTCTCTTCTCCTTTTTCTCTAGAGACTCCCATCTTAATTTTACTAGAATTCCAGTCACTCTACCAGATGTCATTTCATTGCTGTGTTGGGTGAAAAGTCCCACGAAATTGGAAGCAACGTCTCCAAAATGACCTTAATAGTGTTGACAGGGTGTTAAACCTTAAATAAAACATAAAATCTCATGACATTGCTCTAATGAGCTTCTGATGATGGGCACGCTCCCACTTAAAAAGGCAGCAACAAATTTTAAAATGGCTGGAACATTGCTTGATGACATGTACAATCTCGTCAAAGATCCTAAGTATTGGGACAGATAGGCCTAAGCAGACAGTGCAGACCCAGACCAGACTGCTCCTGAAGGTCAGCCTCGATAGCGCAGTGGTTAACGTGTTCGACTCATGATCTAGAGGTTGTGCATTCGAATCCGGCACCCGGTATCGAGGTGTGTCCTTGGGCAAGACACGTAATGACACTGCCTCACTCCACCCAGGTGTAAATGGGCAGCAGTGGTGTAATAGTCACTGCCTCTCTCTTGTGCGCATGAAAACATCCGGAATGAGTGTTCGAGAGCGATTAAATAAGCTTCAAGCTTCCATCGCAATCAAACTAAAATAAATTATTATAAACTAAGGAGCAGTCTGATCAGGGTCTACACTGTTTGCCATTCCATCTTGACTTTTTGGACTCCTTGCTGGATTGCGAAACATTTAACTTGTTAACCCCTGACCTGCTGAATATTTATATATGCCACACCCACTACTGATTAGCAACCAATCAGATTACCTGATGCAAATTTTTGCAACAAATTCATGAGCTGAATGACAAACAATGAAGATCCTGATCAGATCATCTGATCTGGATCTTCATTGTTTGAAAGGTAAGACATATCCGGGCTCAGCAGGACAAGGGTTAAATTTCAAGAGAATTACAGTAAGTCCTCAAGGTGTCCTAATTTTTAGGCTTTTTATGGTATATGTCACCCCCACGTGAGATTTTGTTCGAGACATTTTTCCTCATGAAAAGACGCTGTGGGATGTTTTCCTAAGCTAAATAATATCATCTTTGGAATAATATATTTCGAGGATAATCGTCATTCGGGGAAGTAAAGTGCCAATTTTTTTGGTCACAAATTTGTCTGATGGTGTCATGCTTTCAGCGGAGAGGGAAAACGTAATTTGTGACCATATCACTGATGATTTCCCTCCCAAAATCACGATTCTCACTCCACAAATCACGGGTGATATATTCACTACGACTGACCTCTCTCTCACCAGTGATATATTGACCAATATATTGATATATTACTGTGAGCAAGAATTTGTTTTGACTCTTACACTGTAAACCCATTTATAAATGGACTCATTTACTCAAATTTTTGTTTTATTGACAGGTAACAGGTCACTGTGACCTATATTTCTTGGTTCAGTGATTTTACTTTATACACCACAACCTCTTTATAACACTGTTAATGGGGTCCAAAGCGGACACAGTGTTAGTTAAACAACCGTGTTATATCCAAACAAAAATGTACCGGTATAGATTATATAGAAAAATGACCATTATGGTCATTTTTCTATATAATCTATACATTTTTTGGATCCATCTTGAAACCGTGTTATATCCAAAACCGTGTTATAACGAACCGTGTTATAATGAGGTTGTGGTGAATCTTGAGAAATGTCATACCTGGAACATTAGTTCCATGTGACCCAATGATTGATCTTATAATATATCTAGGTCAGAATGACCTTTATTTCATGGTTCATTGATTGTTGCCTTATAATTTGAATACTATTTGATGGATTTGTTTTGTTTTAATTGAGATTTAATGTCCCCATCAACACTAATTAGGTCATTTTTAGAGACACTTCCAGTTTTGTGGGACCTTTACTTGCCCGACATTGAGATGAAATTACATCTCAAGCCCTGCTGCCCAATGAAACCAAAAGGCTTATATGCATTTGACGGTCTGACTCACACCACTTTTTCCTGATCAGGCTTAGTCCTTCTAAGCTGTTTACCAGCACTCACATGTGATCAGTTCAGCTCTGCTCTGCAAGAAACTTCTTACCTGGAATTATGTTCCATGTGACCCGATGATTGACATAAAATATAATTAAGTCAGTGTGACCAATATTGCATGGTTCAATGATTTTGCCTTATAAGATAATTTCCATGTGACCCGATGATTGACCTGAATTATATCTAGGTCATTGTGACCTATATTTCATTGTTCATCTTAGTATATTAATACCATGTGCTTCCAAATATACATGTAGAAGCCTCTGTGGTGTAGTGGTTACTCTACTCGCCATGTAAACCAGGGGTCGCAGGATCGATCCCGGGCTTCTCCAGACTTTCGGATGAGTCTTTGGTGTCTCTGTTGGGAGCCGTGGGATAATTGTATCGATTCCTGATCATTGCCTCCACTTCTGCTTTAAACCGAGGTCCCGTCTCAGTATGACCTTAGCTGTTGGCGGGACGTAAAACTCAAACACTCACTCCAAATATACATGTATATATACAGGTCAGTGTGACCTGTTTTTCATTGTTTGGTGATTTTGCCTTGTAACTATTGCCATGCATGGAATATATTTGTTTTGGAATAAAATTCTAAAAAAAAAACCTAATGTAAACCTTTCTCATATGTATGTAAAAGGCGTGAAACAGGTGAGTCATGCTGTCATGCGACAGCTCTTATCTTCCTTCTGGCAGTTGTCAGTTTCTGGTGAAAAGAATGTGCACTGTACTGGTAAACTGCTTATGCATATTGCCTGCTCAGAAAAATAGTGGTAAGGTTAGCTGAATGCCATTTGTATGACCTAAATAGTGTTGACTTGGTCATTAAAACCCAAAACAAACACAGAAAGGAAGTTTTATTGTTCATATATGACTGAAACGTAAGCGCTAGTCTGGGTTTGTCTGATATTGTTAGAATATTGCAGACAGGGAATTCATTTTAAACCAACAACAAACTGTCTTTCTTTTCAGATCTATGTTAATTATGTGATAGAACCAGACTGCAAGATTGAGAGTAAATCATAATTACTTCCCTTGATAAAACCTACAACTGACAACCCGCAAACCAGCTAATCCCCCTTCTGGCGATAGTACTTGGTATATTGGTTGTTGTTCTTTGGAATGATGTTCATGCAAACAGCACAGACTATGATCAGACTGCGCGGATGTGCAGTCTGATCATAGCTTTGCTGATCGCTCAGGTTTTCTGCCCAATTTTTTCATGCCCCGTCTCAGTCACTTTTCCTGATAAAATTTCTTCCTTCTTCAGACAGGGGAAAAAAATAATGACAAGATTTAGACGAAGACAGAAAGCTTTGTTATATGTGAAAGTTTCACATAATTACTGTTTGAAGATATACTGATGATCCTGCCGGCCTCAGTAGCTCAGTCGGAGGCATGTCTGACTTGTAACCAGGAGGATGCAGCTTGGATACCCGCCGGGGTCGGCAGCATTCTTTCATGGAGATTGATCATGAAATCTTTTCTATGGTCAGTCTCTCCCTTCCGCTGATTCAAGAAGGGCAGTTGTCAGTTTCTGGCGAAAGAATGTGCACTGTACTGGTTAACCACTTATGTATAAGCCTGCCCAAGAAGAGTGTGGATAGGTAGACCGGCTAAAAATGACCTAAATAGTGTTGACCGGGCTGTTAAACTCCAATGCAAACAAACAAACATAACTGTAATGATCCTAAGCATTGGGACAGACAGGCCTAAGCAATCAGTTCTATAATGCTAACCTGATTCCAGTATGCAATGGGTTTACCGAATGATAAAACAAGTTGGCTGCTTTCAAAAAGCATCCAATAGGTTTGGTCTTGTCAGTCTACATACTGATTTGAGCCAGCTGATATCATTATCCCAATTAATGCATTTTTTGAATAAAAATAATAAACTTTAATACAAAACGTGTATATAAAATTTCGAAGTCTGTGACCTTGGTATCAGGAAGGGTAGGTAGTGATGAGTATTCTGTGGTAAATTGTTTAACGCCATGGCAAGTATAAACTAAATGTAACTTACATATGGTTTACACATGTATAGCACAAAACTTAACCAAACGAAAATGTCAACCGAATTTTTCAAAGGATCATAACTCTGTTAATATTTGGTGAACAGTAATTCTCGAAACTTAAGGCACATCTTCACATCTTAGCCTTACTACATACACATTTTAGGCTTGATCGGATGAAAACTGTATAGTAGGAGTTATACGGAAACGAAAAAAAAAGTTTAAGAACGGCGGACGGACACCAACCTCATAACTTAATACGACCGTTTTTTTTTTTTTTTTTGTTGTTGTTGTTTTTCAAACGGGCGTATAAAAAGATTTTTCCTAAGTCATCAGGCCTTCTATAGGGCCTTGGTTATCTATTCCATTTGTTGTTAACGTCCCTGTTAACACTGTATGAGTCTTTTTTGAGACATTGCTTCCAATTTTGTGGGACTTTTACTCAGCACTGAGATAAAACGGGCAGATAAAACTCCTTCTAAAGCCCTGTCGCCCAATGAAACTAAATAGTTGAAATGCATGAACGGTCCGACTCGAGCCACTTTTCCTGGGCAGGCTTAGAACTTCTAGGCGATTTAACACTACTCATGTGCGGCCGGTATCAGCACTGCGTGGAAGCATCATGCAGCCAAATCTATTTCTTCAATCCCCGATGGACGGGGGCCGATCAGACCTTTGGGCAATATATTGGACTGCATGAGCTGAAATCGACCGAATTTTGAATTATTGCTGAACCGCCTAGGAAGATCTAAGCCTGCCCAGACAAAGTGCTGCGAATCAGACTGTATCTTAAACCTCGGCAGTTTCTTTAAGCGACACCTCCGCAAAAACCTGAAATTTGCAATCCTTTTGTATATCGTTCTGGATCACAATTTAATTTTAAAAGAAACTGATTAGTAAAACGTCAAGTATTGAGTGGAAATAAAGAACACCACTCTCGGCTTATCAGATACAATAGTTCCCATCGAATGCGCCAAAAAGTCTTTTAACAACTCAGTCTGTAACTGGTGGCAAGTCACTTAGTAGTCATGAAGTTTTTTAACAGAAACTATTGCTATCTGTGCTGGGCTCAAGAACAATAAACAACGACCCATCAACGTTATGACTTTGTTCCGCTCCCTAAATATCGAGCTTGGCACTGACGTTAATTCTAGTAGCAAAGACATGGAAATGTTTTTACACACCCTGCGATCTTTTTATGCCCCCGCATCGGATGATGCCGGGGGCATAGAGTTTTCCATACGTGCGTCCGTGAGTATGTGCGTACGTGCGTACTTGCGTCCGAATGTACGTCCTTCTGTACGAAGTGTGCACGTACGTACGTACGTAATCCTGTCAGACTCAGGTTAAGGTTTTTGTACAAGGTAGAACTTTAGCTCATATTTTCCAAACCATGCAATAGATTTGGTTTATATTTAGTATGATGATATATATAGGTCCAACGTTTTATTCAGCAATGCCCCCACCCATACCCGTGACCTCAAGGTCAAGGTCACAAACTTAGAAATTTCTAACGTTTAAGACCCAGGTTAAGGTATTTGTACCAGGCAGAACTTGAGCTCATATTTTCAAAACCATTCAATGGATTTGGTTTATATTTAGTATGATGATAGATATAGGTCAAAAGTTTTATTCAGCAATACCCCCATCCATACCCATGACCTCAAGGTCAAGGTCATAGACTTTGAAATTTTTAATGTTTAAGACCCAGGTTAAGGTATTTGTACCAGGTAGAACTTGAGTTCATATTTTCCAAACCGTGCAATGAATTTGGTTCATAACCGGTATGATGATACATATAGTTCCAAAGGTTTATTCAGCATTACCCCCACAAGGTCAAGGTCACAGACTTAGAAAAGTTTTAATGTTGAAGACTCAGGCTAAGGTATTTGTAACACGTTGAACTTGAACTTTTATGATTCATTTGGTTCATATTTGGTTTGATGATAGATGCAGGTCCAAAGTTTTATTCAGTAATACCCCAACCCATGCCTATGACTTCAAGGTCAAGGTCGCAGACATAGAAATTTTCAAATTTAAGTATGTTAATAGCTTATATTTTCCAAACTTTATAATGGATTTGCTTCATATTTGGTATGACAATAGTTGCAGGTCCAAAGTTTCATTGAGCCATACCCCCCACCCCTTACCTCAAGGTCAAGGTCACAGACATAGAAATTGTTTATATTATACTTTTTGAGATTTCATATTTCCTGAACCATGTGATGGATTTGCAACATATTTGGAATGAACATAGATACAGATCAAAAGTTACATTCAGCCATAACCCCACCCTGCCCCATGATCTTAAGGTCAAGGTTGCAGACTTAGAAATGTTGAATGTTAACGTTTGTAAGAGCTCATATTTTCCAACCATTTGATGGATTGAGTTCCTATTTGGTATGTTGATAGTTATTTTTCCAAGGTTTAATCAGCCATACACCAACCTATGCCAATGACCTAAGGATGGGGTGGGGGGAGGGGTGCGGGTGGGTGAGGTAGGCTCCTGGGCGGGCCGTTTGTGTTGTATTGACACATTTCTAGTTAATTTTTGGTTTTACGATCCTTTCAAAATTATTTCACTCACATCAAGCCGATCGTTAATCAGAGGTGATCGAAAATTGGAGTACTCCATGAAAAACCTCCTGACCTTCCGTTGCAGAACTCTCATTATGTGACCTGAGCCATGCTCAAACCTACAGCGTTGAGAGACCTAATGATTAAGAGTCAGTACTCTTATCCACTAGGCCACGGAGGCCCGTTACACCCAGCGATCTTTATAAATGAGGAAAAAAATACCGTTTTTTGTCTTTCCAACATTTACATATACGTAATATTAGAGCTATCAGCGCACCGAAAGATGTTCAGAATATATAAATCTGTTCCTATCTGTGTGAAGTAAACTTTGCAAGTTGTGTTTATTTGTATTTAACGGCCCAGTCAACACTGATTTGGGCCATGTTTGGGCCTGTCAGTGTACCTATCCACGCTTTTCCTGAGCAGGCTTATCCGTAAGCGGTTTACCAGTTCAGTGCACATTCTGTTGCCAAAAACTGACCCCTGCCCTTCGTGAATCAGCGAAAGGGAGAGAATGACCATAGAAAAGATTTCATGATCAATCTCCACGAAATAATGTTGCCGACCCCGGTAGGTATCGAACCCGAGTCTTCCTTATCACCAGTCAGACTGCATCCGACTGAGCTACCGCAGCCAACCACACTATGTGAGTATTAGTAGTTATGTTCTGTTGTTTTTCGTTTCCATGGCCCCATGGACTTACTCCATAATGGCATTGCAAGACGTAAACTTTGCGAAAATGACTGCGGCTGTTATAAGTTCCCCATAAGGGAAATAGATACGCCTTAAGGGGGTGGGGCTACTACTGCAAAAGTAGTTTCTCTTTGGATATGCCTAATGGGTATACTCTTAAAGGAAAGAATTTGCTCCTGGGGAGCAAATTCTTCCCCTGTTAGAGTAGACCCCTTTTTCAGTTGGACAGAGCCAACAGAGTAGCAGCCATAAGGTCCTTAAAGTTGTATTTCCATTTCCATCACGAAATCATGCCTATAGAATTGTGATCCCCTTTAATATGTTCTGTAAAAGGGTTATCCTTTGGAAGCAAGGAATACACCACAGAACTGAAAAATATGGTGTACACATGTTTTCTGGGCTAGACTAGCTAGTTTCGGCCAATTAGGCCTTATCAGTGACCCTAAGATATTTTCAAAATTCCACAATGGAATCAATGATCCCAAAGGACAAGAAAATATAATCTACACTATGATGTAGGGCAGGGAGACGTTTTACCGCCGCCACACATTCCCACACACCAGTTGTAGTGAAGTTAAATATGTTCTATAAAAGGGCTATCCTTTGGAAGCACGGAATACACCACGGAACTAAAAAAATATGGAGTGTACATGTTTTCTGGACCAGACTAGTTAGTTTCGGTCAATTAGGCCTCATCAGTGACCCTCAGATATTTTCAAAATTCCACAATGGAATCTATGATCCCAAAGGACAAGAAAATATAATCTGCGCTTTTATATAGTAAAGCTCGGGTTTGCAGGGGTATACATTAATTTCCGTATTCATGCTCTGAGACACTAGATTGTGGGTACTCGAAAGAATCGCCTCGTCGAGGCGTTTCTGTCGACTCCCCGCAATCTATGTTTTGAGCAAAAAAGGCAAATATTCCAATTTTTCTTTTTAAAATTTCTTTTTCCGTGGCCAACAAATGACAATGTTTTTGTGTAGGTGTGTTTCGACATACGGTAAAAATGATAGACTAACTGCCACACCTGCCAGGTGTATCCATTTCTCTTAAGATATTTATTGTTGGAGTTGAAACGCTTGCTTTTCGGTTTGTTTCGCTATTCAGACAGGCTGTTTCCTGTAAATTGCAGTATAGTATTGCATCATCGTTATTTGTTTGTTTGATTTGATGTTTAACGTTAAAGCTGATTGGTTGATCGCGTCACGTGCCCCTCCATGGAACAGTTACAATCTGGTCATTATACCCGGTTTGCCCGCCTCATGGCGACCAAACCAAAAAAGAATGTATTAAGCCATTTCAGACTGGAAACCCCTAAACGGGTACTTTGGCAAACAGTGCAGGCCCAGATCAGACGCCGCAGAATGCGGCGTCTGATCAAGGCCTACACTATTTGCAAAAAGTTCTGCCATTTTCCAAATCAATTTTGCAGAAAATACAACCTGACACCCCTAAATTTTGAACTGGACTCCTGCTATATATAAGGAGGAAGATTCCATTTGTACAAAAAGGGTTAAAAAATAACAATCAGCAGCAACAAAACATGGTAAAACAACAACATCATATATTCTCCCCAGGAAACTTAAAATGATTGGCATCTTTTAAAAAGTCAGATATTCAACCTACCACATTGCCATACCCCACCCACTGAGTCAGAACAAAGATAATTGATCTGGCTTAAACTTTTTATTGTAGTTCTGAGGGAGAAATGGAGCTTTGGTATTTGTTTGGTAATTCAGAATATGCTAAACCTTTTGTACCAAATGGAATCTTCCTCCTTATATATAGCAGGAGTCCATTTCAAAATTTAGGGGTGTCAGGTTGTGTTTTCTTCAAAATTTATTGGAAATCAGCTGAACTTTTTGCAAAAAGTGTAGGCCCTGATCAGAGGCCGCGTTCTGCGGCGTCTGATCTGGGCCTGCACTGTTTGTCTGCCAAGGTACCCGTTTTGGGGTTTCTGGTACTAAATGGGTTAATACAGGTCAAGTTTTCCAGTGTGTATGGAACCAACAAAACCACTAAGCCACTATCTACCGTATTCAGCCTATTTACTGCACCATGCGCTTAGTTTTTATGCCCCGCCATTAAAAAGATGGCAAGGTATTATGTTTTACCCTTCATAGTTTTGAGTGTACGTCCATCCATCCACCGTCTGTCAGTCAGCGTCTCATAGCTTCGTGTCCGCTCCAGAACTCTGAAACAGTTTAAAATATTTTCAGGAAACTTCACAGATATGTAGAGCACTATCAGACAACGTGCAGAACATATGAACAGTAACTCTGATTTTCCTACTTTTGGAGTTGTTGCCCTTTGAACATTGAGCATAGCCATTTCTATCGTAGTTTCATGTTAGCGGACCATAACTTCGATACCATTTGAGATATTTCCATGAAACTTCACAGATATTTAGAGCACAATGAGATGACATGCAGAATATATGAACTGTAACTCTGATTTTCCTACTTTTGAAGTTATTGTCCTTTGAACTTTGAATACAGTCATTAGCTTTTGATGACCTTGCCCTTATTTTCAAGGGCATAGGCCCCCAAAAACTGTCAATTCTGGGCCAGAGATGGCTTGTATGCATCCAATCTCATGAACACTTTAATGGTATGTGGTCTAGCTTGGTACAATATATCATCGCAATTGACCAAAGATTTGATTAGATTCATAAACTGAACTTTTGGAGCCATGGCTCTTTGAACATTGAAAATTATAATAAGCCATCTCAGCCATGTATTCTTGTCAACTTTATTAAGGGATGATTAGATTTTGAAGACCTTGACTTTATTCTAAAGGGCACAGGCCCCCAAAAACTGAAACTGAAAATTGTAAAACTGGGTTTCTTGCTTTTGGCGCCATGGCTCTTATTATAGTCATCTCAGGCATGTATTCCTGTCAACTTTATTGAGGAAAAGAGTAATGCATCCTTTTTGACTGTGATATGGCACTTGCTTGATGCAGTTGTAGTGGCGGGGCATCATGCAGTGCTTGCAGCTTTTATTTAAAACTCAGTATGGAATTGTGGGGAGGGTGCTGTAAAGTGTGTGCTTGTGCACTTTCTTTCCAAAAATATCTTAGGTGTGCGCTTATAGGAGCATGTGTGGTAAATAGGACAAGTATGGTAATCAGTCATCAAACCATGAATGAATACTCCATGTAAGCCCAACTTCAAATAGAAAATGTGGGGTCTGCACTATGCTGCCTTCGGGGTGGTTGTTGGTATTAACCCTTAAGATGCCAAGGAAAACATCTGAAAATGTTGTTTGCTTATTTTGTCTGCTGAATCTTCTTGTACACTTTTCAAAAATATTTTTTCATACAGTGTGGATCCAGATCAGACTGTTCCTAGAGTGGGGTGGGGGTGGGGGAGGGCATTACAATCTTCAGTAAAATAAAGGTATGCTGTGTGTACTAATTAGAATTGCCTTGCCTCACTGAGGCTATTCTAATGAGTGCACAAAACATACCACAGATAAAATCCAGGAAAAAATCTTATATATGGATATCTTGACATCACGAAAACAGGCCTATATAATTTTGACCTCCTTGAACCCCACTTTTATACAGTAAAACTGGGGTTTCCGGGGGTATACATTATTTTTCTTCTTTATGCTCTAAAATATAGATTATGGGTACACATTAGAACCGCCTCGATGAGGCGGTTCTAACGAGTGCCCACAATCTATATTTGGAGCAGAAATAAGGAAAATATCAATATTTTTTCAGCATAAAATGTTCATTTTTTTGGCAATAAAGGTGGCAATGTGTTTGTATAGGCGTGTTTGCCTAATGAGCTTTGAGAAATATTTTCAAGGTCGTAATTAGCCGTGGTGAAGAATCGTAATAAGCCGTGGTGAAGAAATATCCATGTTCGAGTTATCCAAAGTTCACTGTGTTTAGATAACTGATTCCTAGCGTGGCCCTGCCACAGCCAAAAGCCCTACCCTCACCACAGTCTTGGGTAGACAAGAATAGCTGCATAGCTCACATGTAATTTTCTTTAAACTGGTCGGGGCTTGAAGAAATAGATGGGCTGCACGATGCTTCTACACAGAGCTGAAACCAACTGCACACGAGTACTGGTAAATCCCTTAGCAGATCTTAGCCTGCCCAGGCAAAGCAGTGCGAGTCGGACCATAAACCCTATTGGTTTCTTTGGGCTAAGGGGTTGAGATGCCATTTCATCTCAATGTCGGGTATAAGTCCCACAAAATTGGAAGCACTGTCTCCAAAATGACCTACACATTGTTGACGGGGATGTTAAAACCTCAAAACAACAAACAAAAATTAATGTAATTTTCTTTATCAATTTCAGGCTCATACAATCTGTGATATACCTAAGGGGATCAGTAGTGAGGGCCCCAAACCAGTCAAAGATAAAGACACTTCAGTGGTGAGTGTGACAAATATCCCGGTAACGGGACCCTTGTCAATGGACGTCATGAAGGTGACCCTTGACCTGTTAGATTCCAAAGGAATGTACACGAGGATAGCGGACAATATTTGTGAGGCGCCCACCAAGTTTGAGCAGGATCCGTTGAGCGGCACTTGTTGGAATGGAACCAGTGTGTCTGTGTAAGTACATGTAATCTGAAACCTCTTTATAATGTACACTGTTCATTATTACACTGTTTATTATAACATTATTTATTATAACAATGCTCATTATAACATTGTTCATTATAACATTGTCCTCCATTCTACGTAACATCGTTCATATATTTATTATAGCATTGTCCTCCATTATAACCCTGTTCATTTTCACACTATTCATTAAAACAATACTCATTTAAACATTGTTCATTATTACATTTTTTAATAAAACATTGTTTAATATAATACTGTCGCAACCATGACTGAAAAATTGTTGAAAGCGAGGTTAAACCCGAATTCACACACACACATTGTTTATTGAAGTAATGCTCATTTATACAATGATCATCATAACATTGCTCATTATAACGTTGTTCAATAAAACCTTGTTCATTATGACATTGTTTAGTAATAATGTTGTTCAGTAAAACCTTGTTTATTATAACATTGTTTAGTAAAACATTGCTCATTACAATGTTGCTCAGTAAAACATTGCTCATTACTAGGTTGCTGAGTAAAACCTTGTTCATAATAATTGTTTAGTAAAACATTGCTCATTATAACATTGTTCAGTCAAACCTTATAACATTGTTCAGTAAAACCTTGTTCATTATAACATTGTTTAGTAAAACCTTGTTCATTATAACATTGTTCAGTAAAACATTGCTCATTATAACATTGTTTAGTTAAACATTGCTCATTATAACATTGTTCACTAAAACTTTGTTCATTATAACATTGTTTAGTAAAACCCTGTTCATTATAACATTGTTCAGTAAAACCTTGTTTATTATAGCATTGTTTAGTAAAACATTGCTCATTATCACATTGTTCAGTAAAACATTTCTCATTACAACGAACGTTGCTCAATAAAACATTGCTCATTACAATGTTGCCCAGTAAAAGAGTGTTCATTATAACATTGTTCAGTAAAACATTGCTCATTACAATGTTGCTCAGTAAGACATTGCTCATTACAATGTTGCTCAGTAAAACAGTGTTCATTATAACATTGCTCAGTAAAACATTGCTCATTACAACATTGCTCAGTAAAACATTACTCATTACAATTGCTCAGTAAAACATTGCTCATTACAACATTGCTCAGTAAAACATTGCTCATTACAGTTGCTCAGTAAAACAGTGTGTGTGTGTGACTTCTGGTTTAATGTCGCTTTCAACAATTTTTCAGTCATATCACGACGGTGTCTGGTTGCGACAGGGAGCTCAATGCTCACTTTTATAGTGCTGCCTCACTGAAGTATCATGTCCCAGTCACATTACATGATACCACACCCAGTCACATTATCCTGACACTGGGTCGACCAGTCCTAGCTTTACCCCGTAAATCTGAGTGCCAAGTGAGGAGCAGCTAGTACCATTTTTAACGACTTTGGTATGTCGCAGCCCGGGATCGAACCTGTGACCTCCCGTTCCCCGGAGCGGACACTCTACCAATCAGTAAAACACTGTTCATTGTAACCTTGTTCAGTAAAACTTTGCTCATTACAATGTTGCTCAGTAAAACATTACTCATTACAACGTTGCTCAGTAAAACAGTGCTCATTATAACATTGTTCAGTAAAACAGTGTTCATTATAACATTGTTCAGTAAAACAATGTTCATTATAGCATTGTTTAGTAAAAATAAATGAAAATGTCATGCGCAAGGACTGTAAGGGTTGAAACTACATAATAATATGCAAATTCATCAACTTTAAAAGGCTTATTTTCATATTGTGTGGTAATACAATACAGTGACAAAAGAGATATAATTCTAATGTTAAGATGAACAGAAATTGATAGGCAAAATTTTTCTTTTAGCTTTTGTTTACCCATTTCGGACCGGAAACCCCTAAATGGGTTCCCTGGCAAACAGTGCAGGCCCAGATCAGACCCCGCAGAACGCGGCGTCTGATCAGGGCCTACACTGTTTGCGAAAAGTTCAGTCATTTTCCAAATAAATTTTTATGAAAACACAACCTGACACCCCTAAATTTTGAAATGAATTCCTGTTATATATAAGGAGGAAGATTCCATTTGGTACAAAAAGGGTTAAATGATGCTCCAGGTGTCAGAGATCAAAGAGTGATGCAGTCTATCCATGCAAATTGTTCTTGGTTTGACAGTGAAAATGAATTTTAAACTTTCTGTTCGACAAAGCTGGGTAAAATCATTGTCTTACCTAACACTTCCTTTACAGTATTGTCATACATATTTGGTGTTTGAGGTTTAACGCCCCAGTCAACACAATTTAGGTCATTTTGGAGACCAATTTCCAATTGCACCACTACCTCTTTATAACACATTTCATTATAACACAGTTTTGGATATAACACGGTTTCAAGTTGGATCCCAAAAATGTGTAGATTATATAGAAAAATGACCATAAATGGTCATTTTTCTATATAATCTACACATTTTTGTTTGGATATAACATAGTTGTTTAATTAACAGGGTTTCTGCTTTGGACCCCATTAGTAGTGTTATAAAGGGGTTGTGGTGTATGTGGGATTTTTTACCCGACATTGAGATGAAATGACATCTCAAGCCCTGCAACCTAATGAAACCAATAGGGCTTACAACCATGCAGCTAGCAGTTTAGCAATACAAAATGTTCTTTAACCCTTTTTGTACCAAATGGAATCTTTCCCCATTATATATAGCAGGAGTCCATTTCAAAATTTAGG
Source organism: Lucinisca nassula (assembly GCA_963580285.1). NCBI lineage: Eukaryota > Metazoa > Mollusca > Bivalvia > Lucinida > Lucinidae > Lucinisca > Lucinisca nassula. Next base: position 39,364,232 of record OY757024.1, on the reverse strand, counting down.
GGTGCCAGGTTGTATTTTCTTCAAAATTTGTTTGGAAAATGGCTTAACTTTTTGCAAACAATGTAGGCCCTCAGATCAGACGCTGCGTTCTGCGGCATCTGATCTGGGCCTTCATTGTTTGCCACGGTACCCGTTCTGAAATTGGTTGAAGTGCAAATATGCCAAAACACAATGACATACAAAATTTGCATCACAAGTGACATGTTTGTCAAAGTACAAAGAACCATAATCCATATTTAGCATATTGAATACCGGTAAATTCCACTTCACATAGAAAATGGGGGCAGAGCTGAGTGATTACAAATAATCTATGCCAGACTGCATATTCAAAAATGTTATTCACATTACGTCAGTTATCTGAAAGTATCAGCCAGTCAACTGGGAAGGACTAGCTATGCAATCGTTCTGCCCACGTTGTCAGTCATCTCTGAAACCTGTTCAGAAGCACATGACAGAAAGTTCAACATGGTGTGGCAAAGCTTTCAGCGTGTCTCAAACAGCATTGCACCTGCAATGAGAAGAAATCTTATTGCTTAAGCCATTGTACGCGGGAAACCCCAGAATGCGGCATCTGATCAGCCTGCCTATCCCAATACTTGAGATCAGTACAGTAGTTTGTGGATTGAATGACAGATTACATGTATATCAAGTAATTAGATTGATTGAGAGTCAGCAATTGGAGAGATCAAATTTAATTTATTCAGCAGGATAAGTGTTAAGCAAAGCTATAGGGAAACATTATGTGGACCATTGCACTGACCCCTGACATTTGCCATGGTGAATGTGGTGACATTTACTCCTGTTCTGCTGAATAAATTAATTTTGCCACACCCATTTTTGAAGTATCAACCAATTGATGCCAAAGTACTTTGAGTCCTATGATTTACCAACTGAATGGAAAACAGTGAAGATCCAGACCAGATCGCTTTGGATTTACACTGTTTGGGACATTGGGTTGATTCTGCTAATGTCCACAAAATGTTGAATATTTCCACTAACCTTTACCACTCTCAAGACGAATTAAGCAGATGACAAAATGTTGATATTTTTCTTATTTTTCCCAGAAAACAGGACTTGACATCTCATTCAAATTGTCTAGTAGACACTTGACATCTCATTCAAATTGTCTAGTAGACAATTTGCATGAAATATCAAATCCTGTTTTCTGTGAAAATTAGAAAAATATTTCAAGTTGTCGTCTGCTGCAAAAAAATACCCAGCATGCAGAAAAGCTCTCTTATGAGCGTAATGATAATTAATAGATTCAAGATCATCTGAAAAATGTCGTCTGCTTATGTCGTCTGCTGATTTTTTTTTGTAAATTATTCAAAAATATTTTTGCACACAGGCAAACAGTGTTGGCCCAGACTGTTTGCAAAAAAATTACTTTTATGGTAACCGGCAGACGACGGCTTTTTATGGATTAAATGGTGAAGTTACTGGTTTGGAACCAGGAAACCTGAAAATCTGAAACTTGTCACCCACTTGAGTTGATCCTCTTGTTGTTATGTATTAATTTTATCGGACATTTTGCTATAATCATGCCATCTAAGGATAAAGGAATGTTGACACACAATTTCACTTTTTGATAAAGATGGTATTTGAATGAAAGTCAATGCTTCAAGATGACCTAAATAGTATTGATGGGGATGTTAAACCTGAACTGAAACAAACAAATGCTTCAAGGGCACTGCAGAAAATTCAATAGCAAACAGCATTCTATATTTTTTTTTTTTTTGCTCACCTGAGCACAAAGTGCTCATGGTCATGGTGAAGGATTGTGATCAGTGAATGTCTGTCGTGCGTCATGAACAATTTGCTTTAAATGCAAACTCCTCCATAACCCTTGGGCCAATTGGATTAAAAAATTCACAAGAATGTTGCCTGGGTGGCTCCCTACCAGAATAGCTGAAATCGTTCTGCTCCGATGAACAAGATGGCCACCAGGGCAAAAAATAGAAAAATCTTTAAACGTGAATGTGTCGGATCATTCCCTAACCCATTGCATGCGGGAAACCCATAAAGGGGTACCTTGGCAAACAGTGCTGGCCCAGATCAGATGCTGCATAATGCATCGTCTGATTAGGGCCTGCACTATTTGCTAAAAGAATTTTACTTCCAAAATAGAATAAAAATGAAAAAAAATTAAGGCCTTATATGGCAAATGGACTTGTCCAACATATAGCAATGGAAGAGTCCACTTGTATACAATGGGTTAAAGGCTAGTAGTAATTTCTTTGGGCCGTAGGGCTTAATCAGAGATGTCATCTCATCTCAATTTTGGGTAAAAGTTTCACAAAATTGGAAGCAACGTCTCCAAAATGACCTAAATAGTATGTGTCGACGGGGATTTAAAATCTCAACATAATTTTACATAGGGTTTTATTTATGCAAAGCCATGTTAAAAAAAGCTCAAAGTCTGTTTTTTCATTTGTTGATAAGCAGGTGTGCATCATCGTTTATTATTTTTTTGTTTGACCGAAAGGTGACAAAACGTGTTTTTGTTTTCATGATGATTCATCACTTTGCCCATATATCCGGTATGCCAAAATGTGCAGTAATTGGACACTTGAATATTAACCCATTCACCATATTTGCATTATTTGCTGGCTCCCAGCTTGCACATTGACAATATTGGAAAAACAGGTAACCAGACCCCCCTGACCTTTCAAGGTCAGGGGGGTCTGGTTACCTGTTTTTCCAATGCTGATAATCTTCAGACTAGGAACCAGCAGATAATCCAAATAAGGTGAATTGCATGCGTGAAACCCCTAAGGGGTACCTTGGCAAATAGTACAGGCCCAGATCAGAGGCTGCAGAATGTGGCGTCTGATCAGTGCCTACACTTGTCTAACGGAAGTTTACGTCAAAAATAGAATAAAAACGAAAAAAGTAGGCCTATTACCCCTTATATGACAAAATTAATGGACTTGTCCAAAATATAGCAATGGAATAGTCCACTAGCATACAGTGGGTTAACCCATTTTAGTCTTGAAACATCACAAGGGGCCAGTTGTTCAAAACTAACGATGTCATTAGTTTACACATCATTAAAACTTTGATAATTTCATATGGCAAATATGCTAATTTTTTGCTGAAAAGAAAAGCTGCTTACATTTTTTTCAGCAAAAAGACCAGAGTATCAGATATTGCACTTACTAGAACTGTTAACAATTCAACCACTAGCTCGTTAAGCTAACAATGCTTTGAATAACTGGGGTCAGTTGTTCAAAACTAATGATGTCGTTAGTTAACGAATCACTAATAATGTCGTTAGTTAACAAATCATTAAAACTTTGATAATTTAATATGGTGAAAATACTAATATTTTTGCTGAAAAAATGTGCGGAGCTTTTGCAAATGCAAAAGCTGCCCACATTTTTCCAGTAAAAATAACAAAATTTTAGTTATCATACTTGCTAGAACAGTTAACAATTTGACCATTAACGTGCTCGTTAAGCTAACAATGCTTTGAATAGCTGGCCAGCAAATACAGGGGTAACAACCTACGTCATAGCAGAGATGTCGTACCCATTTCAGAAGCGACCATATTGGTGTAAATAGGGTAAATAAAATGCTTCAAACTAGATTTGTACATTACGAGTCTTCAGAAAACATACTTCAGCTGGTAACGAAAAATATCTGCATCCCATCAGTGAGCTAATTCCACCTAGAAACATTGAAACGGTTTCGATAGCTTCGCCCCAAGATTTGATTCGGCGCTCTAAACAATGATAGTTCCGACATCATTGCCAAATCAGCTTGTGTCATTTGAATTATTTAAAGAAAAGGCCACATTTCTGGGACAGATTTGAGTATGTTTGATTCTTTTATGATCTAATGCACCGACTGCGCCTACGTGTTGTGACAAATGCCTTTTGTGTAGTAAACGCCGGCAAACCTAAGAATGGTTATTACGTCACTGCTCTGACGTAGGTTGTTCCCCCTGAAACAGTGCAGCCCTAGATCAGGTTTGGTAAAGAAGTTCATAGTGAGTGTTCATGTATTAGTGAATTTATTAAACAAGTTGATTTGTTTGATTTGAAGTTTAACATCCCCATCAACACTCTAAAGGTCATTTTGGAGATGTTGCTTCCAATTTTGTGGGACTTTTACCCGACATTGAGATGAAATGACATCTCAAGCCCTCAAGCCCTGCCGCCCAATGAAACCAATAGGGTTTATAAGCATGGACGGGCAGACTTGCACCGCATTGCCTGGGCAGGCTTAGATCCTCTAAGCGGTTTACCAGTACTTGTGTGCGGGTCGGTTTCAGCTCTGCGTGGAAGCATCATGCATCATCTATTTCTTCAAGCCCCGAGTTGAGGAAAAGGGATAAAATGTGAGGCTTTGCCGAACATTTTATCGCCTTTCCTTAACGAGTTTACTAAATTCAATAATATTTTAGCACAATCTTTACATAGAGGCTCTCACATGAGTGCTCATGTATTATTGAACTTATTAAACAAATTGAGGAAAAAGGATATAATGCGAGGTATGTGGGTATTCACTGGAAGTCATCAAGGCGCTTCTAATGAATACCCACAACATAATTATGTTTTCGTGCAGAAATAAGAAAAGTATCAATACTTTTCTGATGAAAAAACCTTATTTATTATTATATAATTTTATTATGGTAAAAGGAATATTCTGTATAGTTAAAGATGGTTTAAATTTTTTAAGATGCCATGAAAAAATGCATCTGAAAATGTTGTTATCCCCACATAATAGTGTTTGGGGATATTGTGAATGCTTGTGTCCATCCATCTGTGTGTCCATCTGTCTGTCTATCCATCATGCTATATCCTCTTTAACCACTGGCCGGAATACAGCCAAATTTGGTGCATGGCTTCCTTACATGATGAGTGCGAGAGGTGCATCATATTTGGCTCCACCCAAAGCAGGAGGATTCTGGATGGCCTGCCATCGACTACTCACTCTAGTCTCTTTCTGTGAGCTGCTGTGTTTCCTTGCAAACTTTTCAAACTTATTTTTGCAAACACTGGGAAACAGTGTGGACCTTGATCAGACAGCTCCTAGAGGAGCTGTCTGATCTGGGTCCACAAGGGCAAGCGTTTGGACCTTCATCAGACTGCTCCTAAAGGAGCTGTCTGATCTGGGTCCACACTGTTTTCAAAAAAGGTCTTCTACTGTTACCAGCAAAGCAGATGCCAATTGTTGTGATTGGCATGTCATGGTTTCTATGCATACTGTAATGATCCTTGTTCAGATCCTTAGCCCTTGTCCTGCTGAATATTTAAATATGCCACACCCACTACTGATTATCAACCAATCAGATTACTTGATGCAAATTATTGCAACAAATTCACAAACTTAATGACAAACAATGAAGAGCCTGATCAGATGGCTTCTTCAGAAGGCATCTGATCTGGATCTTCATTGTTTGAAAGATAAGACATACCCAGGGCTCAGTATAAAAAGGGTTAGTATTGGAGCAAACAGGCCTAGGCAAGTCCAGACTGTAGGACAGTCTGATCAGGGTCTACGCAGTTTGCCATTCCGACTGCACTTTTTGAACTCCTTGCTGGATCGTGAAACAAATTTGCTAAGAATTTAGGAGAATTACAGCAAGATCTCAAGGTGTCGGAATTTTTAGGATTTTTACAGTAAGCAAGTCTAAAGGCTGTTACCACTAGACAATTTATGCCTCGTAAACAATCTGACGAATAATGACATGTTATTAGGATTTTTTTTTTCAGGAAACTTCATATGATTTAACCCTTTTTGTACCAAATGGAATCTTCCTCTTTATATATAGCAGGAGTTCATTTCAAAATCTAGGGCTGACCGGTTGTGTTTTCATCAAAATTTATCTCGAAAATGACTGAACTTTTAGCAAACAGTGGAGGCCATGATCAGACGCCGCATTTTGCGGCGTCTGATCTGGGCCTGCGCTGTTTGCCAGGGTACCCGTTTTGGGGTTTCTGGTACTGAATGGGTTAATAATAATCTGGGTTATTACGCATCAGCATTGTTCGTTAACAAAAGTGTATAAAATCGGATGAACTGCAAGTGTCTGTGAAGCACTGTAAAACAAACATGCTCACTTAGCTATTGGAATAGTGAACACACCCCATTTTGCAGTGAAACTCCAGATGTATCCTTTTTGAAAACAGTATAGATCTAGATCAGCTATCTTCTCAAGAAGGTTTCATTATTTTAATTTCATCACGAAAACATGCCTTTATAATATTGACCTCCTTGAACCCCACTTTTATGTAGTAAAACTGGAATTTACAGGGCTGAGGAGTTAACCTTATTTTTCTTATTTCTGCTCTAAAATATAGATTGTGGGTACTCGTTAGAACTGCCTCTGATGAGGCGGTTCTAACGAGTACCCACAATCTATATTTTGAGCAGAAAACAGAAAAAATATCATTGAGGCGGTTCTAACGAGTACCCACAATCTATATTTTGAGTAGAAAAAAGAAAAATATCGAGGCGTTTCTAAAGAGTACTCACAATCTATATTTTAGAGCGGAAATAAGAAAAATATCACAATTTTTCATCTTAAAATTTTTTTTTTTTTGCAGTAAAGTTTGCAATGTATTTGTATAGGCGTGTTTTCGTAATGTGATGGAAATTTTTATATCGCTGCAACTTCATTCGCCTTAAATTCTACGTATAAACAGCTGCAGTGCATCAGAAGCAGAATAAAGTTGTAATTAGAATAGACTCATTAAACTAACATGTGTAAAAAGCCTTTTTCTTCGATTTTGATACTCCGACAGTAAGCAATTGAACATTAATGAAATTAAAAACATGAAAGCAAGCCTCTGAGTCCGCTGAATTCTTTAGAACTTTTCACGACTCAAATAGCAACTTTTCAGTTGTCCCTGAAATAGATTTTTTTCGCTTCCTTGACCCTTCTCCTACTGAGCCTGGTTATGCCATAGTTTTTAAACATTGTAGATCCCGATCAGATGGCTTCAGAATCAGAATCTACAGTGTTTGCCATACAGATTATAAATTTATTGCAATAATTTGTATCAAGTAATCTGATTGGCTGATAATCGGTAGTGGGTGTGGCAGATTGAAATATTCAGCAGGACAAGGGTTAATAGTGATAAAAAAAACAAGCATTATTTCTTGGGGCCATTCTGATGGTGCTTTTCATTTTCCCGCAAAATGTCATTTATCCAACTGATATAAAATTCGAACCAAAATTTGCTTGTGTGGACAGTTTGTAGGATTTATATCGCTTGCAAACATAAGCGGTACTGCTGCGCAGTCGTGTAAACAGACTGAGAGTCAAACAGAAATTCGCAATGAATAATGTATTCATTTGTGAGATAGATCAAAGCCATATAGTATCTATTTGCTGATTGGAATCTTATATTTCATGTTTTTGACTGCATTGTACAACGTACCTTCATTTGGATGTTTCATCGGCTGCACTGGATTTATCATATCATCACATGAACAAGTCCGTGAAATGAACACCGCCTTACAACCCATTTTGTATAGAGAAAACTGAGGTTTAACGGGGTAAACATTATTTTTCTTATTTTTACTCCAAGACATAGGTTGTGGGTACTCGTTAGAACCGCCTCAATGAGGCGGTTATAACGAGCACCCACAACCTATGTTTGCAGTATAAATAAGAAAGATATCGTGGATTTTCATCCGAAAAGAAGCCATTTTGGAGATCTGAAAAAATGCACTTTGTCTTACGGACGAGTTATCGTAATGTCATATTGGCTGTTTTGATAGTGTGATTGACAGATCTGGAATCGAACTTAGTTTTTATCCAAAAATAGTGAAATGTCCATCAGATTAGAGCAAAAAGTATACAGTTTTGGAGCTGACCCCTTTTCAAGAGCTCCTCTACATCACGTGAACAAGTTCATGAAATGAAGACCCCCTATACCCCACTTTATATAGAGAAAACTGGGGTGAAAGGGGGTATACATTATTTTTCTTATTTCTGCTCCAAGACATTGTGGGTAATCGTTAGAACCGCCTCAATGAGATGGTTCTAACAAGCACCCACAATCTATGTTTGCAAGTATCAATAAGAAAAATATCACAGATTTTCATCAGAAAAATCAGAAAAATAGCCATGCATTTTGGAGATGTGAAAAAATGCACTATGTTGCACAGGTGTGTTATCGTAATGTAATTTTCTTGCAGAACGAGTTGATCAAAAATCAAAAACAAAAAGTTATCACCGAAAAACACAGCAAAAAAGATAAATCTGTTGTTAACTTTAACTCTTAAAGCAATAATCAGAATTGCATAGCACATGGCATTCAAGTTTTTGTCGCAATGGGGTTTACAGGGGTATTCATTTCACAGACTGGTTAAATTATGTGAAATTTGACTTGCTTTTTTACTTCTTTCAAGAATATTTCACATTGATCATTAATCAGATGTGAGGGAAAAACCTGAGTACCTGGGAAAAAACCCACTGACCTTCCATTATTGCAAACCTAATTGCCAACAGTTCTAGAACTGGCAAATCAGTTTTCAAGAACTGGTTTAGTTCTAGAATAAATGTTCTTCATGCAGATCTCATATTTTTGAAAACCAGTGTTTAAGAACGATTCAGGTTCCAGAACCACAGTTCAAGAACAGTTCTGAAGGGTCAGCAAAAGAACAAATTTTGCAGGGGCAGCGGCATCTCACCAGATTGTTGACCCACAGGATGCCAATTACGACAATTGTCGCCAGTTTTGTCGTCTGCCAGTTACTTTAAAAGTCATTTTTGTAAACAGTTTGGACCCAATTCAGACTGCTCCTCTAGGAGCAGTCTGATTTGGGTACACACTGTTTGCCTGCATGCAAAAATATTTTTAAAAAAGTTCGCAAAAATAACATCAGCAGACGACATAAGCAGACGACATTTTCAGATGTAGTTTTTCTCGGCGTCTTATGGGTTGATCAGATAATGGGGGAAAAACCCAGAATACCCAAGAAAAATCACCATAGGTTACAGAACTCAGCCTCGACTCACCCGAGCAATGATCGAAGGCAGGAAACCATAGTGGGGAGAGACGTAAATCTTTGCAAGACATCACTCTAAACCACTATAGAGGCCATCTGAATTATATGGATGTGATTAAGTGCAGCTGTAATAAATATGCAGTTTTATGATTTTGAAAGGGTAAAAAAATTCAAACGTTCATTGATGCACACACAAGGAGACATGCGTACGATAGGTTGCAATTAACATTTTGTGGTCACCGATCGGTTTCTTTGATCTACGTTATTAATCATCTTTTAAGAGGCTTTTGACAGGCCTTGAAATGCATATAATAAGTATATTGCAAGAAATCCTAATAACATGTATTTATATACGAGGGTAGGCTGAAAAGTTCTGAGCCTGACCAAGATCAAATGGTTTGTCCATGCTGAAAGTGGCTTATTTTTCAACATAGTCTCCCTTCCTGTCCACACACTTCCTCCAGCGATGCTGGAGTCCTTGGATCCCAGTGGTATAGAAGGTCTCATCTTGGTCCCTGAAAATCTCCTCCAAAGCAGCTATCACCTCCTCGTCTGATGGATAATGCTGCCCAGCCAAGTGTTTTTTCATGTTTGGAAACAGGAAATAATCTGATGGAGCTAGAACAGGTGAATACGGAGGGTGATCGACAAGTGTGAAGCCACAGTCATGCACAGCAGCCATTGCGACAACCGATTTATGAGCAGGCGCATTGTCCTGATGGAACAAGACCCCTTTTTCGTCAATTTTCCGGATCGTTTAGCCGTAATTGCTTTTCGCAATTGTTTTAGCAGATCTGCATAATACCCCATTAATTGTTCTGCCCTTTTGAAGGTAATCTATGAATATTATACCCTTGGCATCCCAGAACACTGATGCCGTCACCTTCCCTGCAGAGGAGATGACCTTTGCCTTCTTTGGAGGGGGTGAGCCAGGGTGCTTCCATTGCATGGATTGTCTTTGGTCTCTGGCTCAAAGTGATGAACCCAACACTCATCCTGAGTGACAAAACGGTCAAGAAAACTATCATGGTCTGCTTCAAAAATAGCCAAGTTGGCTTATGACAGGTTCAGTCTGGTCAACTTTAGGTCAGGCGTCAAAAGCCGTGGCACCCATCTGGTGGAAACCTTCTGACATTCCTAATTCACTGTGTAGAATGTTCTCTACTCGTTCACGGGAGATGCCAACAGTGTCAGCCAACTGATTCACAGTGAAACGCCTGTCATCCATCACAGCCCTGTGCAATTGGCTGATGGTTTCCTCAGTTGTTGCCATTTAGGGTCGTCCACACCGGTCATCATCTTCAAGGCTGTCCTTGCCCATCTTAAAATTTGCCCACCTTTTCACGGTTGCATACGAAGGAGCATCATTCCCTAATGCTGCAACCATATCGGCATGAATGTCCTTAGGAGCTAACCCCTTTTTATGGAGGTACTTGATGACACCACGATGCCAAATTTTGTCCATTTTCTCAAAAACATGCTAGTATCAATTTTCAAAGTCTAGAATTTCTATGTTATTGCAGGTAAACTTGAACTCACTTGAGTCAAATCAAGAAATAAAGGTTTGGATTTAATGAATACAAAATTTCTTGGCTGTTCGATGCCTGCTTCTTGGTCAGGCTCAGAACTTTTCAGCCTACCCTCGTATATATATCACAGGTGGCCAGCTGTGCAGCTCTGATCAGACTGCATGTTTGTGCAGTCGGACGTATAGTCTGATCAGAGTCGCAAAGCTGGCCAGGCTTTCCATAGTAATCACATACATTATACACGTTTTCTGTTACTACCCAGCAGATGTGCAAACCGATCTGTATAATTGCTGGTCAGGAGAATCCCCGAAACAGGCTGTCACACGATACATATGTTTTGTATAATAACGAGCCAAGACGTGCAAACTTTTGTTTTCGTACATGCATGCACATGCGGCAAACTCTCAGGTCAGCTCTGTTCAGAGTCTTTGTTATGCAGTAACGGCTGCACATTGGGCTAAAGTTTTTTCATCTAGTCAGGGAATGCCATATTCCAACTCGGGGTATGCAGGCTGATTTTTGTTTTCCATGTGCCATCATGCTGGGCACAGACACATTTTCTCTTGCCGAGGGTCCATTACAATAAAAATTATTAACAGTTGAATATAGTGGGGATTTGTACACATCTTAGCATCAAAGAAATGGTTGCACACTTCATGGTGTGCATTAACTCCTTGTCCTGCTGAGCCCTGATATGTTTTATCTTTCAAACAATGAAGATCCAGATCAGATGGCTTCTGAGGAAGCCATCTGATCAGGATCTTCATTGTTTGTCATTCAGCTCATGAATTTGTTGCAATAATTTGCATCAAGTAATCTGATTGCTTGATTGTCAAGGGTTAACCCCTTCACCATGCTGAATATTTCAGTATACCACACACCTCCCATAGAAGCTGTTATGCTACTCCGCTTGTAAACCCGGGGTCGCAGTATCGATCCCGGGTTTCTCCAGACTTTGTGATGAGCCTTTAAACTGAGGGTCCGTCTCTGTATGACCTTAGCTGTTGGTGAGACGTAAAACTCAAACACTCAATCACACTCCTCCCCGACTTTTCAAACAGGTGTGTGGCATGATCTCAATCCTAACTGTATTTGGAGTTGTCAAGATAGTGAATTAAATTATTGCACAATTATGGATTAAATTGTCATCAAACAGATGGTCGCACAATTATGCATTATGCATTATAACCCCTTCACCATACTGAATATTTCAGTTTACCACACTCCTCCCAGATTTTTCAGACAGGTGTGTGTGGCATGATTCCAACTTTAAAATATGGATTCAGAGCTGTTATAATTATGCATTACGAAAACATGCCTATACAAATACATTGTAAATTTTATCGCTGAATAAAGGAAAACTTTAAGATAAAAATTTGTGATTTTTTAGCTCACTTGTCACAAAGTGACGAGGACTATGTGACGAGGTGAGTCTTTGGGATCACTTTTTGTCCATTGTCGGTGCCCGCATCTGTGCGTCTGTGGGTGTGTCTGTGCTTGCATCCATGCGTGCGTAAACAATTTCTTCAAATGACATCTCCTCCTAAACCACTGATCAGATTTTGACCAAACTTCACAGGAATGATCCTTAGAAGGTCCCCTTTCAAAGCTGTTCAAATGATTCCGGTCAATTGCACATCTAGCTCACTGGAGCCGAAAATAGATTCTTTGATATTTGGTATGAATTGTTTGTTTGATTTGATGTTTAACGTCACCGTCAACACTATATAGGTCATTTTGGAGACGTTGCTTCTAATTTTGTGGGACTTAAATTACCCGACATTGAGATGTCCAGTCGCTCAATTAAACCAATAGGGTGTATAAGCTTCGACACTCCGACTCCCACTGCTTTGCTTGGGCAGGCTTAGATCCTCTAAGTGGTTTATCGGAACTTGTGTGCGGTCGGATTCACCTCTGCGTGAAAGCATTGTGCAGCCCATTTATTTCTTCAAGCCCCAATGGGCGGGGGCCGAATTAATTGGTCTGAAGCTTCATCTAGTGGACCTCTACCAAGATTGTTCAAATTATAGCCCTGCGGTCAGAAGTGCCCCCATACCTGTGCCCACCAGTTTTACATAGGCTTATATAGGAAAAACCTTTAAAAATCCTCTTGTCTGAAACCAGAAGGCCCAGGTCTTTGATATTTGGTATGAAGCTTCATCTAGTGGACGTCTACCAAGATTGTTCAAATTATAGCCCTGGGACCAAAAATACCGCCACGCCGGGACCCAACCAGTTTTACAGAGGCTTATATAGGGAAAAATCTTCTTGTCTGACACCAGAAGGCCCAGATGTTTGGCATGTGGTATGAAGTTGTATCTAGTGGACCTCTACCAAGATTGTTCAAATTATAGCCCTGAGGCCAAAAATGACCCTGTGTTGGGGCCGACTGGTTTTTCATAGACTTACATAGGGAAACCTTTAAAAATCTTCTCGTCTGAAACCAGAAGGTCCAGGTCTTTGATATTTGGTATGAAGCTTCGTTAAGTTTACTTATATTAGGATTGTTCAAATTATTGCCCTGGGGCCCAAAATGCCCCCTCCCCGGGTCCAGCTGATTTTACATAGACTTATATAGGGAATTTTTTAAAAATCTTCTTGTCTGAAACCAGATGGCTCAGGTCTTTGATATTTGGTATGATGCTTTGTCTAGAAAACCTCGACCAAGATTGTTGAAATTATAGCCCTGGGGACAAAAAAAGGCTCCGCCCCGGGGCCCACTGGTTTTACATAGACTTATATAAGAAAACCTTTAAAAATTTTCTTGTCTGAAACCAGAAGGCTCAGGTCTTTGATATTTGGTATAAAGCTTCACCTTCTAGACCTCTACCAAGTTTATGCAAATTGTAGCCCTGGGGCAAAAAATGGCCCTCCCCGGAGCCCACTTGTTACACTATGGATGAGATGAGCTATCCAAGGCCATCATGGCCCTCTTGTTTCTTACTTCTGCTGAAAATATAGATTGTGGATACTCTTTAGAACCACTTCATTGAAACGGTTCTAACGAGTACCTACAATCTATATTTTAGAGCAAAATTAACAAAAATAAGTTTTACTCCTGTAAACCCCAGTTTTACTACATAAAAGTGGGGTTCAAGTGGGTCAAAATTATATAGGCGTGTTTTAGTGATGGGGACAGTCAAGATAGTGTACAAAAACACGCCTATGTAATTTAATTTTAACCCCTTAAACACCGCTTTCATATAGTAAAACTGGGGTTTACAGGGGAATCCATTGTTTTAAAACACAGATTGTTGGTATTTGTTAGAACTCCCTCACTGAGGCAGTTGAGTTCCCACCCAAAATGTTCCAACCCAAAACCTATATATTTTGAATAGAAATATGAAAAATATCAGATTTTTTTTATTTGAATGCTGGTGAAATTTTCAGTATATTTGAATAGGCCTGTGTTGGTAACCTGGTAATGTCATCAAAGAAATTGTAGCACACATGCATTAACCCCTCAACATGCACTGAATATTCCAGTATACCACACTTCTCCCAGATTTTTAGCCATTTAATTGAAAAATTAAACTAGACTTACCCAGTAAGTCGATGTTTGATTGTAATTTCATTGACTAATGCGCATTCAGGGATCACACAGAGATGACGAGGAGCTAATTCCGGAAAATATCAGTCTTTAGAGGACACTTGAATGAAGCAAAAACATAGGGTGGGAGAAACCATTGGGTGGGTGTGTGATCCCTGAATGCGCATTAGTCAATGAAATTACAATCAAACATCGACTTACTGGGTAAGTCTAGTTTAAGTTTTCAATTTCATTGCCCTATGCGCATTCAGGGCACACAGAGATTTCAGAGTTGCTTCATTCATGTGTTTAGATTAACTAAGAAGCAATGCTTATAGACTAAATCAATAAATGTATGATGTCATGTGAAATATAATTGTACATGTATAATAAAAGAACCTTATCAACATGCACTAGACTCTGACTAGAAAAGTAAATCCTTTGGTTGGCAGAAAATATCTAAATGATCTCTAACACATAGATCTCTGTAAATTGTGAGTATGCATAATACTCTATTGTTTGTCAAGCACGTGAGCCTGAAAAATGAAAGGATCCTCAAAAGGTTTATTATAGAACTTGCGAAAAGTGCTATCCTGAGACCAGCCGATGGTTTTCATGATAGCACCTAGCTGAAGTCCCTTTGACAAAACAGCTGATGATACGGCGGCTCTAGTGCTGTGAGCAGAGTATCTATTTATGTCTATGCCTGCCTCTTTCAACACAGTCTTCACCCATCTTGAGACAGTAGCACGCGTCACTCCTTTGTGAGGAAGTTGTAAACTGATAAACAATTTATCACCCTCACGCAACTTCTCTGTCTTATGTAAATAATCTCTTAAGGTATGTACAATACACAGACGTCCATCGCCTGAATACTTCTTAAACCGGAAAGGTTGTAAATGGAAACCAGGTCTGGATTGTTTTAATAAACCGCTTACTTGAATAACAACACAATCCTCTGTGAAGCTTATGTCCTGGACTTTTATCATGTGAATAAAGTGACTCCGTTGACCTGATAACAATAACAAAAGCATAACAGCTTTTTGTGTTAACCTTTGTAAACCTAAGTTATCTCCCATGGATTTTAAGTAATTTAAAACAATATCAGGGTTCCAGATAGAGCTATACTTCGGCAAACTGGGTCTGTTCTGAAAAATCCCTTTCATGTATCTCTTAATCAGAGGATCAGCCCCTAGATCAATAATTTTGTTGGAACATATATTAATAAACATACTGATCGCTGACCTAGCTGTTCCAATGGCACTGTATTTAAGGCCTGAATTATACAGAAATGTGAAGAATTCTATAATTTGCGGGGTAGTTGGTTTAGCACTACTGATTTCCCGTTCACTTGAAAACACCAGCCATTTCTGTATGTATGTAGCATATTGCTTCCTGGTGGATAATCGCCACGAGTCAATGATGATTCCAGTAGCCTGGCTTGAAAAGCCTTGTTTTTCCAAGGCTTCCCTGATAATGGAAAAAACCCCAGAACCATTTTTTCCAGCGGATGTTTGCGACTGGGATCGTGAGGGAGTGTCAGAATGTCCCTGCTTCTTGGCAATCTGTATGGTGTGTCGGTTAGAAGATGCAGTATTGTTGGAAACCAGTGTTGAGTTGGCCACACTGGTGCAATCAGGATTACATCGGCTTGATCTTCCCGTACCTTCTGAAGGACTCTGCCTATAACACTGAAAGGAGCAAAAATATAGGCATTTAAGTTAGACCACTCCAGTGAAAATGCGTCTATCGCCATAGCCTTAGGGTCTGGTCGGAAAGTCACATACTGATCTAACCTATGATTGATTCTGGATGCAAACAGATCAACATTTAAAGTAGGAAACAGAGTTTTGATAATCCCAAACACTTCTATGTCTAGAGTCCATTCCAAATCATCATTAAAAGATCGAGATAAGTTATCTGCCTGAGAATTTTTTACTCCTTCTACATGAGCAGAGCTTAACCAGATGTTTCTTTCACGAGCCCAATCCCATATTTTAATGGCTAATTTATTGAGGTGTCCTTTCTTCCCACCGAAATTGGAAATGTATGCACAACTTGTTGTGTTGTCCATGTTAACCCTAATGTGTGTGTCATAGAATTCTGAACAGAGGGCTTGTAGTCCTAAGAAGCATGCATCTAACTCTAAATAGTTAATGTGCGATTCTTGTTCATGTGCTGCCCATAATCCCCCTGTACTTTTTCCTGTTGTTTTGTTGATTGCTCCCCAGCCAATCATTGAACTGTCTGTGAACAAAATTACCTGAGGCGGGCCATGACTAACCTTCTTAAAGGCTTAAAGGCGCTATGAATGTTGGATGCCCACCACTGAATATCATGCTTGTTATGATCTGTCAAAGTCATGGTTGCATCATAGTTGCCTTTATTCGCCTTCAGTTGTCTAGACTTTTCTTTTTCTAGTCCCCTATAATACATAGGTGCATACTCTACCCCTGGGGAGTTGGAAACCATTTTCCCTATCAAAACTGCAAATTCCCTAATGGTTAATTGTGTCGTCCTTAACACTTTTTCACACATATGTTTTAAAACATTTGCCTTTTCATTTGTGACTGTAATTGTCATGTTTTCAGAATTCAGGACATATCCCACAAATACAATTGTTTTTGATGGCTGAAAAACAGATTTCTCTGGGTTTACTGTTAGACCCAAACTATCCATTAGTTTAACTGTATGAGTAGTATTTTCTAAACATTGTGCTTTAGTTTGTCCCTGCAAACAAGCATCATCAATATAAATTGTATTGATGTGACCATCTTCTCTCAGCTTAGCAAACACAGGTTTCAGCAGTTTGGTAAAGACCCTGGGCGATGTTGCCAAACCCATTATTAGAGCCGTAAATTGGAATTTCTGCCCCTTCCAGAAGAAACGAAAATATTTTCTATCTGTCCGTCTCACGGGAACGGAATAAAAAGCATGTTTTAAGTCCACAGTACTGAAAAAACAATCTTTAGTCATATTTTCTACTGCAGACTTTAAAGTTTGCATCTTAAAGTGTATTTTCTGAACAAAATGTTTATTAAAAGGCTTCAGGTTTAGTATGACCCTGGCATCTCCCGTTTTCTTGTAGCGAATGAAAATGTTGGAAATGAATTCGCCTTCAGTGCAGGCATCAGAGTCTACTTTCTCAATAATATTCCTGGCCTGAAAGTTTTGTAATTCTTTGTCAATAATTGCGGTTTCTGTCTTATTAAATACAATGGGTTTCGGTAAACACTTTTGGAAAGGGCCTTGCTCAAGTTCAACATTGTAACCACAAACTGTTTGCAGAATCCATCTGTCAGAGGTAATTTGTGCCCAGTTTGATTTAAACAATCTAGTTTTGCCCGCTACAAAATTGTCTATAGTATTTGTGAGCGGTCCTATGTAATGACCTGAAAAATAATCTAAAAATAAATTGCTGGCTGCTCTAAATATTGACATTGTGCTTTTAAATTAATTCATGGTACTTAAGCTTTATCCTGCTTTTCACGACATTCCTACTTTTGCAAACAGTGAAGATCCAGATCAGATGGCTTCTGAAGAAGCCATCTGATCAGGATCTACACTGTTTGACATTCAGTTTATGAAATTGTAGGAATAAATAACATCAAGTAATTTGATTGGTTTGAAGTCAGAAATGGGTGTGGCTTAACTGAATATTCAACAAGATAATTTTTATGGGTTAATTAACAGCGCTTTGTGACCCAGATTTTTTTTTTAAAATTTAAGTGCCGGATAGACAAACTTAAATAATGTTATGTTTTCCTCTTAAATTGATTGCATAAACTTGAAGCGAATGTAATCATGTACTCCGCTGGGTATTGATATGTCAGCTGTTCTAGCCATTGTTGCGTTTTAATGATTATTGACTTCATGGTGTGATGCCGTTTCGCTGATTTTGCGGCATAAAGGAGGCACTTTCATGTAATTGAACTGATTCGTACTCAATTATTTGTGCAGTTTTGATTCAAGTGCACTTAATTATGTTGAAAAATGCATCCTGTCTGTGATGTAACCCATTTTGTCCGAACAATATTGTAGGAAGAGTTCATTTCCAAATTTATGGGTGCTGAGTTGAGTTATTTATTTCTATCTTCTTGACCCTTATACTGCTGCATAATTTAGTTAGCCACATCCATTGTTGATTAACAGCCAATCAAATTACTAGAAATAATATATTTGTTCAGTTCACAAACTGCATGGCAAACAGTGTAGATCCTGATCAGATGGCTTCTTCAGAAGCCATCTGATCAGGATCTACACTGCAAAGGTAGGGGTTGTTGTGAACAGCAGGATGGGGGTTTATTTAGAAAGTGACTGAATGTACGAAAACACACCTATATACATCTGACCCCCTTGAAACCTACTTTTATAGTAAAACTTGGGTTTACTGGGGTAAACCTTATTTTGCTCATTGCTGCTCTAAAATATAAATTGTTGGTACTCGTTAGAACCGCTTCAGTAGGGCGATTCTAATAAACATGTACACAAAAAATATATTTTGAGCAGAAATGAGAAAATTATCACAATTTTTCATCTTAAAATTTTGCTTTTTAGGGGTTAAATTACAAGGCATGTTTTCCTAATGCAGTGAAGCTCCTGATGTGGCATCTAGATCTGGGCCTGCACTTTTTGCCAGCTTTCCCTTCCAAGACTGGTTAAGGAAAATGGAAAAACCGCAAGGGAAGCAACTGTTGCAAAAATATGTTTGCTTCCCTTCACAACAGGGGCATTGTTTGTTAGGGCCCCGCACTGAAAGTGTGGGTGCCCTATAGTAATCACTCTGTCCGTCCGTCTGTCTGTCTGTCTGTCCCTCTGTCCGTCTGTCCATCCACAAATTTTCCTACTCCTCTGATAGCGCTGCCTGGGCCCTAGTCAGTTTCACTGGCAGCTCTAGTTTGTTTAGTGGTCCAGTCAACAGTTTTAGGTCTTTTTTGAGCCGTTCAGTTTACCTATCTGCACTTAGCCTGGGCAGGCTTATACGTAAGCGGTTAACCTTTACCCTGCTGTAGGCGACAAGCCCTATCTTTGCAAACAGTGTAGATCCAGATCAGATGGCTTCTGAAGAAGCCATCTGATCAGGATCTACACAGTTTGACATTCAATTTATGAATAGGTAGAAATAAGCTGCATCAACTAATCTGATTGGTTCAAAGTCAGAAATGAGTGTGGCTTAATTGAATATTCAGCAGGTTAAAGGTTAACCAGTACAGTGCACATTATTTCTCCAGAAACTGACAACTGCCCATGTTGAATCAGCAGAAAAAAAACAGGGGCATACTCGAAAAGAAAAAGTCCTTCTGACAGCAGAGTTCACTGTCAGGTTCGGCAATGTTCTTTCTCGGTCATTCACTCCCTTACGCTAATTCCAGAAGGGCAGTTGTCTGATTCTGCAAAAAGAATGTGCACTGCACTAGTTAACTGCTTACCGTATTCGCTCTAATTACCGCACATGCTCCTATAAGCACACACCAAAGCTATTTTTGAAAAGGAAATGCGTAAGCGCACACTCCCTGGAAGCTCTCACAGTAAATCTAGTAAATCTATAAAAAAAAAATTACCGTTATTTCTTCAACAGTGAAGCCATTGCTTAAGTATCCTTTTCCGTCACATTAAATAGCAGTATGCATCATCTGGGAAGCTATAGTTTTCACCATACCTGCCAACTTTCACGCATTAGGAGTGAGTTTCACGATTTTTCCATGCATTTTGACCTCACGATCGTGTTGCCAAAATAAGGCAAAAATCACGATTTTTCCACCTCCTCACGCTTTGTATTTTTATCAGCCATATTGCTTGTGGATAGTCATTTGGAATATCTTGGATTTCTTCACTATCTATTTTTGAGATGGAAAAACCCGAGTATATTTTTAGCTGTTTTGACTAATTTTAACCAAAGGATAGACAAACAAATGCAAGTTGCCAACAGTTTTCTATCTGTATTAGCATGAACAGGGATGCCCTTTGCTGATCTTTTCATGTAAGTATGTTTGAACAATTATTTAATCTCTCCCAGATGTAATGAAAGTAAATATTTACCTATGAATGAGCAATGTCACGTATTTTCGTGACTACGAAAATCGTAGTTTTTATCTCTCCAACTAACAATTGTTATGTTATTTGGTAATGAGTGTTCTAACACCTCAGAAACAATTGTTTTGCAAAATAAAGGCTGTCATAGTCAGACATTAAGCACTCATTGCAATTGCATGAAAACTGTTTCTGAGTAAAAGAACCTAATTTCAGACAGATCATATATTCAGACAATCTTTAGTTATTGCAAATACTGTTCTTTTTTGAAGCTTAAGTATTATACCAGTGATTTATTGCATAATACATAAAATGTAAACATGCAATTTTTCTGATTGTACTAGCTAGTGGACTGGAGTGTGTCTACTAGTTTGAAAAAAAAAATCTCCCCCATGGAAATTTTGGGGAAAATATTCACCGCGCTTTATTCCATCGAAAAATGCCGTTACACGCAGAATCTCCCCCATGAAAAATTTGAAAAGTTGGCAGGTATGGTTTTCACATTGAGTGTGCGCTAATTAGGTAGAGTTTTCACTGATTTTTTGACACAATTTTGAAAGAACTAAGCACACGGTGCAGTAATTAGGGCGAATACGGTATGTATGCCTAAAAGTGGGCCACTGCAAACAACTGAAATTGTTGTGTCACATTTACCAGATTAACACTATATCTTCTCCATCAAACTTCACCACTGACTCTGGGTCCCCATCTCAAAAATGAGGTCACTGTGACCTGACAAAAATCGACCATTTGTTTAGTTTACCAGGTTGACTGTGTAAAAACTTGTTCTGTCAAGATACAGAATCAACCTTGTAAATGAGACATGCTTGATTTTCATCAAATACCGGTAGTTCACAGTGACCTAGTGATGAAGATTGTTGGGGCTGAGACTTGTGGAGGTTGGGGGTTGGGGGGTGACATCTGGTTCTGTTTGACTATATGATCTAAGCAATTTTGTTTGGATAGGGCATAGTAGTAGCTATCACAGATTTTGCATTGGCCTGTTGGAACTCCACATTTGTCTGTCAGAGAGGTTCTTGGTGTAACCAGCATAACTGTAGATTAGAGGGGAGCCACATGGATAATCAAAGGATAATTTTTATCCCCACACTTTTAAAAGAAGCATTCGGGGATATTGTGAATACATGTACCTCTATCCATCTGTCCATCCGTCACTTTGAAGGTCAAAGGTAAAAAAAAGGGTCCTAAACTTAAACACGGTCAGTGACTTTCTTATTTGATGTGTCACACACAAAACCCAGGTCCATACCTCCAAGGTCAAGGTATTACTTTATTATTTTGGAGGTCAAATGTCAAAAAAAAGGTCAGAAACTTAAACATTGTCAATAACTTTCTATGGATTAATACGAACATCAATATATTTTCAGGTAGGGGCATCTGTGTCCTGTGGACGCATTTCCAGTCTCTTTCTCTGAAAAAAAAAAATATATATATTGAATGCCATGAACGTTTGCAATTACTCCCTGACTACTCTGTTTTATGAAAACATTGAAAAAATCAGTGAGAAACTGTCACTGTGACAGCGACCAATAATTATTTAGATTTTTTTTTTTTTTTCGGTTTTTGTTTTACGGCCCTTTCAAGATTATTTCACTCCTATCGAGCGGATTGTTAATCAGAGGTGGGCGAAAACCGGAGTAGCCGGAGAAAAACCATAAATGGTCATTTTTCTATATAATCTATGCATTTTTGTTTGGATATAACACGGTTGTTTAACCAACACTGTTTTTGCTTTGGACCCCATTGATAGTGTTATAAAGAGGTTGCATACCCAGTGATTTTTTTAGGCGTGCGTCCTGCACGCATAATTTCGCCAGAGGACGCATAAAAATATTGTCGGCGGGTCCTGGGATGCATAAAAATTCTCGGATGAATGTATGCTTGCTTTTTGAACTTTCACTTTCGTTTCCGGAATGCAAAAACGGTGTTAAGTACACTATTTGATAAAACCCAGACGTCTGATATGGATTAAAACTGTTTGATAATTTATAACGGTTCAATTATGACACTATTGTTAATCCCTGTCATATAATTGCCACCCTGCGGTGCGTGTCGATAAGGTGTGAAAATATGGTCAAGTTATGTCTCTAGTTTGCGCTTGTTCCCCAATCATAAAATTTAATCCGCAATCAATGTGAAAATTATTTAATTGCTCCTAAGACGAGTTGCTACGACTATTCTACTATCTCGTGAATGGTTATGTTTTGGCGCCAAATAGCAGACGCTTGGCAAGAAAAGTTGAACGCTTAATTTGTGTTAACACATCTATATGTTGTTGTTGGTTATTGACACGGAGCTTACAGAAGGCGCTGTTTTCCACAACCGTTTTGCTATCGAGAATTTTTTTACCGTTTCGAAATAATTTTTAATGAAAGAGATATGCCCCATTAAGATAAAACAATAGACACGCGTGGGGTTGCTGGGGTCCGATGACGTCATTTACCGATCGTGTGCAGGAAAAAACTAGCGATGGTTGGTGGGCCGCAGTTTGGATGCCGGAATTCGATTTTCGCATTGAACTTGCTGGTTTATTTCATTTAAAATCAGAGTTTTAGGAATAATACTCACAAAAATTGGGCTTGCTTAGTAATGGAGATTGTTATATTACTCATGTGTAAGTGAAATTGAGTTGACAATTATTCAATTAAACGTTATTTATGTCGGGAATTGTAAAAGGATAGAGCATAACATGAGATGCATCCTATTTTCAGCTGACAAAAGAATAAATAAAATGGTCCAAAAATAATTTGGGCGGGTTACCCGCAGCATGAACTTGGGCCTGTAATTTGACGGAAAAAACTGCGGGTAATACACGCCTGAATACGGTATATACACAAGTTTAAATAAAACTGAAAACGGGCAATGATCAGGAATTGCTACAATCCAGAATTCATGCATTCCAGACTGCAAGACTTACTCTAGGGTGCAAAAAAGGTTTCGCAATGGGTTCCGGAATGGATGCATGGTTTGGGTCTGGGATGCATTAATTCTGGACCCAGTGGGTCCCAGGACTCATAATGGCAAATTTGTAAAAAAATCACTGCATACCTGTGATAATTTTTTTTAACTGTATGAGGGAGATTTGCCATTATGATAAGAAAGATATAAAGAAGTTGTATTAATTACCCTTTTTGTACCAAATGGAATCTTCCTCTCTTTATATAGAAGGGCATACCTGTGATAATTTTATGTTGACCATGAGGGAGATTTGCTTCTCAGATGAGGGAGATTGAGGTCCCAATGAGCAAGGGGTCCATTTAAAAATTTAGGGGTGTCAAGTTGTGTTTTCTTAAAAAAATGATTTGGAAAATGGCTTAACTTTTCGCAAACAATGTAGGCCCTGATCAGACGCCGGGTTCTGCGGCATCTGATCTGCGTCTGCACTGTTTGCCAACTACCCCTTTTGGGGTTTCAGGCAGTAAATGGGTTAAGCAAGCACCTAAGGGATAACAAAAATGTGCTTGCTTAATACAGGTAAAATTTAACACAATTGCCTTTTTTGGGAACCAAATGCCTGCTTGCTAAAGACAGGTTGCTTGCTTAATAGAGGTGGCCACTGAGACAGGTTTTAAGGTATAGGGAAATTCTTAGTTCAAATGAGGGATACTCCAAAATTTTACTAAAATTTGGTATAAATTGGGCAAAAATTAGCATCAAAATGAGGGAGTCACCCTCCTGATGAGGGCGGTATCACAGGTAGGACTGGTTGTGGTGTACAAAGAATCTGAGAGCCAATATGGATTTTCTCAGTTTGCAAGTTACATGTACTACAAACAAAACACAGCGCCCTACATGTTTCAAGATACAAATGGAGACCCAACAATAATTTTCTCAGTTTGCGAGTTACACCCATTGACTGCAGCGCACTACTTCTTTCAAGATACAAAACAATAATGACAAGAAAAAGACTTAATGAATGTCTTCTTAAATAATTTGGCACAATTTCCGATGCTAATGGTTCCTGAAACTAGAAAATGCACAGTGGAAAAATAAGGATCCCTTTTAGCAGTCTTTTTCGGGGAAAATAATTTTTCTTCCTTATTTTTTCATAAAATGTATGTTGTGGGTACTGGTGAGAATTGCCTCTGTGAGGCAATTCTCATGAGTACCAGCAACATATAAGTTTTCATGTACAAGTTTGGAAAATATTAAAATGTAAACTCACCGATTCCGAAACTGGATCATACCCAATAAACACTCATTGCAGACTTTCTGCAGACAATATTACACAGCATTTTAGTTACGGTATTTACCCTAAATAAAAATAGGTGCGGTTAAAAGCCTTGTCTCTTAATCCTTTTATCGTCCTCCTTGCATAGCACATGTCATTTGAAAATTTAGGGCTGTTAGTTAGTGTTTTCTTCTAAACTGATTTGAAAAATGGCTCAACTTTTTGCAAACAGTGTAGGCCGTGATCAGGCGTCGGGTTCTGCGGCGTCTGATCTGGGCCTGCACTATTTGCCAATTAGTCGTTTTGGGGATTCTGGTACTCAGTGGGTTAAGCATTATTTAGGTCATTCAAGCATTGCTCATTTTGGTTTGGGGTTTTTGCTCACTTCAAATGATTTTGAGAGGGCTATCAAAGTGCCCTTCTTGAATAAGTGTTTTGTCTTGTTTGTTTGATTTGAGGTTTAATGTCCCCATCAACACTGTTTAGGTCATTTTGGAAAGGAAAGAAAATAATAACTAACCAGAATGTACATGTACACTGTTTAATTGCCATCATGTAAGTGAACTAATCAGAAATTCCTTTCAATAAGAATATATGAAAAGCGAGAAGAGTCCTGTTCAGAAACTCAGAGATGAAAGAGTAAAACATAAATATCATCGGAAAGCGCTTAGGAAAATGGTCCCAGAGTATTGTTTTCTGTTCAGAATATGTCTTTTTTTGCCAATTTATATTCAATCCGTATAAAGCCTTGAAAAATGAAATATTTCGAAAGACGTTCCATGCCTGCAAAATTAGTTTTCAAGAGTTCCTTTGGACTATTTTATGCAGCGAACGAACAGCTGAAGTGGAATAACGCAGTCCAGTACCAGAAGTAGAAATGAAGTGACATAGAAACTTGATTTTATAAATCAACTTTCAATAATAAACTTTATTTATAGAGGGTAAAACATTTAGTAAACCCTCACCCGCCCATTGGGGCTTGGAGAAATAGATTGGGCTGCACCATGCTTCCAGGCAGAGCTGATACCAACCGCACATGAGTACTGGTAATCCTCCTAGAACGTCTAAGCCTGCCCAGGATATTGCTGCGAGTCGGCCCATCAATGCTTATAAACCCTATTGGTTTCATTGGGCGGCAGGGATTGAGATGTCATTTAATTGCAATGTCTGGTAAAAGTCCCACAAAATTGAAAGCAACATCTCCAAAATGACCTAAATAGTGTTGACAGGGACCTTAAACATCAAATCAATCAAACAAACATTTAGTAATCCAGTCCTTCATTTCTTCCTCTTCCTGGGTAGAAACTAGTACTAAGCAATGTAGATAAAGTCTCTTGCTCAAGGAAACAACACTTGGCGCTCGGGCGGAGAGGGGATTGAACCAGCTATCTCTTGATCTCAGATCTGATGCTTTACCACTGCACCACAGTGCTTGAAATTCCTATAAACATTGATGGCCCTGATCAGGGCCTCAGTATATTAATGTTTTCCTAATAATGACCTGTTTTGGCGTTTGCCATATAAAATGGGTTAACAATTGACTGTGTCACTAAGGGTTCTGCAATGGGTGCTTAAAGACCTTGACATGTGACCTACTTTATCATAACTTTTGAACCATTTCAGATAGAGCCTTCATATTTGGCATGTATTTTCCTTGTGGCAAAGTCTTCCCAACCCCTACAAAAAGTTTGTCCTTTGACCTTGACCTTTGACCTACTTTGTCATAACTTTTGAAGCATTTGAGATAGAGCCTTCATATTTGGCATGTAGGTTCCTTGTGACACTGGCTTCCAATTCATACAAAAAATGACCTGTGACCTTGACATGTGACCTACTTTATCGAAACTTTTGAACCATTTGAGATAGAGCCTTCATATTTGATATACAAGGACTTCCCACCCATACAAAACTGTTGACCTGTGATCTTGACCATTGACCTACTTTCTCATAACTTTTGAACCATTTAAGATAGAGCCTTCATATTTGGCATGTATTTTCCTTGTGGCAAAGTCTTCCCAACCCCTACAAAAAATTTGTCCTTTGACCTTGACCTTTGACCTACTTTGTCATAACTTTTGAAGCATTTGAGATAGAGCCTTCATATTTGGCATGTAGGTTCCTTGTGACACTGGCTTCCAATTCAAACAAAAAAATGACCTGTGACCTTGACACGTCACCTACTTTATCATAACTTTTGAACCATTTGAGATAGAGCCTTCATATTTGATATACATGCACTTCCCACCCATACAAACTGTTGACCTGTGATCTTGACCATTGACCTACTTTCTCACAACTTTTGAACCATTTAAGATAGAGTCTTCATATTTGGCATGTAGGTTCCTTGTGACAAGGGCTTCCCAGTTTACCTATGACTTTGATCTTTGACCGACTTGGTCGTAACGTTTGAACCATTTTACATAAAGCCTTCATATTTGGCATGTAAGTTCCTTGTGACAAGGGCTTCCCACTCATACAAAATTTTTTGACCTGTGTTCTTGACCTTTGACCTGCTTTGTCATAACTTTTGAACCGTTTGAAACAGAGCCTTCATAATTGGTTCCTGGTAACTAGGGCTTCCCACTAATATACAAAACAAAAAAATAACCTGTGACCTTGACATGTGACCTACTTTATCATAACTTTTTAACCATTTGAGATTATAGAGCCTTCATATTTTGCACACATGTTCCTTGTGACAAGGACTATCCGTCCAAACAAACATTTTGACCTGTGACATTGACCTTTGACTTACTTTATCAAAACTTGTGAACCATTTGAGATAGAGCCTTCATATTTGGCATGTATGTTCCTTCTGGCTAGGGCCTCCCATACAAAACTTTTGACCTGTGACCTTGACCTTTGACCTACTTTGACAAAACTTTTGAACCATTTCAGACAGAGCCTTCATATTTGGCATGTAGGTTCCTTATGACAAGGCTTCCCACCCATGCAAAACATTTGACCTTTGACCATTTTGGTCATAACTTTTTAACCATTTAAGATAGAGCCTTCATATGTGGCATGTAGGTTCTTTGTGACAAGGTCTTCCCACTCATGCGAAAAATTTTGACCTTGATCTGTAACCTATTTAAACATAACAGTTGAACCATTTGAGACAGAGCCTTCATATTTGGCTTGTATATT
The DNA here is from genome assembly GCA_963580285.1 of Lucinisca nassula. Classification (NCBI taxonomy): domain Eukaryota; kingdom Metazoa; phylum Mollusca; class Bivalvia; order Lucinida; family Lucinidae; genus Lucinisca; species Lucinisca nassula. The sequence continues at coordinate 39,336,838 of OY757024.1, read as the reverse complement.
CCTTGTGATTGGGCTTCAGATCCATACAAAAAGTTTGACCTGTGACCTTGACCTACTTTATCATAACTTTTGAACCATTTGAGATAGAACCTTCATATTCAGCATGTATGTTGCTTCCGACAAAGACCTTACTATATTACCTACCATTTGGGCCCCGTCAAGCGATTTTGGTACTTATCGCCTATGCGAGCAGCGAAGGTTCAGGCGAGCCTGCGCATCCGCGCTGTCTCGCCAGAACCTTCACTGCTCGCTCATGCAAACAGTGAATCAAGAGGAACCTTAAGACAGAAAGCCATATCCCTGGCCCCTCTGAATGGCTGGGCATGCGCAGTTAAAATATGTCATGACAGAATGCTCGAAGACACAAATTCGCTTGGCAGGGCTCATTTCATTTCTACGGTGTGATCGGCCCTCTAAACAATGTTTAGGATATAACAGGCTGTTTAGGTTTGGACCCCAGGGAGGTTGCTGTGTGTATGTTTATAGCCCACTCAGCGGATGGATATGCCACTGAATTTCAATTTTTCCATATTTTACACCTCTTTAAATTTCAATTTCTGCTTTTCCAGAATCCATTTAACTATCATAGCCAACCTCTCAATAGTTTAACAACAAACTAGGAGATATTAAAAACAGATGTTTGTAGATATTTCACAGCTAGAAATCACTCAAGAATATTTGAGGGGAACTTTCTGGCAGAACTGCAATATTATTTATAAAGTGCAAAATATGCAGTATGACATACAACACACACCTTGCCAGACAGGAGAATGAGAGAAGTAGAACCTTCCCCCACCAACAAAAAATAAGATAGAGTAAAATTCCTATATAAAGACCACTTTTGGGACTGTTCAAAAGTGGTCTTTAAGACCACTTTTGAACATTCCCAAAGGTGGTCTCTGACCAGAGGACACTGTATGCAGAAAATACAAAGAAAGAATAACTGAAACTTTCTAAATAAACTTTTTAAAGCAGAACTAGTCTCAATTTTTGGTGGCCTTAATAGCGGAATTTTACTGTTAGGCCCCCGCCGATAGGGGCTTGAAGAAATATATGGGCTGCATGATGCGTCCACGCAGAGCTGAATCCGGCCTGCACACTAGTACTGGTAAACTGCTTAGAGGATCTAAGCCTGTCCAGGAACCGCGGTGCGAGGCGGACCGTCCATGCTAATAAACCCTATTGGTTTCATTGGGCGACAGGGCTTGAGATGTCATTTCATCTCAATGTCGGGTAAAAGTCCCACAAAATTGGTAGCAACGTCTCCAAAATGACCTTTACAGTGTTGACGGGGACGTTAAACCTCAAATCAAACAAACAAAACTGTATATCAAAGCTCGGTCCATCCATGCTTATAAACCCTATTGGTTTCATTGGGCGACAATGTCTCCAAAATGACCTTTACAATGTTGACGGGGACGTTAAACCTCAAATCAAACAAACAAAAGCATACAGGGCTTGAGATGTCTTTTCATCTCAATGTAGGGTAAAAGTCCAACAAAATTGGAAGCAACGTCTCCAAAATGACCTTTTCAGCGTTGATGGGGACGTTAAACCTCAAAATTTATCAAACAAACAAACAAAACTGTATATCAAAGCACTGAAAACACTGATGAGTTGAGAAAACTGGGAAAATGTAAGTAGGTAAGTAAGTACATTTCGTTGACCTTGACCTTTCTTACGTCAAGGTCACATTCGGTCACTTAGGATTTTGTATGGAAAAGACAGGGTTTTCTGGTTCTATTGCAGCTTATGTCATCATAGTTGATATTTGCAATCAGCCTTATGATCCTGGGGGCATAAGATTTTTTTTTTAATTTTTCTAAAACTACTGGGGTCACTGATACCAAATTACATTGTTAGACGCATCTGTGTGATCGTCACAGCAATAAACGGACAAAAGTGATTTTTAATTCTGCAGTTTAAGAAATACAAGACCTTGGTATGCAGCATTTTGAACTCTAGCCCTAAAATGGTTCAAAGCTGACTATAATGTATGCGACGGCAACAAAAGAAACAATGGTTGATTTCAAAATAATTTGTCATCAATGGTCCTGGAATTGGCCTCTACTAAACCATTATGGTCTGTTAAAATATATGGCCACCACGGGTGGGTGTGTGTGTGTGTGAGGGGGGGGGGTGCGGGGTTATGCCCACTTGAGCTCTGGTGAGCGTAGTTTCCCATCGGCCGCTTGTTTACAATTTTGTGTTCAGGGAAAAGTCGCGTAAACTTGATGGCAAGCGTAAACCATATCTAATTGGCGTTGTCAGGATACAGCAGCCACAGTTTTCTGCTTTACTGATTGCGCTTGTTTGGTTATCTTTTGTTGCTTTGCTTCATAAACAATTAATTGGTGACCAGTGGCAGTTTGGTATGAAGTTACCATGACAGCAATACCTCAGAAAGACGACAATGTTTAGTGAAGATAACAGCGCGGCCCTATTTCAGTTTTCTTTTTTTCAAAGGGTTTGCAGATTTTTGTTCAGTATTTCATAATTGAAGGAAAGTCGTGTTTTAATGAGTTTACGCCTCTTAACAATCAAGCCTCCTTTTGACTGAAGGTGTGCGAAATTTTACTGCGAACAAAAAAGAAACATTATACAGTATTTGGTGGAACGATTTTACTTAAATGTTTTGGAGGTTTATTGTTTTGGTTTTTAACATTAATTTACTGCAAAAAAAAGGTACTCTACTAAATTTAAATATCGACATCTAATTCTCCAGCTGCGGATTTGATATACTCCAGCTTATTTGCTGATTGAATGACTCTGGTTTTGGTCGATCTTTTGGCACACATGCGCAAATTGAGGTCACCAAGTTACATGAAGATGCAGAAAAGTTCAGTCGAGGGTCGGTTTTGAATCCGATGTTCCCACCCTTCTTGACAAAGGTGAAGAGAAGAAGCTTGATTTACGTAGGAATCGTAACATTTATTATGCCAAACATTGTCCCTGTTCGCTGTTCAATATATCTGACATATTAGGTTTCAACCTCAAGTAAATTAATCCGCCCGCCTAGTTCCTTTCATATGTACGAACGCATTTCCGCCAGAACGCCTGAAGGTAGGTGTCTGATGCTGTGTCTCTGGTAGGGTTAACCGGAGCCTAACTGTTTGGTGCTATTTCATGCTGTCGAGTCCTCATTGTTGTTTCATCTCTTTAGTCGTTTGATTTTCTGTTCTCGGAGATGTTTCACTGATGAGCTAGAACTCCATCATATAGAGTGAATAATTTATCGGTTTTAACCACGACAATCATGGGCGAGTAGTGTGACCACCTAAAATCTATTAAAGTGTCCAACCCCACCTCGGCCCCCGTAAAACTTCTTAATGACCCCGTCGTCGATCCTTTTTTTGTGTTTTGTTATTTTCATACTTTGTCCTTAAGATGTATGTTTTGCTCATGCCTTTTTTATTTTGGATAGCCGTTCGGTCATGTGGGGAGATAACTGTCATTCTGGCTTTCCATCCATGACGTTTTCATTTTGGTGTTTTGAATGGGAGGTGCGAGATATTTTGTATAGATTCCTGATCATTGCATACACTCTGTTTGTCAAACGTGATAACTCCTGATGGCTTGTCATACAAGGCCTTTTTGGCCAATCTATATGGGACAATTGGGGTGGTTGGGTGAGGCAAAGGTGACGTGTATCTTGCGTCAATAGGGCGTCCAGCTGATAGTGGCTTACAGCTGGACAAGACCTGCTGTTCTTCTAGCAGAGGGGAAAAACTGTTATTTCTTCTGTTTCTGCTTTTCCCATTTCTCCTCTGCCCCTTACTTTCATCTGTTCAACTATCTCTTCTGTCGCTTTTAAACCCTTTCTCTGGAGAGAGGACAAAAATGACCAACAAGGGGTGACGTGCCTTTAAACCCAAAACAATCAATATATGGGACAAATGTCAGAAAAAGAAAGCAGTAATAAAGGAGCTGAAGATCAGATTAATCAGTGTGTGACAAGAGACACAGGATGATTAAGAGCTTATGGTGAATAGAGGGACAAGGCTATCGTAGGCAGGTTGCCAAACAAAATGGTAGAAAGTAAGTGCAAATGATATCTTAAGATGCACGTTTACAGGTTATACCACAACTCTGGGAAAAGGGAAGATAGAAGAATGTTTTAGGGATGGCTTTACGTTACATTAAACCTCGGGTACAATTTATTTTTAGTCGTGCGACTTAACAGAAAATAAGGTACCCAGTAAGATTTCAAGTGGCCAGTAACATTTACGTGTTTAAAATACAATAATGTCGATGTTACTTGGGGAGCCTTCTGCACAAACCGGAAAATTTGGATAATGATTCTTGAAATATACAATGTATTCATTAAATGTTGATTGTTTCAAGTCACCAGTTTAGAGAATCACTTGCCAGTTCACCCGCTGACAAATATACTTGGTGATGCATATTCCCCTCAATAAATATAAACCGGAAGGAAATAACCATCAGTTTGTTTGATTTGCTTGATTTGAGGTTTAACGTCCCCGTCAACACTGTAAAGGTCATTTTGGAGACGTTGCTTCCAATTTTGTGGGACTTTTATCAGACATTGAGATGAAATTACATCTCAAGCCATATCGCCCAATGAAACCAATAGGATTTATTAGCATGGACGGTCCGCCTCGCACCGCGGTTCCAGGACAGGCTTGGATCCTCTAAGCGGTTTACCAGTACTAGTGTGCGGGCCGGATTCAGCTCTGCAGGGAAGCATCATGCAGCCCATATATTTCTTCAAGCCCCTATGGGCGGGGGCTTAATGACCATCAGTAACTTTTCAAAAATATATCTATTGGTCTCTGTTATGATACATCTATGACCAGCCAGTAAAATAATTTAGTTTATGTTGGTTTTAATATAAATTTTTATCACGATCTGTGACACAACAGGAAAAAGTGGTAAAATGGTCCATAGGTATCGGAGTCCCTTGTTCATACCCGGATTCGAACAGAGTCATCAAGTTTCACATGCACCTGCAAAAATAACCGTCCTTCATACTGACGAAAAAGAAATTGTTTCAAAAAGTACTAAAAATTATTTAGCGCGAAAATAGTGTAAAATTTACCAAATTTTTGGGGTCAAATTTCAATGGTAAAAATTTATGGTAACACCGGATGGAATTACGTCATATCGTGAATTTTGGTGTCTTCGAGCATTGACAAATATTTTGGCTGATGCAATAAATCAACATTTATATGTAAGCGCAAACTATACATAACTAAACTCAATCATACTATACCATCCGAATGGGGGTGGGTGTAAACTCGTAGAATTTTCAACCCCTTTTCCCCACCAGATTTGCTAAATAATCACATGTCATATAGGTTAGGCTCCTATCTCAATGAAACGGCACAAATAAAGCGTGAGAATTTTAGGTGCATTAAATTTTTCGAAATCTGGTCTCAAATCCCGGACTATTTAGGAAATAGCATGCCGATGCAAATATATTGAAAAATTACCATCAAAAATAAAAGAATTCTGATAAAAAATCATAAACCATATATTGTAGATATTTGTTAGTACAGCCTCGGCGAGGCGGTTTTAATGAGTACCTACAACCTAATTCTTCTTAAAAAGCTTATTTAGAAAGGGTGCAGTAATTCTTTCTTCCAATTTCCTGCCCACAATGTCCTCTGGTCAGGGACCACCTTTGGGACTGTTCAAAAGCGGTCTTAAAAACCATTAAGACCACGTGGTCTTAATGTAGGAAATTTACTGTAGTACTGGACGTTGTGCAATAAAGCTATATTCACAGAATGGAAAAGTCTGATCTGAGTTCTGTCTTGCCCAGAATCTCCCCAAACGAGATTTGCTACTTTTTTGATAAAAATTTGTGATATTTTTCTTATAGGTTGTTGATGCTCGTTAGAACCGACTCACTGAGGCGGTTCTAACGAGTACCAACAACCTATGTTTTGGAGCAGAAAACCCTACCCCAGTCGTCTATATATAAAGTGGGGATCAGGGGGTATTCATATCACGGACGTGTTCACGTGATGTGTCGAGAGATAAGGGCCGTCGGGCGGGAGACCGGAAGATGGGGTTCTAAATCAGAATACCCCGACGAAATTGGGCGATATCACATGTACGCATCTGCGCAGTCTGATCAGCGCCATCGAGGGCTTGAGGTGTCATTTCATCTGTGCAGAATCGGCACAGACTCGGATTACGGCCCCCGCCAATCGGGGCTTGAAGAAATATATGGGCCACGCTGAGCTAAAACAGACCGCACTATTTTAAAGATCTCTCGTTGTTCATCTAACTGTTTTTTTTTTTTTTTTTGTTTTTTAGAAGCCTCCGTGGTGCAGTGGTTACGCTACTCGCCTTGTAAACCAGGGATCGCAGGATCGATCCTGGGCTTCTCCAGACTTTCGGATGAGTCTTTAAACCGAGGTCCCGTCTCCGTATGACCTTAGCTGTTGGTGGGACGTCAAACTAAAACTCACTCACTCACTCAGCGAACTGTTTTTAAGTGACATAGCCTTTTCCCAGGCGACGTCTCATGATGTTGCGCAATTTTATTGCAAGGCGTCATATTAGCATGTGCAGTTAAAGCAGCCTGTGAATGTTTTCCCGCCAAAACAAACTACATTATTATAGCGAGCAGTTGTTGCTTGTGAAAAGGCACAAACAGTTACTATGATTTCGATTGTTTGATTTGAGGTTTAACGTCCCCGTCAACACTGCAAAGGTCATTTTGGAGACATTGCTTCCAATTTTGTGCGACTTTTACCCGACATCGAGATGAAACGAAATCGCAAGCCCTGTCGCCCAATGAAACTACTAGGGGTTATTAGCATGGACGGTCCGACCCGCACCGCTTTGCCTGGGAGTTGCTATGATCGCTGGTTAGTGTACTGATCTTCTATTTTCTTGGTGGTTTCGCATTTGTTTTGCTACATTAATTTACAATGTCCATGTCGCAACAGATGGAACTTTTAAAAAAAAGCACAGATGCATGAACGGTGAAGGCTCATATCAACCCGCGCATTCCCACATTCTGATCAGTGTCTTTGCTGTTCGTATGAGCCTTCTATTCCAAGAACAACACATTTGCTAGATATTTTGGGGGAACGTTGAATTTGGAAAGTAAGACGCGAAACTAGTGAACACTCGGATCAGCCTGCGCATCCGCACAGTCTGATCATAGCTTAAGCTGTTCGTATGAGACTTCTGTGACATATGTACCAGTCAACTAGCAGCAAACGAAGATCAAGCCACATTGGCTTGATGCACAGGCCGATCTGATACTTATGTAGTAGAAGTTTTCTTTGCTCTGCGCCGGCTCAAATCCATGGAAATGTGTAAATGCGGTGTAACCTCTGACTTGTAAATGAGGTTGTGACAGTTGAAGACTCACATCAGCCTGCGCGGCCTAATCAGAGCATTTGTGGTTTATACAAGCTTCTATGGTCTCTGGGGTATTAAAAGAGCAGCAAGCGAAGAACATGGTAGGTTAGAACCTTAAAATTTCGAACAGTGGACTTTTTTGCCAGCTCGAATTTCTAAAAATTCGAACAGCGGCAAAAATAATTATTTAATTTTGTTCGAAATTATAGGAGAATTACCGTAAGTAAGTATAATTATAATTAGTAAGTAAGTAAGTAATTTGTAAGTAAGTGAGTAAGTAAGTAATTAATTAGTAAGTAAGTAAGTAGGTACCGCAAAATCCTAAAAATTCGGACATGTTTAGGACATGCTATAATTTTCCAAAACTTTTAACAAATTTGTTTCACGATCCAGCAATGAGTTGGAAGGTGCAGACAGAATGGAAAACAGTGTAGACCCTGATCAGACTGCTGTTTCAACCCTGCTTGTCTTCCTTTTAGAATTATCTCCCCTCATTCTAATTTTGCTTCATTTTTATTTCCAGAGCATTTGAAATACAGCGAGACCAACTAAAATTAAGACTGATTCTTCTTCAAAAAGCTTATTTAGTTGGTTGCAGTTTTTCTTTTGTGTTTTCTGCATACAGTGTCCTCTTGTCAGAGACCACTTTTGGGACTGCTAAAATGGTCTTAAAGACCACTTTTGAACAGTCCCAAAGGTGGTCTTAATATAGGAATTTTACTGTATTGTAATATACTTTGTAGGATTATAGGTCAGTGTGGAGTGTTGCATGCAAGAAGGACAACTCTTCTTGTCTTCCTTTTCGAATTATCTCACCTGATCCCTACTTCATTTTCGTTTCTGGAGCATAACTCCTCAACCATTTGAAATATTTCAATGATACTTGGTAAGATTATAGACCTTTTCACCCCTGTAGACAAGTACAAACACATTTTTACTACAGGAACTTGAACTGCTGCATTGTATCGCATGGAGTGGATGTTTCCAGGGGCCCAGTTGTTCAAAGCATTGTTAGCTTAATGAGCTCATTAGTGGTCAAATTGTTAACTGTTCTAGCAAGTACAATATAAAAAATATTCGTAGTTTTTCTGAAAGAATGTGAGCAGCTTTTGCATCCGCAAAAGCTGCTCACATTTTTTCAGCAAAAATTTAAGCATATTTGCCGTATTTAATGATATAAATTTTAACAATATGTTAACTAACGATGTCGTTAGTTTTGAACAACTGGCCCCAGGTCAGTGCGGAGTGTTCAATAGTCTGCACTTGAAATGTTTTCCTGGTTTCATGCAACTGTTGGAAAACCTGGTTTTCCTGGCCTTTACATGTTTCTTTTTCTAAAAATTGAACAGGTACATTAATTTACTACCAAATGTTGTGTCTAAAAATAGTTGGATGAGTGGAAAACAGTGTAGACCCTGATCTTAGTTTACACTGTTAGAGCAGGTCCTCCATGGTAAATTTGGCATTTGAAGTGATCTTAGTAACTAGCCTAAAACTGGCAAAGCCACTGAGTATCTTCCCTTAACCCTTTTTGTATGGGAGGAGTCCATTTCAAAATTAAGGGGTGTCAGGTTGTGGTTTCTTCAATATTGATTTGGAAAATGGCTGTGCTTTTTGCAAATAGTGTAGGCCCTGATCAGACGCCGCATGCTGTGGCTTCTGATCTGGGCCTGTGCTGTTTGCCAGGGTACATGTTTTTGGGTTTCTGGTACAAAATGGGGTTCCGTGCATGTTTTTTTTTTTGGTGATAAAAAAGTATACATTTTGATAAAAGCTTGGCAATGTCATTCATATATCCAAGTCCAAGGTTGTCAAGTAATTAAAAAAATGCAACCAAAGTATTTGCTGTTGTCACGTGCACTTTTAAGGCAGAAAGGTACACATAATATCTAGGTCATCTCTTTTCCTGCTGTTCACGACAACCCCTATCTTTGGAAACAGTGTAGCTCCAGATCAGATGGCTTCTTCAGAAGCCATCTGATCAGGATCTACACTGTTTGACATTCAATTTATGAATTTGTAAGAATAAATTACATCAAGGAATCTGATTGGTTCAAAGTCAGAAATGGGTGTGGCTAAACTGAATATTCAGCAAGAGAAGGGTTAAAGACATAATGCGGTGTTAAAACCAAAGCACTGGCAGTGCTGTTTTGTTTTTGTTTGTTTGTTTGATTTTAGGTTTAACGTCCCCGTCAACACTGAATAGGGCATTTTGGAGATGTTGCTTCCAATTTTGTCGGACTTTTACCCGACATTGAGATGAAATGACATCTCAAGCCCTGCCTCCCAATTAAACTAATAGGGTTTATATGCATGGACGGTCCAACTCGCACCCATGGAAGAATCGTGCAGCCCATCTATTTCTTCAAGCCCCGATGGGCTGAGGGGGGGGGGGGGGTGTGCTGGTGGGTTGATTGTTGCTGAGTGTAAGCTGGGAACAGACTTAGACTGTTTTGTTTAACCCTAAATTCCAATATTAAGCAAACATTGTAAACCCTGATCAGATGCCACATTCTGAGTCTTCTGATCTGAGTCGAGTGTGACACTGTTTGACAATGTGCCAGTACATGAGCCAAGTCCAGATTTTGCAGTTAAACCTTAAGCTGTCGAGAAAAACTATATCTGACAATGCCGTCTGCTTATGTCGTCTGCTGAATCTTCTTGCAAACTTTTTACAAACATTTTTTCATACAGGCAAACTATGTGGACCCAGATCAGACTGCTCCTAGAGGAGCAGTCTGATCTGGGTCCACACTGTTTGCAAAAATGACTTTTAAAGTAACCAGCAGATGTCAAAGCAGACAATTATTGTCGTGATTGGCATTTTACGGGTTAACCAACCAGGTCAGGCGGTTTTCTCTGGGTACTCTGGTTCTCACCCACTTCTGATTAAAGATCATCTAAAAATGAGGGAAAGTTATCTTGAAAGGGCCTTAAAACCAAACTTGGGGACAAAAAATCTCAGGGAGTGTAAAATCTAGGATCTCCTTACCTGGTGGGCAAGAAAGCACCTATCTTCCTGACAAAAAATAGACCAGTCCATACTTTCAACCCATAAAATGCCACATTTATTTTCGTCTGCTTTGCCGTCTGCCGGTTACCTTAGAAGTAAATTTTTTGCATACAGTCTGGGCCCAGATCAGACTGCTTCTGTAGGAGAAGTCTGATCTGGGCCCACACTGTTTGTCTGTATGCAAAAATATTTTTAAAAAGTTTGAAAAAAAATCAGCAGACGACAAAAGCAGACAACATTTTCAGATGTACTTTTTCTCGGCATATGAAGGGTAAAGGTCATATCGAGCCGGTCAGCTAGTTAACCCATTTAGTACCAGAAACTCCAAAATAGGTACCCTGGCAAACATTGCAGGCCCAGATCAGACGCCGCAGAACGCGGCGTCTGATCAGGGCCTCCACTGTTTGCTAAAAGTTCAGTCTTTTTCCTAAACAATTTTGATGAAAACGCAAGCTGACACCTCCTAAATTTTGAAATGGGTTCAAACAATATATAAGGGGGAAGTTTCCATTTGGTACAAAAAGGGTTAGTGTACCATATTTAACCTATGTATTCGGAGAGAATAGTGTAAATGCAGAAGAGATGCCACAAATCCAGTCAAGCTGTAACTTGACACATAGTTAGACCATGATACAGAGCAGTTCATAGCTCCTCCTACAATTTATTATCGGGGCTTGGAGAAAATCGGGCAGCGCTAAAACCGACCAAAATTGAGTAATATACCAGGAAAAGGGATGCAAGTTGGACTGCTCCTTAAACCTACATGTAGCAGTTTCTATGGGTGGTAGGGCTTGAAATGTCATCAGGTAAAAGTCCCACAAAGTCGAAAGCAACGCTTGTCAAAATGACATAAATAGTGTTGACAGGGATGTAAAGCCTCAACTCAAACAAATAAAAGATCCGATCAAGCTGAAAAGACCATGATATGGAGCAGTTCATATTGTTTCAAGGTTGCAGTCAAACAAATATTAACTTGCAACTGCCCCGCTTGTGGATCTCTTAGTATCCCCACGTTTTTAAAAAAAAGTGGGGATATTGTTATCGCCTCCTTCCGTCTCTCCGTCTGTCTGTCCGTCTGTCTGTCTGTCCGTCTGTCTGTCCGGCTATCTCCTCCTAAACCGTTAGCCGGAATTCAACCAAATTTGGTATGCGAGTTGCTTACATGAATGGCTTGCGCAAGAGCACATTTTTTTTTTGTCCCCGCCGCCAGGGGCCCTGGGGAGGGGTCAAAAGGTCAAATATCAATAAAATTCAATTATACAAAGTCAATTTTGAAGATTTTGATGCCAAACTTTGCACATGTACTTAGTTATGAAAAAAGTAAAACATATTGAACGGAATTTTGGCTGTGACCCCTAGGTCACGCCCAGGGGGTCGGACTTGGGGGGGTCGGGGGTCAAAATTAAAGTTTTTCAGAACATAGTCATGTTGCATATCTATGCGAAGGGGATAATGGGTAGAATAAACTACAAGTAAAATTTTGACCCTGGGGTCAGATTGGGGCCCTGGGAGAGGGGTCAAAGGGTCAAAATTTAATTTTTTTGGAACATAGTCATGTGGCATATGAAATTGAAGGGCATGATTAGTAGAATATAATACAGGTAATATTTTGACCATGGAGTCAAATTAGGGCCCAGGGTGAGGGGTTTTCGGTACTTGGCCCCTCTGTAGAAAGCGTGGGGATTTGCGATGGCGCGCCATCGACAGTATTCTAGTTTGGTTTTGGATTTTCGGCCCTTTCCAGATGTTAATCAGAGGTGGACAAAGACTGGAGTATCCAGAGAAAAATCACCTGACCTTCCGTTTCAGGACTTGGCATCTCACATCTCACCTGTGACTGGAACCCTCAGCCATGAGAGACTCAATGATGCTTACCCACTAGGCCATGGGTACTTTTAATTTGCACACATACTTGCTTTTAATTTGCACCCCAATTACATGGAATGTTGCTGTGACAAGCATAGATAAATTGCCCAGCAAAATAATTGTACTTAGTTTGATGTTCTCCCACTTGGCTAATAACTGTCAGGAAATGCATTTTTTGAAAGATGCATGCTTGATAAGTGGAGAGAATCAGATAATAAATCATAAAAACAGATTTTTGTAGGAAGTGGGGAGATATATGGCTCTATGCATGTTAGGTGTTAATAGTGAATTATTGAGGAATTATGACAGGACTATTGATTTTGATGCAGTTGGTGCTTTCCTGCATTATGTCTTCTTAAGGTGAATGTTTCCCCTTCAACGGAAGCTAGGGATGCAGAAAAATGATTTTTTGCGAGGGTTGGTGGTCGGGGTAGTGGGGTGTGGGGGTGTGGGGGTGGGTGTTGGAGCACTCTAAAACATTACGATTACACAACTGTTTGCTAAGATGATGCTTTTGTCAGCTCTGGAGTGAGTGTGTGTGTCTGAGTTTTACGTCCCACCAACAGCTAAGGTCATACCGAGTCGGGACCTCGGTTTACAGACTCATCTGAAAGTCTGTAGTAGCCTGGGATCGATCCTGCAATCCTTGGTTTATCAGGCGAGTAGCATTTCTTATTTCTAGTCCAAGTATAGATTGTATGTGCTTGTGTTGAGGTTGTTCTAATGAGTACCCACAATCTATAATTAGATGTTTTAAAGCTTAAATAAGGAAAACAGTGAATTACCCTGCAAACTCCACTTTTGTCTATGTTCGTGTTCATTACATAGCTTTGTTACCCTGATGGGAAAGATGCCAACCACGACAATTGTCCTGCATTGTCGTCAGTTGGTTACTTCAAAAGTCATTTTTGCAAAAAGTGTGGACCCAGATCAGACTACTCCTCTAGGAGCAGTCTGATCTGGGTCTACACTGTTTGCCTGTATGCAAAAATATTTTTGAAAAAGTTTGCAGACAACATAAGCAGACGACATTTTCAGATGTAGTTTTTCTCGCTGTCTTAAGGGTTAAAATGCTCCATCCAGTGGTAGAAAATTCATTCCTTAAAGAGTAGTCCCTTTTTCGAAGGGATTTTATACTACGAAAAAGCTGTTTCCTATTTCCAAGAGTTGTCCCCCTTTGAAAATGTTCATGGAGCATAGCTATTGACATTAAGCAGTTCTTTTAGTGAGAAAGCAATAAAACAGTTTTATTTGTCTGTTCAGAATAAAATTTAAAGAATTACAGGGATATGCTATTAACAGGGGGAGTTTGAATCAATTTTGAAGTTTGCAACTCCAAAAAAAATTGATTAAAATTGTTGGTACTGCATTAACAATAATTTTAGGAGGTATGGAATGCAGTTTTGTATTTTTGCTTATCCAGGGCTCTGGCAGGTGGGAGCCGTTTCTGCTTTTATGTGAAATAAACGAGTACAGGAGGATAGTACAGTACACCTAAACCTTGTTATAACATGGTTCATTATAACATGGTTTGGATATAACACGGTTTCAAGATGGATCCCAAAACATATAGATTATATAGAAAAATGACCATAAATGATCATTTTTCTATATAATTTACACATTTTTGTTTGGATATAACACAGTTGTTTATGTAACTAACACGGTTTCTGCTTTGGACGCCAACAATAGTGTTATAAAGACGTTGTGGCGTATTGATGTGTAAACTCAGGCGGATCTGAGTGACTCACAAACTGCATAAGCCCAAAGGGCTAGCTTTTGATGCTTAGTTTGTGAGTGACTAGCTGGAGTTCACACATCAATAAAATCCACAAAAATAATAACTCATTCCTTAGAAATGGGCTGATGTCATCGAAATGTTAAAAATGTCACCATAACGGTAAATTTTAGGAATTCTTTCAATAGTGTAAGAAGGAACTTAACAATGGCCATGGTTTCAAGCCAAATCTGCCCATCGTGCCTTGGGGAAATAGATATGGCTGCATTATGCTTCCACACAGAGCTGAAACCAACAGCACACAAGTACTGGTAAACCGCTTAGAAGGTCTAAGCCTACCCAGGCAAAGTGTTGCGAATTGGCCCATCCATGCATAATTGTAAACCCTATTGGTTTCATTGGGGATTGAGATGTCATTACGGAAATTGGAAGCAAAGTCTTCAAAATGATCTAAATAGTGTTGAGGCCAATGTTAAACCTCAAATGAAACAAACAAACATTCTGCAGTCATACAAAAGTGTTAAAATATTACCCTTACCCATAAAATGCCAATCACAACAATTGACGTCTGCTTTGCCGTCTGCTAGTTCCCTTAAAAGTCCTTTTTTTGCAAACAGTATGGACCCAGATCAGACTGCTCCTGCAGGAGCAGTCTGATCTGGGCCCACACTGTTTGCCTGTCTGCAAAAATATTTTTAAAAGGTTTGCAAGAAGATTTAGCAAACCACATAAGCAGACGACATTTTCATGATCTGACTTGCTGGTTTGAGCATGTGAAGGAATTCTTCTTCCCATATAGAGGTCAGAAGTCTTCTTTAGACTTTAAAATGTACCATTTACATATACAGTAAAATTCCTATATTAAGACCACCTTTGGAACTTTCAAAAGTGGTCTTTAAGAACTGATATAGAGGTCAGAAGTCTTCTTTAGACTTTAAAATGTACCATTTACATATACCATAAAATTCCTATATTAAGACCACCTTTGGAACTTTCAAAAGTGGTCTTTAAGAACATTTTTTTAACTGTCCCAAAGGTGGTCCCTGACCAGACGACATTGTGTGCAGAAAACGCGAAGACAGAGTAACTGCACCCTTCTTAACAGGGATTTTCCTACCCTTCAGAATCAGGGTCCAGGGGCCGCTGGGTTTGGGAAAAACAGCTCTTTAATATTTATATTTGGGAATTTAAATCAGCTGTAACTTTGTCAATTTTTGTTCAATTTTCATGAAATTTTTATCAAAATGTAGCACATCATCAGAAATTGGGAAATCTGTTATAAATTTTGGGAATATCTGTCTCTAAATTGGGAAAAATAGGGGTCGATTACCGGCCCCAAAGTTGCACCAGGAAAATCCCTGCTTAATAAGCTTTTTAAAGCAGAATTAGTCTTAATTTTAGGTGGTCTTAGTAGCGGAATTTCACTGTACCTCCAAAGTTAAAGTTCGGACCAGTATTTTATTTTGGCCTTATTGTTCAGGTTGTTATATACCTAAAGTGAATGACAGTTTAAGGCTGCAGTAACTGTTGACCCAGACAGTTGAAGTGGGCCTAATGAGGGATGACTTAGCTGGAGAGGTTCACATCATCAGCTGAAGTGGCAACTGTAGTGGCAAACTGAATACACCTCAGCCCAGTCTGTACTGAATGGAATACTCCACCTTATATTTAGCACAAGTCCATTTCAAATTTTAGTGGTGGTGTCTGAGAGGTTGTGTTTTCTTCCAACTTTGCAGCATAGGCCCTGCTCAGACACCACATTCTGTGGCATCTGATCTTGATCTGGGTCTGCACTGTTTGCCAATTATCCTATTTGGGGTTTGTACAAAATGGGTTAACATACCTCACGGCATGAATGAACTCTTCAGCAGTTTCCATTAACCCATTTTGTACTGGAAACCCCAAAACGGGTAGTTGGCAAACAGTGTAGGCCCAGATCAGACGCCGCAGAACGCGGCATCTGATCAGGGCCTACACTGTTTGCAAAATTTTCATGAGCCCAATTTCCAAATAGTTTTTGTAGAAAAGCAACCTGACACCCCTAAATTTTGAAAATGGACTCCAACTATATATAAGGTGGAAGATTCCATTTGGTACAAAATGGGGTTAACCCACGTACTATAGTCACCCTAATTATTGCACACGTTCTCATGAGTGCACATACATCAATACGTTTTCAAGGAGCAATATATTTGGGATGGAATGCTCTTCATTTTGGAGGTACAGGATTTCCATTAACCATTGTACTCTATAGTTACCGTGCAGCAAGCCAGCTACCTGGAAGGGGGCCACTTATGTGGACGTTGCCCCTGTACCTGCACGTCAATCAAAAATCCGTTGATGATGATGAATTATGGCATATGTTCTCATTAGTGCATTCAAGAATGTATTTGCCACCAATTAAACAGATTTTGCAGCCTGTTATTAACCCATTTTGTACCGCCCATCCGGGCTTGAAGGAATAGATGGGCTGCATGTTGCTTCCACGCAAAGCTGAATCCTCCCGCACACTAGTACTGATAAACCGCTTAGAGGATTTAAGCCTGCGCAGGAAAAAAAAGCTTTGCAAGTCGGACCATGCTTATAAACCCTATTGGTTTCATTGGACGACAGGTCTTGAGATGTCATTTCATCTCAATGTCGGGTAAAAGTCCCACAAAATTGGAAGCAGTGTCTCCAAAATGACCTATACAGTGTTGACGGGGACGTTAAACCTCAAATCAAACAAATCCACCTTGTAAATAGCACAAATCCATTTCAAAATTTAGGGGCGTTTGGTTGTATTTTCATCAAAATTGATTTGGAAAATGGCTGTACTTTTGGCAAACAGTGTAGGCCCTGATCAGACGCCGCATTCTGCGGCGTCTGATCTGGGCCTGCACTGTTTGCCAAGTAGTACCCGTTTTGGGGTTTCTGGTACAAAATGGGTCAAACAGATTTGTAGTCTGTTATTAACTAAGTAAGGTTTGTTGGTTTGATTAAAATGAAATGCCTGAGTGCACAGTGCTCCAAATACAGTTGTTACAGGGTTCGCAGAGGCTTGAAAAGTACTTGAAAACAAAATTTATCTTGAAAACTGCTTAAAAACTGTCCATAAACCTTGAAAAGTACTTCAGTTTCACATTTCCTTGTATTCTAGACAAAATTAAAGTTTTTTGAAGAAAATTGACAAGCTTTGAGTCATGGCAGTGGTGCAACAGGTGGAATTTTGCTCGGTGCAAAATCAAAGTTCGAACTCATATGGGTGCGAATGTTTCATACTTTTTGATTGCGTTGTCTCCCTTGCAGACTGGTTGGTTGGTTGGCTGGTTGATTTGAGGTTTAACCTCTTCGTCAATACATGTACTGCATAGGTCATTTGGAGACGTTGCTTCCAATTTTGTGGGACTTTTACCCGACATTGAGATGAAATGACATCTCAAGCCCTGTCGCCCAATGAAAACAATATGGTTTATAAGCATGGACGGTCCGACTGATGCATTACTTTGCCTTGGTAGGCTCAGATCCTCTAAGCAGTTTACCAGTACTCATGTGCGGTCGGTTTCAGCATCATGCAGCCCATCTATTTCTCCACTCAAACTGCTAAGTTCATTGAAACCAAATCACATGTGGAGCTTCTATGGGAAGGGGGATTGAAAGTTTGTTCTATGGGATGAGGCGTGTATGTGTGTGTGTGTGAATTCGGGTTTAACGTCGCTTTCAACAATTTTTCAGTCATATCACGACGGTGTCTGGTTGTGATAGGGAGCTCAATGCTCACTTTTATAGTGCTGCCTCACTGAAGTATCATGTCCCAGACACATTATATGATATCACACGCAGTCACATTATCCTGACACTGGGTCGACCAGTCCTAGCTCTACCCTGTAAATCTGAGTGCCAAGCGAGGTGCAGCTAGTACCATTTTTAACGACTTTGGTATGTCGCTGCCCCGGATCGAACCCGTGACCTCCCGTTCCTCGGAGATGGGATGAGGCAAAGAAAAGTTTGTTTATGGGATTGTTGTGGCATGACCAAGATGAGCCCCATGCCTGTATATGGTATAAACCACATGACCTCTGGTGAGCGTGCCCAGGCGAAATAGCAACCATGGTTTACCATGGTCATCATGGTTTTTGATAGTCTACCATGTTTTTTCATGCTCAGCCATCAAAAAATCATATCTGTAGCACATTTTTTCTTGGTCAACCATGGTCACCATGGTTAACACCATGGTCACCATGGTTTTTGATGGCCTACCATGTTTTTTCATGGTCAGTCGTCAATTGTTATGAAAAAAGAATATCTGTATCCCTTTATTTCTTGGTCAACCATGGTCGCCATGGCTGTCAGCATGGTCACCAAGGTGGTTGGTAGTTTGAAAGAGGGTAAAAATTACTACTATGGTTGATCATGGTTTATCATGGTCTCTACCAGGGTTAACATTGTTTGAAGTTTCAGTAGTTTCCCTTGAAATTTATAATTTATATTTGTTGTTCTTTTGAAATTTACATTTATTTATCTATATTACCTATAATTATTTGAATTAATTACGTATTCATATTTATGTAGACAAGAATGCTTTCAATAAATGCCATCTAGCTTGTCACCTTTACAGAACTTTTGTACCAACACTATGATTACCATTAAGAGATGATTTTCAAGAATGTTATTCCAAGAATGTTCGGCACAAAAATGTATAAATATAAAGTATTTGTTCTTATACTGGCTGCCTAGTAGGCTGAGGGTTTAAAGAGCATTGTATGTCATCAAATGTAAATGACATTGCATCCTGAACTGGAATAATACAATCAGTGTGGTTTGGAAAAATGCTATATATTTAGTGAAGGCAAAAATGGCTGCCAATGGCTTTTTATGGTCAAATAACACCATGGTCAAACATAGCCTATGACCATGGGTGGCCATTTTACAAAACATGGTCAGCAATGGTTTTCCATGGTTGTATGACCATAAGCTACCATGGTAGTCCATAGTATTCCTTGATAGTTGATGGTCCCCTGACCATCATTTTCGCCTGGGTAGTGGCCTCTTGTTTAATTTATGGGTTTAGTGCAGTCAATTCTGAATATGGTATAATAAATAAATACATACCGTATTCGCCCTCATTACCGCACCGTGCGCTTAGTTTTTTCAAAATCATGTAAAAAAAATCACAGTGAAAAATCTACCTAATTAGCTCTCTCTCGATGCGAAAACAATAGCCCCCGAGATTATGCATACTGATATTTAATGGGACAGAAAATGATACTAAAGCATTGCCTTCACTGTTGATTTGTTTGTTTGTATTGGAGTTTAACGGCCCAGTCAACACTATTTAGGTCATTTTTGAGTCGGTCAGTTTACCTATCAACACTCCTGGGCAGGCTTATACGTAAGCGGTTAACCAGTACAGTGCACATTCTTTCGCCAGAAAGCCTTCACTGTTGAAGAAATAATGGTTGGTTTTTTAGCGATTTATTGTGAGAGCTTCCAGGGGGAGGTTACTGTAAAGTTTGAGCTTATGCATTTCCTTTTCAAAAATAGCTTTATGTGCTTATACACCTGTGGACGCAAAAGCGTTCAAACTCCTATGAAATAACATTCAATGAATCTCTTTGCATCAAATTAGTTTGACAAGCCAATGTCATCCATCAAAGAACTCTAAAACTAGATCAAGCAATTGATTGGTCTCATTTTGGAAAACACTTTCTGATTGACATTTGAGATGTATTTTGATTGGACAGTGCAGGAGTCAGCAATGAAATGTACACTACCTTGTGTTTTGGATTTATTTCTGCCTGGCAGTTGACGGATAGGCTGTTAGGATATATTGATTGTAGTTAAACGAACTATTTTGTAATGACATGCGCAAATCAGCAAGGGGAGTCCGACATGTCAGACCATGAAGAAAACGGGGAAAAAACTGCAGAAGTCGGAGATGTCACCCTCAACTACGCACGCAAAGATGATCCTGAAGATCTGAGGCTGACTTTGTCGCGAATCGAAAATCGTCTAAATCGTTTAGAGTTCGGGTATTCTCAAAGAAAACATTTCGAAAGTAGTTCCAAATTGGCGGATAGGCCGCCATTTTCTAACAGTTCACAACTTCCGCCCCCATTGGCCGAAGCTTGTTCGCCACCCCAGGCCACAGAATTTCCCTTCGGTCCTGATTCCACTGTCACAGCCGAAAGTCCAGTATCCGATCAGGTACAGGAACAATTTAACTCTATTAAGAGCTCAGTAGAAAAGGTAGTGTTGCCAACTCATTTAAAGCTACATGATTCTAGATCTGGAATTAAGAGGGAGGATCAACCAACATTAAATGTTTTATCTAAGTGTGGTAGATATGTAGAAACAATCTTAAAACTGCTTAGTCTGTCCAATGAGGGTCAACCTCTTGATGTTGGGCCAATTCTTACTGTACTTACGGCCAACATAAGTTATTTACAAGATGAATATTCTGCTTTGCTTGTAAAAGGTAAATTTGATGACTCTACAGCGCAGCTATTTCGTTCGTTGCAAAAAAGTAATTCTGGTTTTGATCACAGAAGTATAAACAATGTCAGGATAGCAGCGGAGCTGTCTAGTATATCTCAAAGAAATCCAACACGTCATGTAAGGCCAGCTTATCGTGGACCTAGCACTTTTGTGCAACCATATAATAGTTCATACAATACTTCATATAATCCGAGATTTGGCTCGGGTCGGTATTTTCGTGGACGGGAAGATCTCTTCCAGAACTTACAAGGTTCCAGATTTAGGAACCCCAACAGAGGCCAGCCCTGGCAAGCTAGGGATCAGGACCAATGAAAAATCAGTTAGCCCTTCATATTGACAAATGGTATGATATTGGAGCATCACATACTATCACACATTGGTTGGAACAGGGCATACAATTCCCGATTAAATCCTCATTCGATTCATTTGAAGTGCCTAATAAATTATTTAATCAGAAAGAGACTGACTTCATACAAAATGAATTACAGAAGTTGTTATTATTAGGTCATATTGACATTTGTGATGACAGACCATATTGTGTTTCTCCAATAAACTGTATACCAAAAAAGAGGGGCAGTTTTCGTTTGATAACAGATTTGAGGTATGTTAATAACAATTGTGAACCGCCTAAATTTAAGAATGAGGACATAAATACAATTAGATCTTATAAAACCAAAAGACTACATTATTACTACTGATTTAAAAGATGGTTTTTTCCACGTTCCAGTTCACCCGAATCACCAGGATTTTTTGGGATTCAAATTCAAAGACATTTACTATAAGTGGACTGTACTACCTTTTGGCCATTGCTGTAGTCCATATTATTTTTATAAGGTTCTTAGACCTGTTATAACATATTTAAGGTCCAAAGGGATTAAGGTGGTGGTTTACGTTGATGACTTTATTATTCTCGCTGATAGGCAGCGGATACAAGGACAAACAAATTTCCTTTTGCAAACATTGGAGCAGCTTGGCTGGACTATTAATTATGAAAAATCTGAATTGGATCCTTCTCTTGTGAAAACATTTCTTGGTTACATAATTGATAACAGTGGGGACAAAACAGTAATCAGAATTACTAGGGAGAGAGTTAGGTCCTTGAAAAAAGACTTAAGTAGGGCGTTGCGTTCTGGTGAAACTACAGCTAGAGGTCTAGCTAGAATTGCAGGACAGTGTGTGTCCATGTGTAAATGCATTTTTCCTGCAAAATTGATGTTACGCAATTTATACCGCCAGCTAGCTCAAAGAGTGAACTGGAGTCAGAAAATAGTTTTAGATCCCTATACACGTAATGATCTCGAGTGGTTTTTTACTAGTATAGCACAGTGGAATGCCTTATATGTAGTGGATAGAAAAATTGACATTCAGTTGGTAACTGACGCATCATCATATGGGTGGGGAGCATGGATCCCAAGTATGAATGCCCAAGGGTTTTGGAATACCAGAGTTTCCATGAAAAGTTCAAACTACCGAGAACTGTTGGCGGTTTTGATGGGAGTGTTATCTTTCAAAGAGCAACTCAAAAACAAACAAGTCCAAATACTCTCCGACAATGTTACAACAGTGGCAATGTTAAACGGTATGGGAGGGGCATCCGTACAGTTGGATGCCATTACCAGGAGCATACATATGGAGGCTATGGAGGCAAATATAGGTCTTACAGCCAAATACCTTTCGGCCGCTATGAATTGGCAAGCAGATTACCTGTCAAGAATAAAATCCACATACGAGTGGCGTCTCCATCCAAATCTGTTCAGAATGATAGATTCGGTTTGGGGGCCTCATCACATAGACCGTTTTGCTTCCATGACCTCAACCCAACTTCCAGTTTACAATTCGTTGTATTGGGACCCAAAAACTTCAGGAGTAGACGCTCTGTCACAGACAGATTGGTCAACAATGAACAATTTCGTCAACCCGCCCTTTGCTCTCATACCCAGAATTCTCAAGTTAATAAAACAACAAAAAGCAGTGGCTACAGTTATTGCTCCGCTGTGGATAAGCCAACCCTGGTATCAGGAACTTGTAGGAATGTTAATAGACAGGCCAATCAAATTACCCATATCTCCACGGACTATCATTGCACTAGGTCCAAAGCAGGAGCCTTTCAAGAACAAGAACTGGGTCATTTATGCGTGGAGACTCTCTGGTCGTCTCGACTCAGGAGCCTTGGATGGTCCATAAGGGCTGCCAGACAAACTATTCATTCTTTGGCTGACTCGACGCTCAGATCATATAATAGTTGTATCAACAAATATGTCAGTTACTGTTCACAAAGAAAACTAGAATCGCGCAGTCGATGGCACGCCATCGCATATCCCCACGCTTTTATAAAGATACGCCACTATAAAAGTTCAATTGCAACTCCCACCCAATCTTAAGATCAAAATTCTGAAAGTGTCATGCACTCCTCAGACCAAAGACCTATCAGTTCACAAAGTTTCATGTTTCTATCTGAAATGGCGTAGGAGGAGTTATCCGGTAATCATTAAAAAGGGGGTTTTGGGTGTGAAAATCCAAGTTTTTGACCTCTGGTGACCTCAAACCTGACCCAAGGGGTCAAATTTTGATTGTTATGTATTCTACTCATTATGCCGTTCGATTTGATTTGTCACACGACCAGGTTCTGAAAACTTTGATTTTTTACCCCCGGGGCACCCCACCCCCTGGCCCGGCCCCTAGGGGTAGGATCAAAATTCCAAAAGTGTCATGCACTCCTCAGTCCAAAGACCTATCAGTTCCCAAAGTTTCATGTTTCTATCTGAAAGGGCGTAGGAGGAGATATCCGGTAATCATTAAAAAGGGGGTTATGGGGGTGAAAATCCAAGTTTTTGACCTCTGGTGACCTCAAACCTGACCCTAGGGGTCAAATTTTGATTGTTATGTATTCTACTCATTATGCTGTTCGATTTGATATGTCACACGACCAGGTTCTGAAAACTTTGATTTTTTACCCCCGGGGCACCCCACCCCCTGGCCTGGCCCCTAGGGGTAGGACCAAAATTCCAAAAGTGTCATGCACTCCTCAGACCAAAGACCTATCAGTTCACAAAGTTTCATGTTTCTATCTGAAAGGGTGTAGGAGGAGTTATCCGGTAATCGTTGAAAAGAGGGTTATGGGGGTGAAAATCCAAGTTTTTAACCTCTGGTGACCTCAAACCTGACCCTAGGGGTCAAATTTTGATTGTTATGTATTCTACTCATTATGCCGTTCGATTTGATATGTCACATGACCAGGTTCTGAAAACGTTGATTTTTTACCCTCGGGGCACCCCACCCCCTGGCCTGGCCCCTAGGGGTAGGATCAAAATTCCGAAAGTCTCATGCACTCCTCAGACCAAAGACCTATCAGTTCCCAAAGTTTTAAGTTTCTAGCTCTAAAAGTGTGGGAGGAGTCGACCGGTAAGACGGACGGACGGACGTACGGACGACGAAGACAATTACAATATCCCCACTTTTTCTTCGAAAAGCGTGGGGATAACAAGACTTTTCGGACGAAGGCAATATAGCAAATTTTGCTGAATTTCTATGTCACCTTGCAGATACGTCAAGGAGACCTGCGGGAACTATTAAATCATCTATGGCTGCGATAACATTCTTATTTGAAGGGTTAGGAAAAGTGTCTCCAGCACACAATTCAGACATTAAGAGGCTTACTGTGGCTTTGGTTAAAACAGGGACTTCTAAAGCAATGCCAAGACAGAGGCCAATGCCGGTGTAACAGTTTATCTTTACCCCCTGGGTAGCTTTACCCCCGGGGGTAAAGATATCCCGGGATATCTTTACCCCCACCCTGGATATCTTCACCCCCGGGGGTAAAGATATCCCGGCTGGGATATCTTTACCCCCGGGGGTAAAGCTATCCCAGCCGGGATATCTTTACCCCCACCCCAACTTTTGGGTATAAACTATTTTCTTAATGCCCAGTTTCTTCTTATATGTAAGTGAAGCAAGATAGTGGACTCGATGTTTCACTTTAACATTTTTTCGTTTCAATCATGACTCGGACTAATAGAACTACCCTTAGTAAGAAATATGACCATATTATAGAGGCAAATGACTATTTAATAACTTCTTTTTTGTATATTTTCTTATTCAAAATGTTGCTTATGACAATCTTTCATTATCCCTGTCAGTCTTGAAATGGGTGGTGGTGGTGAGTGGAAAGGCGGGGGGAAAGATATCCCGGCTGGGATATCTTTACCCCCGGGGGTAAAGCTAAACTGGCTAGGATATCTTTACCCCCACCCCAACTTTTGGGTGTAAACTATTTTATAAATGCCCAATTTCTTCTTATATGTAAGAGAAGCAAGATAGTGGACTCGATGTTTCACTTTAACATTTTTCGTTTCAATTGTGACTCGGACTTATAGAACCACCCTTAGAAAGAAATATGACCATATTATAGAGGCAAATGATTATTTAATAACTTCTTTTAGTATATTTTCTTATTCAAAATGTCCCTTATGACAATCTTTCATAATCTTGCATTATCCCCGTCAGTTGTGAAATGGGTGGTGGTGGTGAGTGGAAAGGTGGGGGTAAAGATATCCCGGCCGGGATATCTTTACCCCCGGGGGTAAAGCTAAACTGGCCAGGATATCTTTACCCCCACCCCAAATTTGGGGTATAAACTATTTTCTAAATGCCCAATGTCTTCTTATATGTAAGAGAAGCAAGATAGTGGACTCGATGTTTCTTTTTAACATTTTTCGTTTCAATCGTGACTCAGACTATTAGAACTACCCTTAGTAAGAAATATGACCAAAATTATAGAGGCGAATGATTATTTAATAACTTCTTTTTGTTTGATTCTTATTCAAAATGTCCCTTATGACAATCTTTCATAATCATGCATTATCCCTGTCAGTTGTGAAATGGGTGGTGGGGGTGAGTGGAAAGGCGGGGGTAAAGGTAAACTGGCCAGGATATCTTTACCCCCACCCCAACTTTTGGGTATAAACTATTTTCTAAATGCCCAATTTCTTCTTATATGTAGGAGAAGCAAAATAGTGGACTCGATGTTTCACTTTAACATTTTTCATTTCAATCATGGCTCAGACTAACTAATAGAACTACCCTTAGTAAGAAATAGACCATATTATAGAGGCAAATGATTATTTAAGAACTTCTTTTTTGTATATTTTATTATTCAAAATGTCCCTTATGACAATCTTTCACATGCTTGCAATATCCCTGTCAGTCGCGAAATGGGTGGTGGTGGTGGGTGGTGGTGGTGGGTAGAAAGGCGGGGGTAAAGATATCCCGGGGGTAAAGCTAAACTGGCCAGGATATCTTTACCCCCACCCCAACTTTCGGGTATAAACTATTTCTTAATGCCCAATTTCTTCTTATATGTAAGTGAAGCAAAAAAAAACCCCAAAACAAGCATAATTTAACCATACAGCTTGCAAGAATATTTTTTTCACATCTTATACCATTGTTCATGGGTGGGGGTGAAGATTTCATGGCTGGGATAGGGTTACCCCCCCCCCCCCCACCACCCCAAAAAAAATCAAGACTTTGGAAAACCCAGACAAGCACACTTCTCAACAATGGAAGGTACTACTGATGTCCACCACTTACAACTGACAGGGTTAATGCAAGATTAAGAAAGATTGTCATAAGCAAGGTGTTGACTAAGAAAATAAACAAAATGAAGTTATTAAACCGTCATATGCCTCTATAATATGGTCATATTTCTTACTTAGGGTAGTTCTATCAGTGTCATTACTGAAACAAAAAATGTTAAAGTGAAACATCGAGTCCACTATCTTGCTTCAGTTACATATAAGAAGAAATTGGGCATTTAGAAAATAGTTTATATCCAAAAGTGGGGATGGGGGTAAAGATATCCTGGCCAGTTTAGCTTTACCCCCTGGGGTAAAGATATCCCAGCCAGGATATCTTTACCCCCGCCTTTCCACTCACCACCACCCATTGCACAACTGACAGGGATAATGCAAGATTATGAAAGATTGTCATAAGGGACATGTTGTATAAGAAAATATACAAAAAGAAGTTATTAAATAATCATTTGCCTCTATAATATGTTCATATTTCTTACTAAGGGTTGTTCTATTAGTCCGAGTCACGATTGAAACGAAAAATGTTAAAGTGAAACATCGAGTCCACTATCTTGCTTCTCTTACATATAAGAAGAAATTGGGCATTTAGAAAATAGTTTATACCCAAAAGTTGGGGTAGGGGTAAAGATATCCTGGCCAGTTTAGCTTTACCCCCGGGGGTAAAGATATCCCAGCCGGGATATCTTTACCCCCGCCTTTCCACTCACCACCACCACCCATTTCACGACTGACAGGGATAATGCAAGATTATGAAAGATTGTCATAAGCAACATTTTGAATAAGAAAATATACAAAAAAGAAGTTATTAAATAATCATTTGCCTCTATAATGTGGTCATATTTCATACTGAGGGTAGTTCTATTAGTCTGAGTCATGATTGAAACTGAAAATGTTAAAGTGAAACATCGAGTCCACTATCTTGCTTCTCTTACATATAAGATGAAATTGGGTATTAAGAAAATAGTTTATACCCAAAAGTTGGGGTGGGGGTAAAGATATCCTGGCCAGTTTAGCTTTACCCCCGGGGGGAAAGATATCCCAGCGGGGATATCTTTACCCCCGCCTTTCCACTCACCACCACCACCCATTTCACAACTGACAGGGTAATGCAAGATTATGAAAGATTGTCAAAAGAGACATTTTGAATAAGAATCAAACAAAAAGAAGTTATTAAATAATCATTCGCCTCTATAATATGGTCATATTTCTTACTAAGGGTAGTTCTAATAGTCCGAGTCACGATTGAAACGAAAAATGTTTAAGTGAAACATCGAGTCCACTATCTTGCTTCTCTTACATATAAGAAGAAATTGGGCATTTAGAAAATAGTTTATACCCAAAAGTTGGGGTAGGGGTAAAGATATCCTGGCCAGTTTAGCTTTACCCCCGGGGGTAAAGATATCCCAGCCGGGATATCTTTACCCCCGCCTTTCCACTCACCACCACCACCCATTTCACGACTGACAGGGATAATGCAAGATTATGAAAGATTGTCATAAGCAACATTTTGAATAAGAAAATATACAAAAAAGAAGTTATTAAATAATCATTTGCCTCTATAATGTGGTCATATTTCATACTGAGGGTAGTTCTATTAGTCTGAGTCATGATTGAAACTGAAAATGTTAAAGTGAAACATCGAGTCCACTATCTTGCTTCTCTTACATATAAGATGAAATTGGGTATTAAGAAAATAGTTTATACCAAAAAGTTGGGGTGGGGGTAAAGATATCCTGGCCAGTTTAGCTTTACCCCCGGGGGTAAAGATATCCCAGCCGGGATATCTTTACCCCCGCCTTTCCACTCACCACCACCACCCATTTCACAACTACAGGGTAATGCAAGATTATGAAAGATTGTCAAAAGGGACATTTTGAATAAGAATCAAACAAAAAGAAGTTATTAAATAATCATTCGCCTCTATAATATGGTCATATTTCTTACTAAGGGTAGTTCTAATAGTCCGAGTCACGATTGAAACGAAAAATGTTAAAGTGAAACATCGAGTCCACTATCTTGCTTCTCTTACATATAAGAAGAAATTGGGCATTTAGAAAATAGTTTATACCCAAAAGTTGGGGTAGGGGTAAAGATATCCTGGCCAGTTTAGCTTTACCCCCGGGGGTAAAGATATCCCAGCCGGGATATCTTTACCCCCGCCTTTCCACTCACCACCACCACCCATTTCACGACTGACAGGGATAATGCAAGATTATGAAAGATTGTCATAAGCAACATTTTGAATAAGAAAATATACAAAAAAGAAGTTATTAAATAATCATTTGCCTCTATAATGTGGTCATATTTCATACTAAGGGTAGTTCTATTAGTCTGAGTCATGATTGAAACTAAAAATGTTAAAGTGAAACATCGAGTCCACTATCTTGCTTCTCTTACATAAAAGATAAAATTGGGTATTAAGAAAATAGTTTATACCCAAAAGTTGGGGTGGGGGTAAAGATATCCTGGCCAGTTTAGCTTTACCCCCGGGGGTAAAGATATCCTGGCCAGTTTAGCTTTACCCCCGGGGGTAAAGATATCCTGGCCAGTTTAGCTTTACCCCCGGGGGTGAAGATATCCAGGGTGGGGGTAAAGATATCCCGGGATATCCTTACCCCCGGGGGTAAAGCTACCCCTGAGTAGCTTTACCCCGGGGGTAAAGCTACCCAGGGGTCAAGATAAACTGGGACACCGGTATCAGCGTTCGTCAGTCTTTTTGGTAGCTGGGGAAGTAATGAGCAATTAACTTTAAAGGATCTAAGACTGAAAGCTATAACTTTAGTGGCGTTAGTCCTTATGACACGACCTTCAGACCTTGCACCAAAGGCAAAAGTGTTTGATCCCCAGAGTCTTTCATGTAAAAGTGTTATTTTATCTACCAATGACGTTCAGTTTGAACCTGACGGTTCGATGACTATTATATTCTGGGGTATTAAAAACGATACTCAGCGTCAGGGTTTTGAGGTTAAAATTCCTCCATCAGAGGATAAGATTATGGATCCTGTCGATTGTTTAAAGACTTATATTGTCAGAACGGAGCATCTCAGGAAAGGACCTGAAAAACCATTGTTTATAACTTTAAGAGCGCCTTATAAGGCTATAAGTGCAGATACAGTCGGCAATATTCTGGAGGAAAGTATAATGTTATCCGGATTAAAACAGGAAGGCTTTACTGCCAAGTCTTTTCGGCCTACCGGTGCCACAATTGCTGTGTCACAGGGAATAATTCCAGAAACAGTCATGAAAATTGGCAGATGGAAGACCAAGGAGGTTTTTCTCAACCATTACGTGTACGGACGCGTACCTGGTGGATTTACCACTAATATGTTGAGCAGCACTGATCCACAGTGCTAGACTCTATGACATAAGTCACAAAAAGTTGCAGTTTTAAGCCAGAGTTTTCTGTAATATAAGTTAAGTTTCAAGTTTGAGTTAAAGTTCCAAGTTCGTGTTTAATAGGTGTTCTGAAGTTTAAAACATAATTTTGAAGTGTTAATAATCCCTTAGTGCGTTTTTGTCATAAGTGTATTAGTGTACGTCAGGATAATCTCTAAATGAAGCAACAGTAAAACAGGAAACAAAATACAGTGAGTATTTAACGTAGATTTACAAAAATTGTAGTTAAACGAACTATTTTGTAATGACCTAATTACGCACCTAAAGTGCGTAATAATTTGTCTGTCCATGCGCAAATCATTTCTGCTATCAACATGGTCTATCTGCTACAACCCGTTGTCGACAATGAATACATCCTACAACCCCGTTATCAACATGGATTACCTACGTCAACCCATTCTCATTAAGGACTCCCCGGCCTTGGACAAGTGGACAAGTACAAGCAACAGTAAAACAGGAAACAAAATACAGTGAGTATTTAACGTAGATTTACAAAAAATGATGTTTCAAGTCAGAATGAAATGAAGCTCATCAAAGTTTGAACGCTTTTGTGTCCACAGGTGTAGGAGCATGTGTGGTAATTAGGGCGAATACGGTATATTAAATATGAGAACATACTGTAATTAGTATTCTAACAGGTTATATTCCAACTAATTAAGTCTGATATCTTTTTAACCCATAAATGCCAATCACAAAAATTGTCGTCTGTTTTGCCGTCTGCCATTTCCCTTAAAAGTCATCATTCCCAAACAGTGTGGACCCAGATCAGACTGCTCCTGTAGGAGCAGTCTGATCTGGGCCCACACTGTTTGCCAGAATGCAAAAAATATTTTCAAAAAGTTTGCAAGAAGATTCAGCAGACGACATCAGCAGAGGACATTTTCAGAGGTTGTTTTTTTCTCGGCAGCTTAAGGGTTAAGATATTATTTGACTTGCTTTGCTTTTTCTTTGTGATGGTAAAAATTGGAATATCAAACAAGCAGGGGAAAATAACATAAAAAAAGAAATGGTGCACAGTTCTATCACAAGTGGGACAGTTGACTGATGATTCACTACCAAAACGTGCATTTGAAATTTATTTTGAAACATTTGTCCCCAGTGTGTTGTGACAAGCACTTGACAGCAAACCAAAAATATGTACAACAATTGCTGCAGGAATGCCATTATTTTGTCATCACTGATTCAAAATTTGAAAACAATACTAACTCTTTAAGAGGAATGCAGACATGTTAAGTTTTGAAAATGAAAATGAGGGAGACAGCGCGTTCGAGGAGGATTGGTGAGTGCCAAAGGCGTGAATTCTTGGTGGCAAGTTCTCAGGATAGGCTACATTTTTTTTATTTATTCTTTTCACTCCTGTTCATGGATAAATAACTAATAAATATTTTTAAAATCATTTCCCTGGGAAGATGCCTTCAAACTAATACCTAGCCCTACCAGTGACCATCCCCCCACCCCAGGTTTATAATGCTTCAGGACAACAGCATATCTTATCATTTATGCCCATATACGTCACAACAAAAGTAGCCCAATTGTTTCCATATTCCAAGGGCCATCCAATAACCAAAATTTCAGAAGTGTAGCTCCAATAGTTTAGAAGATATGGCAAAATAATACTTTTTGACCTTTGTCCTTGGGGTCATGTTGAGATCAAGGTCACACCAAAAGTAGCCCAATATATTCTATATTTCAAGGGCCATCCAATAACCAAAGTTTCAGAAGTGTAACTCCAATAGTTTAGGAGATATGGCAAAGTCATACTTTTTGACCTTTGACCTTGGGATCATGTTGAGGTCAAGGTCATGCCAAAAGTAGCCCAATTCATTCTATATACCAAGGGCCATCCAGTAACCAAAGTTACAGAAGTGTAACTCCAATAGTTTAGAAGATATGGCAAAATAATACTTATCACCTTTGACCTTGGTGTCATATTGAGGGCAAGGTCACCCCAAAAGTAGCCCAAATTATTATATATTCCAAGGGCCATTCAATAATCAAAGTTTCAGAAGTGAAGCTCCAATAGTTTAGGAGATATGGCAAAGTCATACTTTTTGACCTTTGACCTTGGGGTCATGTTGAGGTCAAGGTCATGCCAAAAGTAGCCCAATTCATTCTATATTCCAAGGGCCATCCAATAACCAAAAAAGATGCAAAGAACATTCTAACAGATAAACAAAGTTTCAGAAGTGTAACTCCTATAGTTTATAAGATATGCCAAAGTCATGCTTTTTGACCTTTGACCCTGGGGTTATGTTGAGGTCCACCAATAGTATTCCAATTTTTCTGTATTTCAACGGCCATCCAATAACCAAAGTTTCAGAAGTGTAGCAGCGATAGTTTTGAAGATATGGCAAAGTCATACTTTTTTACCTTTGACCTTTGGGTCAGGTTGAGGTCAAGGTCACAATAGAAGTAGCCCAATTGATTCTTTATTCGTAGGTATGGCAAAATAATACTTTTTGACATTTGACCTTGGGGTCATGTTGAGGTCGAGGTTACACCAAAAGTAGCCCAATATATTCTATATTCCAAGGGCTATCCAATAAGCAAAGTTTCAGAAGTGTAACTCCAATAGTTTAGGAGATATGGCAAAGTCATACTTTTTGACCTTTGACCTTGTGGTCGTGTTGAGGTCAAGGTCATGCCAAAAGTAGCCCAATTCATTCTATATTCCAAGGGATATCCAGTAACCAAAAGTTAGGAAGTGTAACTCCAATAGTTTAGAAAATATTGCAAAATAATACGTTTGAACTTTGACCTTGGGGTCATGTTGAGGTCAAGGTCACCCCAAAAGTAGCCCAATTCTATATTCCAAGGGCCATCCTGTATCCAAAGTTTCAAGAGTGTAACTCTAATACTCTAGGAGATATTGCAAAATCATACTTTTGACCTTTGACCTAGGGGTCATGTCGAGGTCAAGGTCACACCAAAAGGAGCCTAGTGCCATCTACATCCCATGCACTATCCACAGGCAAAGTTTGTAAAAGTGTACTTTAACCTGTTTCAGAGGAGATCCATTCAATAGAAACGTGACGGACGTACTTACACACACATACATACATACAGACCCACAGACTGACAGACCCTCGACTCTGACAGGAACACAATATACCCGATTATTCTTCACAAAAGTATAATAATCCAAGGTTTCGATCAAGTTTCGAGCAACAACAACTTTATTCCCCTCCAACTTTTAAGTGCGGAAATACGGTATATAATACTGTAGTTGTCACAGTCAACCGTCCATAAACAGCAGCTACCGATTTTCTGCTTGCGATCGCAAAATGACGTCATCCCACCTTATCCACCCCGCACGTGTTTAATGTTTAATTGTTTTATTTTATTTTAATGGGGCATATTTCTTTCATAAAAATGTTTACAACCGGTAAAAAAAAATATTTTTTGATAGCTAAACGGTTGTGGATAACGGTGCCTTCCACAATTCCCGACCAACAACAGCAAACAGATGTGTTTACATACATTAAAGCGTTCGACTTTTCCCGCCAAGCATCTGCCATTTTGGCGCCAAAACATAACCATGCACGAGACAGTAGATGCATACATCTGCCGTTAGATGTAGCTAAACATCTAAGGAGTGATTACATCATTTTCACACCGATTGGAGATTAAATTTTATGATTGGGGGATAAATGCAAATTAGAGCAATAACTTAATTTTATATTCACACATTGTCACGCAGAAGATTGTAGGCTTATCGAGAGCACCATATGCTTGTGTTTACAGTGATATAATAGAATAGACTGGTCCGTGACAAATAATGTGTTGATAACACGATTCGGTTAGCTAACATGGTCCGTTGGTTGAAGGCAATTAACCGTTATGATATACTTTAATTTTTGCAATCACTTCAAGAAACGACTGTTTTCATTTGTTAATGCCCATTTGCAGGTGTGTTTTAATCCCCAATAATACTGGACAGTGCATTAATTATTATCAGTTTTACTCACGGATTAACTCGGATTTTTCCGCTGGTTTGCACAAACGAAAATACAAGCGCAGCTTTTCAAAAATTTGCCCAAAACGGAATTTTCATTTTCCGGGAGATTTTTCCTGAATTTCGTGAGGCGTGAGAAAAGCTATTTTTTCGGGAGTCTCCCGCGATTTTCGGGAGACTTAACATGTCTGGGAATGTGAACACCTGGCAGATTTTTCTGCCATTTTTCAAAGGGAGACAACTTTTTTGGACTTCCTGTTCTCTTTTCTATAGGCTCAGTCTTAACTGTAAAAGGGGTCTACTCTTCATCACGTGAACTTGTCCGTGAAATAAAGATCCCCCTAAACCCCACTTTATAAAGAGAAAACTGGGGTTTACAGGGGTAAACATTATTTTCCTTATTTCTGCTCCAAGACATAGGTTGTGGGTATTTGTTAGAACCGCCTTAACCCTTCTCTTGCTGAATATTCAGATTAGCCACACCCATTTCTGTAAATCAACCAATCAAATTACTTGATGAAATTTATTGCTACAAATTCATAAACTGAATGCCAAACAGTGTAGATCCTAATCAGATGGCTTCTTCAGAAGCCATCTGATCTGGATCTACACTGTTTCCAAAGATAGGGGTTGTTGTGAACAGCATGGTGGAGGGGGGGGGGTTAAGTATAATTGAAGAATTTGCTTTGTCATATGAGCAGTTACATAGCTTGCACTCTTGCTTCTGAGAGTGTAATAACGCCATGTCACGTAAATAAATTTGTTAAATATGCAAATTAGAAAAATATGCTGCGTAACGTTACATGTACGGCGCCATTAACGACGACGTGTTTACTAATGACGGAATATTGACATTTTCTTACAAAAATCGGGAATAAAATGCGTTTTAAATGTCATATGATAAATAGAATCTTGCATACTTGTTCATGTGCTATTGAATTTATTAAACTTGTTGAAGAAAAGAGATAAAATGCTCGGCACAGCCTCACATTTTATCCCTTTTCCTCAACTTGTTTAATAAATTCAGTGATGCATGAACACTCTCTGTAAAAAACTTGGCATAATCCCTAACATGCCAATCACAATAATTGTCATCTGCTTTGTTGTCTAAGTCAGCATGGCCCCATATCAGATCGGGATATGGCCCCCCCCCCCCCCCCCCCCCCCCCCCCCCCCGCATATAATGGGTTATTATCAGTTCGCAAGTTTCTCTCAGTGAAACTTTTACACCATGTGCTACCCAATTTACTATGTATTTGGACAGATAGGCCTTAGCAAACAGTGTAGACCCAGATAAGATGCCACAGAAAGTGGAATCTCATCAGGTCTACGCTGATTGCCATTCATCCAGCTTTTCTAGACACAGCATCAGATAGTATACTGTACATAATTATCATTACGAAAACACGCCTATACCAATACGAAAATGAAAGTTTTAAGATGAAAAATTGTGATATTTTTCTCACTTCTGGCGGTTCTAACGAGTACCCACACTCTATATTTTAGAGCAGAAATAAGAAAAATAAGGTTTACCCCTGTAAACCCCAGTTTCACTATATAAAAGTGGGGTTCGAGGGGGTCAAAATTATATAGGCGTGTTTTCGTGATGTTCAAATTTTAGACCAAAATATGGTATTAGTGTTGAGGTGTCCGAATAGTTAGCGTAAATATGGTACTCTTCTGCATTATGCACATACTTGACCCATTTTTCCCATTTTTTTTGCAGTAGAGGTTGGCATAAATCATTGAAAATAATTGCAAATGCAGCCTGTGCGTCATAATTTCACACATGAAATATTCTGGTGTAAATTGTGCATGACAATGAATCTCATATTTCATAGTTGTTTTGCGTGTTTCTGTCAAAGCAAAGAAATTGAGCCTTGCAGAGTGCCAGGGACGCAGATCAGGATTTTTTTTCAAACTTTATAAAAATATTTTTGCATACAGGCAAACAGTGTGGAACCAAATCAGACTGGCACAGTTTAAAATAATGACATTCAAAGTATCTGGCAGAGGACAAAGCAGACGACAATAATTGTCATGATTGGCATTTTATGGATACTTGGTAGGGATGGCAACCAAAATGCAAGCATCCATATTTGACCTTAATTAGCCTACATTTTATGGTTCCTGACTTT
This sequence comes from Lucinisca nassula, assembly GCA_963580285.1. Taxonomy (NCBI): domain Eukaryota; kingdom Metazoa; phylum Mollusca; class Bivalvia; order Lucinida; family Lucinidae; genus Lucinisca; species Lucinisca nassula. Next base: position 39,301,323 of record OY757024.1, on the reverse strand, counting down.
GTAAAATATTGTGACCACCCTAGCGTTCACCCTAATGATCAAGTTTATTTCTCAAGAACTATAAGAGCTTCATTAATGATACCTGGTACAAACTTGTATCTGGGGATGGCAACTTTAATGCAAGCATCCATATTTGACCTTGACCTACATTTCATGGTTCACTGACTTTGTCAAATATTGCAACCACCCTAGCGTTCACCCTAATGATCAAGTTAATTTCTCAAGAACTTATTATAAGAGCTTCATTAATGATACTTGGTAAAAACTTGTATCTGGGGATGGCATTACTTAAATGCAAGCATCCATAATTTTGACTTGACCTATATTTTATGGTTCCTGACTTCGTCAAATATTGCGACCACCCTAGCGTTCACCCAAATGGTCAAGTTAATTTCTCAAGAACTATAAGAGCTTCATTAATGATACTTGGTAAAAACTTGTATCTGGGGATGGCAACTTAAATGCAAGCATCCATATTTGACCTTGACCTACATTGCATGGTTCACTGACTTTGTCAAATATTGCGACCACCCTAGCGTTCACCCTAATGGTCAAGTTAATTTCTCAAGAACTATAAGAACTTCATTTATAATACTTGGTACAAACTTGTATCTGGGGGTGGCAACTTAAATGCAAGCATCCATAATTTTGACTTGACCTACATTTTATGGTTCACTGACTTTGTAAAATATTGCGACCACCCTAGCATTCACCCAAATGGTTAAGTTAATTTCTCAAGAACTATAAGAATTTCATTAATGATACTTGGTACAAACTTGAATTTGGAGATGGAAACTTAAATGCAAGCATCCATATTTGACCTTGACCTACATTTTATGGTTCACTGGCTTTGTAAAATATTGCAACGACCCTAACATTCATCCTAATGGTCAAGTTAATTTCTCAAGAATTATTAGAGCTTCATTAATGATACTTAGTTCAAGCTTGCATTTAAGAATGGTAACTTTTATGCAACCATCTATGTTTGACCTTGGCCTAGATGTCATGGTTCGGTGACTTTGCGCCCCCACAGGCGTGACATAGCCTTCGGCAGAATTCTTGTATTACTAGTTATCTAAGAATTGACCCTCAGCCTTCGGCCTCAGGCTAATAAAGCTAACCTCTATCTAATGACAACTCTTGGTATAGAAGCCCATCTTGTAATATATTCTAATTAGAAAATGTAAGGTTCTGCTTAACTGGAGAAAAAGTGTCAATCACAACACTGTTGTCTGCTTTGTCATCTACTGGTTACTTTAAAAACTATTGTTGGAAACAGTGTAGACCCAGATCAGACTGCTCCTGTAGGAGCAGTCTGATCAGGGTTCCCACTGTTTGCTTGTATGCAAAAATATTTTAGAATTGTTTTTGCAAGAAGATCCTGCAGACAACAAAACCAGGCAACATTTTAAGAGGCGGTTTTCTTGGTGTACTTAAGGATTATACACCGCAACTTCATTATAACACGGTTCGTTATAACATGTTTATGGATATATCACGGTTTCAAGATGGATCCAAAAAATGTATTGGTTATATAGAAAAACGACCATAAATGGTAATTTTTCTATATAATCTACACATTTTTGTTTGGATATAACAGTCGGTTGTTTAACTAACATGGTTTCTGCCTTGGACCTCATTAATAGTGTTATAAAGAGGTTGTGGTGTATATATAACTGGAGAAAAAATGTCCAACATGCAAATGTGGGCAATATTTTTGAATGATTTAATAACGCTAATGTACTATAATGCAATAAAAGCTGATGTCCTATATATCTAATCATTTGTAAATAAAGTGATTGATTTCATGCACATCTTTGTCATCTGTTTTAAGACAGATAAATACACTTCAATAAATTATCTCTCATTTTTTAAAGGGAGGCTACTTCAGTTACGAGACAGAGAATTGACTTTTTGCCTCTGAGTGAATAAATTATGTGTTCATGGTGTAGGGGACTACTTTCCAGTGTAAAGGGTTACTGAGAATTAAAGAGAATTTAATTTTATGTAATGTTGGTTGGTGCCTGGTGCTCTGTCTCTGGTTGGGCCCATCGGAGTTTAACTGTTGGTTTTCTTTTGCTCCAGCATTTCAGTGGTTTCTTGCTGTCAAGTCCTCACTGTTGTTTTATATCTATGGTTGTTTGATTTTTGTGTTCTCGGAGATGTTGCACTGATGAGTAAGGAGGCCTTCATGCAGACTGAAAAATTATTTGTCTAAATTGTGACAGAAGTAAGGGCAAGGACTGTAGCTGCGTAAAATCGATTTAAGCCCCCCAGTGGAATTTTATTCACTGACCGTTACAAGATGGTTCTTCTGTCGTTGTTTATTTTTGTTATGGTTTGTCTTTAAGTGTGTGTATCGCTTATGTTATTTTGTTTTGGATAGTCAATTGGCCATTTTGTAGGAAAGTAAATGTCCTTTTGGCTTTCCATTAGGGTCTAGTTATTTCATGTTTGTTTGTTTGATTTGAGGTTTAACATCCCCATCAACACTGTAAAGGTCATATTTGTGTTTCTTTCCCTTTGGTGTGACTGAAGGGGGTTGTGTGTTAATTGTATCAATTCCTGATCATTGCCTTCACTTCTGTTTTTAGTGTAGCACTCACAAAGGAAGGTTGGCAAATCATCATTTTCTAATATTATCTCCCTTGAAAATGTTTTTCACTACCTTAATGTTAGAAATGGAAAGCAGTATAGCATATGACCTATGTCTGATTAGGTTCCATTGATTTTACTGCTACAGCAGAATTTGAAAAGCAAACATGCATGCTGGCCTGGACTGGACTGCTGAAAAGATGAAAAGCAAAGATGTGCCACTTTAAATCCTGGTTACGTACCGTAAAAATCCTAAAAATTCGGACACCTTCAGAACTTGCTATTATTCTCCTAAAATTGAACAAATTTGTTTCACAATCCAGCAAGGAGTCCAAAGACAGATTATGGCAAACAATGTAGACCCTGATCAGACTGCTCCTGAAGGAGCAGTCTGATCTGGGTCTGCACTGTTTCTTTAGGCCTATCTGTCCCAATACTTATGATCATTAAAGTAGCTAGTGCACAACATGCACAGAATTTCATTTTTATCATAAATATACAAATACGATCAGTTTCGTCATTATGCATACACTGCATCAGTTGTTTTATATGTGAAAACACCCATCAGGGCTAGGAGAAATAGATTGGGTTCACCAGAGCTGAAACTGACCGCAAATGATTACTGGTTAACAGCTTAGAAGGTCTGCGTCTGCCCAGGCAAAGTGGTGCAAGTTGGGCTGGCCATGCATATAGACCCTATTGGTTTCATTGGGCGGCAGGGCTTGATCTCAATCTTAATCTTGATTTCATCTCAATGTTGGGTAAAAGTCCTACAAAATTGGAAGCAACGTCTCCAAAATGACCCAAATAATGTTGGCAGGGATGTTAAACCTCAAATCAAACAAACAAAAGCAAACAACAATGCAAAATTCCTTCTTCATTCAGATTTTACATCTGCACATGCCACCCCCGCCCATCAGGGCTTGGTGAAATAGATCGGGCTGCACGATGCTTCCACGCAGAGCTGATACCGACTGCATATGAGTACTGGTAATCCGCTTAGAACGTCTAAGCCTGCCCAGGAAAATTGCTGCGAGTCAGCCTGTCCATGCTTATAAACCGTATTGGTTTCATTGGGCGGCAGGGATTGAGCAGTCATTTTATCTCAGTCTCGGGTAAAAGTCCCACAAAATTGGAAGCAATGTCTCCAAAATGACCTAAATAGTGTTGATGGGGACGTTAAACCTCAAATCAAACAAAGAAACAAACAAACATCTGCACATGATCTTTCTTGCACATTTACCACTTAGACCTTAAGGCACCACAGAAATTGTTAGAGCAGACAGCAATTGCATGTTTTAAGAAGATTCACCTGCAATGTCAAGCCTTATTTTCACTGAAAAATTAGAAGGAAATGTTTGAAAATAAAATCTGCAAATGTTTAGCATTAGCATATTGGTCTAACATTTTGTACAATACCAGCCCCACCCCCCCTCAGCGACCTTGAGGTCAAGGTCACTGACTTAGAAATTTTAGTTGAAGTTTGGTTATAGTCTTCTCTTGCTCTATATCTCTAAACCCACTTGATGGATTTAGTTACCGCTTTGACTGATGTTACATATTGGTCTAAGGTTTCGCACAGTACCAGCCCCACCCCCTCAATGACCTTGAGGTCAAGATCACGGACTTGGAATTTTTATAATGAAGTTTTTGGTTAAAGTTTTCTCTTGGTTTGTATCTCTAAAATCACTTGATGGATTTAGTTATTTCTTCAACTTATATGTTACATATTGGTCTAAAGTTTCGCACAGTACCAGACCCAACCCCCCCACAGTGACCTTTGGGCTTTGGGGCAAGGTCACGGACTTAGAAATTTTATGTTGAAGTTTTTGGTTAAAGTTTTCAGTTGCTCTATTGAAGAAAAATTTCATTTTTGATAACTTGCCCTCATCCAACTTAGGCTTCCAAAGGCGAGCTATGTTGTCTTCTGACAACTCTTGTTCCTTGTAGAATCTGCTAAACTTTTTCCCATGTTAAGACTTTTTCCCCTGATAGTGTCTGGAAGTATGTCTTTTTTCCCAATAGTGTCTGCTCATATAAGAACTTTCCCAATATTGTCTGCTATTAAAGTCCCATAGTGTCTGCCCATGTAAGAAATTTTTCCCCAATACTGTCTGCCCATGTAAGAACTTTTTCCCCAATACTGTCTGCCCATGTAAGAACTTTTTCCCCAATACTGTCTGCCCATGTAAGAACTTTTTCCCAAATACTGTCTGCCCATGTAAGAACTATTTCCCCAGTACTGTCTGCCCATGTAAGAACTTTTTCCCCAATAGTGTCTGCCCTTGTAAGAACTTTTTTATTGATAATGTCTGCTTATGTAAGAACTAATTCCCAGTAGTATCTGCTCATGGGAAAACTTTTTCCCCTATAGTGGTGAGGGATATTGAGGTCAGATTCAACTTAGCAGACTGATCAGGGTAACTTAGCTATTCAGCTTGCAAATTTTTAACCACATTGTCGAGAGTGACATTGTCAGCTAATTTTAGATAGATCTGTATTCATGTAAGTGCAGACTTAAGTGAACAGAGACAAGTTTGGTGGTCTACTTTTTGACAGTTATCATTAAAACTTCTTAACTATGAATTTTGCATGCATGTAATTTTGAATTTCCCATGATTAGACCTTTTGTGAAATGACATAGTAAGATGAGACTTCAAAAATGACCCTTAACCCTTTTTCGTACCAAATGGAATCTTCCTCCTTATATATAGCAGGAGTCCATTTCAAAATTTAGGGGTGTCAGGTTGTGTTTTCTTCAAAATTGATTAGGAAAATGGCTAAACTTTTAGCAAACAGTGGAGGCCCTGATCAGACGCCGCATTCTGCGGCGTCTGATCTGGGCCTGCACTGTTTGCCGGGGTACCCGTTTTGGGGTTTCTGGTACTAAATGGGTTAATGTATCAAAAATAACACCAGCAGACAACCTTTCAAACCGTGAGTATGTTTTCTGGGAAGACACTTCATGTGAACATACAGTAAGAATTGATTTTCTGGCAGGTTTGAGCTATTTATAGCTGGGCTATTCTTAGCACTTGAAGGACATCATTATACCCCCGCAAACGAAGTTTGAAGGGGGTATATAGGAGTCAGCTTGTCGTCGTCGGTCTGTTACAAAAAACTTTAACATTGCTCATAACTTCCTTATTCTTTGACCGATTTCTTTAATATTCACACACCACACACCTTGCCACTAGTACTTAAGATTGATATACACAAACCTGACCTTGACCTTTACGTTGACCTTCCTCAAGGTCAAATACTTGTAAAAATTTGTCTGTCGTCGGTCCGTTACAAAAAACTTTAACATTGCTCATAACTTCCTTATTCTTTGATCGATTTCTTTAATATTCACACACCACACACCTTGCCACTAGTACTTAAGATTGATATACACAAACCTGACCTTGACCTTTACGTTGACCTTCCTTAAGGTCAAATACTTGTAAAAATTTGTCTGTCGTCGGTCCGTTACAAAAAACTTTAACATTGCTCATAACTTCCTTATTCTTTGACCGATTTCTTTAATATTCACACACCACACACCTTGCCACTAGTACTTAAGATTGATATACACAAACCTGACCTTGACCTTTACGTTGACCTTCCTCAAGGTCAAATACTTGTAAAAATTTGTCCGTTACAAAAAACTTTAACATTGCTCATAACTTCCTTATTCTTTGACCGATTTCTTTAATATTCACACACCACACACCTTGCCACTAGTACTTAAGATTGATATACACAAACCTGACCTTGACCTTTACGTTGACCTTCCTCAAGGTCAAATACTTGTAAAAATTTGTCTGACAACGCATGCGGGGGTATAATTGGCGCATGTTAGGCGGCAGCTCTAGTTAATTTTGGGCAAAAAATCTTGTGCCTGTTTAGTGTGTATAGCACAAAATCCTAACAAACATGTTTATTATTGCAGTATTTGGGCCCTGTGGCGTCTGTTCTGTACCTGTAGAAAACATCTTAGTTACAATGTTTGTCCGAAAAATTAACACATGGTGGTACCGGCTATATAACGGTTTTCCAGTTTTACCACAACTATGGAGTGTACAAGATTTTTCTGGGCCAGACTAGCCAGTTTTGGCCAATTAGGCCTTATCATTGACCCTCAAATATTTTCGAAATTGTGCAGTGGAATCCCTGATCCCGAAACCTGTTTTTCCCTGAGGAAAAAATAATGTTAATGAAATACCATATCTACTGTCTTTGGACAGACATGTTTGAGTTGTAGACCCTCATGAGATGCGACACAGAAAGGGGCATCACGTCAGCATCTGCACTGTTAGCCACTCATCCGGCTAGCTTCAGCCCAATCTATTTCTTCAAGCCCAGCTGGGCAGGAACCATTGAAATTATAGAACAAGTATGGTAAGGATTTGAGGTATCCAAATACTTAGGGTAGATACGGTACTATGTCATCTGCTTTGAAAGTTTGCTTGGTGCTTTAACCTTTAAAAGACTCCATCTGAAAATGTTGTCTGTTTGTCATCTGCTGCATTTTTTGTACAAACTTTTCAAGCATATTTAAGGCAAACAGTCTGGACACTGATCAGATTGCTCCTAGAGAAGCAGTCTGATCTTGGTCCACACTATTTGCAAAAATGACTTTTAAATTTTAAATACCAGCAGATGACAAAGCAGACAACAGTTAATGTGTCGGGTTATGATTGACATAAAATGTACTTATATATATGTATTATATTGCATTAAATCAGGTATCAATGTTGGTCATGACCCGTATGCGCCTAAGGCATGTCTACATTGCAGCCGAAAGAAAGTTCCAGCCTGGGAAACCGTACATTGGCTCCATCATAGTTCTGTAATCTTCTATGTTCATGGGACTTCTAGTTACATGTTTTACCCATTAGCTGACTGAAAAGCAACACCATGTAGCCTGGTGTTACTGCCATGGTACACGCTGATCAGTTAGTAGGGAAATGTCTTAAGGTGCAATTAAGTCACCTTTTTGGATGTGAAATGGCTCATTAATTTATTGTCCTTTTAATGTCACATTTAGCTGTATGCATCCTAATTTTTGGATGCTAAATTTTAAAATATTGCATAATGGGAGATTATTTAAAAAATTCAGAGAAATAACCAATATGTCAAAGAGAAGAAATTTAATTGTCTCTTTTTACCAGATTGATCATTTCCATGTCACCTTATTTGCATTATCTGCTGGTTCCTAGTCTTAAGATTATCAGTGTTGGGGAAAACAGGTAACCAGAGCCCCCTGACCTTTCAAGGTCAGGGGGTCTGGTTACCTGTTTTTCCAATATTGATAAAGTGTAAGCTGGGAGCCAGCAAATAATGCAAATATGGTGACATTACATGCATGAAGAGGGTGGTTTCTTTTTCAGGATTTTAGGTTAATTTCTTGTCCTTTATCTAACCCATCTTGACAAGTTTTGGCAGTTGGTCAAATTTGCAGGTGTGACAAGATTAGTTTTCACCATTAGGAGGCGATATTTTGCCAAAAAAGTTGAATTTTCTTGGGCGGTCGGATCAGCATTGATTGATTGATTTCAATCTAGATGTCAATAATTGTCAAGATCAAAATTTGAGCTGTTGTATCAGAACTCAGAGATTATTAAGCATGGAATTTGACCTTTAACACTTAAAGCACCACAGAAATTTTTAGAGCAGACACATTTTGAATTTTAGATTAATTTTCTGCAAAAATAAGGCTTTACAGTTGTCAAGTGAATCACTTGTAATATCAAGCTTTATTTTTTGCTGGAAAGTCAGAAAGAATATTTGAAAATGACATCTGTCAATGTCGTAATTGGCAGTTTAACACTAATATCCTACTGAATATTTAAATATGCCACACCCACTACTGATTATCAACCGATCAGATTACTTGATGCAAATTACTGCAACAAATTCATAAAATGAATGACAAACAATGAAGATCCAGATCAGATGGCTTCTTCAGAAGCCATCTGATCTAGATCTACATTGTTTGAAAGATAAGACATATCTGAGTGGGCTCAGCAGGACAAGGGTTAAGCCGGTAAATACGGAATTTGTGAATAACCTGGGCTCCTGCTAATTCTTGCAGATCATTGTTATGCCTCAATGTTTAGCAGAAATCTACCCCCATCCACCCACCTACACCCTGTTTGATGCATTGTAATTAGTTTTTGAGTGGACTGTTTATCAGACTCAGTCTAACCAAAGTTACTAATTACAGAAGGTTCCCCCTGCTAGTGTCCATGACAGTGACTGTCGCTGACCATGTACACAGTCAAGGTACATTTTGTAGTCTTCTCTCCCTGTGACATCAGAACACTGTGTAAATTGGGTTCATCATTACAATAACAAGCCTGTGTACTAAACTGGTATCTATCTTATCTGTAGAATTAACACTTGTTTGATATTTTTCTTATTTCTTGTCCAGATATAGATTGTGAGTTCTTATTAGAACCACCTCAATGAGGCAGTTCTAACGAGCACCCAGGTGTAGTGGTTATGCTACACACCTTGTTAACCAGGGGTCGCGGGATCGATCCCGGGCTTCTCCAGACTTTCGGATGAGTCTTTAAACCGAGGTCCCATCTCCGTATGACCTTAGCTGTTGGTGGAACGTAAAACTCAAAACACTCACTCACTCACTCTAACGAGCACCCACAATCTTTGTTTTTGAGCACAAATAAGGAAAATAATGAACATCCCTGTAAACACAACTTTTCACTATTTAAAGTGGGGTTTAGGGTGGCCTTCTTATCACAGACTTGTTTACCTGATGGGCAAACAGTGCCTGATCAGACACCACATTCTGCAGCATTGGATCAGGGTATACACTGTTTGCTACATGTACTTCGGATCATTACGGTAATACCTTTGCTCAAACCAATATTAACCCTTGTCCTGCTGAGCCCGGATATGTCTTATCTTTCAAGCAATGCAGATCCAGATCAGATGGCTTCTGAAGAAGCCATCTGATCAGGATCTTCATTGTTTGTCATTCAGTTTATGAAATTGTTGCAATAATTTGCATCAAGTAATCTGATTGGTTGATAATCAGTAGTGGGTGTGGCATATTTAAATTTATCATATGACGTCGTTGATAAGCAGTGGATAACGCCGTGTAATAAAAATCGTATGACCACACGTCTAATAACACTTTGGCGGGATTAAGTAACGTCATGACGACGTCCATGTCAACAATGCATTTTTCGTAGAAAAATTATCGAATTAAAAGGCGATAAAATCCAATTTAAAGTAGTCGTATGATAAAGAGAATCTTACACTTGTGGTCATTTCATATGATATTTATGAAACGAGCCTTAGGCGAGTTTCATAAATATCATATGAAATGACCACTCGTGTAAGATCCTCTATATTCAGCAGAACAAGGGTTAAAGGTCAGATTCCAGGTTTGGAAAAATAAGGGTTACTCCGGACTCCAGATACGATAAGTAATTATCTTCAAAATACATCACCTAGATTTTCGTTAAAGATTTTGCAGTGTCTTTATTTAAAAGTGGCCATTTGCCAGTTACAACAATTGTCGTCTGCTTTGTGTCCTGATCTGGGTCCACACTGTTTGCCTATAAAATGAAATGAAAAAATATTTTTAAAAAGTCTGCAAGAAAATTCAGCAGACGACATTTTCGGATGTAGTGTTTATCGGCATCTTTAAAATCTACCTTTTTATCACCATAATGAATGAAATTTATGTTCAGAAAAAAGACATGAGACTTCTAAATGAACTCTTAACCCATTGTGAAATGCCCTTTTGCGGTTTAACCAAGAAACATATCATAAATGGCCCTATAAATAGTCCATTGACCAAACTCGGTGATATCATAATTAAACAGGAAAAAGACACTTAGTCGCTGTTTTATTTATGACTTTATTGCCAGTCCTGTGACTTCTGTGTTACCTTATGTGCTTGCCATGTCCTCCCACATAAAATGAGCCCCGCCAAGCAAATCTGTGTCTTCGAGCATTCCGTCATGACAAATTTAAACTGCGCATGCCAATCCATTCAGAGGGGCCAGGGATATGGCTTTCTGTCTGAAGGTTCCTCTTGATTCACTGCTTGTATGAGCGAGGAGCGAAGGTTCTGGCGAGACTGCGCGGATGCGCAGCCTCGCCTGAACCTTCGCTGCTCGCATAGGTGATAAGTACCAAAATCGCTTGACGGGGCCCAAATGGTGTGAATCACAGATCCATAAATAACTAAAATTACTAAAACAGGGCTTTGAAAGGGCATGCGGTTTGACCCTTATATGGTCACCATTTGATAGAGTAGAAAATTGTTCAGATGACTTATGGTGAAAGGATGTTTGTTTTCGAGTTTAACGGCCCTGTCAACACTATTGTAGGTCATTTTTGAGCTGGTCAGTTTATTTGTCCACACTTTTCCTGGGCAGGCTTATACGTAAGCAGTTAACCAGTACAGAGCACATTCTTTCGCCAGAAACTGACAACTGCCCTTCTTGAATGAGTGGAAGGGAGAGAATGACCATAGAAAAGATTTCATGATCAATCTCCACGAAAGATGTTGCTGACCGCGGCAGGTATCGAACCTGTGTCCTCCTGATCACCAGTGAGACGCACATCCGACCGAACTACCAAGGCTGGCAGTACTTTTACTCTTGTTTTAACCCATTTTGTACCGGAAACCCCAAAACTGGCAAACAGTGCAGGTCCAGATCAGACGCCGCAGAACATTATCAGGGCCTACATTGTTTGCAAAAAGTCCTGCCATTTTCCAAATAAACTTTGAAGAAGTTAATTTTGAAATGGACTCTTGCTATATATAAGGAGGAAGATTCCATTTGGTACAAATAGGGTTAATGAAACATGTTGGTACATAAATTTCAATAAATTAACCACAAATTAACTGCACTGATCCAATGCATTATGCAAGCCTTCATGCAGCTGTTTATTCATAAACTGCTTGGTATGTTGATGAATTGCCAAGGAAAAAATGCTGAAATGGAGAGTTACATAGTTCAAAACAGTTGAAACTAAGGGGAATGAACATGCCTTCCTGTCTGGGTGAGGCAAAGGTGGCTCCATTGGGGTGTCCAACTTTTCATTGTTTGATTTCAGGTTTAACGTCCCAGTCAACACTGTAAAGGTCATTTTGGAGACTTTACTTCCACTTTTGTGGGACTTTTACCCGACCTGGAGATGAAATGACATCTCAAGCCGGTCACCCAATTAAACCAATAGGGTTTATAAGCATGGACGGTCTGACTCGCACCGCTTTTCCTGGGCAGGCTTAGATCCTCTAAGTGGTTAACCAGTACTCGTGTGCCGGTCACTTTCAGCTCTGCGTGGAAGCATCTTGCAACCCATCTATTTCTTCAAGCCCCGATGGGCGGCGGCTATCAAAGGGGAAGAAACATGCCTTCCTGTCTTGGTGAGGCAAAGATGTTGTGTATCTTGCACCAGTAGGACATCCAACTACAGAGGACCTGTGCTATAACGACAGTTTTTTTCCCTATTATTGTGCCATTATAATGAATTTGCAGTTATAAAGAATCCCAGTTAGGAGTATGATAGGTTATAAAAGGTCTTTTCCACATCATTACTCCAAAAAACAAAGTTATAGACATTTGTTACAATCACCTCGATGAGGTGATTCTAACGAATGTCAGCAACATTTGTTTCTTGGAGCATTAAATCACCAGAATCTTTCATGACTTTGGATTCGATTTGGGCAATCACAGCTAAACCTTGAGCTCAGCATTCATTCCATTGAAATTGAAGTTATAACGAGTTTTATCATTATAACGAATGACTTGACTGTAATATTGGCTTGGCAGGTAAGGGTAGAGGGGGAGTGTTGTTATTTATTCTGTCTCTACACTTCCATTCATTTTCCTCTTTCTCCTCAGTCTTTCACTTTCATTTCCTCTACTATTTCTGGATCTAAACCTGCCCAGGCAAAGTGGTGCGAGTCAGACCGTCCATGCTTATAAACCCTATTGATTTCATTGGGCGACAGGGCTTGAGATGTCATTTCATCTCATTGTCGGATAAAAACCCACAAAATTGGATGCAACGTCTCCAAAATGACCTTTACATTGTTGACGGGGACGTTAAACCTCAACCAAACAAACAAATTCTCTTTTTTCCCTTTCTCTTGGAGATGACACGAAATGACCCAAATGGGTTGATGTGTCAGTAATCCCCAAACAATCAGTCAATCATATCATAAAAGGTCCAAACTTTAACCTTTTTTGTACCAAATGAAATCTTCCTCCTTTTATATTGCAGGAGTTCATTTCAACGTTTAGGGGTGACGCTTGTGTTATCTTTGAAATTTGTTTGGAAAATAGCTGAACTAAAATCCGCTGTTCCGGGTGGGTGGGAGTGGGGTGGTAATATACCAGGTATGTCTATTCACCTGAAACAGCCCTACGCTTATCACAGATTTGAAATTTGAAGTAAACAAAATTGATTTAATCTGTTTACTTCGGCTAACATAAACATATAATATGAATGAAATTTTACAAGTGTTTATTTGCCTGTGAGAGAATTGTTGAAACTTGCACCAGTTGACTAGGCCGCCTCTTAGCCCATTTTATATGGGATTTCGCAAAACGGGTCGTTGACAAACAGTGCAGGCCTAGATCATATGCCAAAGAATGCGGTGTCTGATCAGGGCCTTCACAGTTTGCAAGACGAACGACCATTTTTTAGTCACAAATTTTGGAATGGACTAAACCCAAAACTGGCAAACAGTGTAGGCTCAGATCAGACGCAGCAGAAAGTGCCATCTGATCAGGGCATCCACTTTTCGCAAAAAGTCCAGCAATTTTCCAAATAAATTTGAAGTAAACATAACCTGACACCCCATAAGGGTTGTGGGGTGATGGCTGTGGTGGGGGGTAGGGGGAGGGGGGGGGGGGGGGAAGATCGCATTCAACACAAAATGGCTTAGGAACGACCTCACCGGGACGGCGGAGACTCAGAATGAATGTGGCCCCGAATACATTTAACTCTCTACGTTTCAAACACTGATATATCAAGCCACTGTTTAACCCTTTTTGTGTCATATGGATTCTTCCTCATTATATATTAAAAAATAACCCTTTTTGTGTCATATGGATTCTTCCTCATTATATATTAAAAAATAACCCTTTTTGTGTCATATGGATTCTTCCTCATTATATATTAAAAAATTAGGGGTGTGACTGTGTCCGGTTGTGTTTTCTTCAAAATTGATTTGGAAAATAGCTGAACTTTTTTTAAACAGTGTAGGCCCTGATCAGATGCCACATTTTGCGGCGTCTGATCTGGGCCTGCACTGTTTGCCAATTACCTGTTTTGGGGTTTCCAGTACAAAATGGGTTAATTTAGAAAGAAAATAATATATTTGCCTTTGAAAACTTGTGGTGGGGGTGGTGGGGGTACAAGGGATTTGATCACTAGACCAGCTCATGAGAGGACATACACCTGTTGGAAAGAATGAATACAGTTCCTGATACAGTTGACTCCCTTTATCTTAAACTCAGCTGACTCAAACTACTACTTTTGGGCAATTTTGTTTTTATTTTTGCATGGCTGGGATGCTAAATTACTGTAAACCCCAAAACGGGTCACTGGCAAACACTGCAGGCACAGTTCAGGGGCTGCAGAATGCAGGGTTATACTTTTCCATAATATTTCTTGCTGTAAAAATCCTAAAAATTCGGACACCTTGAGGTCTTGCTGTAATTCTCCTAATATTTTTACAAATTTGTTTCATGATCCAGCAAGGAGTCCAAAAGGAGCACATGGAATGGCAAATTGTGTAGACCCTGGTCAGACTGCACCTGAAGGAGCAGTCTGATCTGGGTCTGCACTGTTTGCTTAGGCCTTTCTGTCCCTATACAATTAGGATCATTACAGTATCTTAAACTAGAAATTCCAGTATCTTGGAGTTTGAGACAACCAGAGTGCACTCCATTAGTAACATTATTAGAAAAATAAATTAAAAAAAAAGAAGAAAGAGAAACGAAAAAAAAATGATGAAAGCGGGAGAAAATAAAATAGGTAAACTAAATGCGCAGAAAAGACTCATTTTGCACATGACCTTATTTTAGTAGTGTTTACTTTTTGATAAATGTTTGATGAGCATATCATCTTGAGGATTGAAGTGTAGGATTTATGCAAATCTTGTTTAAACATTGTTACTGACATGGAATTTGACCCATTTTAGAAGGGATACTCAGAGTGATTGAGTGAGTGAGTGAGTTTTAGTGTTAGTCCCACCAACAGCTAAGGTCATACGGAGACGGGACCTCGGTTTAAAGACTCATCCGAAAGTCTGGAGAAGCCAGGGATCGATCCTGCGATCCCTGGTTTACAAGGCAAGTAGCATAACCAGTGCGCCACAGGGGCTTCTAGGGATACTCAGAAATGGGTTGGTTGGTTGAATTGTGGTTTGATGTCCCTGTCAACACTGTTTAGGTGACATTTTGGAGACGTTGCTTCCAATTTTATTGGACTTTAAAACAGTTGCTTAATGTGGCCAGATCAGCTGCCGCATTCTGTTCAGGACCTGCACTGGTAACAAAATATTCATCCTTTTTCTAAATGAATTTCTATGGATAACTCAACCCTTAATATCCTGCTGAACAGTGTAGATCCTGATCAGATGGCTTCTGCACTGTTGTCTTGAACAAGTACATGTTATCTGGTAGTTTGATTGGTTGATAGTCAGAAATGAGTGTGGTTGAATTAATAAAAATATTATTAGCAAATCAGTAATGATTATCATTCTTGTGGAATTTATCGATAAATTAATCGATTACCTGATTAATCCTTATCTTGCTGTTCACTACAACCCCTTTCTTTGCAAACAGTGTAGATCCAGATCAGATGGCTTCTGAAGAAGCCATCTGATCAGGATCTACACTGTTTGGCATTCAGTTTATGAATTTGTAGCAATAAATTACATCAAGTAATTTGATTGGTTGATAGACAGAAATGGGTGTGGCTTGAATGAATATTCAGCGAGATAAGGGTTAATCATGTCAGCCTTACCATGCCCACAATGTGATTCACCCAGCTATGGTATACCAGTGTAGGAATATTTAATGACATTTGCATACCAGTGTCATTGAATGACATTTGTATACCAGTGACCTTGAATGACATGCATAACATTGGCCTTGAATGGCATTTGCATTCCATTGACCTTGAATGGCTTTTGCACACCAGCAACGTTGAATAGCATTTGCATTATTACCAATGACCTTGAATGACATTTGCATACCAATGACCTTGAGTGGCTATTGCATACCAATGACCTTGAATGGCATTTGCATACCAATGACCTTGAATGGCTATTGCATACCAATGACCTTGAATTGCATTTGCATACCAATGACCTTGAACGGCTTTTGCATACTAATGACCTTGAATGGCTATTGCATACCAATGACCTTGAATGGCATTTGCATACCAATGACCTTGAATGGCATTTGCATACCAATGACCTTGAATGGCATTTGCATACCAATGACCTTGAATGGCATTTGCATACCAATGACCTTGAATGGCTATTGCATACCAATGACCTTGAATGGCTATTGCATACCAATGACCTTGAATGGCATTTGCATACCAATGACCTTGAATGGCATTTGCATACCAGTGGGCTTGAAAGACATTTGCATACCAAAGACCTTGAATGGCATTTGCATACCAATGACCTTGAATGGCATTTGCATACCAATGACCTTGAAAGGCTATTGCATACCAATGACCTTGAATGGCATTTGCATACCATGACCTTGAATGGCATTTGCATACCAGTGACCTTGAAAGACATTTGCATACCAACGACCTTGAAAGAAAGCAGAATGGCATAGCTCTACCAATGGTACCACTGAAAACAATGACATAAGTATTGACTGCTAATCTTGTATGCCTGTTCTGGGTTCTCTTAAGGGAACTTGTTAGACCATTACCCACAAACATGCATTTATGTATATAGAAAAAAAAAACAAAAAAAAAAAACAGCTACAACAACAAAAAAAATGCGTTTAGGTATTTGGATGGAAAAAATATCCAATACACTCATATATATGGCATCTGATCAGGGTCTACACTGTTCGCCCAATCCAATACATGATTCATGTCAAGATTCTATAGATAACCCTCTTACGCAACACTCTGACTTCACAGTGATAAGAATATTTAATAATAGGGTTACTTTCTATAAATAACCATTACCTGGATTTCCAACAAGTCAGTGTTAGTCACATGGACTTCAGCATTGAAAGCTACTGCACTTTATAACTGGGCTGGACCCAAAAATGCATTTAGATATATGAAAATATAAAAAAAAAATAGCAACAGCATTTAGGTATATGGAAAAATGAAAAACAAAACAACAACAACAACAAAAAAAAAACAGCAAGAGAACTAGTCTTTTGACTTGATGATGAGGTATTTAGACTGTTGGAATTAATGTGTCAAGGTATTGAAGAATAATATTAGTGACCGTAAAGGATTTGGTCAATCAAAAGCTCAGTCACAAAATAATGACAATATGGAAAAAAATGCATGAGACCTAGTCTTCTGACTTTATGATGAGTTACAATATTCAGACTTTTGCAACTGTTAAGAAGTCTGATGAATGTCAAGAAAAGTTTTATCAACCTATCTTGAAAATTTTATTTGGCAGTTTTCAATGAAAATTAGGGAGTTGAAATTTGATGAGCTGGGAGATGTTTATATTGCTGTTGACTGAATGAATGTCTTTGGTTGAGAAAAAATGTGCTAATTGGCATTAAAATATCAATATAAAAGTCTGTTTTGATTGAATTATAGCTGTTTTACTTTTACTTTTTATTATTTGTCATAAAACAGTGTTATCATGCTCCACAGGCTGTGGGATGTCATGACCTGAGAGTTCACAATGTCAGTTTCAATGAAGAAAGATCCCCCCCCCCCACACACACACACACTTAAATGAAACGGTGGCATTAACCCTTATCCCGATGTGAAGAAGCCTTATCCTGCTGTTCACGACAAGCCATACCTTTGCAAACAGTGTAGTTCCAGATCAGATGGCTTCTGAAGAAGCCATCTGATCAGGATCTGCACTGTTTGTCATTCAGTTAGAAAAATTGCATCAAGTCATTTGATTGGTTGAAATGTAAATGGGTGTGGCTAAATTAATTTATGCAGCAGGATAATTTACACCACAACTTGTTGGTGCAAAGCAGAAACCGTAGTCTTGTATCCAAACAGAAATGTGTAGATTACCATACATGGAAAAATTACCCCTTATATATTTTTCTTATTTTTTTATGCCCCCACAATTACAAGAATGGTGGATGGGCATATAGTGTTGCCCCTGTCCCTTCTTCCATTCATTCGTTCATCCGTCCCTTCATCCATCCGAAACTTAAACAAGGTCAGTTATTGAACTATCTTATTTCTGGATTGATTGTGAAATTACTTGGCGGATATGTTAACCATCATGAGACGATGTGTCATGCGCTAAAGCCAGGTCAAGGTCATACTTAGAGGTCAAATGTCAAAAAAAGGGTCTGAAAAATCAGTGCTCCATGATTTATTACATAGTATCACTAGGGGTCACAGGATCAATTCCGGGCTTCTCCAGACTTTCGGATGAGTCTTTAAATCGAGGTCCCATCTCTATGACTGTAGCTGTTGGTGAGATGTAAAACTCAAACACTCACTCACATAGTATCACTACATATTCTACTCTGTTCTACTTTCAGATATCTGAGGAAAGCAGTAGATTTGGATATCTTGAGTCAAGCGCGGAACAATCAAGAGGTGAAGGTCTCGCTGATGCTGGACCCAAAGCTACGACTATTGAAAGATAAACTTTCAGTTGTCAATTTGGTATGTAGTTTTCTTTCAGAAAATACTTATCCCCTGTGCCTCCATGAATAGGTCAGAGTGCTACTTATAAAAAGCCAGAATTCTGATAAAGGAAATGCTAGCTAAGGATGCTCATCTACTTCATTTGTTCATTACGAAAACATGCCTATACAAATACATTGTAACATTCATCACCGAAAAAATGAAAATTTTAAGATGAAAAATTGTGATGTTTTTCTTATTTCTGCAGAAGCGCCTCGATGAGGTGGTTCTAACAAGTACCCACAATCTATATTTTAGAGCAGAAATAAGAAAAATAAGGTTTACCTGTGTAAACCCCAGTTTTACTGTATAAAAATGGGGTTCAAGAGGGTCATATTATACAGGCATGCTTTCGTGATGTCCATTGCTGGTATCACTGGTAGGCTGTTCCTCTCCAAATCCTACACATCTCGGCATGTACATTGCAGTGCAGCCCCGGCACCAGCAACAAGGTGTGTGTGTGTGTGTGTGTGTGTGTGTGTGTGTGTGTGTGTGTGTGTGTGTGTGTGTGTGTGTGTGTGTGTGTGTGTGTGTGTGTGTGTGTGTGTGTGTGAATTCGGGGTTAACGTCGCTTTCAACAATTTTTCAGTCATTTCACGACGGTTTCTGGTTGCAACAGGGAGCTCAATGCTCACTTTTATAGTGCTGCCTCACTGAAGTATCATGTCCCAGACACATTACATGATACCACACTCAGTCACATTATCCTGACACCGAGTCGACCAGTCCTAGCTCTACCCTGTAAATCTGAGTGCTAAGCGAGGAGCAGCTAGTACCATTCTTAACGACTTTGGTATGTTGCGGCCCGGGATCGAACCCGTGACCTCCTGTTCCCTGGAGCGGACACTCTACCAACTGAGCTATTAGGGCCGGTGACAAGGTGTTGTCTGATTTCCGCACGGAAAGGACTCCTGCTGAAGATAAGTTGGAAGATTCCATTTAGTACAAAATGGGTTAATGAAGGTGGGGTTGCAATTATCTATTTTATGCTTACTATCTTAATTAAGGTGTTAGCATTTTTACACCTGTTTGAAGTGCTGTAGCTACTCTACAATTTAAGATGTACTGGAGCCAGTATAAAGCTTGAAATAATTTGTTTCTTCATTTGGCATTTAACAGCCCACTCAACACTATTTAGGTCATATCCAGCTGGGGCCAGTTGTTCAAAACTAACAATGTCGTTAGTTAACATCTTGTTAAAATTTTGATCATTTAATATAGCCATTATACTTACATTTTTGCTGAAAAAATGAAAGCACCTTTTGCAGGTGCAAAAGCTGCTCTCATTTTTTCAACAAATAACACACTAAATTAGATATTGTACTTGCTAGAACAGTTATGGGTTTGACCACTAACGAGCTTGTTAAGCTAACAATGCTTTGAACAACTGGCCCCTGGTCCGTTTTTTCTGGGCAGGCTTATACGTAAGTGGTTAATCAGTACAGTGTTCACATTCTTTCACTAGAAACTGACAACTGCACTTCTTGAATCAGCGGAAGGGAGAAAATGACCATAGAAAAGATTTCTTCATCAGTCTCCATGAAAGAGTGTTGCTGACCCCGTCAGTGTTGAACACGTGACCTCCTGATCACCAGTCAGATGCGCATCTGACTGAGCTTAGTCTGTCATGGGGGTTGTTCACCTCTATATTAGGAGGTGTTGTAAGGATAATTAAAGAAAACACCCTAAAATCAAAACAGTTCGGACACCTTGAGGACTTGCTGTAATTCTACTAAAATTTTAACTTCAAGATACCGAGAAAAACTACATCTGAAAATGTTGTCTGCTTATGTCGAATCTTCTTGCAAACTTTTCAGAAATATTTTTTTCATACAGGCAAACAGAGTGAACCCAGATCAGACTGCTTCTAGAGGAGCTGTCTGATCTGGGTCCATACTGTTTGCATAATAACTTTTAAAGTAACCGGCAGAGACAAAGCATACGACGATTGTCCTGACTGGTGTATTATGGGTTAATTTGTTTCACAATCCAGCAAGGAGTCCAAAAGGTGTAGAGGGAATGGCAAACATTGTAGACCCTGATCAGACTGCTCCTTAAGGAGCAGTCTGATCTGGGTCTGCACTGTTTGCTTAGGCCTGTCTGTCCCAATATTTAGGATCATTATGGTAATTCAGTACGCCTGTGTTCTGAAAAGTACTTCTGAAAAAAAATAAGGATAATTATGCCTTTATTATCCTCATAATCATTGCTTTCTCTTATTTCAAGCTATACTTGAGAAATAGATCAGCTCTAGTCTGTGATTTGTTGAGTAATAAATGACAGTTTGGAGGTCAGTTGTAAAGTCGATCAAATCACGTGTGTGTAACGCGCATGATTTGTCTGCTTACAACTAAGGCTGGAACGATTAATCGGATAATCGATTATTTAATCGATAAATTTCCACAAAAATGAGTATGATTACTGATTTGCTTGCAATCGATGACTTGATAAGTTCAATTTAATACCCAAAGTTGTGCCTAAAATAGCTGGATCAATGGCAAACAGTGCAGACCCTGATGAGACGCCCCATTTTTCGGCGTCTCATCTGGGTCTACACTGTTTGCTCAGGCCTGTCTGTTCAAATATACATGTACTTATGGTAAAGTAGAACATATGCTGAGAGTCAGGCTCAGACAAAGCCAGACAGGTAATATTATGATCAAATCTTCAGTGATTACTAATCGATTTTGGATCACAGTGTCAGGACTGATAATCGATTATCTTTTCAGCTCCGATTACAACTGATCGACAAATCACAGACAAGAGCTGATCTTTTTCGATTCTAACACACTGAAAATCAGCATATTGTTGTTGTTTCCTTCAAACTTCAACTTTTCGCCGTTATTAAAAGAAATCACACAAACAATGTTGACTATATATAATTAAGTGCTGTAACACATGCATTTATGTCCGTTTGTAACGTTTTTTATGCGAGAAAGTAACTTGTGACATCATGAATTGGCAGCTTTTAATGACGTCACTTGGCATGATCTCCCTCACTGTGATTTGTTGCATAATAAAACTTAGTTACTTCCTATTGTCTGTATAGGCGCGCTGTGTTAGAATATTAAATATATTATTTCTGCATAACATTTATTTCAGCAATAATATCTGGTATTTTTGCTGAAAAAATGTGTGCAGCTATTACAAATTCAAAAGCTACTCACATTTCTTTTCATCAAAAATACCAGAGTGTTAGATATAAGACTTGCTAGAACTGTTAACAGTTTGACCAATAATTAGTTCATCAAGCTAGCGAACAACTTTTAACAACATTAAACCCTGACCAGCAGAATAGACTGGCTTACATATTCATAGGCTATATAGACTGGTCTGCATGATAAAAAAAAACTAAAAAAAAAAAAAAGCAACAGAAAATAATGTTTTTCATCATATGACGTTGCATCTGAGAGTGTAATAACGCCATGTAATAAATTCGATAATCCACTTGTGGATTAAATATGCAAATTAGCTAGATATGTCCCGTATTGTTATATGTAGGACGTCATTAACGATGTTGCGTATACTAATGGTGGAATGTTGACATTTTTGTAAACAATCATGAATAAATGCGTTTTAACCCTTCTCTTGCTGAATATTCAGTTTAACCACAACCATTTCTGACTTTGAACCAATTAGATCACTTGATGTAATTTAATCCTACAGATTCATTAATTGAAGGTCAAACAGTGTAGATCCTTTAGAAGCCATCTGATCTGAATCTACACTGTTTCCAAAGATAGGGGTTGTCGTGAACAGCAGGATTAGAGTTAAATGTCATGTGATAAATAGAATCTTGCATTTGTTCTCATGTATTATTGGATTTATTAAACTCGTTGAGGAAAAGGCATAAAACGCTTGGCAAGCCTCGCATTTTATCCCTTTCCCTCAACTCGATAAATCCAATAATACATGAACACTCATGTAAGATCCTCTATATCAATAATTTATTAAACTCGTTGAGGAAAAGGCATAAAATGCTCGGCAAGCCTCGCATTTTATCCCTTTTCCTCAACACGTTTAATTAATCAATCCAATAACACATGAACACTCATGTAAGATCCTCTATATCAATAATTTATTAAACTCTATGAGAAAAGGCATAAAATGCCCGGCAAGCCTCACATTTTATCCCTTTTCCTCAACTCGTTTAATAAATCCAATAATACATGAACACTCATGTAAGATCCTCTATATAATTCAGAATCTACAGTCCCATACAAGAAAGAAGGAAGGCCACCGACCGAAGAGTTACATGGTGTCAGATGATCCTATTGTGTACGCCAGCGGGGACGACTGGACTGGTACCGTTAATATCGGCACTGGTACGACCCTGACAGATGATGAAGATTTGTATGACTACAACTACGACTACATGTCAGGCAGTGGTAGCGGGGAGAAAGAAGAGGATGAAGTTATACATGGGATGGGTCCCGGTAAACCTGTAGTAGATGTGATTATTCCACAGGGTGGCGGAGGTGGAACCGGTAGTAGTAAGTATTGTATTCAGTCGGGAACCCTCTATACCCTTATCCTGATGAATAAATTATTTAGCCACGTCCATTTCTGACTTTGAACCAATCAGATCACTTGATGTAATTTATTCCTACAGATTCAAAAATTGAATGTCAAACAGTGCAGATCCTGATCAGATGGCTTCTTCAGAAGCCATCTGATCTGGATCTACACTGTTTCCAAAGATAGAGGTTGTCGTGAACAGCAGGATAAGAGTTAACCCTTATCCTGCTGAATAAATTAATTTAGCCACATCCATTGCTGGCTTTCAACCAATCAAATTTCTTTAAATTATACTTTCATTTAACCGTTAACCCTCCAGATGCCAATAGCAACAATTGTCATCTGCTTTGATGTCTGCTGGTTGCATAAAGTCATCGCAAACAGTATGGACCCAGCTCAGACTGCACCTCTAGGAGCAGTTCAGCTGTCTGAACTGGATCCACACAGTTTGCCAGTATGCAAAAGTATGCTTTGAAAGTTTGCAAGAAGATGCAGCAGACGTCATAAACAGACAATATTCTCAGATGCCATTACAAAAACATGCCTATACAAATACACTGTAGAGTCGTTATAATGCTGATGCTTATAACGCGGAAATCGTTATAACGCTGTTGGTCTGTGGCTCCCGTTTTTTTTTACGTTTTTTCCCAGTTTTGAAAGTTTGGTTGAAAATTTTGCCCTTTTTTTGCGGAACTCGGCAGTCAAAACATCGTCGGCCACGATAAGACGTGTATACTCGCCGATTTACTCAAGCTGTCAACACTTATTGAACTGTGAATATTCGCCTAAGGCATTAAAAATAAGCTGGACAAGGTGTGAAATTAAATTGACACCTGTATAATTATGCTAAACATTTTTTCCCGCCAAAACAGAGCAATGCAGACGCTGTTTTCACCTGTGCATCTGCATGCGGTAAATCCGTGGGGCCGTTTGTTGGGGGGGGAAATCGTTATAACGCTGTTGGTCTGTCGCTCCATTTTTTTTCTTTTGTCCGCCAGTTTTGAAAATGGTCATTTTTTTCCCCATTTTTCCGCCGAACTCGGCAGTCAAAATACCATCAGCCAAGGAAATACCTGTATTCTCGCTTATTTACTCAAGTTGTCAACACTATTAAAGTGTGAATACTCGCCTATGGCTTATTGATAAGACGGCAATTAACTGTGTGGTAAGGTGTGAAAACTAGGTAATCAAGGTATTTGTAACTGTTTGTCTCAATTAATCCCTTTGTAATTGTCACTTGCACATGCTAAATATTTTTCCCGCCAAAACAGAGCATAGCAGATGGCGTTTTATTTTTTTTTTATATTTATTTATTATTCACTAGATAAAAACAAAGAAACGGAAATCAAGCAAGGTACAACAATAAATATTCATAATCCCCATGTTAAACTTGGTTCGCCTACATTAATAGCCCCTCTTTCAAGCTAACCTTTCGGAATTGTCAAGTTGCATTTTACTTCACTATTTAGTGATACCTTCTTGAGACCGGAGGAGGTAAATAAAAATGGCGGCCAGAGATACAGAAACGAAAGTTCAGTAATAAATAAATTCAGCAATGGTTTGAATGAAAAGCTAAATGACCACTAGAAGTATAGAATCAGATTATTATTTAATCTAGTAACTATATAATTTGTAAAATACATGCAGTATGTAATATTCATAATAAACTGGCAGAAACAGTAGCTATGCATGCAGAAAAAGTGGGTGGGGTAACAATATAACGCTATATTTTCGGGATCAATATAGCGCTGGATCACATATAACGCGGTCCACGTCGATGGATCCCGATGACAGCGTTATAATGACGCTACAGTGTACATTGTAAACTTTATCACTGAAAAAAAAAAAAAAATTTTTAAGATGAAAAATTATGATATTTTTCTTATTTCTGCTCAAAATATAAATTGTAGGTACTTGTATGAGTATTTACAATCTTTATTTTAGAGCAGAAATAAGATGAGGCAGTTCTAACGAGTACTCACAATCTTTATTTTAGAGCAGAAATAAGAAAAATAATATATACCCCTGTAAACTCCAGTTTTACTATTTAAAAGTGGGATTCAAGGGGGTCAAAACTATATAGGAGTGTTTCCATGATTCAATTTTAGTGTCATTTTAAGGGTTAATTCACAAACTGCATGACAAAGAGTAAAGATCCTGATGAAATGGCTTCTTAGATGGCTTGGGACTGTTACGAGGCATTTTGCGTCTATTTTCAGTAAAGTTTGTTTTGTTTGATTTGAGGTTTAACGTTCCCGTCCAAGACATGTTAAGTCTCCCGAGAGACTCCCGAAAAAATAGCTTTTTTCACGCCCCACAAAATTCAGGATAAAACTCCCGAAAAATGAAAATACCATTTGGGGGCAAATTTTTGAAAAGCTGCGCTTGTATTTTCATGTGTGAAATCGTGTGGAAAAATCCCAGTTAATCCGTGAGTGAAACTGACAATAATTAATGCACTGTCCAGTATTATTGGGGATTAAAACACGGTTTCACACCTGCAGATGGGCATTAACAGTCCTTTCTTGAAGTGTTTGCAAAAATGAAAGTAAATCATAACGGTTAATCTCCTACCAACGGACCGTGTTAGTTAACCGAATCGTGTTATAAACCCTTACTGTATTTGTCACGGATCAGTCTATTCTATTATTACACTGAAAACACAATCGGTGCTCTCGATAAGCGTTATAAGGTGTGAAAATAAGTTATGTCTCTAATTTGCATTTATCCCCCAATCATAAAATTTAATCCACAATCAATGTGACTCCTAAGACGTTTAGCTACATCTAACGGTAGATGTATGCATTATAAAAACAGACTATTCTACTGTCTCGTGCATGGTTATGTTTTGGGGCCAAAATAGCAGACGCTTGGCGGGAAAAGTCAAATGTTTCAATGTAAACACATTTGTATGCAGTTGTTGGTGATTGACACGGAGCTTCCGGGGATAAGTCAGGAAATGTACAAGGCGCCGTTCTCTATCCACAACCGTTTAGCTATCCAGAAAATATTTTTTACCGGTTACAAACATTTTTTATGAAAGGAATACACCCATTAAAATAAAATTAAACAATGACATTAAACACGTGTGGGGTGCTGGGGTCGGATGACGTCATTTACCGATCCCGTGCAGAAAAACGGTAGCGGGGGTTTGTGGACGGTGGATTTCATGGCAATTTTGGTGGCGGAGATCTTTGATGTTCGCCTTGAACTTGCTTGTTGAGCGGGTGTGAAAGTTTTGGCTGGATCATTAAATTATAAATTAATCTGCATTCTTTAATCTCTTTTCTCACTAAGCAGACAATTTTGATCTTTTGAGTTTATCGGTGCAGCTTGTTTTAATCATGCGTGTCAAGTTTATGTAACTATCAGTATCTTTAATTGCTAATTGGACAGGCTGTTCTTGAACTTGGATTATATTTATAAATGTTAGGTTGGGAAAATTTGGGGTTCAAAGCAATACCGTGCTGTATCTAAATTCGTGCTGTAACGAATCGTGCTATAACGAGGTCCGGGTGTATCTGTCTATCTATGTATCTGGGCATAGATATGCTCTTGTGTTGTAGCATTATACAACTGGGGTGTGTTTGGGGTGGGGGCACTGGTATGGCTAGCTAGGTGTTAGTTTGAAGGCATTTGCCAAAGGAAATGATTTTAAAAATATTTATTAGTTATTTATCCATGAATAGGAGTGTAAAGAATAAACAAAAAAATGTTCAAAAAGCTCTCAGAATGCACCATTTTCTAGCCTATCCTGGGACCTTGCCCCCAAGGCTTCAAGCCTTTGGCACTCGCCAATCCTCCTCAAATGCGCTGTCTCCCTCATTTTTATTTTCAAAACTTAACATGTCTGCCGTCAACACTGTATAGGTCATTTTGGAGATGTTGCTTCCAATTTTGTGTGACTTTTACCCGACATTTAGATGAAATGACATCTCAAGCCCTGTCGCCCAATGAAACCAATAGGGTTTATAAGCATGGACAGACCGACTCACACCGCTTTGCCTGGGCAGGCTTAGATCCTCTTAGAGCGGGTTACCAGTACTCATGTGCAGTCGGTTTCATCTCTGCGTGGAAGCATCATGTAGCGCATATATTTCTTCAAGCCCCTATGGGCTGGGGCTGTTTTTCAATGAGTTATGGCCCTTGAATGATGTTGAAAATATGTTTCCGCTCAGTATCTTGAGAAAGAAGTGACACATTTTGATCAAATTTGGTATGAATTTTTGTTGACAGGATGTTTCACAGCTTTTTGCATCAATTTCCAGCAGAGTTATGGCCCTTGAATAACCTCAAAAATTTGTTTTCGACTGTTGCGGGGTGTATTTAGTAAGCCCTGCTTACTCATATCAATTCTCTCTGAAAAATAATTTTACAGATAAAATTGCTGACTGTTCGGAATAAATTCCCATGGTGCTTGGGGGTTAAAAAGTAAAGTATGCATTATGCTTTCTGGGTTGCATTTTTGCAAGCTTAGGTGCGTTACACTGAAAAAATAGTCCTTCAATTGTTAGTCTCAATGATACAAATTGAGCACACATGTCCAGCCATTCTTTTGGGCCCCGAGACCTCATCTTGGAATATTTATCGTTAATGCAAAATGCACCTGCGAACAGCTGAGGCATGGGCGAGACTGCGCAAATGTGCAGTCTCGCCCATGCCTCAGCTGTTTGCACACGCATTTATGCCAGAGGTGGCTTATATAATTTCATTACCTGGTTCTCGATGGATCCATTTATCATCTAGACAGGCTGATCCTGCATAATAAGTTTTTATAACAAACAAGATGAAACTAATTTTCGAATGGAATTTGCAAATATTATATCACCCTCAGACCCGATACAATGTGGTTGAATTATTCTTTTTGCAGAAATTAGAAACCATGTTTTTATGATAGAGTACTGTTAATGTATTCTTTGCGGAAATTGGAAACCAGTTTTTTGTGAAGAAATATGTTACTTAAGCCCATTAAAATACTATATGTTAAATTTCCCTGCAATTATTCTGATATTAACCCATTTTGTTCTGTATGGAATATTCCACTTAATTTATAGGAGGAGTCCATTTTGATTTTAGGGCAGTACCAGGTTGAGTTCTAGGCCCCCGCCCGTCGGGGCTTGAAGAAATAGATGGGCTGCATGATGCTTCCAAGCAGAGCTGAAATCGACCCCACACGAGTATTGGTAAACCGCTAAGAGGATCTAAGCCTGCCCAGGCAAAGTGGTGCGAGCCGGACCGTCCATGCTTATAAACCTTTTTGGTTTCATTGGGCAACAGGGCTTGAGATGTCGTTTCATCTCAATGTCTGGTAAACGTCCCAAAAAATTGGAAGTGAATTCTACAATGTTGATGGGGACATTAAACCTCAAATCAAATCAAACAAAAAAATCAGGTTGAGTTGAGTATTGAAAACTTTCTGTAAACAGTGTATGCCCTGATCAATCATTCCGCTTTCTGCGGCATCTGATCCAGCCCTGCACTGTTTGCAAATACCCTTTTTGCAGGTTCCCGCATAAAATGGAGTAAGAATTTTAACCCTTGTCCTGCTGAATATTCATATATGCCACTCCCACTACCAATTATCAACCAATCAGATTATTTGATGCAAATTATTGCAACAAATTCACAATCTGACTGGCAAACAAAGTAGATCCTGATCAGATGGCTTCGTCAGAAGCCATCTGATCTGGATCTTCATTATTTGGAAAATAATGTGTATCCATGCTCAGCAGGACAAAGGTTAAAATTTTGATTGCATAAAAATGAGCATAAATGTTGTTGGACACACTTAATGTGACAGTTTACATTTTCATGTTGCATTTTTTTTGCCCCCCCACCATTTTCAAGAATGGCAGTAAGAGCATATAGCTAGTGGTAGCCCTGTCCCTTGTCCGGCCACATCCAAGATGGTGTTAGCAATTTACATTCAAGTTTTTCCAAGATGGCGTTAGCACTTTGCACTGAAGTTTTTATCAGTGTCACAGCTGCTAGGTGGGGACATCATTTTGCATTACATTAACACATAAGATGTCAAATACGACAATTGTCGTCTGCTTTGTCGTCTGCTGTTTACTTTAAAAATCTTTTTGCAAACAGTGTGGACCAAATCAGACTGCTCCTTTAGGGCCCACCCCAGTGCCTTCCCAGGCAAAGCGGTGTTAGTCGGATCGTCCATGCTTATAAACCCTATTGGTTTCATTGGACGACAGGGCTTGAGATGTCATTTCATCTCAATGTCGGGTAAAAGTCCCACAAAATTGGAAGCAACTTCTCCAAAATGACCTATACAGTGTTGACGGGGACGTTAAACCTCAAATCAAACAAAACAGGGCCCACTTGTTTTACAAATACTTATATTGGGAAAACCTTTGAAAATCTTCTTGTTGAAACCAGAAGGCCAAGGTCTTTGATAGTTGGTATGAAGTTTCGTCTTGTGGATTTCTACCAAGATTGTTTAAACTATAGCCCTGGGGCCAAAAATGGCCCCACCCTTTTTGGCCCCATCCCGGGGCCCACAGGTTTTATATAGACTTAAATAAGGAAAATCTTTAAAAATCTTCTTATCCAGTCTTTGATATTTGGTATGAAGCTTCACCTTTTTTTACCTCCCTCAAGATTATGCAAATTATTGCCCTGGGGCCAATAATGGCCCTCCCCAGGGCCCACTTGTTACACTATGGATCAGGTGAGCGATCCAGGGCCATCATGGCCCTTTGTTTTTAAAAGTAAAAGCTACATTCTGTACTCCTCAAGGACTTAGCCCTTAAGGCACCAGAGAAATTTTTTGAGCAGATGGTAATTTTATATTCGAAGTTATTTTTCAGAGAAAAAAAGACTTGACCTAGCTTACACTCAAGTGAACTGTCTGCCCCAGCAGACGATTCACATGTAATGTCGAGCCTCATTTTCTCTGAAAAACAAGTCAGAAATATTTGAAAATGCATGATGTCTGCAAATGTTGTGATGTACAGTTTAACCCATTTTGTACTGAAACCCAAAACGGGTACCCTTGCAAACAGTGCAGGCCCTGATCAGATGCCGCAAAAAGCAATCTGATCAGGGCCTACACTGTTTGCAAAAAGTTCAGCCATTTTCCAAATTAATATTTTTGAACAAAACACAACCTGACACCCCTAAATTTTGAAATGGACTCCTGCTATATATAAGGAGGAAGATTCCATTTGGTACAAAAAGGGTTAAAGACTTAGAAAATGAGACTGAGATTATGTTTTGCCTAAAACCTGAAATGTCTTGTTAGCCTGCTGTTATTTTGTAATAATCAGTCTCTTACTTGCTGTGTAAAGTGCGCAAAATATCACAGAAATTGTTAAATATTACCAATTTTGCAGACGGAACAACAGGATAGCCATGTTTTGCCATTTTTTTTTCTCCTTTTTTCAGCGACTATAGTTGATAATGATGAACATAGCCGATTTACAAATAGAACTTCTTTAATTGTACAATTTCACTTTCAAGTTAATATGAAAAGAAGCTCAAATGGCGTCTGCTGATGTTGCAGTGTTTTGTAATAACGTGTCATTCCGTTTTCTATTTTAGCAAAATATGAGCCAAACCGTGGTGGAAACCTCACACCAGACAGACCACCGCATGAGAAGTCATTCAACACGCGTACACAGCAGGGCAGCGGAAATCCTAATGCTGCCGTTCCCGTTTCAGTGTGCTGGTCACTACTGGTTACAGTGATATGCGTTTGTATATTTTCTTGGAAAAGATAGTAAATTCTCCCATATATAGGACAAAAAAAATTATATTGTTTCTTAAACACTTAGCACTCGGGGTAAAAATTTCAGCAGACAACATTTTAAAATGTTTCTTTTTTAGTTTTCTCAGAAAACAGATTTTGCCATTTCATGCAAATTGTCTCCACTGGAGACAATTTGCATGAAATGTCAAAATCTGTTTTCAGGGAAAATTAGAAAAATGTCATCAATTTGTGTTCTGCGGAATTAGCCTAGAGAGTGGAAACGGTCGAATGTATGTTTGTGTGTGTTTAGGAGTTGGAAGTTGTAAATGCTAGAGAATTATTCCATTTTGAGCTCTTGGTCAAATGAAAGATGACTGTGCATTGAGTAATTTGAACAGGGACCTAGTATAGTACAAAGCCCCTAGATTTTTTGTCTGGGCCGATAGGTTTTTCAAGAAATTCCTTAATCTCAAAATGTTAGAGTTTGTTGGATGACTTTCCAGCCCAGGCCAAATACGCGAGGTTTATCCCTGTTGAGCTGTGCTTTCAGA
The DNA here is from genome assembly GCA_963580285.1 of Lucinisca nassula. Taxonomy (NCBI): domain Eukaryota; kingdom Metazoa; phylum Mollusca; class Bivalvia; order Lucinida; family Lucinidae; genus Lucinisca; species Lucinisca nassula. The sequence goes on along the minus strand of OY757024.1, from coordinate 39,270,081 downwards.
AGGCAGACATTGTTTAAATTAACCCTTATCCTGCTGCTTACGTCAGCCCCTACCTTTGTAAACAGTGTAAATCCAGATCAGCCAACCCCCGTGCATCAGAGCTTGAAGAAATAGATGGGCTGCATGATGCTTCCACGCAGAGCTGAAACCAACCCACACACGAGTACTGGTAAACCTCTTAGAGAATCTAAGCCTGCCCCGGCAAAGTGGTGTGAGTCGGACCGTCCATGCTTATAAACCCTTTTGGTTTCTATGGGTGACAGGGCTTGAGATGTCATTGCATCTCAATGTCGGGTAAAAATCCCACCAAATTGGAAGCAACATCTCCAAAATGACCTATACAGTGTTGATGCGGACGTTAAACCTCAAATCAAACAAGATCCAGATCAGATTGCTTCTGAAGAAGCCATCTGATCAGGAACTACACTGTATGCAATGTAGTTTGTGAATTGCATGAATATGATATTTCAGGTAATCTGATTGGCTGATAGCTGGTAATAGGTGTGGCCTAGTTGATATATTTAGCAGGGTAAGGATTAATATTGTTTATCATATAACATAACTGTTATTTGATTGATTATGTCATGTTATGAAAATAATATGACTATGCTTGAAATAACATGATTGTGGGCATGTCATGATACTCTCTGTGACAATTAACACTCTGTTTTCGGTTGAACTACGGAACTTTTTGGGCAATAAAATACAATTTAAAATTGTAATATGATAAGCAGAATCTTACATTTGTGGTTATTTCATATAAGATTAACGAAACTCGCCAGAGGCTTGTTTCATGAAATTCACCTGAAATGACCACTCATCTAAGATATTTTATATCATGGCCAGTGATCACCATGTTATTAACCCTTGTCCTGCTAATCCCGGATATGCCTTATCTTTGAAACAATGTATATCTAGATCAGATGGCTTCTGACGAACCCATCTGATCAGGATCTACATTGTTTGCCATTCAGATTGTGAATTTGTTGCAATAATTTGCATCAAATAATCTGATTGGTTGATAATCGGTAGTGGGTGTGGCATATATAAATATTCAGCAGGACAAGGGTTAAACAATGTCACATTGATGTCAGTGCAACACTGAGCAGCTCAAAGGTGTTAGACAGCATTTAAGTGCTTGGAATTGTTTTATGTAAAATTGTGACTGTAAAAACATCAAATGTTTAATCTATACAGAAAGTGACTGTAAAAACATCAAATGTTTCATGTCTACAGAAAGTGACTGTAAAAACATGAATTGTTTAATGTATACAGAAAGTGACTGTAAAAACATGAATTGTTTAATGTATACAGAAAGTGACTGTAAAAACATGAATCGTTTAATGTATACAGAAAGTGACTGTAAAAACATGAATCGTTTAATGTATACAGAAAGTGACTGTAAAAACATGAATCGTTTAATGTATACAGAAAGTGACTGTAAAAACATGAATCATTTGATGTATACAGAAAGTGACTGTAAAATTATGGTTTAATGTATACAGAAAGTGTCCGTAAAATCATGAAACGTTTAATGTTTACAGAAAGGTACTGTAAAAAAACATGAAACTTTTAATGCATGCATACAGAAAGTGACTTTATAAACATGAAACCTTTAATGTATACAGAAAGTGATTGTAAAAACATGAAGTGTTTAATGTATACAGACAATGACTATAAAATTATGAAAGCTTTAAGGCATACGGAAAGTGACTGTAAAAATGTATAGAGAAAGTGACTGTAAAAACATGAAACTTTTAAAGTATACAGAAAGTTTGTATAACTGTAGCTAAGGAGAGTAACAAGGATAATTAAGGGGAATGGGAACACCTGGCATATTTTTCCGCCATTTTTCAAAGGGAGACAACTTTCCGGACTTCCTGTTCGCTTTTCTATAAGCCCTGTCCCACTGAAAGAGGGGTCTGCTCTTAAAGGAAAGAATTTGCTCCTTAGGAGCAAATTCTTTCCTTTAAGAGTTAATCCCTATTGACATGGGAGACAAAAATACGTTTGCAAGAGTTGCTTCCCCTGAAGGCTTTCCCATTCCCCTTAAGGGATAATTTTTGTTATTTCTTGATAGAAACATATGTTGTAGGTACTTGTTAGAATCGCCTCTCTGAGGCGATTCTAACAAGTACCCACAACATACGGTTTAATGGAGAAATAAGACAAACTATCCCCACAGTTTCCTCGTTTTACCTCCTGACCTTGTGAGCTGTGAAAATTATGTGACTGTTAATGGTGAATGTAATAAATAATGCACAGTACAATGTTATGATGTTTGAGAAATTTAACCCGTAAGACACCGAGAAAAACTACATCTGAAAATGTCGTCTGTTCATGTCGTCTGCGGGATTTTTGCTCATGTTTTTAACAAATTATTTTGCTTATAGGCCAACAGTGTGGACCCAAATCAGACTGCTTCTAGAGGAGCAGTCTGATTTGGGTCCACACTGTTTGATAAAATGACTTTTAAAGTAACCATCAGACAACAAAGCAGACGACAGTTGTCGTGATAGGCATTTCAATTGGTTATGGGGAATTGATAGGCGATCAAGGGCAGCAACTGTTTCAATTTGATCTGCTAAGCTGTTGACAATAAGGGGCAGCACCGAATAAAGGTGGCCTCGGTGGCTCAGTAAGATGTATACAGAAATGATTGATGATCAGGAGATCATGGGTTCAGTCCACCCTGGGCCACACAACATTCTTTTGTGGAAATTGAGTATGAACTATTTTCTAGTATGGTTATTCTCTGCCTTCTGCTGGTTCAAGAAAGGCAGTTGTCAGTTTTTGGGTGAAAAAAAAAGTGCACTATTCCGGTAAACCGCTAATGTATATAAATAATAGTGTTGAATGGGCTCTAAATTAAAATTAAGGGAGACAATCAGTTTTTATCATAAGGAATATCAAGCTAGAGTTGTCTTTCAAGTTCCATTTTTTTTTTAGTGAGGGCAGATCTAACTGTGAAATAAAGAGCAAAATCTGCAATTTTAGGTAATATACTTTCAGGGAGGCAACTGACTCTCTCCCTTATCTAAAGTAGTCTCCCTAGGAGCAACTACTTTAATTTAAGAGAAGACAACTTTTTGAAGGGATTCTGTTTACAGGAAGTCACAAAGTTGTTTCCCTTCATAGTTGTCTCCCGCAAAGTTTTTTCTCCTGCCATTTGTCTCCCTTTGAGTTGTCTCCCTTCATAAACAGTGTAAGCAAGTTCTTTTATCTAAGACTCACATCCTCCTTATCTCCCTTTGAACAGAGCCATCTAGGCTCTGTTGAAAGGGAGATAAGGGAGAAGTGAAGAAAATTCTCTCCCTTGAAAAGCTGGTTGAAAATGTCAGGGTGTCTTTTCACCTTAGATATCGGGACTCAGTGGTGGCCAGTGGGGGTCCTTGGCAAATTTCTTTTAAGGAACAGGGCCATTTTAGCACTCTATAGGCTAATTCAGCAGATGACAAATTGTTGATATTTTCTTATTTTTCCTTTCTGGGAAAATTAGGAAAACATTTCAATGTGTCGTCTGCTGCGAAACAAATACCCAGCATGCAGAGCATTAATCTTATACAGGTGACAGAACTGCATTGTGCAGTAGGAAACAGGAAAAATAATATCCCAGAGGCAAATTAAATATTTTGACAATAGTGTTTAAGTCATATGATGCCAAAGAAAACAATATCCATATTGGTGAAGAATAAGATACTTTCAATGCAGTGTGTCTGTTTGAGGTTAATATAGAATGAATTTCGTTAATTGGCTTGTCCAATGCCACCTGTTCCATCAAAAATCTCCAAAATAGGAATATGTAATTGAAAGGCGTCGAAGATCATTTGACAAAATTGGATTGTGCATGTCTACACATACTGGAGCTGCAACATTCGTCATGAAATCTTTTCTGTGGTCATTCTCTGCCTTCCGCTGATTCAAGAAGGGCACCAGCTGCTGTCAGTTTCTGATGAAAGAATGTGCACTGTACTGGTTAACTGTTTAGGAACTGTGGTTATAGTTTAAACGCTCTGCATGCAGGGTATTTTTAGCAGCAGATGGCATTTTGAAATATTTTTCTAATTTTCCCAGAAATCAGGATTTGACATCTCTTGTAAATTGTCTCCTATGGAGACAATTTGCATGAGATGTCATATCCTGTTTTCTAGGAAAAATAAGAAAAATATCAACAATTTGTCGTCTGCTGAATTGGCCTAGAGAGTTGTAAAGGTCAAACTGGCTTAAATAGTGTTGACAGAGCCGTTATACTATAAACAGATATACAAATCAATATTCAACATTGTTTCAACATCGATTCAAAGTGGAGTCAACATTGTTTGCCTCAAATTTTTTAATAAATTGTTGATTATTCAACAAAAGTTAAGAAAACAATATGATGTTGTTTATACCCTTTTTATCAAAAGAGTACTTAAATATTTAAAGGGCATGCATACACCTGATATTTTTTTCCTCTATTTTTGTGGCCACATTGACAACTTTTGTGTCTTCCTGTTTGTGTTTCAGTAAACTTAGCTGCTCTGAAAAAGGGGTCTGCTCTTATATAAACACCAATCCAATCGCAACAATTGAGGTCTGCTTTGTTTGTCCACTAATTACTTTAAAAGTCATTGTTGCTCTGTTTCAAAAGAGGAGCTGTCTGATCAGGGTCCACACTGTTAGCCTGTTTGCAAAGATATTTTTCAAAAATTTTCAAGAAAGTGCACCAGACGACATTTATAAACGTATTCTTGGCATCTTAAGGGTTTTCAGATGCTTTTAAGGGTTAGCTTAAAGAATTTGCTCCTCAGGAGCAACTTCTTTCTTGTAAGAGTAGATCTTGACCCCTTTGGATAAGGGATGGGGGGTAAAATATTTGTGAAATAGTTACCTGCTCTCAGATTGAATTTATTCCTTTTTATCCCATAAAATGCCAATCACGACTATTGTCATCTGCTCTGCCGTCTGCGGGTTACCTTAAAAGTAATATTTTGCAAACAGTTTAGGAGCAGTCTTATCTGGGCCCACACTGTTTGCAAAAATATTTTTACAAAGTTTGCAAAAAAATTCAGCAGACGACATTTTCATATGTAGTTTTTCTCCCCATCTAAGGGTTGAAGAGCAAAACAAAGCCAGTAAACAAATCAGGATTTATTCAGGAATGAATGGGGAAAAAATTTGTTTGTTTCTTTGTACATATTTATATATATTCTTGTATAGTACTTTATCCATTTGTATATACAGATTTTATTGAATTTTCAAAGAAAATCGTAGATTATTGTTACTTGTTATATAAGCTTAAAGCACTTCTTTGTCACTGTTGTGTGTATATATATATATTCCATTTTATAGTAGTATTTTTCTGGTAATACTATTAAAGGGGGATGGATAGACTTTCAGGGAGGCAACTCAGTCGTAAGATTTATACACCTGTGGACACAAATCAGTTCAAACTTTGATAAGCTTCATTTCATTTTGATCTGATGTTTCATTAAATATTTCCTTACATCCTGTCAGTCAACTGCAAGACAGGAATAAATTCAAAACACGGAGTGTTGTACATTTCATTGTAGACACTGCACTGTCCAATCAGAATACATCTCGAATGTCAATCAGATCTGAAAATGGAAAAAAAGTGCTTGCCACAATGAGACCAATCAATGTATATTGCTTTATCCAGTTTTAGATTACTTTGATGAATGACATTTGCTTGTCAAACTAACTTGATGCAAAGAGATTCCTTGAAAGGTACACTCAGTGGCCATAAATGAGTTCCCAAAATGGCTAACTAGAAATTGGGGAAAAGCATGGTCTGAAAGAATTACAATTTTCTACCTCATTAGAAATGATAAGCAAATGCTAATTGGCCCATATAATTATTTAGGGTATATGTTTTCATCATCCATTAGTTCAATGATGTCGTCGTCAGTTGCCATGGCAACAACAGACAGCATACAGATGAGCACCTTTCTTTTGAAAAATAAGGGTAGGTGTACTAAAAGAGTTATAAAATTATCAATTTCTAATCTTTTTAGATATAAATTGGTACAAATGTTGGCAAAATACTGAAAAATAGTCTGACTGTGTATAATATTACCTAGAGGCATTATATTATGGGAAATCTGACATGCTTTCGGATGGAACATAAATTCGTCAAAATCACCGAAAAGCAAATATTTTGGGTGATAGACACTACGAAATCAGACAGAAAATAGACTTTGTTTTATATCTTATTTAAGAGATATTGAATCATAGTTTCTAGCAAAACCAGCTGGTTTGATTATATCTTAGGGAATTTAAGCAGCAATGAGATTCAGGAAACGATGGGCTGATTTGAACAGTCGTGCACTCTTTGCGCTCCATAAAACAAAATAAAAATATGTTGTAAAATTTTGTAAAAAACATTTTTTATTAAAAGGACCATTTTAGACTATATGTTTAGAAAAGATTTCATTTTTTGTATAACAGTGTCCAATAAATCTGTCAATCTGTATGGGTAACCCGATAAAGTCTAACACCTATCTAGACGTTTATCCACTGCTGATAGCTACATTTCCTAAATAAAAGGAAGATACTTCTTTTCAATGATTGTTACTAAAACATTAGAGAGTGTGCCACTAATTTAGATAGAAACACATGCAGCCTACTTACATAATGTTTCCAAAGCGACTATTTTTCTCTCAGGGGTAGAATTACCCCACCCACTTCTAAAAATGTATCAATTCAATTGGGAAAATCTGAACACTTTTGGTTTCTCCGCTGTCGTCCAGCTAAAAAGACACCAGAGTAACCAAAATTATATAGAGTGTAGGAGAAAATTACAATCATTCAGAATAAGAAGAAAACTGTGAGCCAGCGTTGAGTTTTGAAGCCATTTTTAAAACCATGGTACTTTAAATGAAGAATATACCAGAGCTATGCAAGGCAAGATTTCTAAGAAAAATTGCTATATCTGTTATTTGTAATGAATAAACAATACCGTCTAGTAAACTTAACATGCATTGGATCTTTTATTTTTTAATAATTTGATCTGGAAATATAGTTACAGATTCACAGACATCACAACGTCAAACAGTTTTGGGAACTCATTTATGGCCAGTGAGTGTACTTCATCGGAGTTTGAACAGTTTTATTTCCACAGGTGTATGGGGTTCACGGGGCTCGAACAAACCCCGCTTTGTTGTTTCCGAATTGTATTTTTGAGGGGATTCTAAAAAGAGATTTGGCTAAAGTGGCTGTTTCGAAAGCTCCGTAGCAATGTTGAACCCTGGCTCTTCTCCAAAATCCTTGATCAGCCCCTGGCAGGTCTTTTTAAACATTTTTATGTCCCACGTCAATAGGGGTCTTCTCTTAAAGGAAAGAATTTGCTCCTCAGGAGCATATTCTTTCCTTTAGGAGTAGACCCTTTTTTGAGGGGCTCATTCTGTGAAAAAAAAAAATCAAATCAACAGGAAGTCAGACAAGTTTTCTCCCCTGAGAAAAATGGCTGCAAGTGTGCCAGATGTTTCCATTCCACATTAGCTTCTTGTGTTTCAAATGAGACTAATGCTAGTTGGGTGTGTTGGGGCTAAAATTCACTGACTTCAAAAGTCAGGAGTCAAGACTTCCCACTGGCCCCCACCCGAGGGTGCTTGAAGAAATACATGGGCTGCACGATGCTTCCACGCAGAGCTGAAACCGACCGCACACAAATATTGGTAAACTGCTTAGAGGATCTAAGCCTGCCCAGGCAAAGCGGTGTGAGTTGGTCCGTCCATGCTTATAAACCCTATTGGTTTGATTGGGCGACAGGGCTTGAGATGTCATTTCATCTCAGTGTCGGGTTAAAGTCCCACAAAATTGGAAGTAACGTCACCAAAATGACCTATATAGTGTTGACAGGGACGTTAAACCTCAAATCAAACAAACAAATCAAGACTTCCCAGACACGCGTGTGAAGAAGTCTTGGTAAAGAACTTTAACCCTTAACTCATTATCCCCTAGAATCTTATCTCCAGTCATTCCCTGGCAAATACTGCTGCAGCTGATACCTGTGAGGCTTATCAGTATTTCAGTGCCTATCTCCCTAGACATTTTCTAGCTTTGATTAGAAATGAATTTTAAAACTGAGGGTTGCAATGTTATTTTATGTATAATTCAATTGTTACAAGTGTCTTGACTTTGAAATTTGACACAAAGGTAGATGAAAAAATTATCTACAAGAGCATACCAAACACATGCAAAATTCTGAATTACATGCAGGGTGGGTGATAAAGAAAATGACTTACTCTTTCATAATTTCCATAATTTCAATGAGAATCTCCAGGAATACATTTATACTCCAAATTTAGAACAAAATATTTCCAAAGAAACACTTTTAGCACTTTTAGCATTATAAACATGTAAACACCAAACCACTCAAAACACACACATATATATATATATTTTTTTTCACGACATTATAAACATGTCCATGCAAGAAGGGTTATCAAATATGTACTTCTGTTTTTCACTTTTATGCTCCAAACATAGCCAGGTGGTTCTAATGAGCCACAAAAGTCTATGTTTGAATCATAATAAGAAAAGTAATGTATACCCCTGTACATCTTACTAAAGTTTTATCTATAAAAAGTGGGATTTACCATGTAACTAATTTCATTGCATAGACCTGATATAATGTAATGCATTTTTTTTCCTTTTTTTTTTTGCTTTTGCTTCATATTTACACTTTGATCTACACATACACTTCCCTCCACCCATAGAAAACACTAAAAAACACAATTTCTCACTTGAGGTGAGCACTACAAGGCTATATACACTTTATACAAGACCGGCATCTTCACTTATTTTTCGCCAAGTCCCGGTGGTATGGCTGGAAACAGTCAACGCACAAATGAACATTGCACTGTCGACACACCCAGATGACATCACGGCGGCGCTTATCCTTGGAACATTGTCGACATCTTCCGCGTTTGTCTCCTTTGGAGCTGAAGTGGCCAGCTTGGACTGTGGCAAGAGCAGCAGTTTCATTGTCAGTGAAGTCCGAGATCAACAGCTTAGCCAGGTTCATCCGAAAGTCCACCATGGTTCGCACTTTTGCCCTGTTGTTCTTGGTTCTCCGTTGATGGTTGGCTGATTCTCGCATCAGAATGAAACCATTGGTGACAGCAAGGTCGAACAAAAACCAAAAAAGGTAGCGCCACCATTTCTTGGAAGTTCTGTATGTACTGTATTCCGTTCTGAGCTGATCAGCCACATCTACCCCATTCATGTTATTGTTGTATTCTGGGATTATGGACGGAGCTGGAACCTGGAGGACTTCACCTGTTCTAGACTTGCGCTGGACGGCAGTTACTAAGTTCGCAGGGTTCTCTGCAGTGGACAAAGTGTAAATAGGCTTTTTGTCCATCCACACACAGGCAGTAAGATGACCCTTGGTGGCCGTCTTGAACTGGCCTTGGTTTCTGACATCCCTTTTGGGCAGAAGCTGAAGAGGGTAGCCTTTTCGGTTGTTTCGCACCGTCCCTCTCAGGTATGTATCCTGGAGCAGAAGCTGCTGGGCCAATTCCGGACTAGTGAAGTAGTTATCAGTATTCACAATGTGGAAATGCCCCCAAATGCTCCGTGTCAGGTCAAGTACCACTCTTGTTGCAAGACCAACTTCCCTATTACCACCTTCTCTGCCTGTATACACCTGGAAATCATTTGTATAGCCGTTGGTTGGATGAGCACGCATCCATAACTTTATGCCGTACTTTGTTGGTTTGGCCGGTAAATATTGTCGAAATGACAGTCGACCTCTGAATTTTACCATTGCCTCATCAACAGACACATTCTGGTTAGGATTGTAATTCCGTAGACAGGTATCTTGCACCGCTTGGAGAACGGGTCGTACCAAGTGAAGTTTATCATGGCCTGGCTGTCCCTTTTGTGGATTTCTCTGTCGGTCAGCAAGATGGAAGTACTGCGTGATTTTGTCAAACCGGTCTCGCTTCATTACCCGGCGAATGTTGAGATTGCCAAACAAGGAATCTGTAGACCAGTACATGGCAGTCTGTGGAAGATGCAGAATGCTCATGTACAGTCTCATTCCTAACCAGGCCATCATCTCTCTCACATTCACCTCTCTCCAGTTTGGGTCCGGTCTCTGAGCATTTTTTTGCCTGGCATACAGATTGGTCTGGGCAACAATGAGTTCCAGAAGAAACCTTGGGAAGAAAAGGT